>CM020983.1:656371-1256371 GCA_010134655.1 Fragaria nilgerrensis
GCTAGTCATTGCCCACTGGTGGGTATTGATTAACTGTCCAGAAGTTGAATACTGGAAAGACATCCATCTATATTGTCCAGACATTCAAGGTGATCTCGAGTACCACAACAGGGAGTTCGCAAACTATTTTGGTGGCTGGGTACGTAATTCAATATTTCTGTACGTATTTTTATTTATTGCATAATTATCCATATTTACAGTTGAATGGTTGGTTACAGATGAACCATATTCAATTTGATGGTCACCCAAATTGGTCGCACGAACTAAGACTTCTAGCGATAAAGCCGATAATGTCAAGAGTTTATCCGATGTGCAAGGTGAATGGCGTGCAATTTATATGTGAACAGAGAGACAGCATATGGAGAACACAGAATTCGGGGGTGATGGTGCATGGTGGGCGGAATGGAGTTGACTATTACGGTGTTCTCCATTTAGTGGTGTAACTCGTTTATGGGCAAGGCATGACAGTGCACCTCTTCAAGTGTAGATGGTTTGATACTAGCCCGTAGAGCATGAAGACCGATCAGTACAGAATATTATCGGTGAACACTGCTACAAATTGTTACGAAGATGACCCGTTCATTTTTGCCACATCGGTAAAACAAGTGTTTTATCTTGATGACCTTGCTAAGGGTGACGCGTGGAAAGTAGTCAACCTTGTGCACCCTCGAAACATTTACTGGGCGGCTACACTTAGAGAGGCCGAAGACGAGGAAGAAGATGTTGCGTATCAAGAACCCAATGCAATAGGTATTCCTGACTTCTCTACCGTTCGCCTTAATAATTTTAAAGCGGTTCGTTCGGTGCGAATTCGTGATGAAGAGCCAAGGCTTATTGATGTTGATCTAAATCAAGAAACAGACGAAGACTCTGGCGATGAGGAAATGTATAGATTACCAGAAATTAATTCTGACACCAAAGAAGACTCATCGGATGATTCCGATTACGAGCCTTAGTTTTAATTTAGAGGACGTAATACATTAATTTGTAATAAAAAAGACTGTATTACCTTTATAGTTTACATATGTTGAATTCATATTTATGTTATTTTATATGAATTTTGGTGATATATGAACAAGAAGTCAGTATGGTTTACATTAAACCTTCTATTTTTAATGTATTTTTTATACTTTAGCCGATGAAATAAACCATAATTCGTCGGCTTAAACCATCTTAGCCGACGAATTATAGTTTATTTCGTCCGCTAAAACCATCTTAAATAAGTCATAATTCGTCGGTTAAGATGCGGTTAGCCGACGAATACCCTAAATATTTCGTCGGCTAAACCCTAAACCCTAAAATTTTTATACGACTTGTTGCGTCTCATCGGTTTGAAACTATTTTCAGTTGAAGGTCCGGCCAAAATACGTAATTTAGACGGTCCAATGACCTTTTCCGTGTGTTTAGGGGTTTGACTTAACGGATTGACCGTCCGGATCGAGCCCTTAACCTTGTCGGATCAAGTTGAATTTTTTCCCATACATGTATTTTATCATGATGGTCAGATCTGACAGTCGGATTTTCGTTTCTCAAGTTTGATCATCACAATCACAACATGCCTACTAATGTTGTATAACTTATTTACCTAGTGTTAAGTAAATGTTCCGTTTTAAAAACAAACTATACGTAGAACCTTCAAACGCAAAAAAGTCGTGAAATAAGATATGACCAAAATGGTGAAATACGTCCACGGTTGAAAAATCACGGTATTCCGGTAAAGTCTCGGTGCCGATAGTTGCGGTCAATGAAATTTTCCATTCTTTCTCTCTATGAGTAGCCCTATCTTCGGTGGTTATTTTCCGTAAAATTTTTATACGACTTGTTGCGCCTCATCGGTTTGAAACTATTTTCAGTTGAAGGTCCGGTCAAAATACGTAATTTAGACGGTCCGATGACCTTTTCCGTGTGTTTAGGGGTTTGACTTAACGGATTGACCGTCCGGATCGAGCCCTTAACCTTGTCGGATCAAGTTGAATTTTTTCCGTACATGTATTTTATCATGATGGTCAGATCTGACGGTCGGATTTTTGTTTCTTAAGTTTGATCATCACAATCACAATGTGCCAAATGTATAAAAAGTACTTTAGCCGACGACTAAATTAAAAACTCGTCGGCTATAGTTAATACAATAAAATAAAACAGATAAATTGAAAATATTAAATAAAAATTACTAGCCGACGAATTTCAAGGGTAAGCCGACGAATTTCAAGAGTTAGCCAACGAATTTCAAAGGTTAGCCGACAAATTTCAAAGGTTAGCCGACGAATTTGAAATTTTTGCCGACGAATTTCTTTAGGGTTTTTTCGCTGGGTTTTCTACGGTCCCGATAACTTTAGCCGACGAAGTAAGTATTTCGTCGGCTAAAGTTATCGGGACCGTAGAAAACCCAGCGAAAAAACCCTAAAGCCCTGTCCGCCTCCGTGAGCCCTCACCGCGCTCCACCGCCTCCTAGGTTTGGCCCAATCTCCCTCTTTCGGTCGCCCTCTCCCTCTCCCGGTCAGTAACTGCTACTACTTCGTCCTCACCTCCACTGTTAAATTCCGCTCAGCCGTCTCCGCCGCCCAGCCCAACCTCGCCGCGTTGCTGTGGTTAGGCAGCAGCTGCCACTCTATTAAACCGGTTTGCCGGAGTAACAGAGCTGCTTTGAACTCACGGAAAGACGATAAATCACGGTCGGAGGTAAAAGTATGAACCCTAATTTATGTGTTGGTGTGAATTGTTTTGGAATTGGTTGATTTCTGAGAGTATTGGAAATTTTTTGAAATTTCGGTGCTTTTTGACCTTTGGAAATTTGTGGTATTATGGAATTTGGGAATGATTAATGCTCAATTGGGTTGGTAATGATTTGGAATATTTGATATGGTGGAAGGGTATAGAATTTGAATTTGAAGTATGAAACACTATAGGAAATCTCGTCATAGGCGACGGAACCAACCCGTAGCTTAAGAAGAAATATTCGTCGCCTAAGATTCTAGGAGACCGATCATTCGTCGTTTAAGTTCCGTCGCGTAAGTGTCGTGAGGTATTCTTCTTAGCCGACGGAACTACGTCGGTATATATGTTTGCCGACGAATACTGCGTTGTTCTTAGGCGACGGAAAAGTCGTCGGTAAAGTTGTAATCCGACGAATACCAAATAGTTCTTAGTCGACGATTGATCTTTGTATTCGTCGGATAGGTTGTTGTTCTTAAGCGACGAAAGTTACTATTTCCATCGCCTAGGTTTTTCATCTTGGTAGACGAATGTTGCTATTTCTGTCGCTTGGGTTGTTTCTCTTGCGCGACGAAGGTTTCAGTTCCGTCGCTGAAGGTAAATATCTTTCGTGACGAATATTGCTGTTTCCGTCGCTGAAGATATTTACCTTAGACGACGAAGGTTACTGTTTCCGTCGACTAAGTTATTTTATTTATGGTTAAAAAAGACTGAATTTTTTTTTTTACCTTATTACTGTTTCCAAAAATTACAAATTAGTAACAATAATCAAACACAGATATATTGATCATTATACAGTAACAATATATACCGGAAGCAATGGATTTGGACCATTTTTCATATAGTGATGATAGATGGACAAATATTATTCATATATACGTACAAAATAATTAATGAATTAACTAGGTAGAAAATTGTTCATACAATCTAGCTAAACTATGAATTGTTCTGGCCAAAATAATTGGAACTGTTGTCCAATCCTACACGTTGTCGCCTCTATCATCACTGTTTTGTGGGGAAACTTGTCGAGGAGGAGAAGATTGAGGAGGAGGAAATTGTGGAGGAGGAGGAGGTGGCATAACTAGGTGCACATATATGGCTGCAACTTGGGACTACACAGCACTATACATAGACTCGGCATGCAGGGCACGCTGCTGGACCTCTTGGTATTGCTGTTGGGCAAGCTGCTGGACCTCTTGGAATTGCTGCTGGGCACGCTCCTCTGATTCCTTTAGTCTCTGCTCATAGCGCTCCTGCACCTCTTGGAGTTGCTGCTCACCAACTCTAAGAGGACGACTACGTGAAGTGGAACCATTTGAAGAAAGGCTCAAGTCTCGCTCGCCTCCTCGTCCCATCCCTCTGATCTCCTTTCCTTTCCGAGTTTTGAGCACCTTACCCAACACCTCAATTTGTTGGGACTGAACACTTTCCATAATCTCCTCCTCCGTCGCGTCAGGATGTTGTTCCTTAAATGCATCATTTCGTTTATTGACCTCATCAACCATGTCATTCTGCATTTAAAATACATCAATTAATAAACAAAACATGCAGCTCAACATTTCCATAATAAAGTTTACTGGTTGCATAATAAACAGGGAATAAGCTACTGGGGGTCAGTAAACTCATTAAGCCAAGTAGAAGTTTACTGTTCCCCAGTAAACTTGTACTGGGGGTTAGTAAACTTGCAATTCATTATCTCCCTTTCAATTTCATGGCCACAACACACAATAGATACCCTAATAAACAACTTTAGTGCTCCCTCGTAAACCCAATAAAAGTTTACTGGCCCCCAGTAAACTTCTACTAGGGGTCAGTAAACTTCCAATTCATTATCTCTTTTTCAGTTTCATGGCCAGAACACACAACAGATACCCTAGTAAAAAACTTTACTGCTCCCTAGTAAACCCAATATAAGTTTATTGCCCCCCAGTAAAATTCTACTGGGGTTCAGTAAACTTGCAATTCATTATCTCCCTTTCAGTTTCATGGCCACAACACACAACAAATACCCTAATAAACAACTTTATTGCTTCCTAGTAAACCCTGTAGAAGTTTACTGCCCCCCAGTAAACTTCTACTGGGGGTCAGTCAGTAAACTTGCAATTCATTATCTCCCTATAGTAAACCCTGTAGAAGTTTACTGCCCCCCAGTAAACTTCTACTGGGGGTCAGTAAACTTGCAATTCAGTTGCATGGCCATAACATATACCCTAATAAATAACTTTATTGCTCCCTAGCTAGTAAACAACTTTATTGTTCCCTAAAACTATACATCTTAATTAATGACAATGATAATAACACCTTTTGTTTTGTTTTGGAAGAAGCAGGAAAACATGACATTCTAATTAGACAGTACCTACATTCAACTTAATGGTCTCATATATATACCAATAGCCGGATTTACACTTGCTTGAACCATTTGCTAAGCTTACATTCCAGTAAAAGGAAAGACACTTACATATTTCTTGGTTGTATCTTCATCACCGGCCCTGACATAGGTCTTCTCAAAACCTTTGATAATTGGAAGCTGCTTGCCTTGTATTCTGAGTTCCTCCATTGTGTAGATGATAGGAGAAGACCCCGTGTGGTGGTGCATAGTCTTCTTCCCACGGTTCTGCTTGTTTGCCAAGGAGAGTCTCTAATATATACACGAAAAAATATTAAATAGATTAGTTCTAACATCTTGCACATTTCACATTTCAAGTTATAAATACATAACTATACATGAATGAGCTAATAATAAAATACAAGGGAAACAATGAAGGTAATTAAAAAAAATCACCTTGAAAGTATCTGACTCGAAGTGCTCGCATAGAAACTCCCACTGGTCCTCTCTCCCAATGAAATCTACTGGCATGTCAGAGGGCCCTTCCTTCAGATAAGCTTTGTGACACTGGTACTTCCAGTCCTTGTACCTCTCCTGTGCCCTCTTCAGTATCAAATTGAACATTGGCTCATCATTTTCATCCCACTCGTACTTCGGCTAAGTAAGAAATAAAAAAAAATCCTATGTTAATTACTGAAAAATAAAATAAAATAAATTAATATAGCCAATTACTATCACAAAACACATCTTTTAATTCATATCAACACACAATACTTTACACACATTCAATCATACTTTACACATATCCATAACATTTTCACTTTATAAGACAACTCAGTCTTATGCAAACATATCCTCAGACATGAAATTTTATCAACAGAGAGATGTCAATTCAGTCAGTTTATGTCTTCCAATTATAAGCAATCATATATATGGTATCAAACAAATGTAATTAAGTAAATTTACTTTTCATATACTTTTCAGTTACTTACCGACATTGCATTCCACACCTTCTGTCACATCCCGACCCGTAAAATTTTTATCTTATTTACTAGCTTGATTGTAATAAGAATTTTTACCGTCTCCGACATTGAGTTATAGTTTAATTGGTCCCTAGAGGGGTTTTGAGGGACGATTATTTCGGAGAGTTATTCGTAGGAGAAAAATGTAACGACGGTAAAAATGGTAAATTTTAGCTAGTAAAATGTAATTTTTATTAGGGTATTATTTTTTGGGGGTGTTAAATTTTGGATTTGGGTTGTGTATAGAAGAGTTGGGCCGGATGGGTGAGGCCCAAAACTCTTTTCTTTCTCTCTCTTCTCTCTCTTTCTCTCCCGACGCCTTCTCTCTCTCTCTCTTCCCGGGAACTAGGGCTGGGCATCCGAAATATGGGTCGGTTATGAGCCCAAACCGAGACCCAATCCGGAATAAACGGATTGTTGCTTTTTCAGCCCAAAACCCGATTTATTAAACTCTAGGCCGAATTTTCGGTTGGGCCGAATTTTCAGACGGGTCGGGTCGGTTTCGGGTTAGGCCCGATTACAGAAAAAATCAACATGTTCAGCTTATTAGTTACAAGTTCAAACACAGTTTAACTGCTACGCCCAAAAAGCTAATGACCGGTTTAACAATCACAACATAAAATGTCCATAACAATCACTGATTATCAATTAGCAAGTTAAGAACTATCCAACTCTAAAACTTCATAAAACATAACTAAAAACCCATAAGTTCAAATCTTCCATCACCATCAAAATTCAAAAATTCAAATTACAAACCAAATAAAACTGAGTTCAATAAAGCTAATAAAACTCCAAAAAAAAAGTTCAGTAGCATAAGCTGATTAAGCTCTTATTCAATTTAAGAAAACAAAAGCAAATAAAGACTCCAATAACAGCTTTCACTCCCTTTCAGTCTTCCATAAATCTTTCCACCAATCCAACAGTTCAAATTTTGGATTTGAAGGGAGCTCAGATGGCTCTAGCAGATACTTATCAACTTCATTGTTGATCTCGATGACGTCTTTTGACTGCCTAAGCTTCATGAACTCACTCATGTTCATTGCATAGCTGTCCTCATCCTCCATACTTACATTTGCAGGACCCTCTGGCTGAGTTGCACAAAATGAAGCTTGTGCGGCCTCCGGATCTTTTTCTGCATATTCATTGTAGAGTTGTAGTAGCGTGCTCTTCACACCGATTTTCCGGCCGCCCGTCCGCCACCGTCTGGCCACCGTTCGCCGCCGCACCGGTCCAAAAGGTCGGCCATCAACCCAGCTTCCATTTTAGGCCGGTGGCAGCTGCCCTAGCTCCGCCGTGAAGGAGTAGTGCCGCCCGAAAGGTGCGGCTACCTAGAGCCTTCCGTCGCCGGAACTCCCTCCTCCGGCCACCAATCCGGGCAAGCTTATTGATTTTCTCGGCTATTTGACAATTTTTCCTCCTTTGGAGAGATCCCGAAAATGAGATTTTGGGTGGATATGTGTTTTGGATGTTTATGAGTATAATATATAAATAAATGCTAGCTAGCTATACGTGCTTTTCCACCATACTGAGGTAAAATTCCATTATGGTGCGACGTGAGCGTTAGACGCAATCGTCGTAGCCCTATATAAATATAATAATTTATATAGGGAATATGCGCGTATATATATATATACACCGTCTTTTCGGTCATAATGAGAAAAAATACCATTATGGCGCAATGTGAGCGTTAGAAGCCAGCGTTGTGGCCTTGTATGAATTTCTATTTTTCTAAATTGTTTGTAGGATTCATACAAGGAGTCTGACTAGTGTAGATACATATGAATATGTTTATATATAGTTCAGCCAGAGAGGCTCCATTTTATTTGAGTTTGTGACTAGCCAGTGCTAGTCGTGAAATTGTCAGATTATGAATTGAACGCTTTTGAGCTGCCGCATGCAGTATATTTTCTATGAAATTAAAATGGGAATGCATAAATATTTTGTTATTAAATTATTTTTGTCCACTCACTCTAACGTTATTAAATGTCTTCCCCGGGGCCCTTCGTTTTAAAATGCCCAGTTTGCAGAGTTCGGATTGGATCTAGTAGGAGACGAGGCATAGTCACCCGTATTTCCACCACCTTTCACCAGTAGGTTACCTGTTTAGCCTACCTGTGTTTTCTTATTTCCGCTATTGTCTAGTAGCTCTGAATACTTGGGTTTAATGTATATATTTTTGGTTGTGGGTGAAGGCTTGTTGATATTTTAGAATATTTGACGGATGATGTATAATATCTTAGATAATGTTTATTATCCTGTTGGTGGTGATTGTTTTTGGGGAGCACGAAGTCTCCATAAGTTAAGGTTGGATTTGGAACCTTTAGACGTGTTTGCAGGTTTCTATTGGAAGGGTTGTCCATTTTCAAGGGAGGTTGTACCGAATTTTGCGGTAAATCTTTCCTTGGAGGTGGTCCCCACACGATTTACTCCGAGTTCAGGGTGAAATTCGGGGCGGGTCGTGTCAGTTGGTATCAGAGCTTTAGGTTTCCTTTTCTTGCTTCCTTGTCACTATCATATTTGCCTAAGTACCACGTAGTGTCTATAGAGTGATGATCCGTCCGCGACGGATTCATTGGCATTTTATGCTTTTGGTGCTATGTGTTATTGGGTATGTGTGATAGTTGAGTTAGTCTTGTTTATGGACTGCTAAATATTTTCTTCATCAGGTACTATGCCTCCTAGGCGCCCACGGCAAACCGTGTGGCTTTTTCGACCATTGCCGATGAGGGCCATGAGGTCAGGGGATTGGTTGATGATATTGGAAATTTGCTGAGGGATGTCATGGATCGAGCTCCACAACCTCATGCGGTGAAAATGAGAGAAGTTTATGAGGCTGGAGCCAGAGAGTTCAAGGGTGCCAAGGGACCCCTTGATGCTCACAATTGGGTGGATAAGATGGAAAATGCTTTTACGATCACTGAGTTACCAGAAGAAAGAAAGGTAAAGATGGCAGTGACTTTTCTAGATGATTCAGCATATCACTGGTGGTCGCTTGCCAGCAGGAATGTTGAGGATGCTCTGAGTATGTCGTGGGAGCAATTTAAGACTCTCTTCTTGGGGCAGTATTTCAATCATACCCACCGCAGCAGAATTCAGTCGGATTTCCTACATATGACGAAGAGGGATAATGAGGGGATCATAGAGTTCCAGGAAAGATTCACTTCCCTGAGCTACCATGTGTCATATCTGGTTCCTGATGAGAAGACCAGGATTGAGATGTTCATTGGAGCACTTGGTGGAGTGTATGCAGACAAGATGACGGGGGTAATTTACCCGACTTTTATGGATGCAGTTGGTGCAGCCATGGCCATTGAGTCTAGAGGGACATATGGTGTTCGGCCTCGTGATTACAGTGGCCCCAGTCAGGGTCCATCCAAGAAGGCTGCTTCATCATCCGCTTCTGGGTCTTCTGCTGGTAGTGGCAGTAGTAGTGGGGGATCGAGCTCTGGTGCTCGGAACAGAAATAGAAAACGTTTCAGGACGCCTTCTCAGAGTTATTTGGGTAGGCAGCAGTCTAGACGGTATGGTTCTAGTGGCAGTTTCCAGGTGGATCATCCGGTAGCCAGACTTATTCTTATGGGCAGCAGCAGTTTTTTAGGTGCTATGAGTGTGGTAGTCTGGATCACTTCAGGAGAGATTGCCCATTGTTGGCTCAGAGGACCACCCCTACCCCTACTCAGTTAGTTGGTCAGTCTTCAGCTAGAGGTTCTAGTAGTAGTGCCCAGGGCAGTGCTTCGGTCAGAGGTGGCTCTCAGTGGGGCAGTGGTCAGCATGGACGTCCCATGACTCGCGCTAGATTGCATGCTATGACCCAGCAGGAAGGACGTACTTCTCCAGATGTCATTATTGGTACGTTATTAATTTTTGGTCAGCCTGCATGTACTTTAATTGATCTTGGAGCCACGTATTCATTCATGTCTAGTAGATTTGCTCTTCATGCCAATGTGCCATCATCGTCTCTTTCAGGCGAGTGGCATGTGTCTCTACCCTCTGGTGAGGTGATGAGAATTAATTGGGTATTTAGTGGATGTGAAGTTTTAGTAGAGGGATTTAATTTCAACGCCGATTTAATTCCCTTAGAGATAGTGGAGTTTGATGTGATCTTGGGGATGGACTTTTTAGAAGCATATAGAGCTTTGATAAATTGTTTTCAGAAAGTAGTGGTGCTTCGAAGTCCAAGTGGATTTGAGGTTGCTTTTCAAGGGGAAAAAGATGTTATTTCGAGTTGCCTAATTTCCGCTGTTGCTGCAAGGAAATTATTAAATAAAGGCTGTCAGGCGTATTTAGCTCATGTGGTGGATACAAGTATGGGAGTTTTGGGAGTAGAAGATATTCCTATAGTAAGGGAGTTTCCGGATGTTTTTCCTGAGGAGTTGCCTGGTTTGCCTCCTGCAAGGGAGATAGGCTTCTCTATAGAATTACTTCCCGGAACTATGCCTATCTCTCAGGCACCTTACAGAATGGCTCCAGCGGAGTTGAAAGAGTTGAAGACTCAATTGCAAGAGTTGGTAGACAAGGGTTTTGTTCGGCCTAGCATGTCTCCATGGGGTGCTCCGGTATTGTTTGTTAAGAAGAAAGATGGCACCATGAGACTATGCATTGACTATAGGAAGTTGAATCAGATCACAGTGATGAATAAATATCCGTTGCCTCGGATCGATGATTTATTTGATCAGTTGAGGGGTGCTTCTGTTTTCTCCAAGATTGACTTGAGATCTGGGTATCATCAATTACGGATCAAGGAGAGTGACATAGTCAAGACCGCCTTTCGATCACGTTATGGTCATTATGAATATATGGTGATGCCATTTGGACTTACTAATGCTCCTGCTGCTTTTATGGATCTCATGAATAGGGTGTTTAGTCCATATCTTGATCATTTCGTGATCGTATTCATAGATGATATTTTGGTTTACTCAAAAAGTGAGAAGGAGCATGCCAAACATCTAAGAATAATATTGCGGACTTTAAGGAATTCCCAGTTATATGCTAAGTTAAGCAAGTGTGAGTTTTGGCTAGATAAAGTGGGGTTTTTGGGCCATGTGGTTTCGGCAGAAGGAGTTAGTGTAGATTCCTAAAAGGTGGAAGCGGTGTCAAATTGGAGAAGACCCACCACTGTGACGGAGATCCGTAGTTTCTTGGGATTAGCAGGTTATTATCGACGCTTTGTGCAAGATTTTTCAAGGATTGCTGCTCCTCTTACAAGGTTGACCAAGAAGAGTGTTAAATTAGAATGGTCAGATGAGTGTGAGCAAAGTTTTCAAGAATTGAAGAATCGTTTGATTAGTGCTCTTGTTTTGGCACTTCCGGATGATAGTGGGGAGTATGTGGTATTTTGTGATGCTTCTGGACGTGGTCTAGGTGAGGTATTAATGCAGCATGAGCGAGTTATTGCCTATGCTTCCAGGCAATTAAAGCCGCACGAGGGGAATTATCCTACTCATGATTTGGAGCTTGCAGCGGTTGTTTTTGCTCTCAAGTTGTGGAGACATTATCTTTATGGAGCCAAGTGTCAGATTTTTACCGATCACAAGAGTCTTCGGTATGTATTCACTAAAAGAGAGCTAAACTTGAGACAGAGAAGGTGGATGGAGTTGATTAGTGATTATGATTGCACTATCGAGTATCATCCTGGAAAAGCTAATGTGGTAGCTGATGCTCTTAGTCGAAATCCCTCCATATCCTTGTCTCACTTGAGGACAGTTCGTGTTCCACTTCTTAGTGAGTTGCGAGCTACAAGAGTAGATTTAGCAGTAGATGAGGTTGGTGCCTTAGTAGCTAGTTTTCATGTGAGGCTAGTTTTGGTTGATAGAGTACGGGAAGTACAGAATAATGATCTTTCCATAGTTCGATTGATAGAAAGAGCTTTGAGCAGAGCCGCAGCCGATCATTTTTCAGTTAGAAGGGATGGGACTTTATTGTTTAAGAATTGGCTTTTTGTTCCAAAAAGAAATGAAGAGTTGAAGAGTGAGATTTTAGAGGAAGCTCATAGTTCCGCTTATGCAGCTCATCCGGGTAGCACAAAAATGTATTGGATTTTGAAAGATTATTATTGGTGGCCAAACATGAAGAGGGAAATTGCAGCTTATGTGAGTAGATGTCTGATTTGTCAGCAAGTAAAAGCTGAAAGGCAGAAGCCTTCTGGATTGCTTAAGCCGTTGCCTATTCCAGTGTGGAAGTGGGACCACATCACCATGGATTTTGTTTTCAGTTTACCTCGTACCCGTGAAGGGCATGACGGTATTTGGGTGATTGTGGATAGACTCACCAAGTCTGCACATTTCTTGCCAGTGGGAAAGAAGTATAAATTGGATAAATTGGCGGAAATTTATGTGAATGAAATTGTGAGGCTTCATGGTGTGCCTGAATCAATAGTGTCAGATCGGGACCCTAGATTTGCTTCTAAATTCTAGGGAGCTGTTCAATCAGCTTTAGGTACCCGATTACATTTCAGCACTGCTTTTCATCCTCAGACTGATGGGCAGTCCGAGAGGACTATTCAGACTTTAGAGGATATGTTAAGAGCTTGTGCCTTGCAGTTCAGAGGGAGTTGGGATAAAAACCTATCCTTGATGGAATTTGCATATAATAATAGTTATCATTCTAGCATTGGTATGACTCCCTTTGAGGCGCTTTATGGGAAACAGTGTCGTACGCCTTTATGTTGGAATGAAGTGGGGGAAAAAGAGCTTTGTGGCCCAGAGTTATTCCATGAGACAAATGAGAAGATTAAAGTGGTTAGAGATAGACTCAAGGCCGCTCAAAGTAGGCAGAAGAGTTATGCAGATGTCCGTAGGAAAGATCTTGAGTTTCAAGTGGGTGATTGGGTGTTCTTGAAATTATCTCCTTGAAAAAGGGTTGTACGTTTCGGTAAACGTGAGAAGCTTAGTCCAAGGCATATTGGCCCTTATGAGATTATAGAGCGAGTTGGCTCACTTGCTTATCGGTTAGCTTTGCCTCCAGAATTAGCCAGGATACATAATGTGTTTCATGTATCCATGCTTCGCAAGTATATTGCCGATCCTTCTCATGTGCTGCAAGAGCAACCGATCAGTTTGACGAGAGATTTGTCCTACGAAGAGAAACCGGTTCAGATTCTCGACCGAAAGGAGCAAGTGCTTAGGAACAAGACAATCCCACTTGTCAAGGTGCTTTAGAGAGGTCATCAAGTAGAAGAAGCTACTTGGGAATTAGAGGAGCAAATGATGCAGCAGTATCCCTACCTCTTCGAATGACAGGTATGTAAATTTCGAGGACGAAATTTTTATAAGGAGGGGAGAATTGTCACATTCCGACCCGTAAATTTTTATCTTATTTACTAGCTTGATTGTAATAAGAATTTTTACCGTCTCCGACATTGAGTTATAGTTTAATTGGTCCCTAGAGGGGTTTTGGGGGACGATTATTTCGGAGAGTTATTCGTAGGAGAAAAATGTAACGACGGTAAAAATGGTAAATTTTAGCTAGTAAAAGGTAATTTTTATTAGGGTATTATTTTTTGGGGGTGTTAAATTTTGGATTTGGGTTGTGTATAGAAGAGTTGGGCCGGATGGGTGAGGCCCAAAACTCTTTTCTTTCTCTCTCTTCTCTCTCTTTCTCTCCCGACGCCTTCTCTCTCTCTCTTCCCGCTGCCCAATTTTCCGGCCGCCCGTCCGCCGCCGTCCGGCCACCGTTCGCCGCCGCACCGGTCCCAAAAGGTCGGCCATCAACCCAGCTTCCATTCTAGACCGGTGGCAACCGCCCTAGCTCCGCCGTGAAGGAGTAGTGCCGCCGAAAGGCGCGGCTGCCTAGAGCCTTCCGTTGCCGGAACTCCCTCCTCCAGCCACCAATCCGGGCAAGCTTGGTACGGGTTTGTAGCTCTCCTCCCGTGCAACAACCCCTCCAAAAGGCTCACTCCCTCTTGAGCTCGGTAAGGAGAAATTTGAAGTTGAAATTCTAGGGCTTTTAGGATATTTTCGTTCGATTGACCTAGTTAGGCTTGAAATTGGACTTAGTGATAGTTATGAAAGTTGTTTGGGATGTTGAGAGGAAGCTACTGTTAAAATTTGGTAGAATTTGGACGTCGCTGAAATTGGCCTCCGGCCGCCGCTGCCAGTGGAGCCGCCACCGCCGTTTTGGGGTTTTGTATAATTTAATTGTGTAATAATTAGAGGAATTTAATGGAGTGAATTGTGGAATTTTCGGACGAGTTTTGAATAGGTTTGTGAATTTCCGAAGTTTAGTATTTTGGCGGTTAAATAATGTAAAATCCGACCGTAGGATTTAAATCAATTTCTGGAAAAGGTTGTATTTACGACTGCCAAGTATGATATAAAAGTTTGGATCGTTTCGATTTAAGAATATCGAAGTTAGGCAATGATGAGCGTATTTATGGCTCACGATTAATTTTGCCTATTTTATCAATACTGGATTTTAGTTGGTAAATTAATTATATATTTGGAACAGGATGTAAGAAGGCCCGAGCAGAAGAAGCCTCGGAGCGTCATCAGGCTTAGGCCTAATTTGTGAGTAGACCTTTGTTTTTAATTGAAAAGCATGCGATAAATGATTTCATTGATCATTTATTTCTTATGATGAGACTTATTGATTTTCTCGGCTATTTGGTAATTTTTCGTCCTTTGGAGAGATCCCGAAAATGAGATTTTCGGTGGATATGTATTTTGGATGTTTATGAGTATAGTATATAAATAAATGCTAGCTAGCTATACGTGCTTTTCCACCATACTGAGGTAAAATTCAATTATGGTACGACGTGAGCGTTAGACGCAATCGTCGTAGCCCTATATAAATATAATAATTTATATAGAGAATATGCGCGTATATATATATATATACACCGTCTTTTTGGTCATAATGAGGAAAAATACCATTATGGTGCAACGTGAGCGTTAGACGCCAGCGTTGTAGCCTTGTATGAATTTCTATTTTTCTAAATTGTTTTTAGGATTCATACAAGGAGTCTGACGAGTGTAGATACATACGGATATATGTTTATATATAGTTCAGCCAGAGAGGCTCCATTTTATTTGAGTTTGTGACTAGCCAGTGCTAGTCGTGAAATTGTCAGATTATGAATTGAACGCTTTTGAGCTGCCGCATGCAGTATATTTTCTATGAAATTAAAATGGGAATGCATAAATATTTTGTTATTAAATTATTTTTGTCCACTCACTCTAACGTTATTAAATGTCTTCCCCTGGGCCCTTCGTTTTAAAATGCCTAGTCTGCAGAGTTCGGATTGGATCTAGTAGGAGACGAGGCATAGTCACCCGTATTTCCACCACCTTTCACCAGTAGGTTACCTGTTGAGCCTACCTGTGTTTTCTTATTTCCGCTAGTGTCTAGTAGCTCTGAATACTTGGATTTAATGTATATATTTTGGCTATGGGTGAAGGCTTGTTGATATTTTAGAATATTTGACGGATGATGTATAATATCTTAGATAATGTTTATTATCCTGTTGGTGGTGATTGTTTTTGGAGAGCACGAAGGCTCCAGAAGTTAAGGTTGGATTTGGAACCTTTAGACGTGTTTGCAGGTTTCTATTAGAAGGGTTGTCCATTTTCAAGGGAGGTTGTACCGAATTTTGCGGTAAATCTTTCCTTGGAAGTGGTCCCCGCATGATTTACTCCGAGTTCAGGGTGAAATTCGGGACGGGTCGTGTCACCTTCCACTTCTCAGTCTGATCAAGGTCGTAGAACGTGCTTGCCCTCATTCCCACCAGACTCCGTATGGCGCAACCGATATCATGTGCCACCAAGTTGTTTATCCCCCTCACGCTAGGGCCTTTTACACGGGGGCAATACTCCAGCTTGATCTTCTGCCCCTTTTGTTGAACGATATCCTCCGCCTTCTTTCTAGAACAAAAATTCCGCTTCTTTTTTGGGGCCGGAGCTACAATTAACATGTGAAAATACATTATTACATTATGATATATACGTAATATACAAGAGGATATATGTTGTGTGTAAGTGACATGAAAATGAAAGAGACATATTGTACTGAAAGTTTACTGACCCCCAGTAGAAGTTTACTGACCCCTAGTATAAGTTTACTGACCCCTAGTATAAGTTTACTGACCCCCAGTATAAGTTTACTGATTGCCAGTAGAAGTTTACTGACCCCCAGAAGAAATTTACTGGAGCAGTAGACGTTTACTGACCCCCAGTAGAAGTTTACTGGGGGGCAGTAAATTAATACAGTTACCTGTTGGGCTTCTAACTTTGATTCGAGCGCTGCCGACGATGCATCTTGCAGATTCGGGTGCAATTACAGACGCCGATTGAGATCCCGTTGAACAACTGTCAACTGTAGGGCGCCGCACGATCAAGGGGGGAGCCGCTGGTGGTACTGTCTCAGCCGACATGGGGTTAGGATGGCTACTACTACTCGCTGAACTGACGCTCTGCCGTATTGACTCCATCAAAGCACTGGCCTGAGTGGCTCGGCCCTTCCTCTTCCCCATAATCACCATATCTTGCACATGAATAACACACAATTGTTAGTAAATGAGTGAGTAATAGATAAAGATTATGAAAAATAGTGTCACATCCCGACCCTTAAATTTTTACCTTATTTATTAGCTTGGTTATAATAATAATTTTTACCGTCTCCGGCATTGAGATATAGTTTAACTGGTCCCTAGAGGGGTTTTGGGGACGATTATTTCGGAGAGTTATTCGTAGGAGAAATATGTGTCGAAGGTAAAAATGGTGAATTTTAGCTAGTAAAAGGTAATTTTTAATAGGGTATTTTATTTTGGGGTGTTAAATTGGTGGAGTTGGGCCGGGTTGGTGTGAGGCCCAAACCCATTATCTCCTCTCTTTTCTTTTCTTCTTCTCCTCTTTTTCTTCTTCTCTCTTTTCTTTTCCTCTCCCGAGCTCCCTCTTTCTCTGCCGGAAATCCTCCGCCCGCCGCTGTCGTCCGGCCGAGCCAGGCTGCTGCACCGGTCCTGTCTGGACCGGCGTCTCCTCCTCTCTCTTCCCGGCCTAGTTTCCACGCCGGTAACGCCGCCGATCGGAGTTTTTCCACCGGAGACGTCGGACTGTCCTTCGCTGGAACTTCCTCCTCTGGCCACCAAAACTGGTGATCCTTGGCTCGTTTTGTAGCCCTTCTCCCGTGCAGCAACCCCTCCAAAGGGCTCACTCCCTCTTGAGCTAGGTAAGGAGAAATTTAAGGAGGAAGATCTAGGGCTTTTAGGATGTTTTTACTCGATTGACCTAGTTAGGTTTGGAATTGGTGATTGTGCTAGTTAAGAAAGTTGTAGAGCATGATGAGATGTTTATGCTGTTAAAATTTGGTAGCCATTAGGGGTCGCCGGAATCGGCCGCTGGCCGCCGCTGCCGGTGGAGCAGACGGCGCCGCCGCCGCTGTAAGAGGGCTTTTCAGGGTTTTAAATGTGTAATAATTAGAAGAGTTTAATGAAGTGAATTGTGAAATTTTTGGATGAGTTTTGGATAAGTTTGTGAATTTCCGAAGTTTGGTATTTTTGGCGGTTGAATAATGTAGAATCCGGCCGTAGGATTTAAGTCAATTTCTGAGAAATGTTATATTTACGGCTGCCGAGTATGGTATTAAAGTTTGGGTCATTTCGATTTAAGAGTATCGAAGTTAGATAATGATGAGCGTGTTTACGGCTCAAGTTTATTTTGCCTATTTTGAATAAATATTGGATTTTTAGTTGGGAAATTAATTATATATTCGGAACAGGACGTGAGGAGACTCAAATTAGAGAGACCTCGGCTCGACGTTAGGCTTAGGCCTAAAGTTGTGAGTGGACCTTTGTTTTTAATTGAAAAGCATGCGATGAATGATTTTGTTGATAATTTATTTCTTCTGATGAGACTTATTGATTTCTCGGCTATTTGGTAATTTTTCCTTATTTGCAGAGATCCCGAAAATGAGATTTTAGATGGATATGTATTTTGGATGTTTATGATTATAGTATGTATATAAATGCTAGCTAGCCATACGTGCTTGGTCCGTCATAATGAGGTAAAATACCATTATGGCGTGACGTAAGTGTTAGACACAAGCATCATAGCCCTATATGAAAACTACTTTCTTTTCTGGTTTATTTAGGTTTTCATATAGGGAGTCCACACGTATATAGACACCGTCCTCTTCGGTCATAATGAGGAAAAATTCTATTATGGCGCAACGTGAGCGTTAGACGCAAGCGTTGTAGCCTTGTATGAATTTCTATTTTCTAAATTGTTTCTAGGATTCATACAAGGAGTCTGACGAGTGTAAATACATACGAATATATGATTATATACTTTAGCCTGAGAGACTCCATTTTATTTGAGTTGGTGACTAGCCGGTGCTAGTCGTGAAATTGCCAGTTTATGAGTTGAGCACTTTTGAGCTGCCGCATGCAGTATATTTTTCTATGAAATTAAAATGGGAATGCATAAATATTTTGTTATTAAATTATTTTTGTCCACTCACTCTAACGTTATTAAATGTCTTCCCCTGGGCACTTCGTTTTAAAATGCCCAGTCTGCAGAGTTCGGATTGGATCTAGTAGGAGACGAGGCATAGTCACCCATATTTCCATCACCTTTCACCAGTAGGTTACCTGTTTATCCTACATGTGTTTTCTTACTTCTGCTAGTGTCTAGTAGCTCTGAATACTTGGGTTTAATGTATATATTTTTGGTTGTGGGTGAAGGCATGTTGATATTTTAGAATTTTTGACGGAGGATGTATTTTATCTTAGTTAATGTTTATTATCTTGTTGGTGGTGATTGTATTTGAGGAGCACGAAGGCTCCATAAGTTAAGGGTGGATTGAGAATTTTAGGAGTGTTTGCAGGTTTTCGTTAGGAAGGGTTGTCCATTTCCAAGGGAGGTTATACCGAATTTTGCGGTAAATCTTTCCTTGGAGGTGGTTCTCGCACGATTTACTCCGGGTTCAGGGTGAAATTCAGGGTGGGTCGTGTCAAATAGTCCATAGAAAAGCATACAGGTTGATCAAACCACTTGTATTTCTTCACTTTTTTTTTTATTAGACTTGATGCATTGGTGATACAGAAAACACTAACAAAAGCTGTGAGCCACTTAAGCAGAAGATACAATGTGATATTGGTTTCTTTTTTTTTTTTTCGGATAATTAAAATAATGAAACACGATCAACGAATTTGTTTACGATTCAGACACTACAAGCAAGATCAATCTGAGAAGAGAGAGAATACGGACCTGCAAAAGGAGCGGCGGTGAGAAGGTGAGAGCTGAGAGATCGTAGCGGCGGTGAGAAAGTGAGAGCAGAGAGATCGGAGCGGCGGTGAGAAAGTGAGAGCAGAGAGATCGGAGCGGTGGGTGGATGCGGTGGCGATGAGTGGAGGAGATGGGTGGATGCGCACACTTTAATCGGTTGCCGATGCGTGGATGGGGTCTGGTGGCGCAACTCTGGTGGCGCGACTCTAGTGGATTTGGGAATTGTGGTGTGAATTAGGGATTGTGGATTGCGCGAGGGAGTTAGTATAGGTTTTGAATTTGGGATTCGTGTCCTAAGTAATACGAAATTTCGGGGAAAAAAAAGGCGCAAAATTCACCCGCCTAATATTTCGGGATCCTACACGACGGAAAATACATTTTCCGTCGCATTGGTTAACCAAGCCGACGACTTATACAATTTCCGTCGACCAAGTAACATAAAATTTTTAAAATGACTAATATTTCGGGTATCCTAAGCGACGAAAAGTTCACTTTCCGTTCCGTCGCCTTAAGAGTATTAAGGCGACGAATTATTCAAATTCCGTCGACTATGTATATTTGTAAAAATTTCCAGAATTTTATTATATTAGCATCCGAGCATTTTCGTGTAACTTTTGAAACTAACCCCATTATATAACTCCACGTAAGTATTCGTACTTAAAAAAGCATACATATATATACATATATATATATATATATATATATATATATATATATATATGCATTTTAAAACTTACAATGGAAATTTGCATGAATATATTATATAATTAATGGTTTGACGTACGTACGTACGTGGTTAATTATAAATTTAAAAATACATATGATATTCAGAGTCGTCCGAATAATCGTAATATATACTAATCGTACTCATGATAATCTGAGTCGTTTGAATCATCATCCTCCTCAGTTTGGTCAGAATACTCATCATCCTCTATGTATTCGTCATCTATGAAGCCGTCGTCATCATGACTGGGGTTGCGACGTTGTAGTGAGATCAGTTTAGATGGTGTAATTGGAAGGTAACCTATGATAGCCGGAACATGTTGGTTATTGACACGAATATCCTCAGTATCAGGGACTACATGTGGAGAATCCTCTTGATATGGTTCATTCTGTTGATCAGTTGTTATTGGTTCACTGGGCCCACTCTCATCATCCCCTCCTAGTGTAGCTGCACTCCAAATATTCATTTGTGACATCACCTGCACCACTTTCCAACCCTCACCCGTAGCCGGATCATCAAGATAAAACACTTGTTTCGCCATGGTGGCAAGAATAAACGGCTCATTATCATACCATACACTGTTTGAGTCCACTGATAACAACCATGATCCAGAATTGTACTCCTCCGTCTGGTTGGGTCAGTATTGAACCATTTACACTTGAACAACACAATCGGCATACGGTTGCCGTAGATTAGTTCGATGACACTAACAAGAACCCCGTAGTAGTTGAAACTCAGACCCTCAACCATGACTCCATTGTTTTGGGTGACATGGCCTTCATCTCGATCTGACGTCACAAACTTAACATCGTTCACAAAACATCCAGCCAACAAGTGCAACTCCGGGTTGTAAGAAGCAGGAAACTCCTGTTGAATGTGCATCATCTATAACAATTTTAAGTGCAACGTTGTTACATTATGTAACATCAAAAAGCAACATATATTTAATTTATGTAACATCATATATAGAGATCGATAGAAAGGTACGTACCCAAATAGGTAAGTAATCAGGAAAATCTCTCTTGTGTATGACTTCATTACCATACTGCATTTCCAAGGTATGTTTGTTTTTGTTCTCTTCTTGAAATCCCCCAGTTGCCTGCAAAACAAATATGCAATTCTTACAATAAATATTTAAAATACCTTTATCTTAATTTGAAAGGATGATTAATTAGAATAAATATGAGTGCATACCTCTCATTTGGATAGCACCAGGTATACTGTACCGGACCAGTAAGCAACACTTGTTCGGGAAGGTGGATCATGAGGTGAATCATGATGTCAAAGAAAGTCGGGGAAAGATCCTCTCTAGCTTGCACATGATGTACACAATGTCTTCTTGCAATGACCAAACATCAGACTTTTTAAGCTCTTTAGCGCATATCCTCTGAAAGAACTTGGACAAAGCCACTAACGTGTCAACCACATCACTCTTGCAAATACGGTCTAATGACCACGGGAAGAAGACGTTGCAGCAAAACATGACAGTCATGAGTCTTCAACCCACTAATCTTATTTTCCCCCATCTTAACACATCAAGCGATATTCCCTGCATACCCATGAGGATACTTAACGTTTCCAAACCACTGAAACACTTCTGCATTCTTTTGAGGATGGACTGTGTAGCCTGCTTTCGGTATTATGGCTTTTTTGGTTTTTTTGTTCTCTACTAGTCATAGCTGGGGGCGTATACCCATCATCTTAAGATCAACACGGGCTTTGGGGGTATCCTTGTTCTTATGTTTGAGATTCAGAATTGTTCCAAGAACGTTGTCACAAACATTCTTCTCTATGTGCACAACGTCCAAGTTGTGTCTGATTTTCAAGGTCGACTAGTAAGGCAATTCAAAGAATACACTTTTGTGCACCCAATACTTAAACTCATCAGGCGTGGGAGGATTCAACTTCGTTACTTCTTTATTGGTGCTCAAATATCCGAACTAGTGCTGGTTAAGCCTCTCCAAAATCCACTCACCAGACCTCCCTGGGGGTTTCGGATTATGCTCCTCAGTCTCATCAAATGCCAGCATCCCCCGCCACTCGTGATCCTTGTCAGATGTCTACGAGATCCCAGAAACAATTTTGTCAGCTTGACGACTAGAATTGACGTCATCTAAGCATACCGGGCAAGCCTTATACCCCTTAGTTTGTTGGCCAGACAACATCCCGTAAGCTGAAAAATCACTGATGGTCAAAATAACAGCTGCTTTCATCATGAATGAAGTTTGACCATGCCTGTCAAAAGTAGGAAGTCCATTTTCCCATAACTCCTAGAGCTCGTCAATTAATGGTCTCATGTACACATCCAAACACTTTCCTGGAGAATATGGCCCAGGTACCATAAGCGTAAGAAAATTGTACTCCTTCCTCATACACATGTTGGGAGGTAGATTGTACGGAAATACTATCACAAGCCAAATGCTGTAAGACAAATTCATGTTTCCAGTAGGATTGAATCCGTCTGTTGCAAGTCCGAGTCTGACATTTCGACAATCTCCAGCAAATTCGGGAAAAGAACGGTTAAAGTGCTTCCAAGCCTCCCCGTCTGCAGGGTGTGTGAGATTATCCAGATCTATCCTCTGCTCTCTCTGGTGCCTTGCCTGGTGCCATCTCATATGCTTGGCCGTATGTAAAGACATGTACAGACGCTGCAGACGAGGACCCAACGGGAAGTAACGAAGAACCTTCCTAGGAATGGGCTTTTTTTGCTTAGATGAAGTGGAAGCTTCATACCTTGGCTCGTAGCAGTGTGGGCACTCAACTTCATCTTTGTTGTCTTTGTAATACAAGATGCAGTTATTGACGCAAGCGTCTATCTTCTGGTGATCAAGACTGAGGTCAGCCAACATCCTTTTTACCTGGTCGAAATTTGCCGAACAACTGTTACCTTTGGGAAGCACTTTCTTCATAAGTGCAATATCCTCATCAAAACATATGTTACTCTTTCCCCGCTTGTTTTTTATCTGCATGTGCTCCATGACGGTACCCAACACAGTATGCTCACTACCAGGATACAATGAGGTTTGTACTTCCCGTACAAGCCTGTTGTACTTATCATAATCACTGTTGTGGTCAACGTGGGAGACATTAGGGAAGGTGTCAGGGTTGTTGTCATAAACAACATTTTGCTGATATCCTGAGACGGCGAACGGGAAGGCATCGTTTAAGAGGTTCATCACAGCAAGGTCCCCGTAACTAGCATTGGAAGATCCTGCCTGCTAATTATGTTGTGCTTGAATTTTTGCAAGTGTGGGCATTTGAATTTGATTTTTGCCATGCCATGTCCATATGGTATAACTAGGACAAATACCGTTTAGTGCCAAGTGAGAATACATGTCTTCATATGTTACTGATTTCCGATTGAGACATTTGTTGCACGGACATATGTGAATAACATTGTCTAGAGGACTATGTAGACGCACAAACTCAAGAAAATCAAAAATGCCTCTCATATAAATTGGGGACCCCCTCCCTAATTGCATCCAGCTATTGTCCATATTGTACACTATAATAACAATAAACAAAAATATATAATCAAAAAATCGTGAATAAAATCAACGGAAATATATATATATATATATACACTTTGTTGGGAAAATAAACATTTACTCAAAAACAAGGATTT
The DNA here is from genome assembly GCA_010134655.1 of Fragaria nilgerrensis. Lineage (NCBI taxonomy): Eukaryota > Viridiplantae > Streptophyta > Magnoliopsida > Rosales > Rosaceae > Fragaria > Fragaria nilgerrensis. The sequence goes on from CM020983.1 coordinate 679,998, forward strand.
TAAAGCCCATTTCAATGAAAAAAACTGTTTGTAACCCATATCAATGTTTTAACGCCTCTAACAATTAATATTATACCCTTAATTATTGCATTAATTAATTACACGTTCTCTCTCACGTTCAAAAAAGAAAAATTAACACGTTCTCCCAGACTCCCACTCTCCACGATCAACCGAACTCTCAGCTCTCCCACTCTCTCTAACACTCGATAACGATCTTTGGTTTAGGGTTCTTCACGATCTCCGTGATTCCATCGATCAGGCCACGTCGCTCTCTCGTTAAATATCTGTCCACTCCGTTGCTCTCCTCAGAGATAAATCCCAGTTGAGTAGGAAATCGCTCTCTGCCCTACTCTTAGTCGATCAAAGTTGATCTATGGTTCAATCTCGGCGTTCAATATATCGGTGTCGATATCTGCTTCAATCGCTCTCACTCGACCTCGCTCGGAAAACCATAAAAACAAGTACATTTTGAATTTTATTGCATTTAGGCTTATTTTGGACTTATCTGATGATATTGAAGCTCCATTCTCTGATTTACTGCGTATAATTGGAATGACAATGAAAGGGAGATACTGTATTGTTGTTTACTATTGTCAAGTAGAAGTTTACTGGGGGGCAGTAAACTTCCACTGAGTTTACTAGGGGGGCAATAAACTTGTTTATTAGGGTAAGAATGGGTATCTGTTGTGTATAACTGACATGAAATTGAAAAGGAGAAACTGTATTGAAGTTTACTGACCCCTAGTAGAAGTTTACTGGGGGGCAGTAAACTTCCACTGGGTTCACTAGGGGGCAATGAAGTTGTTTATTAGGGTAAAAATGAGTATATGTTGTGGGAAATTAATTATATATGTGGAACAGGACGTGAGGAGACTCAAATTGGAGAGACCTCGGATCGACATCAGGCTTAGACCTAATTTGTGAGTGGACCTTTGTTTTAAATAAAAAGCATGCGATGAATGATTTTATTAATCATTTATTTCTTCTGATGAGATTATTGATTTCTCGCCTATTTGACAATTTTTCCTCCTTTGGAGAGATCCCGAAAATGAGATTTTCGGTGGATATATATGTTTTGGATTTTATGAGAATAGTATGTATAAAATGCTAGCTACCATACGTGCTTGGTCCGTCATAATGAGGTAAAATACCATTATGGCGTGTCGTGAGTGTTAGACACAAGCCTCATAGCCCTATATGAAAACTTCTTTCTTTTTCGGTTTATTTAGGTTTTCATATAGGGAGTCCACACGTATATATACACCGTCCTTTTCGGTCATAATGAGGAAAAATACCATTATGGCGCAACGTGAGCGTTAGACGCCAGCGTTGTAGCCTTGTATGAATTTCTATTTTTCTGAATTGTTTCTAGGATTCATACAAGGAGTCTGACGAGTGTAGATATATACGAATATATGTTTATATATAGTTTAGCCTGAGAGGCTCCATTTTATTTGAGTTTGTGACTAGCCAGTGCTAGTCGTGAAATTGTCAGATTATGAATTGAGTGCTTTTAAGCTGCCGCATGCAGTATATTTTTCTATGAAATTAAAATGGGAATGCATAAATATTTCGTTATTAAATTATTTATGTCCACTCACTCTAACGTAATTAAATGTCTTCCCCTAGGCCCTTCGTTTTAAAATACCCAGTCTGCAGGATTGCATAGTTGAGATCGGACGTACATGGAGAAGAGGCATAGTCAATAGTATAGCTTCCGCTCTTTTCTATTTATTTATAGTTCATTTCCTCTCAAATAGAGTTGCTCTGAATATGTGGTTGTTTATTATAAGATCTTTGTTAGATTAGTAAATCTATATTGGGAGAGGTTGTGATTTGTGGGGAGCACGAAGGCTCTAGGAGTCTATAAGGTTGGATTTGGAACCTTTAGACGTGTTTGCAGGTTTCTATTAGAAGGTTGTTCATTTTCAAGGAGGTTGTATCGAATTTTGCGGTAAATCTTTCCTTGGAGGTGGTCCCCGCACGATTTACTCCGGGTTTTAGGGTGAAATTCGGGGTGGGTCGTGTCAAATTGTCATGAAATTAAATGGGAGATAATGTATAGAAGTTTACTGAACCCCAGTAGAAGTTTACTGGGGGGCAGTAAACTTGTTTATTTGTATATAATTGTTTAACAGTAACGATTTCGTTGTTATAACGTGTACAGGAGCTGCCGATGGAAGATATGAAGAAGAAGCTGACAGAACTTGTCAAAGCAAATGAAGAACTGGTGAACAAAAACATTGAATTGCTTGGCAAGTTAAAGAAAGCGGACAGCCAAATCATTGAGCTTGAGAAAGAAAGGAGGGCAGACAAAATGAAATCAACGCTCTCAAGAAACAGTTGCACAAGGGGGCAAACCATGCTCAGACAAAGCAGATAATATGTGTAACTGAGGAGAAGGAGGAGGAGGAGGATAGGTCAAAGCCGGTTGAAGAGGAAGAATATAACTGCAGAGAGGAGAAACCAGGAACTGAAGAGGTAAGAGTAGAAATCAATTTACTGACCCCCAATAAATATTGTGTTTTCTTCATTTTTTTGAGGATAACTTGTGTGTTTTCTTTTGTGTAGTTTTTTGAACAAGTAGCAGAACCAGTTCCGTTGCGAAAGATATTTCCAGAAGACGATGAACCTGTGACGACCGATGTCAAGCTGTCTAAACTAGACAAACTTGTTGATCAAGCTGTGGAAATGGCCGAAAAAAAATGAATGAAGGAACCAGCTTGAAGAATAAAGAACAGCAAGCAGGAGGGCTCAAGAAATATGTCAAGCAGAAGGGCTCAAAACAAACTGTGGAGACTGGTTCGATTGAAAGAGACGTTAACCTGAAGAAGCGTGGGCACAAAAGAGGAAAGAAGAAGAATGGGAGTATGACACCCCTGAAGGGCTAAAGCCAGCAAAAAGAACAAAGGAGGTGGAGCGCAAAGTCTAAAATCGTATTGTTATTGATGGAGTGAACTGCAACACTCCAACATGGAAGCTCTTGGATGAAAAGGTGGCGAATCACTATAAGAACTGGTTTGATTTGAACAAGGACGAGAATGATGAGTAAGTTTATTTTTCCCTAGTATATATATATAACATTACAATTAGTTTCCTGGTTTGACTTGCTTATGACTTATTTGTGTCTGCACAGTTTTCGGTATTGGGAGTGTTGTGATGGTATTATTGACATTACCAAATATGACTCGAAGAAAATAATTCAAGAAGAAGAGATTACATCTAATGTGAGAAAAAATTACTGGTCTTACTAACCACAATAAAGTTGATGTTTGAGTAACCTAAGATGTATTCTTTGTTGTAATCATTTGTGACTTATATATGTTGTACATGTAGACCATCAGGGTGTACCTCGCAATGTTGAAGGAGGAAATGGAAAAGAAGAAGGTCTCGGTCGGATTCCTAGACATAGAGGCAGCGGTAAGTAGTTGATATAACGTATTTGCACACACATCAATTAACCCTGTCAACAAATCAATCATAGTATAAAGCAAGCAGAGATCGTTCTAAACCGGGGATCCAACTACAGGGTAGATCCACCTAACCTAGTATAAATGTCGAAATATGCATATAAGGTTCAAGGGTTTGATGATTTCGGAATAGACATTGGAAATAAATCCTAAATTACCTCTATACATATTTACAAGTGATCAACCAACAATCATGCAAACACAACCAAACAACCATGCAAGAACAAAGAAGACAATCTCTAATCTCATTTAAGTCCACACCGTGAGCAAATACACAACCTAAATTCGATATGCACATAAGTTCCTACGTGGTTCCTATGACAGACATACTTTGAATTAAACTACGGGTTTCATTCAACATCGGGACACAAACAAGCTCGGCTATGTGCTCTACTTATAGGTCACACACATAAACTAATCATACAATTACGTATCACATAAATAATTGATGTGTTTAAGCATAAGTCCAAATCAAACATAGGTAAAAAATCGGTGAAATAACAAAGACTATGCAACTTATCAACGACTTGTATCAAAGTCGAACCTTGGATGATTAACATATGCAACATCAACTACTTGTATCAATTACACATGAAAATAGAAGAATACACCGAAAATCTTAAAGTACATGGACATAAAACTCACGGCAGAAAACCTAAAATCATCGATCATAAATCGTAAACTTCAATCAATACATGGCTCAAAAGTACTTCTATCTCATAGAAAAGAATCGAAACATACTTAAGCAAAAACCTAAAACAAACATCAACAAGAACAAACACATTGTAATCCGAAAGTAAAAGATGAAATACACTCTCAAAATATCCCTACTTGTTCTATTCTTCGAGTGAGCGGAACCCTAGGCTACTTGCTTCGGATCAAGGATGATGGTGAGAATCGGATTATGGTGTTTGGAGAATGATGAAGTTTCGGCATAGCTTTGGTGTAATTTTGCACGGGTTGATGATCATCTTCTGTACTTGAAGTCGTGCTTTATATAGAGGAAAAAAACCCTAGAGAAATCGGCCACAAAGTTGAAACCAAGTTGTTTTAGGTTTCCCAGTTCTTCTCAATTTCGGCAGAATGACCTTTGTCTGATGATTACGTCATAACTCTCTCTAGAAAATAGATATTGAGGTGATTCCAATTGATTTGGAAACTAGACTCCCGTAGCTCTCTATCCATATTAGTACGTTTTCTGATTCATTGTGAGCTATCCTGAAGAGTCCGTTGAAGTTGAGAGACGTGCACAGGAATTTTCCCGATTCAATCAGGGATTTCAAGACTTGGATATTCCTTCATATTCTGCCGAATTTAGATCTTCTTCTCCATATTGGACTTGGTTTGGACCTCTCCATCATGGACTAGGCTTCCTGGATCAGCTGCTTTGCTTCCCTAGGTCCATCAGGATCATTTCTCTCGGCAGTCTTCTATATGTCACCTAAGTATCAGAGAAGTTAAATCAATTTGTGACAATTTTCTACATCATTCCTTTATGTTTAACACGTTTTATACACAACTCTACCAAAAACTTTCGACTCTACATTATGACTCTATTTTACGACAATAAGAGATAATCAAAGTACAAATGGAGGTAATAATACATTAAGAATGTCGCATTTTATGTTCCTATCAGTAGTCTAACCTGAAATAGCAGCGTGCCGCAGCACCGCGGTCTCCTCCATTACTTTTTTCAGTTAACACAATCTTACTACTTGCTTTTATAAATACAGCACGCGACGGTGGTACATGAACAAAAACTGAAGGAGTTCCTAGCTGGAGGAGGAAAACAGGGGGAATTCAAATGTAATGAATTGGATATAGAGCTTTCCATTATTAATCCTCTATGGTCCATCTTTAGTAAGGACCTGGTTTTCATTCTGGTACATCACGGGGTCAGCCACCATTATACCTTGGTCCTGATTGACAACAAAGCTCGATGCTTCTATCACCTGAACTCAATGCTACCGCCAACGAAAGATTACTCTGCCGACACCAACAACCACTTTCAGAATGCAATGGCAGTGGTGAGTTGTAACTGATTTATTAGGGTAAGAAGTTTACTGGGGGGCAGTAAACTTCTACTGGTTTTTGTTTGTTGCTTGTTCTCTTAGTTTGTTTGAGTTGTAATTTACTTGTGTGTTGGAAACAACAGGTGAAGCACATTATGGTGTTCATCAAACGCGTATATGATTCCACCAAATACCCTCTCATCCAAGGCATGGACCCTGAGGAATGGAGGGAAAACTATGACAAGCAGGACAACCAAGGAATAGTGGTTGATGGTTACTCGATGATGAGTGTTGAAGAGAAAAGAACAAGAAGATGGATGCTGGACCAAAACGTTTATCAAGCAAGATACAAGCTGACTGATATCTTATCCTGCCCGCAGCAAAAGAAAACATCGTAAGTACCTTTAAACTTCCTTTAAAGAGTTTTACTGGGGTCAGAAATTACTTGTCTGTTTTATTGGGGTGAAAAATTTAGTAACACTGTTTCTTAATACATTGCAGGTCAGACTGTGGACCATTTTGCTCCACTTTATAGAGAGCCTATGTCATAGTAAAAAACCGACAAAAGATGGTGGTAATGAATGAGGAAGAAGATCCTGCTAAAGTTCATGGACATCAATATAGAAAAAAAATTAGTGGCACTTTAGATGTAGGTTCTTCAAAATGTGAAAATATGTAGTATTTTGGTAGTGTTGCAAGAACATATGAATGATCTTGAATTTCAGTAAAGGAACTTGTTCTTTTAGTAATTTTGGTCTATTCCTTTGATCTTTCTGTCAGTTTCATTTCTCTTTGGTTATCAGTTTCAGTTTTTTTTTTTTACAGGGTGGTTATTGGGGGTCAGTAAACTTTGGTTGCTCTGTTCAGGAAAATTACTGACCCCCAATAACCTTTTTCCCTACTTGAGAGTTTACTACCCCATTATGTCATTAGAGGATGGTTGAAAGGAATCTAAGTAATAACAATCATCCATAAACTTTGGTTGCTCTGGTCAGGAAAATTATTGACCCCCAATAATTTTCCACACTTGAACATATGAGCATAACAAAAACTGAAAGCATTCCAGATTAAAGAAAAGACCTGGAAAAGAGTAAAACAAACATCCAAGTATCAAACTGGAAGAAAATAAAGGAAGGTGGATGTGTTGTATCAAGAAATACAAAAAATTACTGACCCCCAATAATTTTCTACATTTTACATGAGCATAATTTTCCAATCATTTTCCATACTTGAGAGTTTAATTACTACCCCAATAATATTCTTCACCTTATATCTCCGGTTAGGGCCCTAATCCCGTTTGAGAGCATATGACATTGTGATTTCGTTTGTTGTTGGGGGGTTTCGAATTCGCATATGTGAGAAAATTTCGGTAGCATCTCCCTACAGTTCCGCAAGTGCACTAATATCTATTCCTAGAATGCACTCGAGGAACAATAGAGGTAGATCTTGTCGAAATATATATACCCACAACCGAAAACGAAATGCACCAACAACAAACGGAATCTCAATGTCATATGCTCCCAAACTGTCCAAATATAGGACAATTCGAAACCCATTTGTTAGACACAGTCGTAACATAATGGTTCTCGAACGAGATTTATAAGGGTAACAATATATATTGATGAATGTATAAGAATCTTATAATTCTTAATTACATGATTCATCATTTTATTTTTTATCATATGAATACACAAAACGATTTGAATGAAAACAAAAATTTGATAAACATATTATTCACATAATTATTAATTAATCATACATACAAAAGCTAAGATATATATATATATATATATATATATATATATATCTATCTTTAAAAATTATACACACAAAAGTTAGATATATATACAAACATAATATTATATAGTTTTCATGCATATATAATATTATACGTACGTACAAACATATTATACACATATCCAGTAATTATATTAAGCATACAAGTAAGCAACAATAATCCATCAAAATTGGACCGACAAGTCGCTGAAAGTTCGCAGGAAAATATGCCTAAAAGAGAAAGTAGATTAATTAATTAAAGTAGTTACCAATTAGGAGATCGAGATCGAAGCGCACAGCTCTTAAAGATCGATCAAATTCATGAAGAAAAGCTTCCAAAACTACATTTGGATCGGATGAATATTCCGATGAAGGGGGGGGGGAGCTAGGTACCATGCCTTTCTTCTGCGTTCTCTTCTGGGCAAAAGGTGTATAAATGGATGATGTGTAAACTTAGCGGACGAAATATTCTGTCGCCTAGGGCAAAAGGCGTCGGAAAAAATATTTGTTCTGCTTTGTGTCAGGCAATAATTCAAATTCTTAGTCGACGGAAAACTTCGTCGGCTAAGAAAAGAATATTCGTCGCCCAAGTCGTTCTTACCCGACGGAATCGACTTCGTCGCCCAAGAAAATTTCAGACGACGGAACATTATTCGTCGTCTAAGACTGGTCATACCGACGGAACATTATTCGTCGCCCTAGACAATCTTAGACGACGGACTATGTCGACAGTCAATTTTCGTCGACTAAGAAGATCTAAGCCGACAAAACCATACCAACGCTAGATATCCGTCGCCTAGGGTTTACTAACCCGACGGAACCTGGACGACGAATAGTATTTCGTCGATTATGAATAGCTTAGTCAACGGAAGATGTCGACAGTTATCTTCCTTTGCTTAAGAAATCTTAGGCGACGGATGTGGTGCCCTATGCAACGGTTCTTATTCCGTCGGTGAAGAGTCTCTTAGCCGACGGAATTAATAAGATTCCGTCGGCTAAGTCGATATTTCCTGTAGTGAAATCGGAAACGAAAAAATACAATTTGAAGTCAATTGATTGAACTAGTATGCTAGTATGCTTATTTAATTGAATTGTTGTCTTGTTAAGTAATGAATTGCTGAATTGCTGAATTGCTGGAAATTTTAATTGGAATAAAGTACAATTTAGTTAGTATTTTAAACAGTTTTGATTCAAATTAATATTTTAAACAGGATGAGCGGTAATTTTAAATCGAGGAAGGGTTCGAAGGGCCAAAGGTCCGAATCGTCTGAGGGAACCCCTAGCAACCCTCAATCGTCGTTTCAAGGCCACATGATCGCCAGACATGCGACCCTTCTGGAGACGGCGCAAAAGCAGCCGCCGAGCCTTTCCCATTCCTCGAGGTAGCCTTTAGTGCCCCCTTCATCGAGGCCGCGGGCGTCCCTCATTCCTCGAGAGAGTTGTGGCCTCAGACCCAGACGGAGGTGTCTGCACCCCGTATGCCTGAGATACACCGGGCGCCCACTCCGGGTCCTACTTTCAAATGGTGGGTCATCTGGGGTATAGATGTCGCCGCCTCATCTGTTCCTTTTACGGATGATACCGGCTTTACCTGCAGTCGATGGCTCAGGGACGCCGATTTATCCACTGCCCCCGCCAGTGGCTCCATCAGCGGCGTACCGGTTCGTGCCTTTTGATACGTCTCTTATTTTCGCGAGGGTATCATCATCGGCGAAAGAGACGGAATCCGTCGCATCCGCCGCATCGCCCTCAGGTAATGAAAGATGAATGATTTGTTTTCTTATAATTAATAATAAAGGGTCTCCGATTTTAATAATCAATTTGGTTTATCATATGATAGGCACCGTCGGAGCGAAGCCGACAAAGAAGAAGAGAGGCCCCGCCACAGGGAAGGCTCTCGAGAAGACCGTCAGTACCTCATGAACCTCATGAAGGATCGTCATCGATACTGACGGGGATGGCCACATAGTATCGGGCGGGAAGTCGAGGACGTACTCCGGCTGCGTGGGAGCGCTCATTAGGGATAGAGTCCCTATGTTGTGGTCAGACTAGGGCGAGGTCCCGCAGGAGGTTAAGGACATGGTCCACAACGCGATGTCGGTGAGTTTACAAAATGCCTCAATAATATTATGTATTACATTGTTGATTTCTCGAAAAACTAAACTGATAAATGGTTAAATGCAGGTGTGGTTTGACGTTCCCGAGCACCTGAAGAACAGCTGGGCGGACGTTGTACATGGGGGAAGGTACGTTGGAAGTTAATGAAAAAACAAAATTGTATGCAATATTAATAATATTTATAATATTTTTGTTGTATATGTAGGTACAAGGAGTGGAACAACGAGTTGCGGACTCACTGGACTACGCACATGAACGCACATTCTGGTACCCCTGCTGAGTTCCAGTACAGGGAGTACGAGTGGCGTTGGCTTCTGACATTAGAATTCAACAACCCTCGTAAACAGGTATTTAAAAAAATTAATTAGTTAATTTGTCATTAAGTACGTCCGTTTTTAAATATTTTACTAATAGTTTATTTTTTTCTTTGAAGGCCGTTTCCCAGGTGAACGCTCAAAACTGGCAACGCAACACAAGGAACCATCATGCCGGTTCTAGACAGTTCGCTGTCTTCATGGATGAGGCGGCCATGGAACATCCAGAAGTCAACCGGTACGTCTATACGTACGAGAAGACATATCCTGACGCCCAGGAGGATATTGTAAGTCATCTTACGTTTTTAAATTTTTAATTTTACTTATATATATGTCAAAATGTTAATTAATCATTTTTTTCCTATCTAATTAGGCGAAGGTGAGGGAGGCTAGTGACGAGGTGATGAGTGCTATAGTGAGGGAGACATGGCTGGACACGCAGGAGAAAGAGATGTCCGAAGCCATGTCCCAGATCGACATTTCGGATCTGAGGGTGGGGGCGAGGATCATGGGCACAACCTTCCCACCGCGAGGAAAACAACTTCTACTGCCGGGGTCTAGGAAAGAAGGGCGAGGGGGTCCTGAAGACCACTCTAGGATTTCAACGAAAGGCAGCCTCGACCAACAGGAGGACCTCGACCACCAGCAGGACGACTCAGTTAGAGTCGGAAGTTCAGAGACTACGGGAACAACAAGCCGCTCAGGCTGCCTATACTGCCGCGGTATATGCCACCCAACAGGCTAGCAGCAGCAGATGTTCCAGTACTTGCAGGAGTTTACAGCTGCCAGCTTCAGGGACTTCCGGCTCCGCCCATGCCTACACTTATACCGCTACCTCAACCGCCGCAGCAGCCCCAGAATTGGATATGATTTAGACGATCTAGATTTTGTGTAGTTGATCAATTATATAGTTTTATGTGTTTGTTGTTGGTTAAATGGAATTGTTTTGGTGTATTTTGCAGCTTGCTTGGAATGATAATTTAGAAAATTTGGTTTTTTTTATTACTGGAACGGACTTATAGCCGACGAAACATGTAATATATTCGTTGGCTATAGTATTTTTAATTTTTTTTATAAGGTTTAGCCGACGAATTATGGCATGTTTTGTCGGCTAAACTCTTCTAAATCTGACGAAACAGACTATTTTTCATCGGCTAAATTCTGGGAAAAAAGTCGACGACTTGTTTTTCGTCGGCTAAACTATGGGACTATAGCCGACGACGTCTTCTTATTTCGTTGGCTAAAGTCATCGCCGACAACCCTTTCCCGACGAAAGCGCGTCGGCTAAGATCTTAGCCGACGAATTAAGCTAACAGGGCGACGAAACTTTTTCGTCGGCTAAAGTGCTTGTCCTGGTGGTGATGGTTTTGGTATAATTTATAATTAGAGATTGAGTTAATTAATTGTTATTGATTGATTTCAGGGATGGGGTAAAAACTATGTTGCACGGAAACAGAAACGAGTTTCGGTTTCCGATACGATCCGATACGCGGAAACGTGAAAATCAAAATTAATCTGATACGAAAAGTAATGGAAACGTCGATTAATTATTATTTTTAATATGTAGAATTAAATTTATTTACCCCATTGTGGTTTAGAGGTGAATTCATGTTAGTTCATCAACTTACAATTTCTTCAGATTACCCCCCAAGGTCTTGTTTTTCTAGTAATTTAGCTTCTCAACCCCCAAAACGATCACAGTCATCAAATTTCAACGTCTTAATTGGACGGAGCATGAGTAATAGGAGACGGCTAACAGAAAAACAAGAGCTCGGGGGGTAATTTGATAAAATTGAAAGTTTAGAGACTAACATGAATTCACCTCTAAACCACAGTGGGGTAAACTGAATTAATTTTAATATATACATATATATATATATAAATAAAAGATAATACATGTTAATTATTTTTTTTCAGATTATGCATTCTCTTTGATTAAGAATAATAATAAATTCTATATTTTTCGATACAAAAGAATAAATTCTAGTTCTACTACTAAATTGACAATACATTAGTTATTTACTTATTTATATAATAATTCCAAACCTTATTTTTAAAGGGAAAAACAATCCTAAACAATCTGAAAGTCTCTCTTATCCCAAACAATCTCAAAGTCTCGTCCTTTCCTTCCCAACCAGCTCTCTTTTCAACCATAAGCACGAGAGAGAGAGAGGAAAGGAGAGAGAGAGAGAGACGTGTCGCCGCTCTCCTTCCCGGTGCGCCTTCGCGTAGTCAGGCCACTGCTGGCCGATCAAAGACCACCATTCGATTCGCCTCTCTCCCTCTCTCCATCCATGCCAAAATACTCGACATGCAACCATTCCTATATCATATCGAAAACCATAAGCATGAGCACCACACTTAATTATTCACAGCAAGATCGAATGCAGTCTTGGGTCTTCGTCTTCAACCTTCAACCTTGAGATGCTGAAAAGGCTCTGCAGTGGAGGAAGAAGCCTTCGGTCTGATTCAATTTTGGAGGAGGAGATCTGCAGAGTTGTAGTGTTGATCGTGAGATAATCCCTTGCTACACATCAGAGGAGACGAAGAGGAGGCCAAAATGAAGGGAATGAAGACGAGGCTGTGGAGACGAAGACGCAGAGTAGGACGAAGAGCAGCGAAGGACCTAATCCCTTTCGGTAGGATAAACAGTCCTTCTTGCCCCCACGTTTCCATGATATATAATTACTCCACCGTGTTTCCATCGAAGGAGAAACGCGTTTCGGTCGTGTTTTCAAATACTGTTTTTGTGGAAATGCGTTTCCGTGCGAAACGTTTCAGAAACGGGAAACACGACTGTTTTGGCGTTTCCGTGCAATGTAGGATAAAAGTGAAGGGATACTACGCATGGTCATTTTGGGACGACTTTGAATGGGATGTTGATTACACAGTTGGGTTTGGCCTAACATTACTAGATATCAAGGATAATCTGAAAAGATACCTCAAGTATTCTGCCTATTGGTACAAGATGTTCCTCCTGCACTGATCGATATGCTGCCTTATGCATCTCCATCTATGTACTCCAAATAAATTAAGTTGCTTCTGTTTCAATTAATTTTAGTCTTGCCAATAATCTATGCATGCATGTATTTCATTTTTCCTGTAGTGATGGTAATTTCATTTAGATTGATTTATGTTACACCATAATTTACACATATTTTCATTCCCCTAATATTGAATTTGCCTTGTTTTTGAGTTCATTTTTGCTTTCACTAAATTATTTTCTATTTATCTAGGAATATTGCAAGAGTGATGAAAACATGCATTGTTGGCATTAACATGGAGAATCAGAGCTAGGAAGAATGACGTCCAATGTGAAGCAAAACGTAATTTCCGGATTTTAGTGAACCACCACCATTGGCGGCACAAGTAGCGGCGCACCACCACTTTGGGTGGTGCCATAGCTTTTCCGATCACCATGAAGGAGGAGCAAGGAGAAGAAAATGATGAAGTAACATATTTACTTCCATCAAATTATTCATTGGATAATAGACTTCGTCATCATGTTTTATGCATCATTGCCTACTCTAATTAGGCCATCATTTCTCTCACCTTTTGACCTTGTTTTGGCATTGTTATGGCCACTCTTTTACTCTTCATTTGAACCATACGGATGGGGAAGAAGAAGGCTGTTTTGCTTTTCTTTCTCTCTCTTTCACACATCTTTCTCTTCCCTATATATGCATCCCTTCATGCTATAGACCACCATCCACCCATTCACCACTCTATACCATTCTCTCTCTTTTCCTCCATCTCCTTCTCCTTCTCCCAAAATCCAAACCCATCTTCTTCCTTTTCATCCCCCAATCTACTCCATCTCCTCCATCACCACCACCATCTCTTACCCAAACCTCCATTAACACCACCACTACTACACCATTTCTCCACTCTCTTTTCTTTGTCATTTTCTTCATCCACTCCACCTATTCACCCAAAACATAGATCAAGCTTCACTACCTTTCATCATCAAATCTTCAAGAGCAAGAAGGAGAGGGAATCACACCATCACCACCACCACCACCAAGACGTGAGCTTGGGGATCAATCAACACACCACTAAGCCAACTCTCTCCCTTAAACTCTAGATCTATTTTGATGTTTAATTTGAGTATGGAGTTTGTTTATGTAATTATGAGTGAGTAGTACTTTGTTGGGGTTAGGGTTGAAAGCCCTAACCAATCTTGTATGATTGATGCTATTATATGATGTAATGCAATTTTAGTTAACATTCCTACATGCTAGTTCAAGGGTTGAATGCATATGCTTAGAATTTACCACTTTGAGTATGTGTGTTGCCATGACACGATAATGTTTAGAGTTGGTAACCTTTGAATGTTAAAGCATGAAAGCACACTAGGTGTGCATGTAGGGGTTGTGAATTACAATCACTTAGAGATAAGCTTGGTTGGTTTGCATAGTTTCTTCATCTCCAAACTTAATGCACTTAGGGTAACGCATTAGATGCTTAACCGGATTAAAATGCATGACTTAAGTAGTTAAGTATTACACCCGAGAGGGGTTGCTTGATACCACAAAAAGAGCATGTCCCTTGTCATACCCGAGAGGGATGCAAGGAGAGAAATTGGTTGATTAGTTTATCATCATTCATAGTGATTTGCATCAATACTTGCAAGAGAGGTTAGTGGTAGACAATTCGAATCCTAACACTATTAATTAGAGCACTAGTGTAGTTTAGAGTAATTTAGTTTACATTTGAGCATTTAGTTTAGTTTAGTTAACTACTTCAAAAACCCAAAATCAAATCACTACTCCATGTTGCACATACTCACCAAGAGCCTAGATTTCCTTGTGTGTTTAGGTTTGTGATTGTACATTTGCACATTCTAGCTCTCTTAAGATTAACACCCTAGCTAGTGAAAGGAATCTAATCCTCGTGGGTTCGACAACCTTTCTTAAATCCCTATATATTACTTGTACCCCTTATACTTGAGGGTCGCTTTAATTTATGGCTAACAATTTCGGGTCACCTAGCATGACTTATTTTATTGATTGCGCTTGCGGCAAGTTATATTTGTAATTGCCATTCTTGTTTGGTATAAAAGGCGTAACGTCCATGATTCAAGAAAAATAACATATCCGGCTAGTTTTCTGTTATGTATTAAGCAAGTTTAATTATTTCATGGAATAGAAACTTAGATAGGGAGTGGCTAAAACACTATTGACAATAGGAATGATTTGTGACCAGTTGCAACTGTCACAACCTATTCTCTATACTAAGAGCATCTTTACCAATGCTAGCAATTTTTTAGTTAAATTTTAGTTAAATTGTCATTTTGGCTAGCGACTTTAGAAATACGTCTGCATCAATGCTCTCTGTTTTAGCTAGTATTAAATTAATATTATTCTTCAAATGAATATTAAATAGTTTATATGTATTATATATCACAAAAAATATTTTAAAAGAAATGCATTAAATTATAGAGAGCCGCATCTCACTCTTTATATTTAGTTAGTGAGATAACTAAAAGTCATAATAGCTAAACTTTGGTTAGTCTGTTATAGCTCTTAAAATACCCAAAAAGCTAAAATAGAGAGTTTGATAAACATGCTCTAAAGCCATGAACAATATTTCCCAAATTGAAGTATGATTTTGTATCCCATTTCTGTTAGTTTTAGCCACTACCCCCGTTATATGTTCATAACTGAGCCATTGCCCCTATATATGTCTATGGGAAAATTATAAACTGGTCCCGAACACCACGTGTCATTTGGTCCCCTCCAATGCTTTTGGCCCAAGTGTTCTTAACTTATTTCTAATTGGTCTATTTATTTACTTTTACATTTGTTTTTCACCTATGTTGGTCCTCACATAAATTTGAGTTATATGATTGGCTAGGAACACTGGCAGTGTCACGTGGTGTTCTAGATACAAGAAATAATTACTCATGTCTCTATTTCACTGCTTCACTTTTGATATTTGTTTTTTTTTTTTGGTAGAACTGGAAAGTGGAAACAAAGAAATGGCAAATAGCCTTCTTAGTTCCAGGGTTATTAAAAGAAAATAAGATTACAAGAGGAGGGGAGGGGAAATAACACAAAACCTCCCAAGTAAAAGCAACTATACAAACAACTAACGAAAACGAAACTTCGGTATGTAGACTCTCAAGTGTTCAAGTTTTATCTAGATCGGATCAACAAGTTTCTCTTCAGGTGATGTTTGACTCAATGAGTTGTGTTTTTACTGCTGTATATGCTCGCACTACTGCTGACGACGTTGTCGATCGATTGTGGGTTGATCTAGAAAATGTTAAGGAGGGAAGCTTTATCACAGGGCCTAGGTTAGTTTTTGGAGATTTGGTTATGTGCTAGATGAGAAAGACATGCACAATACTATAGATGTCTACAACTCACACATAATCTACTTAATAAAATAAACATTACGCAAGGCTATTAAGAACAAAACTAATCTCGCGGTCGAGCAGATTCCTTATTTGTGTCCTACAGTGTACATGACAAAGGTAGAGTGCGTGGACTGGTGCAGATTTCCATGCTACTAGTTGCATTTTTTCAATAGTTCAAAAGAAATAACAAAACGACAACACAAAATCTCGAGTAACTTTGATCTAAATAGAACGTTAAAAATACAAAAAGGGGAATGCAATGAAACC
Organism: Fragaria nilgerrensis; assembly: GCA_010134655.1. Classification (NCBI taxonomy): domain Eukaryota; kingdom Viridiplantae; phylum Streptophyta; class Magnoliopsida; order Rosales; family Rosaceae; genus Fragaria; species Fragaria nilgerrensis. The sequence goes on from CM020983.1 coordinate 696,316, forward strand.
ATACAAAAGGTATAGATGAGGTAAAAGCTAAAGATGCTGTAACAAAATTAGCTTCTATGTGTACATGACGAAAGTAGCAACTTTAATAATAATTCATGTAAATTGTTGAAGCCAAACAATGTGTAATCCCTCTTAGCAAGAGCTTCAAAAAAAATAAAAAAAATAAATAAAAAATAAATCTCTAAAAGCTATAGCCTCCGCTGTAAGATCAGTTTTATCACTTCTATGTTTAGATGCAGCTAATTGATTACCATGACTGTCTCTAAAAACAAAACTATCTGCAGCCCCCTACTAAATGATGAATAGAAGCATCAAAATTAACTTTCACAAAACAAGGATTAGGAGGATGTCATTTGACTATTAATGCAACTAGTGGCATGTAAACTTATGAGTTATGATTGTGTTCTTTTTATTTTTGTTTTGTTTTCCTAACTAATTTTAGATTTTAATAATTATATCAATAATTATTGAACTTGTGTATGTACGTACTAAGGTCTAGTGGATGTCCAATTACTTTGGATTTGGCCTTTTCCATGGACCAGGACCCTTTGTAGAACCATGCAAACAAGGTATAACTTAATGGAGTTTCGAGTATGGGACCCTGAAGAGTTCGATAGTATTATTGGATCATCTGGAGTAGTATTAAAAGATAATTTAAATTATTATTATTATTATTTTGAAATAATTAGTTACGACTTTCATAAATTTAGGTAAAGTGAAGACCTGAAGTATGAGACCATGCAAACAAGCTACAACTTACAGGAGTTTCGAGTATGGGACCCTGGAGAGTTTGATAATATTATTGAATCATCTGGAGTAGTATTAAAAGATAATTCAAATTATTATTATTATTTTGAAATAATTAGTTACGACTTTCATAAATTTGAGTAAAAGGAAGACCTAAAGTATGAAACCATGCAAACAAGCTACAACTTATTGGAGTTTCGAGTATGAGACCCTGGAGAGTTCGATAGTATTATTGAATCATCTGGAGTAGTACTAAAAGATAATTCAAATTATTATTATTATTATTATTTTGAAATAGTTAGTTACGACTTTCATAAATTTCGGTAAAGCGAAGGCATGAAGTAACAATTACATATTCTACCACTATCATCTACAGATAGACAAGTAGTTGTGAGACATACCTCATCTTGAACATAGGATAGACTATCCTTTAATAATCGTACTCATAAAACACCCTAGGCCTAGTATCCTAAAAGGTGAACCCACAGGATATTAAATAAACTGAAACAAAAACTAGAAACAAAACAAGACTAAATAGTTAATGAATCAGGGCAAGATACCCAAACCCATAAGACAGAGGCCCAATAAGGTGGCAACCAAGGGCGATCCACTTCGGCGCCAACCCAGTTGAATCCGGTCTAGATCCACCTTTCTACTCGCACACCATCATACTCGATAGAGCATCGTTGTCGTTGCCTCAATCCACACCATGATGAAATTATCCTCTCTCCTCGGCCTAGCCGTCGAACTAGATCACCTCCAAACGTCGTTGTAGCCGTACAAAGCAAACCCCAATCCAACCCCTGTAACAAGAATCACCACCAATCCGTACTAAAAGATAATTCAAATTATTTTGTGAAACATGAAGTGGAAAAAAGGAGGGTTACACGGGATATTGCACCAAAACGTCTTGTTATGTCTATAAAGGCAAAAAGCGGAGCCAGCGTGTATACTATGGCCTAGGGGTCATCATTTGACCCGCGGGCCTAAAGCCCGTGGGCCTGAAAGGCCAAAGCCCGACTTGGCCCGGCCCATAGGGCATGAGGCCGGCCAGAGCAGAGGGTTCAAAGTCTCGGCCTGGCCCGTTACATGCCCATCAAAGCTCGGCCCGGCCAAAAAGCCCTCCCCAAAGCCCTATCAATTGTTTTATAAATATTTTTTATGGAGTTATTAGTTAAATATGTGAACTAATTAATGCATTAAGTCATATTTTATTTTGATTTTTAGGCATTTAATACTAAACTACAATTTGAAGGTACAAATGATAAAATAGTCTTCAAATGTTCCACATGATAAAAAGATCACCATTAAAACATATTACAATATAAGATGGTCACCTCAAAACATCTTAAATGATAAAAAAGTCTATTTTCACTCTTTTTACATGACCATTCTATCCTCCTATCTAATTTAACCCTAAACGTGTTTTGATCGAGATCTCAGTTTCGTCTTCTCTCTCTCTCTCTCTCTCTCTCTCTCTCTCTCTCTCCTGTCTCTGTCTCTTCTCTGTCTCTGTCTCTCTCTCATCTCTCTCTCTCTCCTCTCTCTCTCTCTCTCTCTCTCTCTCTCTCTCTCTCTCTCTCTCTCTCTCTACCTATCACCGACGATCGGCGACATGGATCGTGAACAGAGCTTCTGGTATCCGATTGCAATACATGCACTCCATCGGAGCTCTGGCGAACACCGCTAGACGAACACCGCTCCTCCTCAACTGATACCTCCTCTCCGGTGCGCTCAGCCGCCGCATCTCTCTCTCCATCTCCGGCTTGGTCCTTCTTCTTCATCATCGTCCAAGTCTTCGATCGTCTTCTTCTTGTAAAGGTAACTGGAGAGGATCTAATAACTTCTTTTTTGTTTAAGCATCTTTTCTGTTGTGGAATTCTGCTAGAGATTGAAGTTTCTGGTTTGAATTTGAGAGCGATTGAAGTATATGTGTTTGATCTGGAAGATTTTGTGATGATTTCATTAGGTTCTGATCAAGATCTTGTTTATTGATTGAAATTGTAGAGTGGAGGACCGAGGCTTGAAGACTCATCATGGGCTTGTGAGTTTCTTAATGCTTTAAGTAATTTGCATTTGTAATTCTTTCTTATAAAAGCATTATCTCTATGTCCAGTATTGCTTCTTCCACTTACCACTATACTACAACGACTTGTTGCCTGTTTTTCTAGCTCATATATATTAGTTCTGTAGCTTCAAGATTTATGTGGTTTCTCCATTTTTTGAGTTCTACCTTTTGATCCAACCCACAGAGTGGTGTTTTTGAGAACTATGGAGTATGTTATACGATTGTGGCTCGAAACTCGTAAAAAATCTAGAGATTGAGTAGAGGCGTGCATGTTTGATTAATTAGAGCTTTGAACACAGCTGGGAACCTAACCGTGAAACAGTACGTACATTGTGCTTCTGTTTATAGACAAGTGAAAAGGACGATCAACAGGATATTAGTCGTCTCAAGTCTATGCTGGTACTACATTAATCCTTCGGGATCCCTATTTTCTTGATATTCTGCTAGTATATAGAGCTTTAAATGCGAAAAGTTGTTCACAGTTCTGATTGTATTATGCTTCGTACTCAGCATCAGAAGGAGTTAGAATTGTCTCAGTTGAAAGAACAGAATGAGAAGGAACATGTATATTAATTACTTTGGTTGCAAAATGTTGCTTGCAGTATATTTTAAAAACAAAATTGGAAAAAGAAATTTGGATTAACTGAGTATTTGATCCTAATATTACACGCATTAGCTGATCTTTGGATTGTGCATTGCATATAACAAAAGTTTTAAAAGGCCAATTGGGCATTGGTTGCAATAGCTTGGTAGTTAGCAGAGTTTGATCTACAAAATAAATATGCTTGCTTTTACTCCTTCTTTCTCACCCTTTTTTTGTAGAAATGTTTTTCTCAAGCATCATACTTCTATGGGCAATAAATAACTAAATCTTATTATTGTGGATTTTACTTCGTCCTTTAGCATGCATTGTCGGTCTTGCAAGCCAACGCCGAAACAACAATCAACGAAGCACAAAAACTTATTCTCAAAAAAGATGCAGAGTTGCTTGCTGCTGAAGAAAACCTTTCAGGACTGGTGGAGGTATTACATCTGCTTTTGCAGGATATCTTTTCTATTGTATTTATTATTCTCTCAGAGCTTGGAAGTGAAGTATGATATTCACTTCGCAAATCAAAGGCCTAGGAATCTTCTCTAATATTTCATACATGACATATTTAAATACTCAGTCCCAAAAATGTTCGTAGCAGTTGCATGTATAATGTTGTTGAATGATAATGATCAATGCATTTGTAAGCTTGTTGATCTGTTTCATTTTTTTATGGTTTCCAGCTTCACTTTGATTCTGATGGCATTATGAAGCTAGGTTCACCCCATAAAACTGAAGAACAAATGATTTGATTTTTATGGTATTATGAACTGGGTTCACTCCATAAAGCTTAAGAACCTGAAAGCTTTGACAATGAAGCTTATATAGTTAAGCACGCATATGGAACTTCTTAAGCAACTTGCCATCATGATGCTATAACTGATTCACAAATCTCATTGTACTTGTCAGCCATGTTGTTGTAGCTCTACTTAAACAGAGAGGTTTGGCAAAATCAGCAAGAAGGAGCTTAATCAAATAGGATGCTGCTATGAGTTGTTTTGATATGATGCAGAGAAAGTGGGGTTGACATCTCTTTAGTCTAGGATGTACTTTCTTTTTTGGTTTGGTAAACTACTGTTATTGTATTAAGTATCTACTGAAATCATATGAATGAAGGTGAAAATGTTTTATTTCTTTATTACGTTTTCCAGATTACACTCTTAATTGAGTAATAACATCGTAGTTACATGGTCAGTTACTTAAGTAGTTACATAGCGAATCACATGACCAGTTACTTAAGTAGTTACATATGGTTGTTACTTACCTAAGTAGGTAGTTATATAGTCAGTCTATTGTCGCGGTGCAGCAGCACGCTGTAAATATTTAGTTACTTGAGTAGTTACACGGTTAGTTACATGACTAGTTACTCATGTAGTTACATGATCATGTATATGAAAATTTACATGACTGCTTAGTTACATTGCCAGTTACTTCAGTTGCCACTAACTAAACAAGTTACATAAATAGTTACTTAACTAGTCAGTTACAAGACCGCTTTGTTTCATTGATAGTTGCATTGTCGGTTACATGGATAGTTACATTATCGGTAACTATCAATGTAACTATCCATATAATTATCCATCTGTGTAACTATCCATGTAACTACAGATTGAAAGTTACCTGGGTAGTTACATATATGATGGGCACAAGAAGGTAACTATTTATGTAATTATCTATCTATGTAACTATGCATGTAACTATATATGTAACTATCCTCGTAACTATACATATAACTATCCATGTAACTATCCATCTATGTAACTATGTATGTAAATATCCATCTATGTAACTATCCATGTAACTATTCATGTAACTATCCATCTTTGTAACTATGCATGTAACTATCGATCTATGTAACTATTCATCTATGTAACTATCCATGTAATTATCCATCTATGTAACTATCCATGTACGTAACTATACATGTAACAATCCATGTAACTATCCATGTAATTATTCATTTATGTAACTATCCATATAACAATTCATGTAACTATGCATGTAACAATCCATGTAACTATCAATGTAACAATCCATGTAACTATCCATATAACTACAGATTGCTAGTTACCTGGGTAGTTACATTGCTAGTTACATGGATTTTAATAGATTTTTGTTCTAATACGCAGCAGGACACTGTCGTTGCGATGCAGCGGCACGCTGTATTATTATTATGTAAATGACTTGTGTACCTACATTAAGCTACTTATCTGACTATCAATGTAACTATGCATGTAACTATCTATCTATAACTATGCATGTAACTACATACTGATAGTTACATGTGACACGACCCACCCCGAATTTCACCCTAACCCGGAGTAAATCGTGCGGGGACCATCTCCAAGGAAAAATTTACTGCTAACTTTGGTACAACCTCCCTTGAAAATGGACAACCTTCTAATAAAAACCTGCAAACACGTCTAAAGGTTCCAAATCCAACCTTATAGACTCCTGGAGCCTTCGTACTCCCCACAAATTACAACCTCTCCCAATATAGATTTACTAATCTAACAAAGATCCTATAACCAACATATTCAGAGCAACTCTATTTGAGAGGAAATGAACTAGAAATAAATAGAAAAGAGCGGAAGCTATACTATTGATTATGCCTCTTCTCCATGTACGTCCGATCTCAACTATGCAATCCTGCAGACTGGGCATTTTAAAACAAAGGGCCCAGGGGAAGACATTTAATAACGTTAGAGTGACTGGACATAAATAATTTAATAACAAAATATTATGTATTCCCATTTTAATTTCAAAGAAAATATACTGCATGCGGCAGCTCAAAAGCGCTCAATTCATAATCTGACAATTTCACGACTTGCACTGGCTAGTCACAAACTCAACTAAAATGGAGCCTCTCAGGCTAAACCATATATATTCATATATTCGTATGTATCTACACTCGTCAGACTCCTTCTTTGAATCCTAGAAACAATTCAGAAAAATAGAAATTCATACAAGGCTACAACGCTGGCGTCTAACGCTCACGTTGCGCCATAATGGTATTTTTCCTCATTATGACCGAAAAGGGACGGTATACATATACGTGTGGACTCCCTATATGAAAACCTAAATAAACTGAAAAAGAAAGAAGTTTCATATAGGGCTATGACGCTTGTGTCTAACACGCACGACACGTCATAATGGTATTTACCTCATTATGACTGACCAAGCACGTATGGCTAGCTAGCATTTATATACATACTATTCTCATAAAATCCAAAACATATATATCCACCGAAAATCTCATTTTCGGGATCTCTCTAAAGAGGAAAAATTGTCAAATAAGCGAGAATCAAATCAATAATCTCATCAAAAGAAATAAATGATTAATAAAATCATTCATCGCATGCTTTTTATTTAAAACAAAGGTCCACTCACAACTTAGGCCTAAGCCTGACGTCGATCCGAGGTCTCTCCAATTTGAGTCTCCTCACGTCCTGTTCCAAATATATAATTAATTTCCAACTAAAATCCAGTATTGATAAAATAGGCAAAATTAATCGAGAGCCATAAATACGCTCATCATTGCCTAAGTTTGATATTCTTAAATCGAAACGATCCAAACTTTTATATCATACTCGGCAGTCGTAAATTCAACCTTCCCCAGAAATGATTTAAATCCTACGATCGGATTTTACATTATTTAACCGCTTAAATACCAAACTTCGGAAATTCACAAACCTATTCAAAACTCGTCCGAAAATTCCACAATTCACTTCATTATACTCCTCTAATTATTACATATTTAAAATTATACAAAACCCCAAAACGGCGGCGGCGGCGGCGGCTCCGCCGGCAGCGGCGGCCGGAGGTCGATTCCGGCGACGTCCAAATTCTACCAAATCTTAACAGAATCTTCCTCTCATCATCCCAAACAACTTTCATAACTATCACTAAGTACAATTTCAAGTCTAACTAGGTCAATCGAACGAAAACATCCTAAAAGCCCTAGAATTTCAACTTCAATTTCTCCTTACCGAGCTCAAGAGGGATCGAGCCTTTTGAAGGGGTTGTTGTATTTGAGGAGAGCTTCAAAACCGTACCAAGCTTGCCCGGATTGGTGGCCGGAGGAGGGAGTTCCGGCGACGGAAAGCTTTAGGCAGCCGCGCCTTTCGGCGGCGTTACTCCTTCACGGCGGCGCTACACGGCCGGTCACCGGCCTAGGCTGGACGAGCGGCTCCCAGCAGGCGTTAGACGCGACCCGTGCGGCGGAGAAAGAATCCGGCAGCGGAAGAGAGGGAAGAGGAGAGCATCGGGGGGAGAAAGAGAGAGAAAGAGAGAGAGAAAAGAGAGAAAAAAAATGGGTTTGGGCTTCACACCAACCCGGCCCAATATCATAAAAATACCCAACTTCACCAATTAACACCCCAAAATAAAATACCCTAATAAAAATTACCTTTTACGAGCTAAAATTTACCATTTTACCGTCGTTATATTTTTCTCCTACGAATAATTCTCCGAAATAATCGTCCCTCTAAACTCCTCTAGGGACCAATTAAACTATATCTCAATTTCGGAGACGGTAAAAATTCTTATTATAACCAAGCTAGTAAATAAGATAAAATTTACGGGTCGGGATGTGACAACATGTGTAGCTTCATACATTCTACATAACAAGCTACACTTCTTTTTTTCTCACACAGAACACAAAATATAGCAAAGCAAAACAATCTGTATTAATTGTAAATCATCAAATTAGAATACCTAGGAAAACAATTTAGTGCGAACACAACTCTTAGAACTCTAGCTTTCCTCAATCATCGTTTAATCCAAATTCATTACAGAATAGAGTAGAAAGGGAAGGGAACCATTGTTGTCACCATGGTTTAGTGCACTTAACATTGATTTCAGTATGACTTTATCACTACATTCCCTCAATGCAATCTACAAAGTATAAAACATTATGAAGTTGTTTAGGTGTTGAAAATGAAGAACCCAAAACAGAAAACAAGCTTAATCAATAGAGATATGTTCCACACAAATAATCTTTCATTTAGTTGTTTAACAAAACCGCCAACTCTCTGCATCTCCTTAACACTTGCTTGGTAGACTTTTCTCCTTCATTTTCTAGTTTTCTGCATAATGACCTTCCTCCTTCTGACGGCTATAACTTCCTCTATAGAATAGCTATCAATGATCCTCAAAATGTTATGGAAACTAGACTCTTCTAGCTTCTGTTGATATAAGGTAAGTTTCCTGGATCGCTCTGAGCTGCTCGCAATTTGTCGTCAAATATGACTAAAAATCTGGGCAGAATTCCGTATTTCTTAAGGTTTCATCTTTAATGTGCATCTCTTTGCAGCATGTAGCATCTCTTTCCTCACATTCCTTGCTCAAGAACTTGAGAAGGTCAGCCCTCGCTAGCACATCAAGGTCCACTGCGCTCTCATCAAGCAAAAACACTAAAATTCATTTACAGACATTTCCTCAAACACTTTGTGTGCATAACCAAATAACATAACACCAATTAAACATACCAAACAAACATGCATTATAATCTAATCAATAAAAGATTTATGACACAACATTCTATTTCATAAATGACATACCCAGAATACAATAAAACCCATGAATTCAAGCTTCTTTTTCTATTTCTGGTTTAATCATATAAAAAAGAAAAGCAATCAATTGATAAAGAAGAGAGAAACATATTAGCTTACCTTGTAAGCTGAAGACGATGATCGAAGTTAATCCGAAAAGCCATAACATAAGAGATTTGTTGAAGGATGAAAGAAAAATCAAAGAGGATGAAATCGTCGACGATGATGGCGGAGAGCTCCGTCGTGTGCTTCTAGATCTATTCTCTCTGAGCTCGCTTTGGTAACGGCATCAATCTCTCGGTGGAGGACAACAGGTTCGCCGGAGAGAGTGATTCGCCAGAGAGAGAGAAAGAGAAGAGAGAGAGAGAAAGAGTGAGGGAGATGAGTTGAGAGTGAGTAAGAGAGATGGATTGTGGTTAATGTGTTGCTATTTTTGTTAGTGGCATGACATGTAATTTTTTTAAATTTATGGGCAACGGTTTAAAAAATTTAAATAGGTATATTATTTATCATCAAGGAATATTTGTTAACAGTTTTATCATTTGTTACTTTTAAATGTACCATTTTATCATTGACCATTGATTTTTTTATTACATTTAGTTCAATCATTAACAAATTTTAACTTTTTTATATAGTTTTTTGTTTTATTTGATAAAAGAGAAATTTTATTCACACATCCCAATTTTCTACATACACATCTCTTTTTTTACAGCCTCATTATTGTTTGAACCAATGTTTGACACGACCTACGTGGCAGATCAAATGAACGGATCCATTAGTGACCGCGGCCATTAATAAGTAAATATCGTGACTCATACTATTAAGCCGCAGTGCACAATGCAGCTTATAAAATAACCGCGGTTATTAACAAAGATGATGACCGCGGCTGTTGGTGTTTTGAGCCGCGGCCGTTGAGCCGCAGACGCCTTATGTTGAGCCGCGGTCACCCTATGTTGAGCCGTGGACACCTTATGTTGAGCCGCGGTCACCTTATGTTGAGCCGCGGTCACCTTATGTTAAGCGGCGGTCACCCTATGTTGAGCCGCGGTCACCCTATGTTGAGCCGCGGACACCTTATGTTGAGCCGCGGTCACTTTATGTTGAGCCGCGAACATGGTTGTTGAGCCACAGACACCTTATTTAGTTGCGGCTATTCGTGAGTTGTAGCGGCCAAGAAAGGAGAATAAATATTATATCCTGTCAAACCCTTACGAGGTCGACTGATTGATATTTACAAGCTAAATTACAGTCAAAGATGGCGCCTTCAAGGGAGGCATCACCACAGTTACCAAAATGGTTGCAATCATCTTGAATGAGTTTTATTGCGAGGATGACGTTACTACAATTTCAATCTCAAAGATGGTGCTTTCAAGGGAGACGTCATTACAGCTACCAAACTTGTGGCAATCAGATTGAATGAGCTTTATTACAATTTAATCCATGATTTACCTGCAATCCATCACTGTGTTTAAAGCTGGGATTACGTCTTCTTTATTTTACTTCACTATAAAAAGGACCTTAGGATTCTTTGTTAGAGGTCCTCGACCAAACGGTCTACGCGATTACACATTTTTATCTCAATACAATTCAGCTTCTCAGCATTACACAATTATCAATTCTTCCGTGTTTATCTTATCGTTTTCGTTTACTGGTACTTGTCTATCTTTGCCGCGATTTACATTATCGTTCTTTACATACTTGCAATTTATCTTACTGTTTGTTACTTTTCTGCACTAGCTTTCATGCAATTTACATTCGTGTTCTTTACGTTATCTTTAAGTTTCCTGCATTTGCACCCTCACAACATTCACCTAGTTACACAGCACTAAGATCGGCTAGTAAGCCGATCCGTGTTAAAGTCCTTGCACCCAAGGCATAGAGAACCCCGCGGCCGAGATCGATCCTTTCTCGGTCCACAGTCGACTGATTAGAAGTCAGGGCAGCGCATCAACATCAAAGAACAAAACCTTGCTTGGCCTCTCGGCCGCGAGTTGGCACGCCATCGCACATGTCACTAAGCCAGAAGGACACGTGTGGCCTAAAGAAACCCTCGGCCCATTGACACGTGGCCGGGACGATTTTTGAGCCAACATCTTTTGGCACGCCCAGTGGTCTCACTAGGTGAATGTTACCGGATCCCTACGCCAAGCCTCAGGGAAATACTTGCTACAAGGGTAGACAATAGGGACACACTTCTTCTTCTTGTCCAAACAAATCAGCTCCAAGGACCGTTGTAGTCATGTCCAGTGCCCCACTAACATCGGGTTAACCGTTAATTTTAAAGTCACGTAGCGCATCCATGACTGGTAGTGCGGCACATCAAGTCTCTGCAGTTACCACTAACGCCACGTTAGTGACAGCCACCGGTAGTGGGGGGCAACCGTATGTAGGTCAAACGCAACAGTCACAAGCACAGACGACAACACAAGTAGAATTCCAAGTTGGGGGCGGCTTGCGACCGTATGACCCCGTTACGTATCCATGGGGCTTGCCACCAGGTTACACTCCTCCTTACGAGTCGGTTAATTTTCCACCGAGGCCACCAGGCCCTGGATCTTTTCCTTGGGGGTTTCCGCCAAGCTTCAACCTGTTATATGAACCGGCAGTTAGTACATCAGTACGGGACAAAAACCTGGATCCAGGTATCGGGGATTAATCCATTGTTTGAACAACCACCTACGAGCGCACCTGCAACGACTATAGCCGATGTGTCATGGCAGGATCTTAATAATGACATCGATAACATTGACGATGGGATCAGCCGGTTAGGCCGTAGACTTGAAAATTGTTTCACTAGGCTTGACCGCAGCTTGAATAATGGTTTGGGCCAGATCAACCAAAATTTTGATAGTAATTTCGGTCAACTTAACCAAAATATGGGAGTTCAGTCAAATATGATGAATGCTTGGTTACGTTCGTTTCAAACTGGAACGGGAACTCCAGCGCCACGTAATAGCCAGAGTGAAGGAAGTCGGGTTTTTTCTTTTGAGCCGGGACAAGGCAGTCAGACGCAGCAAGTACCAATTTCCAGTGGGCAGGCTGCACCAGGGTCAAGTAGACCACCCGTGACAGCTCCGTCGCCTAACCTGCATCAATATTACCCACAGCAGCGACCAACTCAACCTAACCCTAATTGGGGGCACCATACAACTCAAACCCATGGCCATCAGGCTCTGCAGCCACAGAATCAAGTCACTTTCTATGAGACCCCGGAAATATTTAAGTAGTAAAATAGAATGGTTTGATATGTATTCTGTGATCTCATTAAGTGTCGAGATTTTAGTAGACAATTATTATTGTGCGTGTGCAAACGCTCGATTTTGTTGGTCTTGAAACTTATTATCTTCAAATTAGAGTCATACGGAAAAGGGTGTGGAACAACCTAATTCATTATGGGTCATAAATCTGATAAAGGTGTTAACTTGAGGGCAAGACTGTAACTTCCTAGTTAGAAGATAAATATAGGAACTGGAGTCCGACAAGAGGGTAATAACATGGTATGAGAATTGAGTCCTAGTGAAATTTCGAGGACGAAATTTATTTAAGGGGGGCGGAATGTGAGACCCCGGAAATATTTAAGTAGTAAAATAGAATGGTTTGATATGTATTCTTGATCTCATTAATTGTCAAGATTTTAGTAGACAATTATTATTGTGCGTGTGCAAACGCTCGATTTTGTTGGTCTTGAAACTTATTATCTTCGAATTAGAGTCATACGGAAAAGGGTGTGGAACAACCCAATTCATTATGGGTCAGAAATCTGATAAAAGTGTTAACTTGAGGGCAAGACTGTAACTTCCTAGTTAGAAGACAAATATAGGAGTTTTATCTTGAGCTGAACTAGAAGCTTCTGTTGTGGGTCTCTTCCTTCTCTGGAATTCTCCCTCTTTCTCCCGTTATCTCTTCGACTCTCTGATGGTGGCGTCTCCGTGATCATCGTCAAGAGGACAAGGCTGCTAATTGATTCGGGTTCATGCTAATCTTTAGCTCGAGGCTACGATGGATATAGAGTGGTTGTTTGGCTAGCCATGCACTGTGTGCATCGATTCGAGTTGTAGTTCCTGACATGTAAGAAAGTCACTTCTTCATTGAGGTAAAGTGCCAAGAACCCATTGATTTGGATTTTGGTTTTGATATGAATTGAGTCCTGATTATTGTTTTATAACTTGGTTATCGGTGACGATGGAAACTGGAGTTGTATTTGGGTTCCAAGGGAAGGAGAAAGAAGAGCTTGGAGATATACTGAATTATGAAAGAAGTGAAGAAGTGAAATCAGGAAGAGAAGATGCCCAGTATAATTAGAATGCAAGGATGGAAGACTAATCCCCAATCGGTGATTTGATAACTTGAAAAAGAAAGTAGTTTTCATATAGGGCTATGACGCTTGTGTCTAATACTCACGACACGCCATAATGGTATTTTACCTCATTATGACGGACCAAGCACGTATGGCTAGCTAGCATTTATATACATACTAAATTCATAATATCTAAAATATATATATCCACCGAAAATCTCATTTTCGGGATCTCTCCAAAGGAGGAAAAATTGCCAAATAGGCGAGAAATCAATAAATCTCATCAGAAGAACTAAATGATTAATAAAATCATTCATCGCATGCTTTTTATTTAAACAAAGGTCCACTCACAACTTTAGGCCTAAGCCTGACGTCGATCCGAGGTCTCTCCAATTTGAGTCTCCTCACGTCCTGTTCTAAATATATAATTAATTTCCCACTAAAATCTAGTATTGATAAAATAGGCAAAATTAATCGTGAGCCATAAATACGCTCATCATTGCCTAACTTCGATATTCTTAAATCGAAATGATCCAAACTTTTATATCATACTCGGCAGTCGTAAATACAACCTTTTCCAGAAATTGATTTAAATCCTATGGTCGGATTTTACATTATTTAACCGCCAAAATACCAAACTTCGGAAATTCACAAACCTATTCAAAACTCGCCCGAAAATTCCAAAATTCACTTCATTAAACTCCTCTAATTATTACACATTTAAAATTATACAAAACCCCAAAACGGCGGCGGCGGCCGGAGGCTGATTCCGGCGACGTCCAATTCTACCAAATTTTAACAGAATCTTCCTCTCATCATCCCAAACAACTTTCATAACTATCACTAAGTCCAATTTCAAGCCTAACTAGGTCAATCGAACGAAAACATCCTAAAAGCCCTAGAATTTCAACTTCAAATTTCTCTTTACCGAGCTCAAGAGGGAGTGAGCCTTTTGGAGGGATTGTTGCATGGGAGGAGAGCTACAAAACCGTACTAAGCTTGCCCGGATTGGTGGCCGGAGGAGGGAGTTCCGGCAAAAAGAACCACCGCGGCAATCGCCGCTTTCGGGCGGCATCTCTCCCTCACGACGCGCTAGGGAGGCTCTCGTTGGGCTAGAATGGAAGCTGGGTTGGAGGCCGACCTTTTGGGACCGGTGCGGCGACGAACGGTGGCCGGACGGCGGCGGACGGGCGGCCGGAAGCTTCCGGGTCGGGCTGCTCGGGAGAGAGAACTCGGGAGGGAGAGAAAGAAATGGGTTTTGGGCCTCACCCATCCGGCCCAACTCCTCTATATACAACCCAATTCCAAAATTTAACCCCCCCAAAAATAATACCCTAATAAAAATTACCTTTTACTAGCTAAAATTTACTATTTTTACCGTCGTTACATTTTTCTCCTACGAATAACTCTCCGAAATAATCGTCTCTCAAAACCCCTCTAGGGACCAATTAAACTATAACTCAATGTCGGAGACTGTAAAATTCTTATTACAACCAAGCTAGTAAATAAGATAAAATTTTACGGGTCGGGATGTAACACTTTCTCTCTGCCCAATCAAAATTTCCATGCACATCAGTATACTTACGGTCCGCCACTGTGGCCAATCCACCAAGGATACGATTAACAAATTCCCTTGCCACATGGGGATCATGGCAATCGATGACAACCTATTCAGAATCAACAACCACTTCGACAACAAGGCCTTGGCGATCAAAATAGACCCGTCCTCTTCAACGAAGTTCAAAATTTGGTAGAAGGCATGATGGGTGACCTGCGCCAGCGGGTGGATAGACCTACTCATACAAAACCATATCCACCATATGTTGACCAAGTTCCGTTGCCGCATCGATATCGTGTTCCGACTTTCCATTTGTTTTCTGGAGATGCATATCAGTCTACAGTGGAGCACATCGGACGTTTCATCTCACAATGTGGTGAGGCGAATAGCGAAGAAAACCGTATGCAGCTGTTTGTTAATTCTCTGACTGGTCCTGCTTTCTCATGGTTTGTGAATCTTCCACCCAATTCAATCCAAACATGGAGAGATCTGGAGCGAGCATTTCATGATAGATTCCACAAGGCAGAACAAAACATTCATGTGGTCGAATTAGCTAAATCTTTTCAGACAGGCAATGAGACGGCTCAAGAATATATAGGAAGGTTCAAGCTCCTTAGAACTAGATGTAAAGCTCAATTACCGGAGTCAAAGTTCGTGGAGATGGCGTTGGCTGGTCTAGGTTTTGAGTTTCGAAAGAAATTTGAGGGTCTGACATTCAGGGATCTTTATGAGCTTGAGTCTAGAGTGCTACGGTACGATACAATTCTTCGCAGAGGAAGCTCGCTTCTAAAAGAACCTACTATACAAGTCAGGCTGTTGGTGCGGCCCATATTGAAGTGGAGTAGTGATGATGACATGGCCGAAATAAATGCGGCTGAACTCACCATCAAACGGCCGTTTGTGTGCAAGGCCTTGGAGAAAACAGAGTTAGCTGCACGTTCACTACACAACAATTATAAAACTGATAGGAGCATAAAATACGACATTCTTAATGTGTTATTACCTCCATTTGTACTTTGATTCTCTCTTATTGTCGTAAAAGAGAGTCATAATGTAGAGTCGAAAGTTTTTGGTAGAGTTGTGTGTAAAACGTGTTAAACATAAATGAATGATGTAGAAAATTGTCACAAATTGATTTAACTTCTCTGATACTTAGGTGACATGTAGAAGACTGCCGAGAGAAGTGTTCCTGATGGATCTAGGGAAGCAAAGCAGCTGATCCAGGAAGCCTAGTCCATGAAAGAAGAGGTCCAAACCAAGTCCAATATGGAGAAGAAGATCTAAAGTCGGCAGAATTTCAAAGAATATCCAAGCCTTGCAAATCCGGATTAAATCGGGAGAATTCCTGTGCACGTCTGTCAACTTCAACGGACTCTCCAGGACAGCTCACAATGAATCAGAAAACGTGCTAGATATGGATAGAGAGCTACGGGAGTCTAGTTTCCAAATCAATTGGAATCACCTCAATATCTATTTTCTATAGGGAGTTATGACGTAATCATCAGACAGAGGTCATTCTGCCGAAATTGAGAAGAACTAGGAAACCTAACCGACTTGGTTTAGGCTTTGTGGCCGACTTCTCTAGGGTTTTTCCTCTATATAAAGCACGACTTCAAGTACAGAAAATCATCATCACTACTCTTGCAATTGCATAGCCGAAACTCTACCAAACTCTATACAGAAAATTACTTAGCCGATTCATCCCCCACAAACCATAAGAATCATTCCATCCTTCCACCGATTTTCCCCACACTTGCCGAATCTTTCAAGGTTGTAAAAGTGTGATTTTCTCATGGCTTCTTGTATTATTTTCTGTATAGTTTCGAACTCTATTGTAATATACTTTTCGATTTTGGTTTTATTTATCAAACATGGTTTTCGGATTTCTTTGTGATCTTTGATTGTTCTATGTTTTGATTTGTAACTTCTTGAATATATGATCATTTCGTGATTTAGGTTTTAGGGCAGTAGCATGTTCTTATGTGTTTTTGATTTCTAATTGATTAATTGTCATGAATTCGTGCATCTAAATCAATCCTTGAGGCTGCCTTGGCCATGGTTGTCCTTAAGGTGCGGTTTCATCTACCATAATAATTTTGGATCGATTCATATGCAAAGTTGTCTTGGTCTTTGTTATTAACTTAGGGCGGATATAATTCTGATAATTTGCATGCTAATAGGATGAGTGACGCCATGCCTTAGATCATGTTTCCGATTGACTCGTGTGCTAAAGTGTTTTCTTGTTTAATCTCTACGCAACGTGTCTTTAAATGAGTTAGCATTCATGTTTAGGATCAAGCGCAAAGATGGTTCTAAATACTTGAGGAGTCTTAACAATTAGATAACCGCAAAGGCTCTAATTAGAATCGGAATTGGTTAGAGTCTAGGACAATTTGAACGTTGCTACCCAGCCTTGCATGAAGTTGTTATGTGTTCTTGATGGTTTTTCGTGTTAGGTGTTGCATGAGTATGTTGATCACTTGTATATAATAATCTTAGGTTTAATTTTCAGTAGGTTATTTGTTAGAATTAATCAATCTTAAACCCCCAATATTTTGATGTATATATGTGAATACTTGTTTATAAGTTGTTTTGTTTCTCTTCTTTCGATCGCCCTTGGTTTTTCCCGGCTAGAACGATCCCTACTTTGTCCATACTACTACGATTGCAGGGTAATTAAATTGAAGTTGTTTGACCCCGGTTACGCGACACGTCAAAAACTCCACCACGCACATACACATTTGATATTCGTAAGGTTGATTCGATCTTTGATCCACTTTTAGCCACGAAACTGATTAAATTATCTGTTGGACATGTTTTACCATCTGTTGAGCAAACGAAAGGCAAATTGTATTGTAAGTTTCATAATTCTTGGAAGCACTCAACTAATAATTGTGTTATTTTTCGTGATATGGTGGAAGACTTAATCCCTCAAGGAAAACTCAAATTCCCAGACATGGTGGCTCCTACAATGAAAGTGGACACAGATCCTTTCCCCGCAGCTACGGTGAATATGATCAATGTGGGAGACCATCAGGCCAATGACTCAAGTGCCACCCAGAAGGATCTCTCTGCGGCCGAAGGAGTGATGGTGGGTTCCATCAAGCTCTCCCCTTCTAGGTTAACGGTGGTGGAGGTTCCTCCGGTCACTGTGCTTTGTGGGAGGTGCCAGAAAGAATTGGGCCTTGACGAAGTTTTGCGACCAAAGAAGGGTGCTGATGTCACATCCCGACCTGTAAAATTTTTTCTTATTTACTAGCTTGATTATAATAAGATTTTTACCGTCTTCGACATTGAGTTATAGTTTAATTGGTCCCTAGAGGGGTTTTGAGAGACGATTATTTCGGAGAGTTATTCGTAGGAGAAAAAAATGTAACGACGGTAAAAATGGTAAATTTTAGCTAGTAAAAGGTAATTTTTATTAGGGTATTATTTTTGGGGGTGTTAAATTTTGGATTTGGGTTGTATATAGAAGAGTTGGGCCGGATGGGTGAGGCCCAAAACTCTTTTCTCTCTCTCTCTCTTTTCTCTCCTCTCTCTCTCCCGATTTTCCCTCCCGCTGCCCGATTTTCCCGCTGCCCGTCCGCCGCCGTCTGGCCACCGTTCGCCGCCAAACCGGTCCCAAAAGGTCGGTCATCAACCCAGCTTCCATTCTAGACCGGTGACAGCCCCCCTAGCGCCGCCGTGAAAGAGTAGTGCCGCCCGAAAGCGGCGACTACCGCGGTGGTTCCTTCGCCTGAACTCCCTCCTCCGGCTACCAATCTGGGCAAGCTTGGTACGGTTTTATAGCTCTCCTCCCGTGCAACAACCCCTCCAAAAGGCTCACTCCCTCTTAAGCTCGGTAAGGAGAAATTCGAAGTTGAAATTCTAGGGCTTTTAGGATGTTTTCGTTCGATTGACCTAGTTAGGCTTGAAATTGGACTTAGTGATAGTTATGAAAGTTGTTTGGGATGTTGAGAGGAAGCTACTGTTAAAATTTGGTAGAATTTGGACGTCGTCGCCGCCGTTTTGGGGTTTTATATAATTTTAAATGTGTAATAATTAGAGGAATTTAATGGAGTGAATTGTGAAATTTTCGGCCGAGTTTTGAATAGGTTTGTGAATTTCCGAAGTTGGTATTTTGGCGGTTAAATAATGTAAAATCCGACCATAGGATTTAAATCAATTTCTGGAAAAGGTTGTATTTACAACTGCCGAGTATGATATAAAAGTTTGGATCGTTTCGATTTAAGAATATCGAAGTTAGGCAATGATGAGCGTATTAATAGCTCTCGATTAATTTTGCCTATTTTATCAAATACTGGAATTTAGTTGGTAAATTGATTATATATTTGGAACAGAACGTGAGGAGACCCGTGCAGAAGAAGTCTCGGAGCGTCATCAGACTTAGGCCTAATTTGTGAGTGGACCTTTGTTTTAATTGAAAAGCATGCGATGAATGATTTTGTTGATCATTTATTTCTTCTGATGAGACTTATTGATTTCTCGGCTATTTGGTAATTTTTTTTCTCCTTTGGAGAAATCCCGAAAATGACATTTTCGGTGGATATATATATTTTGGATATTATGAGAATAGTATGTATATAAACGCTAGCTAGCCATACGTGCTTGGTCCGTCATAATGAGGTAAAATACCATTATGGCGTGTCGTGAGTGTTAGACACAAGCGTCATAGCCCTATATGAAAACTTTTTTCTTTTTCGATTTATTTAGGTTTTCATATAGGGAGTCCACACGTACATATACACCGTCCTTTTCGGTCATAATGAGGAAAAATACCATTATGGCACAACGTGAGCGTTAGACGCCAGCGTTGTAGCCTTGTATGAATTTCTATTTTTTTAAATTGTTTCTAGGATTCATACAAGGAGTCTGACGAGTGTAGATACATACGAATATATGTTTATATATAGTTCAGCCAGAGAGGCTCCATTTTATTTGAGTTTGTGACTAGCCAGTGCTTGTCGTGAAATTGCCAGTTTATGAGTTGAACACTTTTAAGCTGCCGCATGCAGTATATTTTTCTATGAAATTAAAATGGGAATGCATAAATATTTTGTTATTAAATTATTTTTGTCCACTCACTCTAACGTTATTAAATGTCTTCCCCTGGGCCCTTCGTTTTAAAATGCCTAGTCTACAGAGTTCGGATTGGATCTAGTAGGAGACGAGGCATAGTCACCCGTATTTCCACCACATTTCACCAGTAGGTTACCTATTTAGCCTACCTGTGTTTTCTTACTTCCGCTAGTGTCTAGTAGCTCTGAATACTTGGGTTTAATGTATATATTTTTGGTTGTGGGTGAAGGCTTGTTGATATTTTAGAATATTTTCGGATGATGTATATTATCTTAGATAATGTTTATTATCCTGTTAGTGGTGATTATTTTTGGGGAGCACGAAGGCTCCAGAAGTTAAGGTTGGATTTGGAACCTTTAGACGTGTTTGCAGGTTTCTATTGGAAGGGTTGTCCATTTTCAAGGGAGGTTGTACCGAATTTTGCGGTAAATCTTTCCTTGGAGGTGGTCCCCGCACGATTTACTCCGGGTTTAGGGTGAAATTCGGGACGGGTCGTGTCAGCTGAAGGAAAGGTTGAGGTCCTAAATCATGGCGTTTCCAAGAGTACCTCAAGACACGGACAACTAGGGTCCAGCTCGCAAGCTTCATTCAGAGAAACGATGGTGGAACCAGAACGTATCAAGAGAGAACGTCCAGTCGCTGCGAAACCTACACATAAGCCGATCAAAAGAAGGCTTTCCTATGATAGTTCCCCACCTGAACAGAGAGTAAGGGGTGTATCTCCGACGCAGCATAGCAGTGGACAAGACAAAGGGAAAATTCCAGTCACATACAGGCCAGAAAGCCACAGCAATGACATCGAGAGGAGGTTTATTCAGAACGTTAGAGATGATAGAAGGAGCGTGTACAATGACAGGAGACCATGGACATACCGACCTCCTATCACCAATGATAATAGGTGGTACGGTAGAGCATCCAGGGATCATGACATTGCTCCCTTGTCTAAAACTCAGAAGCGTCGACACCAACGAGAAGTCGCTTTGGCTAGGAAGTTAGAGTCTGCGAAACAAGATGACGAACTCAAGAGTCTTGAGAAACAAGACCTCCAAAACGTGTCTCGTGATAGGCTGGAGTAGGAAGGCCAACACCGGCAACACAGGTACCAACATCAAGAGCAGAAGGAACGGGTCCCCAAGTTACTTGTTAGAGGAGAGAGAAACAAAGCCAGTTCTGTCCTTGGTAAAAAATTAAAATCAAGTGGCTCGTCCGATGAATGTGTCACAGCGAAAGTAGAACAAGCGAATCAAGAAAGTCGTGAAGATACTACATCAGAACAAGTGCCAAAGAAAGCTCTCCAGTTGGCAGCCATTTGGTTGAGGAGTTAAGAAACAAGCTCCCTCCATTTGTACCAGAAGGTTGGGCTGCTATGAAGGAGTACTACAAGACACATTTTGCCTTAGCTCTGTATGGGCCAACATGGGAGGAGCTGGATACGCTAAGAGCCTTGGCAGA
Source organism: Fragaria nilgerrensis (assembly GCA_010134655.1). NCBI lineage: Eukaryota > Viridiplantae > Streptophyta > Magnoliopsida > Rosales > Rosaceae > Fragaria > Fragaria nilgerrensis. The sequence continues at coordinate 717,658 of CM020983.1, forward strand.
TAGCCCGTAGCTTGAGCCTTTAATGGTGCAAAGCACATCAAGCGCCGGTTTGAAGATCTTGTATCAAGCACGGTTAGATGGCGTGGAGTTGTTTTCAAGCAAGACTGATTTGCCGGTATCTTCATCGGACCTTAAGTATCTGAAGGGGTACCACCGAATGTATTCAGTTATTAGTACTTATGGAGTTACATCACAGGAACGAGGGTTGTTGTTAAAGATGGATGAACGCATTCGCAAGTGCGAAATGGAGTATGCACCCGAGGTAAAGAAAAGTGAGTCTGAGTCGTCAGAGGAAGAACTAGCTAGCATGGATATGGATGACAGTGCGGCTGATCAACAAACCAAGTTGTTGGGGCTTAATGGCAAAGCTAACTGGGTGTCCATCCAAGAGCAGTATAGTATTGATGATGAGCAGCAAATGATTGAGGTGGCAGAACAAGAAGTTGAGCCCAGTTTAGCAAGACATGCGGAAGACTTGATGATTGGTCACTACGAGAACTTCAGCAGTGACCTTGAAGGTTTTATTGATCATGATGCGAGCATCACTAGTCCTGCCAAGCAAGCTGTACTTAGCCATGAGGTAGAGAGTCTGGGAGGTGAGGAAGAAGTGGAGTCATCCACGGTGGTTATGGTTGAAGGAGAAGACATGATAGTGGTGGGTATGGTTTTTGTGTTACCAATTGATTTCTTGGCACAACTTGATCAACCACACGAAATGGAAGGGGATGTTACAGATGTGGTTTTACCAACAATTGCCGTGGAAGAACAATCCCCGGCTCACTTCTCTAAGCCAACTCCAGAGATGGTCAAACACATCAAACCTTTGTATATCAAAGGAGTATATCACTGCTTGTTTTGAGGGATATCCGATTTCAAAGGTTCTTGTTGATGGTGGTGCCGCGGTGAATGTAATCCCAATGTCTGTGGTGTCAAAGTTGAAGAAGACGGAGAAAGACATTCTACCTACTGACCTGGCAGTGTATGATTTTTCTAGATCTAAGAAGAAAACTTTGGGGGTGATTCCACTAGAAGTTAAGGTAGGAAGTAAGAGCATTATTACCGGTTTCTATGTGATTAATGCCGATACAACCTATAGTGCCATCTTGGGGCGTGACTGGATCCACAAACACATGAGCATTCCATCTACCCTTCATCAGATGTTGTTATTCTGGAATGAGGATGAGGTTGAAGTAGTACGAGCTGATGATAAGCCGTTAAAGCCACGGCTAATGTGGTTGAGGCCGCGTATTATGATGAGCTAGTGGGCCCATCCAAAATCCGGAGGGAAGACAACACCGGGAGAATTACTGGTGTTACCATGAGCAGGATGATTTCACTTGGTGCCGAGACTATCTTTGAAGACTCGGAGCATCCTGCCTTCGCTAAGCTTTTTGACTCTGTGATTAATGAGTGACACCAGAGAAGAGGATGAAAGGATGGCCGCAGTTGAGAGCTCCATACTAAATCTGCTGGCCTATTGGCATGAGAGGCCGCCCATTCAGGTGCGGCCATTAATTTGGTGGAATTTTTGTCTGAAAGTACACATGAAGACGAGATCTGAATGGAAGACCTCGGCCCTGCTCCGGCCGAGTTAGAAGACACTCCAGCGGAAGTGGAAGATCCCAGAGAAGAACTCAATCTTGGTACGCCCGAAGACCCAAAGCCACTCTTCATTAGCAAGTTGCTTCCAGTGAGTTTAAGGAGGAGTTGGTAGCTTTACTTAGGGAATATAAAGATTGTTTTGCTTGGGATTACCATGAAATGCCCGGTTTGGACCGGAGCGTTGTAGAACATAAATTACCTTTATATCTTAATTGTAAGCCTTATAAACAGCCGCCGCGGCGATTTTCCGCCGAGGTGCAGCTAGAAATAAAAGATGAGATAGAACGATTGCTTTATGCTGGTTTTATTCGTACTGCTAGGTATGTAGATTGGATTTCTAATGTTGTTCCAGTTATTAAAAAGAACGGTAAGTTGAGGGTATGCATTGACTTTTGAAATCTGAATGCTGCTACTCCAAAAAACGAGTATCCCATGCCTTTAGCTGACCTTCTTGTAGATGGAGCCGCGCGTCATGAAATTCTATCATTCATGGACGGCCATGCTGGGTACAACCAAATCTTCATAGCCGCAGAGGATGTGCATAAGACGGCGTTTAGATGTCCTGAGGCACTTGGAACGTATGAATGGGTTGTTATGCCTTTTGGCCTTAAGAATGCTGGAGCTACATATCAATGGGCCATGAACATGATCTTTCATGATCTCATTGGCCGAACAGTGGAGGTATACATCGATGATGTAGTCATTAAGTCAAATCAAAGAGAGAATCACATTGCCGACTTGCGTCAGGCATTTGTAAGAATAAGTGCTCATAAACTCAAAATGAACCCGCAGAAATGTATTTTTGGGGTTTCAGCTAGAACCTTTTTGGGTTTTCTTGTGCACAAACTAGGGATTGAGGTGGACAAGAGTAAAGCTAGGTCGATCATTGCCGCCCCTCCACCAACAAATAAAAAGGAATTGCAATCTTTTTTGGGTAAGGTCAATTTTTTAAGACGATTCATAGCAAACTCGGCAAGGAAGATCCAACCTTTTTCACCCTTACTACGTCTCAAAGGTGAGGAACGGTTTATATGGAATGAATAACACCAGCGTGCATTTGATAACATTAAAGCTTACCTTGCCAAACCTCCTGTGTTGGTGCCTCCGATTCGTGGTCGGCTGCTCAAAGTATACCTGGCCGCAACTGATCGCTCAATTGGAAGTTTTCTAGCCCAAGATAATGATCAAGGGAAGGAGCGCGTTGTATACTATTTGAGTTGAGTACTCACGCCGGTGGAACAAAGGTATACTGCCGTTGAAAAACTGTGTTTAGCATTGTACTTTTCAGCCATAAAGCTACGACATTATATGTTGCCTTCAGTAGTTTTGATTATCTCAAGGACAGACCTGATTAAGTACATGCTTACGCGACCGATCGTTTGCGGCTGTATTGGCAAATGGACTATGGCTTTATCCGAGTTCACATTTAAGTACATTGCACAAAAGTCGGTAAAAGGCCAAGCATTGGCTGATTTCTTAGCCCACCATCCATCAAGTGCGATAGAGCCTATGGATGATGTTGAAATCAGAACTATTGAGACGCGACCCATGCAGAACAACTTTTGGACTATGCATTTTGATGTTTCGAGCACCGAGACTTCAACCGGAGCGGGAGTTACGATCGAGTCTCCTGAAGGTGAGTTGTTCCAATTTGCATTTCAGCTTGAGTTTCGCTGTACCAATAATTAGGCGGAATATGAGGCCTTAATCATTGGGATGGAGATACTACAAGAAATGGGGGCGCGACGTGTTCTTATACGTGGAGACTCACAGCTAGTTATTAATCAACTGCTTAAGGAATTCAAGTGCACGAGTTGGTCTTTGTTACCTTACTATGCTTTGGCTGACCAATTGGCCGAGATTTTTGATTGGGTATCTTTTATCCATATACCGCGGAAAGAAAACTCGGACGCAAACGAGATGGCACAACTCGCATCGGGTATAACTTTAAAAAGGATCGAATCTAGTTGGACCGTCAGAATTTTACGCAGAAGCATACTTGCCTTGCAAGATCATGGTGTACCTTTAGAAATTTTCGTCGTTAGCATGGAGCCATGCGATTGGTGATATCCTATCATCAGGTTTCATGATAATCCTGAGGGAAAACATGATCGAAAGATCAAATTTTTGGCAGCGAACTTCGTGTTATACAAAGATCAGTTGTACCGGAAATCGGCAGATGGTTTACTTATCTTGTGCGTCGGAGGGCCAGAAGCCCTCAAAATCATGCGCGAGGTTCATGGAGGAATTTGTGGAGCTCATCAAGCCGGAATAAAGATGCGGTGGTTGATTCACAAACATGGTTATTACTGGCCTACAATATTGAAAGACTGTATCGAATTCGCCCGTGGCTGCAAGCAATGTCAAATTCATGGCTCCCGCCATCGGGTGCCAGCCACATTGCTACACCCTATTATTAAACCATGGCCGTTTCGTTGTTGGGCCATGGACATTATGGGGAAGATTCACCCTGCGTCTTCTAAGCAACATGTATGGATCTTAGTCATGACAGATTTCTTTACAAAATGGGTAGAAGCAGAGCCATATACTTCAATCACTAGTGAGACCGTAATCACTTTCATCAAACAAAAAATTGTGCATCGATTTGGCGTCCCAGAAACAGTCATTGCGGATCGCGGCTTCATTTTCATTTCCGAAGCGACGCAAAATGCTATGCGTGAGTTGGGTATCCAAATGATTCATTCCACTCCTTATTACCCAAAAGCTAACGGTCAAGCTGAAGCAGCCAACAAACTGGTGATTAATGTGTTAAAGAGAATGATCACTGATAAACCTCGAGACTGGCATAATATCTTATTTGACACATTATGGGCTTTACGTACCTCGAAGCGATCTACAATGGGACTACACCGTTTGCTTTGACATATGGCCATGACACCATGCTTCCAGTAGAAATCCAAGTTAAAGCATTACGTGTAGCTGAGCAACACAACCTAACAGTCGGTGACTACACTCAAGCCATGCTACAGGAATTAGAAGAACTCGACCAAGCTCGGTTGGATGCTTACAACAGAATGGAAGCTCAAAAGCGCGCAATGGCCAGAGCTTATAACAAGCGTGTCAACAACAAAACCTTTGCCGAAGATGATTTGGTCTGGAAAGCGGTCCTCCCTGAGACCGAAAAAGATCCAAAATATGGAAAGTGGTCACCTAGATGGGAAGGACCAGTCATGGTAGATCACATCATCGGGAATGGAGCGTATCATCTTCGAGACCTTGATGGTGAGTTGCATTACATGCCTATCAATGGTCAACACTTAAAAAAGTACTACCCAACTGCAGCGGAGATGTTAGCCCCTCACTGAACAGTAAGTAAATCGACTATGTGCCTTGGCACCTAATAGTCGACTCACTTGGCGAGGGCAACCATATACCCTCTATTCTCACATGTAAACAGAGGCCATCGATTAGAAGCCACTTGAGTTAGCAGCATCGAGCACCACTAGAGAATATTGACCATGTTATTTGATCGCAATGAAGCCGCGGTAAAGCCTGGTGATAGGCTGCGGCTCATGAGTGCCCGCATTGGTTGCAGAGCCTATTGATAGGCCACGGTTCATGACTGTGTACATGATGGTGAATAGCGAAGTTTGAGCAAGAAGGAAACCCTAAACCCAAAATAAACTTGCATAAAAATAAGTTTAAGCAAATACATATAAAATTTTAATCATGCTCGAGAAAACCCGTCATGGCAAGATATTTTCCCACATGGACCAATCAGCTTCATGCTTCTTCATTGCCTTGTCAAGATCTTCTTTGATGTCTATAAAAGCTTTGGTGTCTCTACCATGTAGAGAAAATAACTTGAGCTCTTCATGATGTGCCACGTACTCCTGGGTTATGACGTGTGAAGTTGTGGACATGCGCTCTCGAATCGTTGTCATCTGACTTTCCAGCTCGGCCAACTTCTCAGCATCAGTCTTGAGTTCATGTCGCATTTGGGTGAGTTTCGCGGCACATGAAGATTGCCGTTTGACAATGAGTCCATATTTTTACTCTAGCGCGCGGCAGGTGTCCAATTTTTCCAACGTTTGTGAAAAGGCATCAACAATCTCATCTGTGACCTTGAGATGACTCTCGATCTGCTGAGTGCGCTCAAGAGTGAAATGGTTAAGTGAGATCAAGAAGGTCAATTCTTGTTTGAAACGGTCATAAAGACCTTGCTCAGCAATGATCATAAGCGGTTTACGACAATGCACAGCAATGAACTCAGCCGCCCTCTGTTGCCGCGGGTCATGACTTGTTGCACTCTCTTCCCTCAAATTATGATTTCGTGGCACCTCAAGTTGCCCAACAAGTTCGTCTAAGAAAGCCATGGTATCTGCGGGCAATAGGTCTGTAAGAAGATTCGACTGCATTCAAAAGAATAAACATACTAACTCGAGAATGATAAAGGCCCATGGTGAGCCGTGGTAAAAGTAAGATGATAACTCACTTGGCGGGAAGTACTAGGTTGAATGGCAGTTGTTTTGGAGTGGGTACTTTGCGTTGGGTTGGTGTTTTCAAGCTCGTACGGTCGCTAAAGTTTGAATGACAAACGATCAAGTCAGTGATTCCAATACGTATTGCGGCTCAATGAAGCCGCGGTGAGTAAACATATACGTGTTTTGGATAAGATGGTTACCTGATGGTTATGATTTAGAGATGAACAAGGCAAACTATGAGACGAAGCGTTGTCTACATCGCCTTCATTTACGCTCTCACTGTTTAAATTCTTAACATACTTGTCGGCACAGTCGTCATTTGCAGCTGACTCTGTAAAGGGACTGCTTCCATTGTTCGAGCTCACAGGAGAATTCTTGTCAAATATTTCTTCGATACTAACAGAGTTTCGTTGCCTGGATGTTGACAGCTCGTTACAGTTACCAATAGAAACCCGTTTTCTCTTATGACCAGTTTGGTTAAGAAGAATATATCCAACTCCTTAGACGATCCGCCCTATGAACATATCTTTATATTCCGGATCCACAAATTTCATGGAAAAGTCTGCCCACCAAGAGACGAAAGTAGGAGTGGCTGCGGAATTCGATTGGAAGCCTTCTAACTTAAAATGACTGAGGCGAGCATGGTACAGTCGTGAAACCGAGTCACACATATCTTTTGTGTGCACCTTTCTATGCCATGAGGTTAAAAGATTCAATGAGTTGTTGTAAAGGACGGGACAACTTTGGATGCATCCGAATTGACGAGCAAAATAATTGGGAAGGTAGACTTCTACTCCAGGCTTAGAGTGTGCATTGAGTGTCAACCCATGATGCAAGTCTCGTGAAATCACAAAGCTGCCCCAAGATGCTCTCCATTCCTCATCAAACACGTTCTTTTCTAAACTTGTGTTGGTAGCAAGAAATGCCAATCTCCACTGAGTATAACAAGGGCGCAGGTCTTTGAAACTTTTAGAGGTATAAAACATGGTAAAACACTTCTCCAGGGGCATGAAAGAGGACGATGTGGCCATAAGTTTCCGCCCATAGGACATATCGTGACTAGTTTCCAGTGCCGGGGCTGAGGTATGAGGGAAGTATGCTCGCAACCACAGTTGGAACATCCACAATGGTCTGCCGGTGTTGAGTTCCATGTCGTTAGTCACAATGTTATGCAAAGTTTTGTATAAGTTGGCAAGGACGAATGGGCCAAGAGCTAGCCGACTGCCAGAAGCCAGTGCGTCAGCTAATATTGCGTAATCAGGAGGACATTGGCGTGCTTTGCTGCAGAAAACATATTTGCATAGCCAGTTTATAAAAATGCCGTGTGTTCATCTTTTCCTACAGGTCTTCCGTTCGCAGACTCGGAGTCAACAACTGCATATTTCTTATACAAGAGCCGTAGTTGCGCGATCTTTTTGATGCTTTAATAGCTTCGGTTTTTGCTTCCTTGTCATTGTCTTTTGCGCGTTGGGGAGGAAGTAGACTATCTCTAAAGGTAGTAGGAAAATTGTGACTTGGGTTGATTTCGACCCCAGTCGGCTGCAATCCGATGAGTACACACATGTTGATAGGTGCATAAAATGCGACATTCTTAATGTGTTATTACCTCCATTTGTACTTTGATTATCTCTTATTGTCATAGAATAGAGTCATAATGTAGAGTCGAAAGTTTTTGGTAGAGTTGTGTGTAAAACGTGTTAAACATAGAGGAATGATGTATAAAATTGTCAAAAGCCGATTTGTGGAGCCTTAGATGTTCTTATGATTCTGTAAAGTTTTTACATTGTCATAAATTGATTTAACTTCTCTGATACTTAGGTGACATGTAGAAGAGTTCATGGGAAGCAAAGTAGCTGATCCAGAAAGCCTAGTCCATGAAGGAGAGGTCCAAACCAAGTCCAATATGGAGAAGAAGATCTAAATTCGGTAGAATATCAAGGAATATCCAAATCTTGAAAACCCTGATTAATTTCGGGAGAATTCCTGTGCACGTCTCTCAACTTCAACGGACTCTCCAGGATAGCTCACAATGAATCCGAAAACGTGCTAGATATGGATAGAGAGCTACGGGAGTCTAGTTTCCAAATCAATTAGAATCACCTCAATATCTATTTTCTAGAGGGAGTTATGACGTAATCATCAGACGGAGGTCATTCTGCCGAAATTGAGAAGAACTAGGAAACCTAAACCGACTTGGTTTTTCCTCTATATAAAGCACGACTTCAAGTACAGAAAATCATCATCACTACCCTTGCAATTGCATAGCCGAAACTCTACCAAACCCTATACAGAAAATTACTTAGCCGATTCATGCACCACAAACCATAAGAATCATTCCATCCTTCCACCGATTTTCCCCACACTTGCCGAATCTTTCAAGGTTGTAAAAGTGTGATTTTCTCATGGCTTCTTGTATTATTTTCTGTATAGTTTCGAACTCTATTGTAATATACTTTTCGATTTTGGTTTTATTTATCAAACATGGTTTTCGGATTTCTTTGTGATCTTTGATTGTTCTATGTTTTGATTTGTAACTTCTTGAATATATGATCATTTCGTGATTTAGGTTTTAGGGCAGTAGCATGTTCTTATGTGTTTTTGATTTCTAATTGATTAATTGTCATGAATTCGTGCATCTAAATCAATCCTTGAGGCTGCCTTGGCCATGGTTGTCCTTAAGGTGCGGTTTCATCTACCATAATAATTTTGGATCGATTCATATGCAAAGTTGTCTTGGTCTTTGTTATTAACTTAGGGCGGATATAATTCTGATAATTTGCATGCTAATAGGATGAGTGACGCCATGCCTTAGATCATGTTTCCGATTGACTCATGTGCTAAAGTGTTTTCTTGTTTAATCTCTACGCAACGTGTCTTTAAATGAGTTAGCATTCATGTTTAGGATCAAGCGCAAAGATGGTTCTAAATACTTGAGGAGTCTTAACAATTAGATAACCGCAAAGGCTCTAATTAGAATCGGAATTGGTTAGAGTCTAGGACAATTTGAACGTTGCTGCCCAGCCTTGCATGAAGTTGTTATGTGTTCTTGATGGTTTTTCGTGTTAGGTGTTGCATGAGTATGTTGATCACTTGTATATAATAATCTTAGGTTTAATTTTCAGTAGGTTATTTGTTAGAATTAATCAATCTTAAATCCCCAATATTTCGATGTATATATGTGAATACTTGTTTATAAGTTGTTTGGTTTTTCTTCTTTCGATCGCCCTTTGGTTTCCCCGGCTAGAACGATCCCTACTTGTCCATACTACTACAATTGCAGGGTAATTAAATTGAAGTTGTTTGACCCCGGTTACGCGACACGTCACATGTCTATGACTGTTGGACTTATAGGACCCAACGACAGGTTCATTGTGTTCGTAGCTGAAGACCAAAAAATGGAGTCGCGGCTAATAGCGGTTTCTCCACTACTATGTCTTGCTCGGTGAGTTTGATGGCGTTGTAAATGCCGATTCTTTTCCACTGATCGGCATAAAAGTGCTCCATTCTTGGAACCCATGCTTGCCATTCATTTGTAAGGGTTGGCCAACCATCAGGCCTTGAGCAAGACCATGATGACCACTCATGCTCAGTAAAGTGACAAGAGTCGTCCAATTCTTCCTGGCAGAGAACTTTTGAGATCTTACGGGGCATGCCTTCAGGGAAGTGAGGACCTAGGGAACAAGCCGATGGAGTTGGTGTGGCCGATCCTGTTGTTATTGGCAGAGTGTGCGCGGCCAACATTTGGATTTCCCCTGTTTTCACTTTGTCACGCACTGAGGTTAAGGCCTTGTTGTATTTCTTGGAGAACTTCAAAGCTTCGTCTTTTGTCGAGAACCCCATGGTTATGCAACGTTGAAAGAATTATGGTTTTGAGTAATCCATGGCTGGGGTCTTTTATTTATAGTGGTTGTCCAGATCGGCTAAGGAATAAGAGTTTGATGTGGGACACAATTCCTATGCCAATTTGGGAAGTTCTTATCCCAAAAGGAAAAGGAATCTAGGACTATGGTGGAGATGTCTCTCATGCGGAAAATATTTTTGCCAAATTGTTTAAATGGCAGCCCTGCTTTAACAATCGATTCGCGGCCGTGATTTAATAAGCGTTGTGGCCACCAAGATTGTGTTGAGTACTATGACTCACGAGTTCTACTCAACTCGGCGAAAATAAGGAGTGTGTTATGTGTCAAATAATTTTTCTATAGACATTCTTCCAATTCCTTAACCATTCGGCGTCTTTGCCGAAGCATAAGGAACTGGGGGAGGCTCTGTTTGAACCAATATTTGGCACGACCTACGTGGCAGATCAAATGGACGGATCCATTAGTGACCGCGGCCATTAATAGTAAATATCGTGACTCATACTATTAAACCGCAGTGCACAATGCTGCTTATAAAATAACCGCGGTTATTAACAAAGATGATGACCGCGGCTGTTGGTGTTTTGAGCCGCGGCCGTTGAGCCGCAGACGCCTTATGTTGAGCCGTGCTCACCCTATGTTGAGCCGCGGACACCTTATGTTGAGCCGCGGTCACCTTATGTTGAGCCGCGGTCATCCTATGTTGAGCCGCGGACACCTTATGTTGAGCCGTGGTCACTTTATGTTGAGCCGCGAACATGGTTGTTGAGCCACAGACACCTTATTTAGTTGCGGATATTCGTGAGTTGCAGCGGCCAAGAAAGGAGAATAAATATTATATCATGTCAAACCCTTACGAGGTCGACTGATTGATATTTACAAGCTAAATTACGGTCAAAGATGGCGCCTTCAAGGGAGGCATCACCACAGTTACCAAAATGGTTGCAATCATCTTGAATGAGTTTTATTGCGAGGATGACGTTACTACAATTTCAATCTCAAAGATGGCGCTTTCAAGGGAGACGTCATTACAGCTACCAAACTTGTGGCAATCAGATTGAATGAGCTTTATTACAATTTAATCCATGATTTACCTGTAATCCATCACTGTGTTTAAAGCTGGGATTATGTCTTCTTTATTTTACTTCACTATAAAAAGGACCTTAGGATTCTTTGTTAGAGGTCCTCGACCAAACGGTCTACGCGATTACACATTTTTATCTTAATACAATTCAACTTCTCAGCATTACACAATTATCAATTCTTCCGTGTTTATCTTATCGTTTTCGTTTACTGGTACTTGTCTAAATTTGCCGCGATTTACATTATCGTTCTTTACATACTTGCAATTTATCTTACTGTTCGTTACTTTTCTGCACTATCTTTCCTACAATTTACATTCGTGTTCTTTACGTTATCTTTAAGTTTCCTGCATTTTATTTGCTGTACTTTACATTCCTGCATTTGCACCCTCACAACATTCACCTAGTTACACAGCACCAAGATCGGCTAGTAAGCCGATCCGTGTTAAAGTCCTTGCACCCAAGGCATAGAGAACCCTGCGGCCGAGATCGATCCTTCCTCGGTCCACAGTCGACTGATTATAAGTCAGGGCAGCGCATCAACATCAAAGAACAAAACCTCGCTTGGCCATTCGACCACGAGTTGGCTCGCCATCGCACACGTCACCAAGCTAGAAGGACACGTGTAGCCCAAAGAAACCCTTGGCCCATTGACACGTGGCCGGGACAATTTTTGAGCCAACAATTATTAAATTTTATTAGTCTATGAAATTATTAAAAAAACATCAAACTGAACAATAAAAAACTAATATTGAACCTTGAGAACTAGGATCCGTGCCACTAAAAAGAGATGATCGAGAAAGATCTTGCATTTGGGTTGATGATTTTGGCTTCAAAATTTATGCTCAGTATCATGCTATTTATCTTGATTTTTATTCTAGTTTCATATGAGCTGGTCTGTTCTGATTTGATATATAGTCTTCTAATAAATTTCAATGATTGTTCATGAAGTGCATATTGAAAATGAAAACCGAAATTTTGCATTCTTCAATTTCAGCAAAATGTTGAGTTCATTTCCAATCCACATATCTTGAGAAATTGATCTTATATCCCTTAAAAATTAAACTGAAACCTAAAATGCTAGAATAATATTTTTGAAATTAAAGTCTTTTGTATTCAATAGTAGTTTGGAAGTTAAGGGTTGTGTATTTAATAAAATGTAAGAATTGTTGAAGGAGAAAAGATAACGAGAATAGCGGTCTACTCATTCATTGATAGAAATGCCTATTTATAGGCATTACATAGAGTCTCCTGAAGGATCTAGAAGATCTATCAACTGTAATCTATTCTAATAAGGAAACCGGATTAACCAATCCTACGTGTATTAGGACAAGACACATAATAGAAGGACGGAAACATAATTTCCTTAAACACTCCCCCTTGTGTTACGTCCCTAATACGATATGGTGCTTATGGTGTTGTCTCGGTAAAAACCTTGCCAAGTAAAACAAAAACCTCGTGGGTAAAACAAAAAACTAGGACGAAGGGAAAAAGAGCACAACGCACCAACTACAATTGAAGATAATATGTGATGCATGTAGACTCCCCCTGATGTCTACACAACGACTCTCCCTGATTGGTAACTCAATCTCAGAGTACAGAAAAACGGCGCAAGCCAATGCACTTCACATACTTCAAAAGTAGACTTGGGCAACGATTTAGTCATTAAATCCAGCCACATTATCCTTAGATCAGACCTGCTATACTTAGCATTATTTTGATCTTGAAGGAGAAGGTTGCCAAACAACTCAAAACATAAGTTTGCTTTGAAAATCAGATTCACGCGTGGCATGACCTTCGTGTACTTAAATAGTCATAACGTCTTGGATACAATAGGTATGGACGAATTGTATAAATTTCTGGAAACAAGACACACGTAGCTTTCCAACCATATAAGGTCCATAACCTAGTTCATCTTGAGATGATCACAAAGCTCTGTCAAAATTGACTGTTTTGCCAAAACAGATTCTCGGACAGATCCGTCCTACTTTACGAAAATAGCCATAACTCACTCAATATGATAGGTGTGATTAAATGGTTGGTGTTCCTGGAAAGTAGACACATAGGCCTTTCCAGTGGTACCAATTTCACTATTTTCCAACGAGTGGGCTATCATATAGGTCCCATGGAAGTTGACCTACCAAACTGGGCAGATTCTGATTTCGTTGTTAATGTGTCTTTATGTAGGGATGAATAAGCCTGAACTTTTCATAGAATAAATCACTGCCATTTCGTTGGCGTTGCGTGGGCGCATCCGGCCACTATCTTGATGTTCCTTCAAACTCATCTAAGAGGAAGCGAATGTGCTCAACCGCTAGGAAGAGAGTTGAAGGACTAAGGAGAACTTGGCCTTACAAGTTTATAGTGAATGAGATGTCGAGTTGAGCATATTGTAACAAGTACATGAATGTGTTCCGTACTTAGATGTAAGATTTCTCCTAAGACTTCTTCGTCATATGGACGAAACAGGTCTTCTCAACACTTCGACCGATCAAAGGATAAATATAGGCATAACTTCATCGTCTTTTAGCTTGCCTTAAGCCAACAGATGAATAAGCATCATCAATAACGGTCCTCACTTTCGAGACCAAGTATCCATGATCCTTTCATTCATAATTTTGGATCAGTGGCATCTCTTAGTTTAACAAGAGTTCATCACGATTCATCCATAATTTACACGCAAATAGGCATAATTCTTCATATCTCTTCCCTAATCAAATAGATACTTAGCAAATATCTTGTAAACTCGCTTCGTGGTCAGGAGCCACTTGATTTAGGTGAAAACCGATCTATTTAAGATCTTTATGTAGATCTCTTAGTTCCCAACAGAGATAAGTTGTGACCACAAGCTGCATGTTTAGTTTTTCGGAAACTACCAAAGTGACAAGGTAGTGGAGTGCAATGACATCAATTACGAGAGTATATCTCATCGTAGACGATTCCAGGGCGTTTGTAAGAGACCTTGCGCCAGAAGGTGAGTCTAAACTCTTTTTCTCACTACACTTTCTAACAAAGACATAACTGATAGAGTTTACACTTGGGGTGTCGGCGTCACCTCACCAAAGCACTATCTCCTTGTTTAAACTGGATCGCATCTTTCCATTTAGGCCAATCTACAACGTTGGTATTTTCTCAACGAAGTATGGTTCAATATCAAAACTCATTAAACCACGTCATCATGTACACCGGTGTAATTTCTAAGTGTAGAGATCTCTATATGAATTGGTATTGACATTGAGGCGTCCCCCAATGATGACCATAATCAGAAATAACAGACGAATGAGTATCATTGATCAAATGATCAAGTTGTGCCAAACTCGTATTCTGTCTTGGCGAGTATGTATCGAACCAATGACCTCCGCCTAAACCGTGGGAGCCACGGCCTAGCGACACTATCTACCACATTTGTGGTGTCACCATGCCACCATCTATGGGTGACGACATGTCCTCTTATCGAACATCAACATGTCCTTATCCGGATATCAACATGTCCTTATCCGGACATCAACACGTCCTTATCCGGACATCAATCCTTACAGGCATGTTTGCAGCATGTATATGTGATCTCGTCACTTTAGGGAACTTGATGAGACACAGTAAGGACAAACCACGAAAATTCCAAGTCGTTCTACTTGAACATTCTTGTTCTTATCTCCCCCTAACGACGGGAAGACTGGCTCATCAAAGTGACATAAAAGAGATCGCCTGTCAAAGTCCTTATATAAGCGGACTATAGTCGGAAGCTCATGTCTTATTCAAAGACAATATTCATCAAATAACCCATCATTGTGCGCTTGTGGAGGCGCAATTTGGCACATACAACATGTGGACGATATAGATTGCAGAACGTTAACTTAATCTGTTAACAAATATGCATACCGTTATAACTGTAACATAAAGATTTGAATGATGGTGGGTAAAGATGAATGAGTAAAACTATGACCCTGCTACAATCCGTAGTCATTAGTCTTACAAGTCCAAAAAACCGCTGGCCTCACCGTCAGGACCGGTTGAACCGACCGCCAGCATGACCAGACCTTTGTTTTATGTTTCCTTTAACGGTTCACTATTTTTCAGAAGCTCCAAACGCTACCAAATTTTGTAAGCAAGTAGACATGGGAGTTAGAATTCGGAAACCGTCAGCCTTGACAACAGAACCGGCCGAAAAAGTGCCGAACCGCCGTCGGAGTCGCCAGACATCCGTGAACACATATATCGAGCGGTTCACCACCTTTCAGATCTCCAAATGCCACCAAATTTTGTGAATAGGTAGACTCGGATGTTAGAAATCAGTGGCCGCAAATAGAACCTCAAGAACCGGTCTAAAAGTTAGTGAACCGAGCCTTAGAATGACTGGTCCGCAGGCTGAAAACCGAAAATTCTAGGTTTTTTTCAACTTTTCAATCATTGTTAAGGTTCCCCATAACATCTAATTGTTATGGCTTGAGTTGAACCATTGTGAACATCACCATAGCATTATTATGCCTCAAAGTGAACAATGAGAAGCCATCTAGGCCAACATCTTATGTATCATTCTTGTATAATCACTAACAGACATGACAATTAATGTCTTACTTAGTGAACAACGACTGAGCATCTTGTGTATGCTAGTCTCTTTATTTCATTGTCTTTAGCGTAGGAGAAATGTCGCTCCTAATTTTTGCTAAAGAATAGGCTTTACAAAATAAGTAACGAGCATGGTCAATGTGAGATCATAGGGGGTTCTTTTGCATCATATTTGCTTATGAAAACATGAGTAGTGCCTCCACTGTATATGAGGATGACGTGAATGACTTTAATGCCATCCATAGGCCGTGAACATTGCTCATAGCTCCACCAAGTTGTACTTTGGTGATTTTTGATCTCAATGGTTACTTTGCTCAAAAGAAAAGATGTCCGTGAGAATCTTTACTCTTTAGTATACGGATCATCAAAACGCGTCCAAAATTGGCCCGGACGATTTATGTTAAAGCCTACATGAGTCGATGTCTCTATTCTCATCATTGGTGACAATAACCGATTCAATTAACAGAATCTTAGTGACTCATGAATGTTGCGCATTCATTATAGTGATACATAAGAAATTCTCATCAATTCTCACAATGTGTTTCCAGGTGATAAACGTTGGCATGAATATCATTAAGCCATAGCATGGTTCGATGCTTCTTTATACATAAATAGCATATCTGACTTAAATCATAAAGCCATTAGGCATTGAAACTTGAGCATTAATCCGCTCTTTGATTATTTCTGACGATCTAGTCATCGTAGTCACAACGGATTTATAAAAAACTAAATTCATAAAGTTGTCTATTCCTTGCAATAAGCTAAGCACTCAATCTCACTACAACACATTCATATACCAGAATGTAGAGACAACAGTCTTATGTCAAGACATAGAAACCGAAATATGTCAACAATTTCGCTGGAGATTGGTATTAGAACCCTTTAGAGTGCATTCCATAACATGTAATACTACAAAGATGGATGAAACAAGGCTTAAAATATGTCAAAACTTGACAAATTGATCGTGAGCACTATACATAGGGCGGCGCCACCGCCAACGGCTCACTATTGGATCTTGTAGAGAAAGAGGAGGATTTTTCAACATCCAATTTTGGATGACATATAGCGTAACGCAAATTTTCTTTTGCAATTGTAAATCCGCTCAAGAGTGTAGAAGACTACTCTTGTTTGTAATGTCTTTGCAATTGTATAAGTGTGCATTGTGCCACACTTGACATTACAAATCCTCTTTTGATCCAAAACCGATGTGCATTTCGCAACATCATGATATACCAAGTGTGCATTACACCACACTTGGTTTAATTATGACGCCCAAGTATGCATTGCGCCATACTTGGTGCGATTTCAGCCTTTATAAACGCCACCTTATAGTAACTGGTGGTCTTTTGTAGTCCAATGTAGTGTCATGTTGTAATGCGATATGTTGCATTAACATATAGCTTTTGTAGATCGAACCATATGTGTCAAACAAAATCTGAATATATATGTCAATAATTATAACGAGGTCTTGACCATGAATTTAATTCAAAATATAACGACTAAGTAACTTTAGTCAAATATGTGAGGTGTAAGCCTTCACAAAACTTGGAAAAATAAACGGATTTGTAATCACTTAGACTATTAAACTGAAGTCATATGCTTCATATATTCCGCAATATACCTTTTGCCTTTAAAATCCGTAACTGTGAGAATAATGTTCTCATCTTCTTCCATATATTTCTTGTACATTGACCATATTCTTGCTTTCTTTGCAATTAATGAACAGATGTAGAACCACATCAATAACATGATTTTTCTTTCACTAGCCCAATATTTATATGACATATGAGGTTCGAGGCGTTGTCTCCCCTCTTTTCAGAATTCGTGACACAAATTTCGTCACTTTTTTTTTTAATATCAAATATCGGGCTCATGTTTCGGTCAATTATCTTAAAACAACAAGATGGAAGATTAACCATTATCGAGATACGATAATTAATTCCAAGTACTGAATTAGGTCAAGACCATAGTTTATGGTAACTCAATTCGATGTAAACCGTGACAAATTCCGTCACAAATTGATGTAACCGTGACAATTTCAGTCACAAATCGATGTTAACCGCGACAATTTCCGTCGCAAATCGATGTTTGTCCTTTATTAACCACGAAAATATTTCGTCGTAATACCGTGACTTGCCAAACCGTCACATATTTCAACTGTGATATGAGGGGTCCCAATCCCTCAATATCATCCCACGTTATAAAGAAAGGTGGGATGTAGAAGAAGGCTACGAAGTCCGGCTATGAAATTAAAATTCAAAAGCGGCAACGTTTATAAAAACTTACGTGCTAGTTTGCCGTGTAAGAGAACTTGTCTTTGTAAATTTTATGCTTACTTTCACGTGCGTGTAGAGAAGTTGCTTTCGTATTTCCATCACGATCCGTCGCGTAAAAAATTTCATGAAAAATATAAACATATGGTTAGTCATATTCACCATATATATAAACAGTAAAACTAATTAAAGAATTACATCAGTAAATAAACTTATTTTACTGATGTGGTAAAAACATTTTACCCAGAGGGGAAAATTTACCGTTTTGCCCCTCGTACAATTATACGTTTTGGATCGGGTGAATACGATCTGGGTCTAGCAGATCCGGATGGCAGCAGGGCTGCCGGCCGTGCGTGTAGCGGCGCTCGGGGTTGTGAGGGTGGGCGCCGGTGGAGCTCCGATATTGATGCACGTGGGGCTAGGTTGCCGTCGAAGTCATTGGGCTAGCTTCGCCGGATCGGAGGCTCGTGGACGGAGGTGAAGACTTGCCGGAGCAGATGCGCGTTGGGCTAGGGCTCGGCTGGGGTTGGGCAGGCGCGGCTCGACTGAGTTGCAGGTCCGATCCGGATCGTGGGGCGGCAGCCGGGCACGGTGTGGGTTAGGTGCCAAGGATCATCGATGGCGCTGGTCTGTCGTCAATGCTGCTAGGTGGAGGGGAGGTGCGCCGGAGGTGGCTGCAAGGCAGGGGGTCGTGCATGTCTGTGGGTAGCAACGCCGCAAGGCTGGGCACTGGGTTGCAAGAGCACGGCGGCGACGGGCTGAGATGGGGCTCGGCTCAGGGCTAGGCATTGTAGAGTGCGCCGGCGAGGTGGGTTGGGGCACGCCGAAGGTGATGTGGAGGTCGCCGGGGAGCTATGGGTGCCTAGCGATGGCTTTTTTTTTTTTTTTAGGTTTTAGGGTTTCGTTATCAAGCTCGGGTTAGAGCAAAGTGCTGATAACGTGTTCAAGGAGAAAAGATAACGAGAATAACGGTCTACTCATTCATTGATAGAAAGACCTATTTATAGGCATTACATAGAGTCTCCCGAAGGATCTAGAAGATCTATCAACTGTAATTTATTCTAATAAGGAAACCGGATTAACCAATCCTACGTGTATTAGGGCAAGACACATAATAGAAGGACGGAAACATAATTTCCTTAAACAAGAATAACATATATATCTAATGAGTGGGGTATTAAGTAAAGAATGTGTATTTAGTGTTTTAAGATGTGTGAATAAAATTACTCTTGATAAAATTATATTAGATATATGTATATAATAGGCCTGACCTAACTCGTCTAAAAAGCTCGGCCTGGCCCGACATTAATAAGTCGGTAAGGCCTGGACTCATAGGTGGCCCGTGGGTTTTGATTTTTTTGAATAATCCGGCCCAGCCCAGCCTTAAAATTTAAAAAAAAACATAATTAATGCCCGACCCGATCCGAGCATGTAGGACTTGGGCAAGGCCGGCGGGTTTTTTGACGATCCGTACTATGGCCTTATGCTTAGCAATTTTTTGGATTCGTTTCAAAATTTGTAACTGAACTTAATTTTGTAGCTATACTTATCTGCAAAGTTTATTTCTTTTTATGAAAGCTGAATTAGATTTTTCTTTACTTTTTCAGATTTTTTTATCCAATAAAGTTAAGACTTAGAATTTGGGAATACAAGGGAACAATCCTAAATCATAAAATCATCATGAGTATGCTATCAAGTTCTGAATGATCATAACAGTACAAACACGTGTATCATATTTATTTTGGCCTGTGACATGATGTATCATATTTTTTTTCTTGTTTGGATTGGATCGGAGTGGCTGACATAACTAATCGTCATCGATTCAAAAAAAAAAAAAAAAAATTTGTAGGGTGTGCGTGAATATATATATATATATAGTACATGCGCGCCTAAACGGGGTGATTATTAGCTAATTTAAAATTTGTAATTTGGACTTTGGACGATTCTGTAACGTCAGGAAATTATTCAAATGATAAGACTGAGGTGGCCATACCCAAATCTGTGTGTGATTCTCATGTCGTCCCCACTTTGATCATACAGCTACCAAAATGAAATGAAATAATTTATTTATTCACGCACACCCTACACGCACATATTTTTTTATTCAAACTTCCCATATCTTTTATCAAAATAACTAGGGTATGTCTGTTTTGTAGTGCTGCATGGGATGCAGACTGTTTTTATTGTTTCTAAAAGGTTAGTGGTCCAAGATGACCTGTTAGTGACTTGTTTTAAAGATTGTTACCACAATATTATAAATGCCTGCAAAAACTAAAATCATTCCTAAAAAAGACTAGCCTTCAACATGCCGAATTCACCTAAAGACCCATGGTCGACCTGGTTACTATGCACGGCGGAATCATTGCTGTCTTAAAAAGAAATGGTTCTAATTGTGATGCAGAGATTTAAGTAAAACAAAACATTAACAGACTAATATATATGCAAATTATTTTTGTGACGGGATTTTTGAGCACTAAGATGAATTTATTCAACCACAGATACAAACATAAACCTAGAGCCTCGCTCTTAGGTAAACAGCTAAGTTATTTAGCTACTCATAATTACAAGATAAATACTTACTTGTATTTTACAGTACTTCACACCAGATGACTCACATACACTCTTATTCACTCACTATATTACAAAGACTGTTTATTGGCTATATTTCTTGAGAAAGGTTGGAGAGTGAGAGAAACTTATGTCTTCTGTTCGTTTTCTCTTGTGAGTGCGTCAGGCAAAAGGTTCTTGTTTCCTGCAACCATTTCAACATCATATTCATATTGGTTAAAAACATTTGTCATCTCAAGACTCTTCCTCTATCTGCAGCATCAGTTAATTTGTAGTTTTTGAAGTTTTTAACTCTTTTGTTATCAGTTCTTACTACAAATTTGTTTCCTAGGTATGCCTCAGCACCCTTGATGCTTTTAATTAAAACAAGTACTTCCTTGTCTCTAGTAGAATAGTTTAACTCAGCAGCGTTAAACTTTCCAGATAGAAATTTACAAATCTTTTCATGATTTGTATCCGTGGTAACAGCTAAAACGACTCCTGCCCAGTAATAATCATTTGCACCTGTCTGCAAAATGATCAGATCTCCTTCTTCAGGTAATTGTAAAGGAGGAAGGTTTTTTGCTAATTCTTTAATCTTTCTGACAGTATTACTGTCATCAATTGTGAAGGACCATTTTTTCTTGGAACTTGTTTTTGGAGATAGGAGAGCAATTAGTCCACTAACTTGAGGAATAAAATCTCTTGCAAAATTAACAACTCCTAAAAACCTTTTCAAAGACTTTGCATCAGGAATATTGTCTGGAAATTGGCTAATTTTCTTAACGATATGCTCTTGGAGACGAATCTCTCCATCCTTAACATGAATGCCAAGAAAATCTATTTCTCCTTTAATAAGATGAATCTTCTTTTGTCCGAGGATAATTCCTCTTTGGACAATAAGCTTACACACCTGTTCAAGATGCTTTAAATGCTCATTCATAGTTTTGGATAAGACAAGAATATCATCTATGTAAACTATGCAAAAATCTGAGTAAGGTTTGAAGATATTATCAATTTTTCTCTGAAAAATAGACGGGCTTGCTTAAGACCAAATGGCATAACTAACCATTCATAATGCCCTTGAGGAGTTCCAAAAGTTGTTAAGGCAATGGAATCAGGATGCATTTTGACCTACCAAAAACCTGATTTCGCATCAAACTTTGAGAAGATTTTTGCTCCCTTAAGCCTATTGATGAGAACTCTTACTTGGGCTATCTGATAACCGTCTTTAACGGTCTTTTTGTTTACATCTCTGTAGTCAATTATCATTCTGGCTTTTCCTCTTAATTGTTCCGCATGGTTCCTTACCAGAAAGGCTGGGACATGATGAGGACTGTTTGAAGGCCTTATTAACTTCTTTTCAAGAAGTTCTTGGATCTGACTTTCCATTTCTTTTCGGTCTTCTTCCCTATAGTGAGGGATGGCTTTAACATGGCAAATAGTATTCGCATCATGCATCTTTAGCTGGCAATATATTGGATCATTTTCCAAATACAGCTGAGGATCTTCATTGATAACTGGTTTCAGTAAAACTTCTATTTCTGAGAGAGTTGGTATCTTTTTTTGCTCTATTTTCTTAGCATATACCTTTAGGTTATGCTCTCTGATGTATTCTTCTTCTCCATCAGAACTCTCATTGTCAGTTATTTGATATTCAGAATTTTTCTCTGATTCAGAGTCTTCTGAACTGGTTGTTTCGTTTACCAATATTTCTTTATACCCTTTGAGCTATTCTTGAAGCAACAAAATAGGTTTAAGAATTGGCTTATAATCACCACTCTTCGCTAGCGACTTCTGGTATTGATTTGTAAACCCTTTACGGGTAATGCTAACGGCGTCGAGCAGGCGTGATTCCCAATAGGATTTCTGATCTTTCTCAAATCCAATCATTGCTGGAGTTTGAGTTATTGTCTGTTGAAGTAGGAAATCATTTCCAATCAACAAATCAGCGCTTTGGCCTTCACACTGCCAAAGGATTTTGATAGTAAAATTTCCTCCTCCTAGGGAAACTTTAACATTGCGTGCGATAGTATCCATAACAATTTTGTTTTCTTCCATGGCTATTCCAGTAACTTTTCTTAGAGATTTTTCCTAATATTCTTCAAGGATTGCGTATCGTTTGGCAAGAGAATACCCTGAGCCAGTGTCTACAAATGCATGTAGATGATACTTGTTATAGTTGGGAAACTTCAGACCAATAATAATGTAGTTACTATATATGCTCGTCTGAATCTTCATTACTTGTTCTGATTTTTCAGGAGTATCAAGTAATTTTGTGAAAGGATTGACCTTTCTTTCCTCAGTTATGGAGTTTGGAGGATTAATACCAAGAATTGGATTGGCACTTACCCCATCAATCGTGGGATCAAGAGATTCAAGAGATTCTTTTATCTCCTTGTTTTGGCTTAATGAAGTTACAAACTTCATTGTTTTCATATCTTTTTTGAGGTTTTCTGTTTGCTCTTCTTTATGGAATACATTATATTCCTCCTCTACTAAGATATAAGCATCTTTAGCCTTGGTTTTTCTCCTGAGTTCTGCGATAAAGCACTCGTGATGATAAGTTTCTCATGTGCTTTCACAGTACATGGGGATAGTACTATCATCATCGCATCTGCAATAATCACATACAAATCTTCCACGATTGGGATGAAAGGTGCTGATGATATCAGCATTTTCTTCTTTCCAATTTTGTATTTGTAATACAAATATAGGACGATGTCCTTCATCTTCTTCAGGGCCTTCTGAAGTGTTTTCAATTTCACTATCCGATGGGTACTCAAAAGAATATACTGATTCATTCTCTTCATCAGAATAAACAACTTTAAAGCTTTTTAGATTAGCATAATCTATGGCTTCCTCATATTCGGCCAATAAGACTTTTGAAGTCCTTTTATCCTTTTTCGGACACTCATTCGCATAATGTCCCTCTGCCTTGCAGAGCCAACATCTACACTTCTTTGTTTCTCTAGAACCAGAATCTGGTTTCCTTCTAAAAAATTTCTTTTTGGAGAAGTTTGAGAAGATTGTCTTTTGTGATATCCAGAATTTTTCCTGAATTTATACTTCTTTTTAGAAGCGAAATTGCTCTTTTGCTTGCTACCAGAAAATTTTCTTCTGTATTTCTTTTTCAAAACATGACATCCCCATTGTGTCGGGGTATCCAAAATCTTTGGACACATGTTTTCATCTCCTCTGAGTTGTTTCTTGGCAGACTTAGATTTTCTATTCTCTGTACATTGTTTCCTTAGGAGATCTCTAACTCTTTCTGCTATTCCTCCAACAGTAAAATACTAAAGAGGGTTTTCTTCCAATGATTGTGCTACTGCATCGTTCCAGGGTTCTGGTAATTTTCTGTAATATGTTCTGATGAGATCATTATTTTCAATGTCTCCGATGGTGCAGTAGTAGTTTTGAAACTCATTAGTATATTCTTCGAAATACCTCATATTACAAATACTCAATTTTTGAATATTTGCTTTGGCTCTTTCTTTAGATTGTTCACTATGCCCAGTGATATCCCCGCAAAATTGCGCATAGATAGGGACTGCAAAATCTAAAGGGCTATTAGTCTGTGCCATTTTTTCTGCCCAATCAGTCCACTGAGAACTTCTCTTGAAGGACTGGTACAATTTCTGGACTATTCCAGTTAAGGTAGACTCATAGTAGGCATGAGCTTCTTCGTAGGCATATTTGGATAACACAAGAGCTTGGGTTAGCTTTAAACTAGCAACTCAGTTATCTATTGCTTTTCTTTTATCTCCTACCTGGTCCAGATCCAGATAAACGCCTCTTTCTGACACTGATTGTCCTATTTAGGTTTTGTAGGGATATATTTCTGAGAACTTTGTTCTCCATATCTTCCTGTAGGAGCCTGACCTTTAGGAAGCTTAATATTCTTTTCCCGAATGATCTTTGTAGGATTGTTGGTGATGTTATGTATTACAGTATGACCACCTCCTGGGGGCGTCTGTCTTTCACCATCTGTATCCATTGCTGCTCCAGAGTGTTCTGGTTCATCCTTTGCTGCTTGATAAGGAAGAATCTTCCTCTTTTTCTTTCCAAGTTGAACTTGAGAAATATCTTTAATGATCTTCTCTAGTTCTTCTGGAGAATCACAAGTCTCAGCTTGTGTATATAATTCTCTTAATTCCCTTGCTTGGAACATTCTCATAGGTCTTTTAGTATCCTCTTCTTCCAGAGATTCTTCCTTATAAACTGTTTTAGTTTCAGAGGTACTAGTTTCTTCATAGTTTGCAAAAGAGTGCCTATGAAATTGTAAGCTGATTTTTCCTCCCGTATCTTCATAAACTGAAGCGTTGGAGCTTTCAAGCTGTCTGACCGGAGGAGTCAGATTCCATTCTCTTGAGAATGTTACTTCATGCCATTTTGTGACATGTTTTTGTTGAGAATTATTTTTTGGATTGGTGAGAACAGATGTGGTAATTCCAGAGCTATTTAGAAACCTGGTATTTGGAGTCACATTTGAGCTCATCAATTTATAATAAATACGATAATCTATCGCTAATTCCATCATTCCTTTTTTCATAGAAATCTCATCTGTCTTGATTCTCAATCTTAGACAGTGAGCAGCATCTCTGAGATGTGTTGTGAAGTTTGGGAAAATATTGAAATATGCAACATGGTTGCACAAAGAAGCTTCTACTGTTCCTAACAGACCTTTCTTGAAATCTGTTATTCTATCGTCTTGTAAGACACATAGAACCGAACAGTCAATACCATCTCTAGCTAAGAGTTTTATTCCTACCTGAACTGCACCAATATGCATATAGGAATATTTTCTCTGGAATGCTTCACTTACTTCTTTTGGAGTTATCAGCCTGATATCTGTTTCTCCTCTTGTGGCTGGAACGGTTAATTCAAGAATCTTGAATCTATGTGAATCCATAAGGAAAGATCTTTTCTTATAGATCTCATTAAATCTAAATCTAGGGGCAGATGCTTCTCGCACGCTAGACTCGATTTCATTATACTCAAATTCTTGAGCATTTATCAGCTGAACTGGAGCTGTGTTTCCTTTACTGAGAATTCTACTTAGCATCTTCATGTCTCTTTTGGTAGTTTTTGAAGATTTCCATTCAAGTAGCTTTGGTTCACTAAACCTTAGTCTACTTTCTCCCATTGGTAGGGGTGGAGGATTTATGATGATTTTACTAGCTACATTTTGAGCCAGTCTTTCTTCATCTATTTTTTCGTAATTTTCCCCTTCCTTCATTTTTTCTATGGTCTTCTGTAGACTAGAGATTCTATTATGTAACTCTCGAAATTGAATTTCAAGGTCAGTACTTATCTCCTGAAGATAAGCGATGTTATAATTCTGCTGAAGAATTATTGCTTCTACATTCTCAGCAAGTTTTTCTGTCGGTTGGTGAAAGCCAATAGCTTTAACACCTTCCTGTTTTACTTTTAGATCTACTCTCTGATTCATCCTATTCTGAAAATGAGAGATTCTAAAAGCGTCTTCAAGTTGATTAATTCGTAGATTAAATCTCTCGAGTTGTTCTATAACCTTTTCAGAGGTCTTATTTTTAGATAAATGATCTAAGAACTCGATTAAGCTTGGTCTTGAGGGATCAAGCTCTTCTACTCCTATCTCCTGTTGGAGATGAATATGCTCGTCGTATAGAGTATTTAGTACTCTACAAATATATTCAATGGAGTATTGACTTTCTAGTATGTGCCTTGAATGAAAACACATTTCCCACTTATCAGTTCCTTTTGTAGTACAAAAAGACTGATAGTTTTTCAGTTTGGATTCTCTTTTATTGGTTGAGAGAAGCCAACTCTATGGCATAAGCCCTTTGTTTACCTGCTTTTGAGCCAAGCAGGCTCTGATACCAGCTCACGCGGATCTAACCGATGCTCAAAATATCAAGAGGTTTTTGATCTTTTTCAAAAGTTTCTTGAAGAACTTCAATTTCTTCTCTTGACTCGTATATTCTTCGTTGCAGTTGGAAGATAATATCCCAATAATTTTTTGTACTTCTAGGAAGCTTGTCTCTGGTCTCTTTTAGTTTTCTCAAATTTCTTCTTTCCTCTTGCAGTTCTTTATAGGATAATTTAGCTTCTGACAAGAATTCTAATCTAGTAGCAATATATTCTCCAGTTGTAAAAGATTAACTGTTTACCTTTGAGCAAAGAGGATAGATCTATATTTGTACTATGGTAAGTAAACAAATTCAAACTTATAGGCTCACCATGCTCCGTCAAATTTTGGTTTTTACTGAAAGCAAAAGTCTAAAAGATAAAAACAGAAAGAAAAAAAAAAAAAAAAGGTAAAACTTGCTAGAGAGGTTTCTCTCGTTGAGTTTTCTTGTAATAGTTCTAGGTGACCTCATCTATCTTGTCTTCTAGTGAAATCTGCATAGTATGCAGTGCTGCACACTAGAATTTCCCAAAGAACTAAGATATTAAGCAAATATATTAATACTAAACAAAATTACACGTAATCAATATACTAAATAATAAAAAATTAAAAAGAATCGAATGATAGTTCTTTCTTGATGAGAGAGTCATCAGATAGCTCTCTCTCAAAGGATTTTGAAAGAGCCGTCTGATAGTTTTCTCTTGAAATATTCAACTATATTAAATATTAAGCAAAATTACATGTAACAGCCCGCAATGTAAGGTTGTCACAAATTACGCACATCCAATAACATACCGGGAGCTAGACTCCTTTCTCTAATATATATATATATATATATATATATATATATATATATATATATATATATATATATGAATGAGAAAGAACATCACACAATTACTGAATTTTTTGTATTCCGGAAAGTAGAATATATATATAGGACCCTATATTTTGTTATTTTTAAGGATAGACTTATACTATTAAATATGTTTTTTAATGAGCTTAAATAACTGAGATTAAAACAAAAAATTTAACACTTATTCAAACCTACACCGTTTAATATCATTAAAAATAAATTAAACATTTGGATGACTTAACGATCACTAAATTTTCTGAAAATTTACATAAGTGATCTATTCATATACACCTACAAACTGAATGATGAAAATGTGATTTAGTAATCAGGAAGTTTGTCAAATACCCTATCGATCCCTAGAATTGAACAAAAATAAGAATCTCTCATTAAAAAAAGCCGTGTATGTTATATATATATTCACGTGCATGAAGCAGACTAACAGCAGAAAATCAAGTTGTTTTATTTTATTTTTTATTTTATTTTGTTAAGATCAGAAGAAATAACTACCCGACACATATAATATCTAGATATGTGTCGTTGTTTACCGGACCATGTCATTACTTAAAAAATATATATATATCGAAATCCACTCTGTCACTTATTTTGATATACAGATATAAAGATGGAGCTGGAGGCCTGAACTGAACTCTATAAATAGGCTTGATTGTATCAGTTACGTAAAAACGCAGCAGTATTCAACAGAGTATATATGGCGTTTGGTGGTTCTGTGTTCTTTTCGTTGCTGCTAGCTTTGGCTGCTGTTGCTAGCTTCTCATTTGGCACTGCCCGTGCTTACTGTATCCCTTTTAACCGAAGCAGTTTTCCGACTGATTTCCTTTTTGGTGTTGGTTCAGCTGCTTATCAGGTATCCCTCCCTTTATTATCTATCTACGTACGTACGTATGTGTGTGTGTGTTCGTATCCATATATATGCAAAGTGTAGCTACTGATCGATGGTATGCTCTTTTAATTGTTGTTTCTTCAATCCCTTATCGATGCACCTCAGTCAGAAGGAGCAGCATTACTCGACGGACTCTCTCTCTCTCTCTCTCTCTCCTCTCTCTCTCTCTCTCTCTTCTCTCTCTCTCTCTCTCTCTCTCTCTCTCTCTCTCTCTCTCTCTCTCTCTCTCTCTCTCTCTCTCTCTCTCTCTCATATGCATGTTTCCCTGAGCTACAATGTATTCATGTATTAAAGAGGGAACGAGCAAGAGGCCACATGCTCTACGTGCTATATATGCTCGAAAATCGACTTAACTGGTTTTTGCTTTTGATTCACGACTTTATCTGCTTGGTCACCATGGAAAAAAAAAATCACTAAGACACTGCATGCCTAAGAGCTTAGCACCAGTTAATACTAGAAAAATGTGCCCGCGCTCAGCTGCGGGTTTTCGAGTTTTAAAGATCAAAATTTAGGAACACAGATTGGACGATTGGACATCCATTCATTTAAATTAATCATTGTTTCTATATATACTGACCATTTTGAGATGGTATACACATAGACCATTGGTTACATTTGGCTACATACTCTGTCATACATTCATTTTTGTGAAAGCATAAGGCATATTCCCCAGTCAGCAGTTTCTTTTTTTGTTCAAGAATTCAGAGTGATCTCCTTGTTGCCATTAGTAGCCTGATTCTCTCCAAACTGCTTTCAGTACCAATATCCTTCTCAACTCAGTTGGGGCTCTACCTCCCTAATGTTACAAAATTTAAAGCTTTATTTCTGCACATGTAGGCATTCAACCCTACAGATCTCTCCGAAACTTCAAGCTGCTCAAAATATCCTTTTGCAACCTGAAATCACCATGACAAAACAATCAATATATGTTTGTCAACGTAAAGTCAAAATCAAAGACCCTACTGAGACCATAACATCAGCGAACTAAAGAAAAAAAAAAAGAGGCATACTAAAGTCAGAAAACTCAAAAAGCCCAATAATCTAAAATGCAGTACAAATTTGCACAGTGCCAAAAGAAAGCGCCGACTTTTATCACTACCAAAAAACTAAACTTTCAGAAAACAACCAAGCTATAAAATCAGAAATAAAAACCTCTATATAATTTTCACCTCGGCTACTTTTAGTTTCACGCTAAACCCTTTCTTATCACCTTTTCTACCTTCTTACCTGAGTCCATAAAAGTAATTCTCCACATATTACACAACAAAATTCAGCGGTAAATCAGAAAAAAAAAATTGAAGGAATCATAAATATAGAAGAGAGACCTAAACAAACTCAAATTGCAATCACCTCATCTGCCGAGTTTATAAATGAGAAGGAGACAAACTATCCAATGAACTATCACACAATTTGTAACCTATCACCAAGTGTATAAAAACCTAGACATCAACATTGTAATTGAAAGGCAATATCTTAAATCAGTGAGGCACATGTGAAGGGATACTGGCACGAAAAACCTATGTAAGACAAAAATAGCCTAAGAAGCTTGGCTAGAGTTAGGAACCTTATCACTCCATTGAGTACCTGAACCGCTTGAAATATAAACAATACAGCTTTCTCTTTTACATGTCGTCATATTATCATACTAAATTCTATGATTCACATTTGTATCCAAAAGGGAAGAAACAAAAAAGAAAACAGACAATCTTGCCTAAAAAAATAAGACAATGGATTAGATTAGCTCTGATAAATCAATTATTTGGTTATCAAAAAAAAAATGTTCCATTACACTGAACACTAATGTGTAGAAATAATAGCTTCAAAACATACTCAACACTGACAACCTCACATAGTTAAACTATCAATCTAGAATGACTGAACAACAATGCATCAGAAAAGTCCATACCGTCACAAAACCATTATTTGGTTAGGACACAATGAATCAAACTCAAAACGGATAAATACCATTATTAACGCTTTCTGGCCTTATTAAAGAAATGGGTGGCAGCTGCTGAAGAATTAGACAGCAAAAAGTAATTAAGATGATTGTTGAAGCTCAGCAGGCCTCAACTGAGAGCTACTGTGAATTCCCATCTTGATATATACCTTGATTATGTTCATGTAAAGCTAGAAACTGAGCTTTTAATTTTCTTTAGAATTTTTCAAACTGTAACCTCTATTGTATGAGGCTCCCTCAGGCTCCTAGAATAGGAGCATTGCAATAGGAGAAAAAGACAGACTTGATTATAATCTTCATCAAACTTCCTAAATCTCATGTTCTCTATAACTTAGGGGACTTCAGCAACTCACCAATATCCAAAGAAGCAAACTTTTCACATTAAATTATCATACTTTGGCACTCAAGAGTTGAGATTGTGCATAGTTTCACAGACAAAGAGAAATCCATAACTTTAGAATCCTATAATCCCCAAACCCATATTTAAATGACAGAAGCTAAGTAATCAATAGTAATAATTGATACACAGGTATGAAATATAAAAAGTCCAAGAACAATGTAAATGAATGCAGAATTTGATGCTAAATGAAACCCCAGACAATTCAAACTGAAGCTAAGAACCAGAAAATCAAATAGAGCAAACCTAAGCCTTATCTTTGCAAACAGATATGGAAGAGAAAAAGAAAAGGGTTAATGCCAAACATTGTATTGGTTTCTACGCACATGAAATCAATACAATGTAATAGTTGTGGATATGTTCTTACCAATCAATATGCAAGAAACTAATGTGATCAGTTAAAATAGATAACAATGAAATCAAACAGTAAATAAATATAAAAGGAACTAATGTGATCAGTTAACATAGAAAATCTATTAATTAGAACTAAATATTTAACCAAGTTGGGTGATTCTAATGTGATCAGTTAACATTCACCATCATAAAATACCAAAGTAAAAGACTACACACTCTGCAAGAATCTACAAAACTTTTACATAGATAACAATGAACAACTGCAAAGCACTAAAACTGTTCAAACAACCAAAATGAAACTGATAATCATATAATCAATGGTCATGATATAAAAAATAGTAATCACATTTTAGTGATCAACCAAATCTAAGGGCAGAGAAAACAACAGCAAAACTGCTTGATTCTAACCAAGCTTGGAAATCAGCTAAAATCCTTGATGGTCTGGTTTACTTAGGTTGGTGAAGCTACTCAGACATACATTCTCAGATCATATGGTATCCAGAATTCCGCACACAAATGTTAGAGCCCTAGCTTTCAATGTGCTTGAAAAAAAAATTACAACAGCACCTAGATACCAAACCGAATAACACTAATTGAAAGCAGGGAAAAAATAATCTAGAACCGAATAATACATCCAACTATTACCAAATCTTCAAAACGGACAGAGCGACCTGAACTGAACCAAGAACGAAACCCTGCGATGGCCAATGTTCAAACTCAACCTGTAGGGTCATATTGTAAAACCCAGCCAAAAAAAAAACACGAATTTCTTCTATAAAGATTGGGATGAGCAACACACACACACACACATATATATATATATATATATATATATATATATATATATAGAGAGAGAGAGAGAGAGAGAGAGAGAGGGAGGCACATACCGGTTCGACGTCAGCTATCTAGAAGACGACTATGAGCAAGACGGCAGCTGTGTTTCAGTTTTGGTGCAAAGGCCTGAAGGGCGGTTGCTCGCGACGGCGATTTAAAGCCTTCAAAGGCAGATGGCATAGATCAGAGAATTGTTTGGGAAAAAACAGAGGAGAAGATGAATCACATACCGAGACGGCGAAGAGCAACGTAGAAGATGCAAAGAAGAGCCAAGGAAAGTTGCTGAAAACGGTCGGCACGGTAAGCTGTTTCACGGTGAGCGATAGAGACAGAGAGAGAAAAGTTGTCTTTCTTGTGTGTGTCGGATGAGGTCGAGTCAAGATGAGGAAGGGAATGATTGACTTTGATTTGGAGCATTTGAAGTGAGTCGGCATCTGTTTTGGGCCCAAAACAGTTTTAGGCTGATTGGAATAAATCATAAATGGCAGAAGAAAGGTCTGAGGCCCACTGTTACAGTAAATGAACAGTGTTTTCCCCAACTCAGAATTAGTATATTGTAAATTATCACATTTGCTAGATGATATAGGACCGATATCTATGTAAACATATGAAAAAGCAATTTACAAATAAAGTCTTAATCGATCCATTGAGTAATAGATTGTAATGTATTATTATAATATTCGATTTTTTATGTATTGCGCTACAGTATAGTGACGTTTATTGTGAAAATGCTATTGTGGGATGACAGAAAAGATATGGGATCAAAGCACCGGAGATGTAGCAAATGACTTTTACCATCGTTATAAGGTAAATTTAAATGACTTTCTCATTACTTAATAATCAAGCACACTGAAATAAGTTCTACTTATATATAATCAACAAAGCCATCGCTATCTTTTGAAGAAGAAAAATTAATTGGATGGCAATGTATTATATATGCTCAAAGATCAAGTACGTGGTTGTTATGGGAATGTAATCATCTCTTAATACCTTGCTCGATCTCTCCTAATATTGCTTCATATATATATATATGGAAAATGATTCTAGGCCTTATTAAGGTCTAAGATTTTAGGCCTTAAATCTATGTAGCATGTCAAATCACTTAGACACATCACATATTAAAAATCTTATGTCATGTAATACTTAAGTATAAAAACCATCTTACCATTTGATCCATTTCAAACAATGACTCTAATAAATTTCAGTTTTTCATTGAAAAATAAAACTATTTTAGCTTTCCTTCTTTAAAATATCTAATTAAATATAATAAAAATATAACATCAAAATAACCTTATATTATATATTTATAATACATGTATATTATAAATAAAAAAAACATGTATATTATATAAATAATCTGTATGTAAATCATTTAGAGATATTATTTGTATATAAATTATTTTTTAGACGAATTATAGAAAATTTTAATGAATTATATCCGAATTATCTTATATTAGTGTTTTCTTTTTATGAATTATAATTGTTTTTTGGACGAATTAGGGTTAGGGTTAGAGTTTATTTGACAAAACTAATTATTATTTAAAAAATAGTTAATCTTCATATTGATGTACGAAACATTCATTATATTATACATAATTAGTGGTTGTTATTAATATGTAATATTGTTTCCATTAATCACCTAATAAAATACATTAATATCATTGATTCACTCCTTAATATGTAAAAGGAAATAGAAATGGTAAAATTGGTAATACAATGTTTTGATTTAGCAAGCTATATTAGGTGGAATCGAAAATAAATATTTTTATTTACTTACATAGCATGACACGTAAGATTAAGGCCATAAATTTTAGACCTTTAAGGCCTTTAACACTACCCTATATATATATGAGATATGAGTCATCCAATCTTGATCATACAGAAAAAAATTGAAACGTCGTGTAGCCGTGTGAGGTGGGACCCACCCAAACGGAAGAGATTCTGGCCGTAAGATTAAGATTAAATGATTGATATTACGGATCTCATCGGACAATATTAAGAGATCGAGGATCTGGATCCATTTGTTTCACGAACTGATGTGACAGGAAGATATCAAATTGATGAAGAAAATTGGGTTGGACACCTTCAGATTCTCAATCTCGTGGCCCAGATTACTTCCAAGTAAGAACTAATTAAGAAGATAATGTTGTGTATCCCATCTTAATCATAGAAACAACTAAATATATGTCAAAAATGGTTAATAATTAATTACTTGGCATGTTCTGATGTTCATGGCAACTACATAATTATATACACATTGACATGTTCAACTTTTGTGCTTCTCGATCGATCAGAGGGAAAACTCAGCGGAGGAGTCAACCCGCTCGGTATCAAATTTTACAACAATCTCATCAATGAGCTCGTATCAAACGGTGAGCATCTCAATTCTGCTCTCAATTTTCTGGCTCTATCACATTTACCTATGAATGAAATTACTTTCTCTATCACATTAATTTCTCTTGACTAATAAACTGTTAAGTATTTGGCAAGTTTCATAGTCGACGATCATTCCTGATTTTCCTATATATTAATTTGATGTGAGAATTGAAGGTATCAAGCCCTTTGTGACTTTACTCCATTATGATCCTCCCCAAGCACTTGATGAACTGTATTGGCGGGCTCTTAAGCCGTAACATAATGTAAGACAACGTGCATCAGTTAGACGGACTACCTACATATATATGTAATTGATCATTATAACTAGTGGTAACGTGATCATTTCAGCACTTGATGTTTAACAGCAACGATTACGGAGATTATGTGGATTTTTGTTTCAAGACATTTGGTGATCGAGTAAAGCTCTGGGTCACGAGGAACGAACCTAACGGATTGGCTATTAACGGCTACAACGGTAGCACCTTTGCGCCGGGGCGGTGTTCTAACTACGAGGGAAACTGCACTTCCGGTAACTCAGCAACTGAACTCCACATTGCGGCACACCATTTGCTTCTTGCTCATTCAGCTGCTGTCAAGATATACAAGGACAAATATCAAGTACTGTAACCCTAACTAGCTGCATTCGTTATATATTTGAATATTACGATGAAATGATCGATGAATACGTGAATATAGATATATAACTTGAATTAACGAACTAATATGAATATATGTAAGCAGGCTACCCAAAAGGGACAGATCCGGATTACCATCGTGACTCACTGGTGGAAACCAAAGTCCCAGAACAGCTGGCTAGCCGAAGAGCCACTCTTAGATCACTCGACTTTATGTTTGGATGGTGAGGCTTAAATATTAGGACGCGATTCTTCTGTATATAAATTTTTGAATGAATTTTCAATATCTGGGTACGTACGTAGGTTTGCCAATCCTATATTTCATGGGGATTATCCGGCGGTCATGAAATCTTTGGTCGGGGATCGATTGCCGAAATTTACAGAAGCTGAGTCGAAGCAGATAAAAGGCTCCCTCCATTTTCTTGGGTTCAATTACTACACAACATAGACAGTAGATGAACCAGCTTCATCCAACGCTGTCAACCATAGTTGGAGTGCAGACAGACAAGTCGGTGCTTCTACTAGTATGCATCCATCCATCATTAATCCCCACACGTACCATATATAATAACTAAGTTCAACTGCTATTCGATTCTAACATATCTAAATCTATTTTGTTGTCACAGCTGATAAAAATGGGGCTCTTATTGGTGCAGCGGTATGTACTAATTCATTCTCTCTAGCTATCTCTATTGTATACGTTCAAGTTATTCATTTAGATACTGATGTTTACAATTATGTGGTAAACATGCAGACTGATCTGGATTGGCTTTTCGTTTATCCGAAAGGGATCAGAGAGGTTCTTTGTATATAAAGGAGAAGTACAATAATCCAAACATTTATATTACTGAGAATGGTAAAACGATTGATTCTCTTATACATAACCATTACATGATTGATTTTAGTATTTTATGTAAGCATATGCTAAGATTGTATATAATTTTGCAGGATATCCATACGGATATAATGCCTCAACACCAATTCAAGAAGCTCGTAAGGATAATTTGAGGATAAGATACCATCACGACCATTTGTGGTATCTTTTGAAGGCTATTAAGTGAGTCACTCTCGTTCATGTAGTGCATGGTTTTTGGTATAATTTATAATTAGAGATTGAGTTAATAATTATTCGATTAATTGTTATTGATTGATTTCAGGGATGGAGTTAAAGTGAAGGGATACTACGCATGGTCGTTTTGGGATGACTTCGAATGGGATACTGGTTACACAGTTGGGTTTGGCCTAACATTAGTTGATGTCAAGGATAATCTGAAAAGATACCTCAAGTATTCTGCCTACTGGTACAAGATGTTCCTCCTGCACTGATATGCTGGCTTATGGATTGATCCATCACCTGCATGATGATCATATCTCTATCTACTACTCGAAATAAATTGAGCAATAATTTCCCAATAATTTCCTTATGTATGTCATCTATCTAGCTATATATATGTATCTTCAGCTAGCTCTCATCAACCAGAACTCTTGGTCCACTTTAATTGTGTTTTTCTGATATAATACTAGTTGTCGTTTTGAGAGTTTCAATATTTTTTTACACAGCAAAATCTATAGCGGATTCTACTCACCAAAGTGGATTTACATCATTAATGTGCAAGTCCTCAAATCACAGTATGCGAAGTCACGAAAATCGAATGAAGACTAAAAACCCTAAATTTCTTCCTTTCATTTTCATTTTTGATCTAATGAAATTAAGCGCCCATAATAAGAGTACATCTTATTTGACCTTAAGTCCTCACCACCTGTGTTGGAAACACTTAGGATTATTTTTTTGGGTTTGAATTTTGTTAACGGTATTAGAATACATGCATGATAATGCGACGTGAATGACTGGATCAAAACATTACATATTAATTGCTCGGTTCACTTGCACCTTGATGCGTAGAAGAATTTTCGACCAAACTCTAGCTAAGAGAGAGTGCATAGATGTTTTAGCAACTCAAAACAACTCATCACATAGTTTGAAATCGATTGTAACTCTGCCTTAATTTGGATCTTTTTCCCTGCCACACTCAATGTCTTATCCCTCCAACCTTTCGATTTCTTCTCTACCTTCTCTTGTACAAACTGAAACGCTTCTTCTTTGGAATAACTTTCTTCGATGGGCAGACCAAGATATTTATCATGCTTAGGCCACTCTAGTAACTCCCAACTGATTTGGCAACTGTACCTGAGACTCCAAAGAGATTTTTTTTTTATAATAATGAATAATTCATTAATCAAGGGGTAATCCCATACTACAGAACTTGTAAACGCAAGGCCGAAAAAACTAATAATAAAGAGCATGAATCTCCAACTCAATCAATATAGAAAGAGTAAAAGAAAACCAACAACTCGCTAATTTATGGACCGAAAATCCTACAACAGAAAGCATAAATACAACAATATTAACAAATTTACCACACACCACCCATGCACGCTGACATTGTCGTCGCCATCACCGCCAGCAGCTGTGAGCAAGTGAGGAGTTCTAAATCAGAGCATAGCTGCCCGAGTACCTAATGCTTACCGAATATCAATGCACAAATCATATAGAAACCCATGACTAAGAGGAAGAACTCCCTCAAAACAACACCATGCAATCCACCATCTAAACCAACGCCATGAATAAAGCTGAGGCCGCCGAGAGAGGACCGAAAACCATATCCAAGAACTAGAACCAAAGAAAATAAAGGGTGATAAACCCACGCGTGAGCACCCATAATCCAATAGGTAAGTGCGAAACTGCACTTTAAACGTATAGACACACAAGCTCTCATAACGGTTTACAATGGTAGTTGACGAGTTGTTTTGGTGTTGGGTGACCAAGTATCTAGAAAGAGTTGAGATTGGTTGACATCAGTGTGAGGAACCGAGTCCTCTTGATCTGGACCAAGCCAGTATAATCCATAGAGGGATAAAAATGGACCACAAGGGTGATATGGGCACATAAACTTGAGCCGAAAATAACTTAAAACAGTAAATAAAAAAGCAATTGAACATAGTTACCTCATGTGGATCATAAACCCAGACCCAGGCCAAGGCCCAGGCCCAAGCACAAGTCCACTGATCATGAGGCCAAAGCCCAAGCCCACTGGCCTAAAATGGGGTATGTCCAGGCCCAATGAGCTATGGCAGACCACCCATTCTCGACCTTCTGCTGCAAATGTGACGTCGCCGCCTTGCCGAACCTGACGTCGTGTAGTCGGGATTGTACTGCCACCACAACCGAGTCATTGTAGCATCCCTCAAACCAGCAACCATCAAGTTTCGTGACAAGAACCAGATCCAGATTTGGAGCTCGAGAAGCCGCGATCTTGCATTCACGGCGTTGGCCAAAACCTTCGAACCGCCAACTCCAGTTCGACCACCGACCCTCTGCCGCGCAAGACCTCCTTTAATCCACCCCCGATCTATCCTCCCGCCGCGCCTTCGCCTCTGATGCAGCAGCCGAAAAATCGCTTCGGTTGAGAACCCGATCTTCTCAAAACCCATAATCGAGCCACAAACATAACCCATGAATCATCTTCCCGTCCGACCGCCCTCCACGTGCATCGGCTCGACCATCGACCGATACCGGTGCCGCGGCCCAACCGGACGAGATAAAGAGGAGAAACACACATGCATTAAAGCCATCTACAACTTAAGTTTTGGATCTTATTCCATAAATAGACAAACACACATGTATATATTCAAGAACACTTTAATAACTTAAGTTATCCTAGATGAACTAGGAACATACCTTCATTGGATCTCCAATCTGCCTTGACTGCTATCTTCGATGATGACACCATTGTGATGAACTTCTGGGTTGGCTGCGCACACAAATAAGAGATGGATGCAGGTCTTCTGTGTCTCTGTATCAAGCAGCACTATGGGAATGACAAAATTCAATGCCAAACGATAAAGAACACACGGACTTAGCCTCCTTTATATAGTGATCACAAACCGGATTCAATCCCTTACAAATCCTCATTGTACTCAATGTTAACAACTGCATAGGCATAATCCTATCACAATACTAATTCAAATGCAATTCAGGTTAAATGCAATGAACCTCTATGTAATCCAACTGACACGACCCGCCCCGAATTTCACCCTCAACCCGAAGTAAATCGTGCGGGGACCACCTCCAAGGAAAGATTTACCGCAAAATTCGGTACAACCTCCCTTGGAAATAGACAACCCTTCCAATAGAAACCTACAAACACTTCTAAAGGTTCCAAATCCAACCTTAACTTCTAGAGCCTTTGTGCTCCCCAAAAACAATCACCACCAACAAGATAATAAACATTATCTAAGATAATATACATCATCCGTCAAATATTCTAAAATATCTACAAGCCTTCACCCACAACTAAAAATATATACATTAAACCCAAGTATTCAAAGCTACTAGACACTAGCGGAAATAAGAAAAGACAAGTAGGCTAAACAGGTAACCTACTGGTGAAAGGTGGTAGAAATACGGGTGACTATGCCTCGTCTCCTACTAGATCCAATCCGAACTCTGCAGACTGGGCATTTTAAAACGAAAGGCCCAATGGAAGACATTTAATAACGTTAGAGTGAGTGGACAAAAATAATTTAATAATAAACTATTTATGCATTCCCATTTTAATTTCATAGAAAAATATACTGCATGCGGCAGCTCAAAAGTACTCAACTCAAAAACTGACAATTTTACGACTAGCTCCGGCTAGTCACCAACTCAATAAAATGAAGTCTCTCAGGCTAACTATATATTCGTATATATTTACACTCGTCAGACTCCTTGTATGAATCCTAGAAACAATTTAGAAAAATAGAAATTCATACAAGGCTACAACGCTGGCGTCTAACGCTCACGTTGCGCCATAATGGTATATTTTCCTCATTATGACCGAAAAGACGGTGTATATATATATACGCGCATATCCCCTATATAAATTATTATATTTATATAGGGCTACGACGATTGCGTCTAACGCTCACGTCGCACCATAATGGAATTTTACCTCAGTATGATGGAAAAGCACGTATAGCTAGCTAGCATTTATTTATATAATATACTCATAAACATCCAAAATACATATCCACCGAAAATCTCATTTTCGGGATCTCTCCAAAGGAGGAAAAATTGTCAAATAGCGGAGAAATCAATAATCTCATCAGAAGAAATAAATGATTAATAAAATCATTCATCGCATGCTTTTTTATTTAAAACAAAGGTTCACTCACAAATTAGGCCTAAGCCTGATGACGCTCCGAGGCTTCTTCTGCACGGGCCTCCTCACGTCCTGTTCCAAATATATAATTAATTTCCCACTAAAAATCCAATATTTATACAAAATAGGCAAAATTAACCGAGAGCCATAACCACGATCATCATTGCCTAACTTCGATATTCTTAAATCGGAATGACCCAAACTTTAATACCATACTCGGCAGCCGTAAATACAACCTTTCCCAGAAATTGACTTAAATCCTACGGCCGGATTTTACATTATTTAACCGTCAAAATACTAAACTTCGAAAATTCACAAACCTATTCAAAACTCATCTGAAATAATCGTCCCCCAAAACCCCTCTAGGGACCAATTAAACTATATCTCAATGTCGGAGACGGTAAAAATTCTTATTATAATCAAGCTAGTAAATAAGATAAAATTTTACGGGTCGGGATGTGACACCAACTGATATACAACTTGGATTACTTCTCTGAAACTGAGTTAAAGACTTAAGTTTCTTGTTATTCAATCCATGTTCAATATGAAACTGACCATAACGTTGACAGATGTGTTTAAGTCCAAATCAGTTCCAACAATCTCCCACTTGGACTAACACTATCTGCAAACTAATTAATAAACATTTCAATGTAAAAACAACAACTAAAGAGTACGCTGAAGCAAAAGAAAACTCATAGTTCCTTCGGCTTTGTCAATATGCAGCATCTGCTGCAGAACCAAGAACCATAGAAGATAAAAAATAATCAACATGGCTAGAGATCACATACAACAAACACTGCACTCACATAAGCTCATGAGTGATAGCGTGAGAATTTTTG
Source organism: Fragaria nilgerrensis (assembly GCA_010134655.1). Taxonomy (NCBI): domain Eukaryota; kingdom Viridiplantae; phylum Streptophyta; class Magnoliopsida; order Rosales; family Rosaceae; genus Fragaria; species Fragaria nilgerrensis. The sequence goes on from CM020983.1 coordinate 758,273, forward strand.
ACTTGTATATCTCCCTGAGATGTCAAACTCACAGTCTAAAAACTTAATGATTTCAAAATTTCATAAAATCCTGTAGCGACAAAATACCAGAATACTAGACTAAAATTGGTAAATGCCTACTGAAATGACATTATGTTATATATATATATATATATATATATATATATATATATATATATTATCAACTAGTTCAGTCTCAACACACAACTAAATTTCAAAAAAAACATCTTGTATCTGAAAATACCTCGAGACTTTATTGATCACTGAAAAATGAATTACAAGAGTTTGTCTAAATTGAAAATTACATCTGGAAAAAACACCCCTAGTACAAATCACTATAAAAAATAAAAACTGTAAACCAAGATGAGCTACTGCAAACTCCCACTGAACTCAAGCACTTAAGTTTGGAAGAATTCCCATATTCTCAACATGCTTCTGAAAACTAGAAATGGAAAGAGCTTTTGTGAACGGATCAGCTAACTGAGACTCGGTGTTTATATCTAAAACTTCAATCTCACCAAACTTCACTCTTTGTCTAACACTGTAGTACTTCAAACAGATATGCTTAGAATTATTAGATCTTTTACTGTTTTTACTGAAAAACACTGCAGTCTCATTGTCACAATAAATTTTCATTGCATCTGAAACAATATGGCTCAACACTTAAGTATAAAGCAAGAAATTTCTAATCCAAAGTCCTTGACAGACTCCTTCATATACAGCAATAAACTCAGCCTGCATTGTGGATGTCGAAATTAACTTTTGTTTTTCCAGTTTTCCAAGCTACAGCACCTCCAGCTATCATAAATACATAACCTGAGGTGGACTTATTCGAATTTGGAAACTTACCAGCAAAATCTGAATCTATATAACCTATTAATTCAAGCTTATCAACTTTTCTATAGACCAATGTGAGATTTAGTCTTCTGCAAATATCTAAGAACCTTTTTCCCTACAACCCAATGTTCTTGAGTAGGTGCAGATTGAAACCTAGACAAAATTCCTACTGAAAATGCTAAGTCTGCTCTAGTGCAAACCTGTGCATACATAAGGCTATCAATGAGTTGTGCATATGGTTTGCTTTCCATAGGAGTCATCTTCCCCCCATTTTTAGAAATTTTGGACAGTTTGTCACCTTTTGACATAGGGGCATCACTTGTGTTACAAGTTTCCATATGAAATCTCTTCAAAACTTTATAAATATAGTTTTGCTAAGATAAGCCTAAAACCCCCAGTTTTCTATCCCTCTTAATTTCAATTCCCAAGACAAAAGAAGCCTCACCTAAGTCTTTCATATCAAAGTTACTAGAAAGAAAAGACTTAGTTTCATTCAGCAATTTGACACTGCTACTAGCTAAAAGAATATCATCGACATACAATATCAAGAAAATAAATCCATGCTTTGTATTCTTAATGTACACACATTCATCAACTATGTTTTCTGTAAAGCTAAAAGAGGTCACAACTGAATCGAACTTTTTGTACCATTGTCTTGAGGCCTGTTTTAAACCATAGATTGATTTCTTAAGTTTGCATACATGATCTTCTTTTCCTGGTTTCACAAAACCCTAAGGCTGCTTCATATAGATAACTTCTTCTAATTCTCCATTTAAAAACGTAGTTTTAACATCCATTTGATGAAGTTCCATATCATAATGTGCCACAAGTGCCATTATAATTCTAAATGAATCTTTAGTGGATACAGGAGAAAAAGTTTCATTATAATCTATGCCTTCTTGTTGTGTAAAACCCTTAGCTACCAACCTAGCTTTGTGTCTTTCTACATTACCATTTGCATATCTTTTAGTCTTATAAACCCACTTACAACCAATTGGTTTATGGTTAGGGTCTGGTTTCACTAAATCCCAAACTTGGTTCTTAGACATAGAGTCTAGTTCTTCCTGCATAGCTACGTTCTATTTTTCTATCTCATCTGAATTTTGAGCTTCCTTAAAACTGAATGGATCATCATCTTCTGCGAGTACATCATGTTCTTGCAGATAAACATAATAGTCACTATTTTCACCATAAACAGGTTTTCTGGTCTGTCTGATCTTCTTAATGGAGGTTGTTCTAAATTCTGAGGTTCTAAATTTTGAGGTTGAGCTTGGTCCGGATTTACTTGAAGCTCTAAAAATTCTTCTGCATTATTAATGTCAGGCTCAGGAGCTACAACTCCTGCATTATTGTTATTTTGATTTTGAATGAATGCATCAGTCATTACTGTGTCTGAAACTAAAGGTAAAGTGTTTACTAAATCCTCATTCTCAACAATTTCATTAAATTCTAAGGATAAATCCTCAAAATCCGAATTACTAAATGCTTCATCCAGAAATTTTGCACTGCTGGTTTCCATAATTCTTGTCGAGTTATGAGGTGTATAAAACTTGTAGCCTTTAGATTTTTCACAGTAACCAATAAAATTACAGCTAACAGTTTTAGGACCTAATTTTTCAGTTAACTCATCATAAATTTTTTTCTCGGCTTTACATCCCCACACATGGCAGTGATGCAAGCTAGGCTGCCTACCACACCATAACTCAAATTGTGTCTTTTCTACAGCTTTTGAGGGTGCTCTATTGCAAAGATAATTTGCAATCTTAAGTGCTTCACCCCACAAAAATATAGGTAAGTCTGAAGTACATATCATAGATCTAACCATATTAAGCAAGGTTCTATTCTTTCTTTTTGCTACTCCGTTTTGGGATGGATTATATGGGGTGCCATACTGTGTCTTTATGCCATGTTCTTGCAGAAACATTGCAAATGGTCCCTTTTGCTGGCCTGCATCAGTATGCCTCCCATAAAACTCACCCCCTCTATCAGATCTTACACACTTAATTTTCATCTCTAATTGCAATTCAACTTCAGTTTTATAAATTTTGAATGCCTGCAATGCTTGAGATTTTTCTGAAAGTATGTAAATGTAGCAGTACCTTGAGTAATCGTCTATGAATGTAATGAAATAAAAATTCTCACATATGGTCTTATGCTTAAAAGGTCCATAGATATCAGTATGTATAAGTTCCAAAAGCTTATGACATCTTGTTGCTGTAAGTTTTCTGGTTTTTGTCAACTTTCCTTTATAACATTCAACACAATCATTCAAATCATCATAAAACAGAGCAGACAATACATTAAGTTTCTCAAGTGTTTTAAGTCTATTTTTTGATATATGGCCTAATCTTCGATGCCAAAGGTTTGCAAACTTATTATTGAATAAAACTCTCTTAACTCTAACAACATTGTTATCAGTATTGGTTCCTGCATTATTTTCTATAGTTAATATCTCATTCTTAACAGTAGAACAATCAAGTCTAAGATATTTATTCGAGAATGAACCAGATCCAATGTAAGCTGAATTCTGAAAAAGTTTTATTCATTTATAATCGATAAAAAGACTACAACCATTGTCAACTAAAAGAGCCACTGAAATTAAATTTCGCCTCAAGGAGGGAATGTAATAGACATCACTAAGAACTAAAAAATTGCCATGTCCTAACTCAATCCTCAAGCATCCTATAGCCTTTACTGAAACTCTTTGGCCGTTTTCCACGCACACATTCTGCTCACTTGTCTTTGGAGCCCTCCTCCTTATTAAACCCTGTAAAGAAGTGGTAATGTGTATTGGTGAGCCTGAATCTAGCCAATAAGTATGTGAACTAACGTTAAGGAAATTAACTTCTAAAGAAAAAACAGAGTTAGGAAAACAATCACCTTTCTTTATCATCCAAGCTTTAAACCCCGGACACTCCTTCTTCATGTGCCCTATCTTTTTACAAAAGAAGCACTTATACTTAAAGGATTTGTCACTCTTGGTTTCTGCAAGTTTCCCGAATACCTTAAAATTGGTGGTTTGCTTAACTTTGTTCTTATTCTTCTTCTTCCACTTAGGCTTTTCACCAAGTTGACTGCAGTGGATGGTCCAGCCTCATTGCGGATCATATTCTCCTCGTCCACACACACAGAGATCAGCTTGTTCACACTCCATTTGACTTCAAGTGCGTTGTAGGTAGTCCTGAGATTACTAAATGAGGCTGGGAGAGAATACCGGGCTTCATGCACAATTTGTGCATCTGAAACTCCCATTGTGCATCTGAAACTCCCATCCTCAATTCTCTGAGCTTACCATTCAACAGCACCTTATGCATGATGTGCTCCCTAACACTGTCATTTCCATCATACTTAAGCTCATGGAACTCCTTATGCAATCTAGCACCTTCAGCGTTCTCACTTTCCTCAAACTTCTCTGCAATTGCAGCTATATAATCTACGGCATCTTCAGGCTCCTCCACAAACCCTCTTACAATCTCAGACATGGTTCTGCTAAGCACGTTTTTGGCCATCTTATTGGTTCTAAACCACTCATGGTAATGCCACGAGTCATCAGCTGAGCTATATTGATCTAACTCTCCTTCAGGTTTAGAATTTAGCAAACAATAGTCTATGTTCTAATGCATTGCCATGTAAAATTCTACATCATTACGCCACTTCCTATAGTTGTTTCCATTCAGCTTTACAACTTCACCAATAGACGCCAAATTTCCTAGTAGGGAGAAAGAAAATTTGTTTTAGTATTTTTTCCTATGTGTTGTTCTATCTGTTTTAAGTTTTCACAGAAACAAAAACAAAACAAAAACACAGACAAGAACCAATTCATACATACATAATGTCATACTGCATATATATATTATACATCCCATATACTTCATAAAACCAATGCCTTTGTGACATATAATTTTTATAAAATCTGTAGTTTCTTAATTGATATACCATATATAACAAGAATTTATTATTTAATGAACACAATCTAAGTCTTTAGACTAAGAAAAGTTTCAAAAAATCTTGATACGCTCCTACACATACATATATCACTGCATACATTACAAAACCAAACTTAAACTACTCCTTTAGAAGCCAAAATAGGCTAAGTTTTACGATGCTGCACAATTTAAGTGTTTTTCTCAATAATTACTTAACCTGTTTCTGAATAGCTTAGGCATACTTTGTGTTAGGACCAACCAATATCACGATTACAAACAACATATATATAACAGTATAATTGAATCGAAACCAACAACAAACAATAACAACAATGAAATCGAGATTGAAAACACTAACTTGGTTCAGATAGAGGCCTGCTTTGCAGTGACCTAAGAGAAATTCGTCCCCACTTGTGCTGCAGTTTCGGACGTCTATCTTGAGGATACAACTATCTGGTACAAGTTCTTGCACAAGAACTTATCCCTAGTGAATTTACTTTATGTTTCAGAGAAGTCGATTTGGGGAGGAAGAATAAGAGATGAATTTTTCGATGGAAAACAACGACCACAGTGTCATCCTTATATAAAGTCAAATTCGAACAGGTAAAACTGTTCAAAAGGTTGTAACTGTCACTAACAGTTATTACCTTTGGTTTTATCCGAAAATAATAAAAATTAATAAAATTATTAATTCAAAAATTATAATCAGATTTAATTTTTCCAAAGCCCCAAGGCCCAAGCCCAAGGCCCATCTATGACTTTATATAAATATATATATAGATATATATCATTTTCTATTGGAAATCCAATAGAAAGCCCATCAAGCCCACTCTAGGCAATTCCACCAATTCACTTGCTCATATGGGTGTTTGTTTATAAACAACCAAGCAAGTAGCTCTTCTTCAATGTGGGATTCTATCCCACACTAAGTTCCAACACTTTGTGTAAGACATAAACATGAACAGAAGCTTAATCCAAAACACTTTTAGATACTATGATCATGTTATAGATTTCGAAATAAAATTGGGAGATCATTCAATCATCAATAACATATCAGCATACATAATATCATAGCCAAAATAAAATTTATCCATCCTCCTTCACTAATCCACACGTCAACCACAAACAATTCATGCATCGAATTATATCTATTTATGCTCGCACTTCTCCATATGAACATCCACAAATGCAGGATTTGTAAATCAACAAGAATTAGATTTAGAGAACTTACCTTGGCCTCTGCATCAACACAGCACCAAGCTTAACAAAACATGCTTTTAAAACTTAAAGCGGAAAAAACCCAACCCTTTTCTGAAAATCGTTTTGTCTGAAGTAGGGAGAAACCAAATCCCTAAAACCCTCTTTCCTTTTCTCATCCCCAAAACCACGAACAGAAGGAAACTAAAAGCAAAACTTTGTAATTTTAATTCATTCTTTATTTTGGGGTTTCTTAATCGGGCCTTGGTTTAAAACATATGGATTAGGGCCTTATCTAAATGGATTAAGCATGTTTTTAGGCCTGTTGATTAAGATTTTGTTTCTCCATAAAATAGTTTTTGAAAAAACTCTTGTTCTTGCTATAATACTGAAAACATGCGATTTGTGTATTTTGAAAAAACATGTAGCTCTGATACCACTATTAGATGGTTTTCAGAATCCTATTAAAGCCATCTAAAACTTAAGTTTTGGATCTTATTCCATAAATAGACAAACACACATGCATATACTTTAATAACTTAAGTTATCCTAGTGAACTAGGAACATACCTTCGTTGGATCTCCAATCTGCCTTGACTGCTATCTTCGATGATGACACCATTGTGATGAACTTCTGGGTTGGCTGCGCACACAAACAAGAGATGGATGCAGGTCTTCTGTGTCTCTATATCAAGCAGCACTATGGGAATGACAAAACTCAATGCCAAACGATAAAGAACACAAGGACTTAGCCTCCTTTATATAATGATCACAAACCGGATTCAATCCCATAACAAATCCTCATTGTACTCAATGTTAACAACTGCATAGGCATAATCCTATCACAATACTAATTCAAATGCAATTCAGGTTAAATGCAAAGAACCTCTATGTAATTCAACTGATATACAACTTAGATTACTTCTCTGAAACTGAGTTAAAGACTTAAGCTTCTTGTTATTCAATCCATGTTCAATATGAAACTGACCATAACGTTGACAGACGTGTTTAAATCCAAATCAGTTCATGTTTTCAGAAAGTTTTAGAGAGGCGCGCGTGTGAGGCGCGTTCTAGAACCCCTATCCTCATCCTTTGATAAAGCTGACTCCAAAGTGATGTTACAACTGAAAGATAAACTACTTTTTATGAAAACTGAATTCGACTTTTTTTTTTTTTTCTTTTTCCAGATCTTTATCCAATAAAGTAAAGACTTGAGAGACTTTTCTACATATGTAATCATTTTGAATTGGAATTTAGGAATACAAGTGAACAATCACGAGTATGCTATCAAGCTCTGAATGATCATGACAGTACAAACATGTGTATCATATTTATTTTGGTCTGTGTGACATGATTTATTTTTCTTGTTTGGATTGGATCGGAGTGGCTGATATTCTAATGACATAACTAATCGATTCAAAAAATAAATAAAAAGTGCATGCCCGCCTATACGGGGTGATTATTATTCAAAGGATAAGGAGGTGGCCATACCCAAATCTGTGTGTGATTCTCATGTCGTCCCCACTTTGATCATACATCTGCCAAAATGAAATGAAATAATTTACTTATTCACGCACACCCTACACGCACAAATTTTTTTATTCAAACTTCCCATTTCTTTTATTAATGAACTAAGATATTAAGCAAATATATTAACACTAAACAAAATTACACGTAATTAATATACTAGATAAATAGAAAAATTAAAAAGAATCGCCTGATATTCTTTCTTAATGAAAGAGTCGTCAGATAGTTCTCTCTTAAAGAGAGTCGTCTAATAGTTTTCTCTAGACGTAATTTGTGCGTCTAATAGTTCATTAAAGAGAGTCGTCTAATAGTTTTCTCTAGACATATTTAACTATATTAAATACTAAGCAAAATTACACGTGACAACCCGTCATATAAGGTTGCTACTAATTACGCACATCCAGTAACTTACCTACGCTAAAACTGAGAGGTAAAAAAAAAGATGGGTTGTAGATTAGTCTTGTTGCTGTTTCTTCAAGTCTGATTGGGCACTGCAACACCCATGCAGTAAAGATTGGGGCACAAGCTTCCTCCACCTCCATCATATATAGGCAAGGAGAATCTCCTCTTCACTTGCTTAACCTCCTCGACCTGTGGTGCAGCAACAATAACCTTCTCAACCTCCACCATTGTCTCACCTTCAACAATAACCTTCTCTGTCACCTGTCACCATCATGATAGGTCGTTATCCTACCATCGAAAGTTGACAGGGAAAATATTTGAATGATGCTTCGCCAGCATAAAGGCTGTTTGATCCGTTGAGTTATCATGAATTATCAAAGCGATGGGCAGAGGCTGCGTTGACCTTTTATCTAATAAATGCATCCCTTCTAAAAATCAGGATTTGTTGCACGTATTAGATCTAGAATTACTATGGTTATCCGAGTATTAGATAACATCAAACAAACTATAAGTGATTAATGAGTCATTTGCAGTTTCATGGTATGAATTAGTTCATACTTAGAGATGGTGGGGGTACACTGGACTGGGCTACTGGTCCAATTCATTTTATCTCACTTTGTTGGGTAGTTTTTGGTTAGTGAATAATACGATTACATTAGACAATTGTTGGTAGTGTAGATTGGTTTGTTTTTGCAGCTATTTCTGGTCCCACATCATTATATTACGGGATACTCAATTTCTAACTTGACAGAGTGATGTCATTAGTTTTTCTTGGAGTTTTGGTTTTCAATTTGTAGTTTGTAGTAAGTTCTTAACTTTGTGTGTGAGTGGTCTTCGGATCATTCAAGCATTGATTGCTTTGCGGTCGTTATTGGCTTTAAGCCTAATGGAGTTACTCCAATTTTTCAAAAAAAAAAAATCGGGAGCTAGACTCCTTTCACTAATATATATACATATACCTGGACTGTTCATGCTTATAATCTTAAATCGCAGTTTCAGTACTTTAATGATCATCATTTTAGCTGAAATTTTTCATAATTGATCTATATATTAGGACCTAAAAACTGAAAGGTTAATATCGAAAAATATGGTCGAAAAATTTGTCAAATGTTCAATCTCTCATATAAGCCACAATAAGGAATCCCTTAATGGAAGTAGACTAGCAACAACTAGTGAAAACTACGATAACTCCATCTTAAAAAATTGAGGTCAAAAAATCAAGGTTTTTTTTTTTTTTTAGATAAGAAGAAATAACTGGCCGACACATTTTCTGAATGAGCTGGATAATATCTAGATATGTCATTACTTAAAAAAAAAAATCGAAATCCACTCTGTCACTTATTTTGATACATAGATATATAGATGGAGCTCGAGGCCTGAACTGAACTCTATAAATAGGCTTGATTGTATCAGTTACGTAAAAACGCAGCAGTATATATGGCGTTTGGAGGTTCTGTGTTCTTTTCTATGCTGCTAGCTTTGGCTGCGGCTGCTAGTTTCTCCTTTGGCACTGCCCGTGCTTACTATATCCCTTTTAACCGAAGCAGTTTTCCGACTGATTTCCTTTTTGGTGCTGGTTCAGCTGCTTATCAGGTATCCCTCCCTTTATATATGCAAATTAAGTGTAGCTACTGATCGATGGTATGCTCTTTTAATTGTTGTTTCTTCAATCCGTTATCGATGCACCTCAGTCAGAAGGAGCAGCATTAGTCGACGGAAGGGGACCTAGCATCTGGGATACTTTTGTTAGAAAGCATCCAGGTCTCTCTCTCTCTCTCTCCTCTCTCTCTCTCTCTCTCTCTCTCTCTCTCTCTCATATGCATGTTTCCCAGAGCTATAATTAATGTATTCATGTATTAAAGAGGGAACGAGCAACACTACAACAAATGTGGACTAGAAACACCATTAACAATGGAAGCACATCACCTGTACCAATTTTTCATGTGCCAACCCTGTGCCGCGAGTGAAAATTTGACACATGTCTGTTGAATTAGCAAGAATTAACGCTGTTAAGTTAATCATATCAATTTTATTTTCTTATTTTACTTTTAAATAAATATTAAGCTTCCTTATACCAGAACCCGATCTCAACCAAATATTCGCCGTCGTGTTCGTTCAGTCACTGCCGGAAAAGTCCCAACCCACCAGTAGATCTCCAAAAAAACACTTTCTGACTGTGAAAAGGAAGCAAATTCATGCCCATTCTCAAGTTCGTTGAGCTCCCAAATTTCTACTATACAAGGTATGGGTCGTCCAACCCTGCTTCAATTCGGCCACGTCCTAACCTGCAAGGCCAGTCTCCATCAACATTTTGATAAGAAATTGTGATATTTATGTCTGATTTTAGACTTGGGATTGTGATGTGATTGATGGACGAACATATTGGGAAGATGATACTGGATTTGAAATTGGGGACTTTTGAAGGTTTAAGATGAGAGAAGAAGAAGAAGATCATCGAATTTGATGGAGAAGAAGAAGATCTAAGAAGAAATTAAGAAGAAGAAGAAGAAAACCAGGGGATTTGATGGGGAGATGACCACGAAGAAGAAGATGTAGTTTCTTCTGGAACTCTTCTGGGTTGAATCAATTGGAAAGAAAAATTAATAAAAAAAAATTAAGATTTTATTACTTTATAATGTAATGGTTAACAAAGTCAGCAGGGTGTTAAGTTACTGATTACGTGTCAAATTTTCATTCGCTGTACAGAGTTGGCCTGTACACATGAAAAATGGGTACATATGATGTGCTTCCATTGTTTGTGAATTGGGGTTTTGACACTATTGAATGGTAGGTAAAGCCGTAAAGGTAGCTCACACACCAAAATTGTGTTTCGTTGCTATTGCTGGCGTGGTTATTTTTCATGGGTCAGTGGGTCACCATCACTTTTATGGTGTCTTACTGTTCTCCTCTTTGGTGACTTGCTACAGTCAAATAGTCAACTACTATATTATCATTATAATGAATAATGGTGTCATTATCACTATAATAGATTAATAGACATCACACCCTGCCACCTGACATGTGTTCTCATTGTATTCATCCACTTTTTTTTGTTATTGTTGCTTTAATGTCCATTTAAATCTTTTCCTTTGTCATTCATTAGTTCGATCTGGAAATCTTCATTCTTTGCATAATCAAACTTGATGATCTCTTGCAAGAGGCCACATGCTTTACGTGCTATATATACTCGATAATCCACTTTACTGGTTTTTGCTTTTGATTCACGACTTTATCTGCTTGGTCACTATGGAACATGGCCGGACTTGAGATTCTAGACCTGAGTCGAACTTTCAAGTTTGAGCCCTTAAAGTATAGTATTCATTCAATTTTATTTTCTCTATTTAAAAAACACACAAAAAATTTCACGAACTAAAGCTATAAACTCAAAATCTAACCACAAAAAAACATTAGAATTCTTATTTATATTAAAAATCTTATTAATAGAACAAATCTCTTATTTAGGCTGCTTATTTTTTCTAAAATTATAACTAATAATAGTAATATAAGGATAAAATTTTACATTCATTTTTCTCTTTTGTAATTTAACATCACCCTAATTGAATGCTCTTAATTATTTTTGTTTATTTTTAACTAAACTAATGTGATCACACAAAAAGAAAATTTGGGTCCTTTAAGACTCTAAGTCCTGAGTCCATCGACTCTTAAGACTCTATTTAGGTACGGGTTTACCATGGGAGAAAAAAATCACTAAGACACTTAAACTAGTTGTGATTACTTGTATAATTTTAACGAAAGTGAGAGTATGTCCAATTAATATTATCACATTTGCTAGATGATATAGGACCGATATCTATGTAAACATATGAAAAAGCAATTACAAATAAAGTCATAATCCATTGAGTAATAGATTGATTAAAATGTATTATTATAATATTCAATTTTTTATGTATTGCGCTACAGTAAAGTGATGTTTATTGTGAAAATGTTATTGTGGGATGACAGAAAAGATAAGGGATCACAGCACCGGAGATGTAACGAATGACTTTTATCATCGTTATAAGGTAAATTTAAACGAAAAATCTTCTAGTAACCTCCACTTTCTCATTACTTAATAATCAAGAGCGCACACTGGAATAAGTTCTACTTATAATCAATAGGGTCCGGTTCAATTCTACTTATAATCAATAGGGTCCGGTTCAAGGGACATCAAATTTGACACAAATTTTGACATTGTTTCTTAACCATTGGATTTTAAAACAACAAATGGTCTAGATCAATTCCAAATATAATGGCAACAAATAACTAATTGACGTGACAAGTAACGTGGACTTACCTAATTTCGTAACAAATCAAACTAAAAAAAAAAAAATTAGATTAAAATCTGGAAACCAAAAAATAGTTGTACGATTAAAAAAAATCGCCAAAAAAAAATCTGACAGAAGAACACAAACACTTTGATCAGATCAAGTGTTTTAACCAGGACACTTTGATCAAGTTGCATAAAAGCTTAGTTAGATAATGATTGCCAGAATAATATTGAGATTTTTAATTTGATATTTTTAAACATCTAGGCTTTCTGGCCTTTGTGTCTATTTCGTTAAACTAATCTAACGTGAAAGAAACTATTTGTGTACTCAATTCAAATCATAGAGCTGTAGCTCTAACATGTAAGATCTTCATATATAGACCTATGACTATGGAGAAATCAATTATACAATGAATTTCAAGGCATATCGTTTTATGCACAAAAATAAAATCAAACAGCTTTGCATCATTGTGCTCTTTTGTTTTTTTTGTTTTTCTTTCATCTCTGTTCTTCTTCTTTGGTCTTCTGTCAATCTTTTTTTTTTTTTGTAATCATACAAACTAGATTTTGGTTTCCATATTTTAATCTGATTTTTCTTTCTTTTCTTTTAGTTTGATTTGTTATGAAATTGGATAAATCCACGTCACTTGCCACGTCAATTAGTTATTTGTTGTCATCATATTTAGAATTGATCTAGACCGTTTATTGTTTTAAAATCCAATGGTTAAGAAACATTGTTAAAATTTGTGTCAAATTTGATGTCCCTTGAATCGGACCCTAATCAATAAAGTCATATATCTCTATCCTTTGAACAAGAAAAATTAATTGGATGGCAATGTATTGTTAAGTATTATATATGCTCAAAGATTAAGTACGTGGTTGTTATGGGAATGTGATTGATCATCTCTTAATACCTCTCTTCTAATATCGCTTCATAAGAGATATGAGTCATCCAATCTTAATCAATCATACGGACAAAAATTTCTCTACATGCATTTCAATTTAAATGTCGTGTAGCCGTGTGAGGTGGGACCCACCCAAATGGAAGAGATTCTGGCCGAAAGATTAAGATTAAATGATTGATATTAAGAGAGGATCTTGATCCATTGTCATATGTTATATAGCTATAATGTCATGTTACGATGACTGATGCACGGACTGATGTGACAGGAAGATATCAAATTGATGAAGAAAATTGGGTTGGACACCTTCAGATTCTCAATCTCATGGTCCAGATTACTTCCAAGTAAGAACTAATTAAGAATATAATATTACGTAAGACTTTTAAGTTGAAGATTTGGTGATGACTTTTCGGTTTATCTCAACTTTCGAGCTTATATCTACATCTTGACCGTTCAGTTTATAGGTATTTATGAGTAGATCATTTCTTCAAATTTTCAGCTATATTGAAAATTGTTAAGGCATTCATAAGCGTGATTTATCAATTATGAACTTGAACGGTTCATATTTGATAGATTTGGTTCGTCCATTAATTTGATCTAGTTTGTTATCTTAACGAACACAAATTTGGGTGAAAATTTATAGAAATGATCTACTCATATAAACCTAAAAACTGAACGGATGAGATGTCAAAATATGATCGAAAATTGGGTCTTTTAAACCATAAACCGAAAAGTCATCACCAAGTCCTCAACTTAAGGGTCCTCACTAGAAGGGCTCTCATGTTATGTAACCCATCTTAATCATAGAAACAACTAAATATATGTCAAAAATGGTTAATAATTACTTGGCATGTTCTGATGTTCATGGCATCTACATAATTATATACATATTGACATGTTCAACTCTTGTGCTTCTCGATCGATCAGAAGGAAAACTCAGCAGAGGAGTCAACTCACTTGGTGTCAAATTTTACAACAATCTCATCAATGGGCTCGTATCAAACGGTGAACATCTCAATTCTGCTCTCAATTTTCTGGCTCTATCACATTTACCTATGAATGAAATTGCTTTCTCTATCACATTAATTTCTCTTGACTAATAAACTGTTAAGTATTTGGCAAGTTTCATAGTCGACGATCATTCCTAATTTTCCTATATATTAATTTGATGTGAGAATTGAAGGTATCAAGCCCTTTGTGACTTTACTCCATTTTGATCCTCCCCAAGCACTTGATGAACTGTATGGCGGGCTCTTAAGCCGTAACATAATGTAAGACAACGTGTATCAGTTAGACGGACTACCCACGTATATATGTAATTGATCATTATAACTAGTAGTAACGTGATCATTTCGGCACTTGATGTTTAACAGCAACGATTACGGAGATTATGTGGATTTTTGTTTCAAGACATTTGGTGATCGAGTAAAGCACTGGGTCACGATGAACGAACCTAACGGAATTGCTATTAACGGCTACAACGGCGGTACCATTGCTCCAGGGCGGTGTTCTAACTATGAGGGAAACTGCACTTCCGGTAACTCAGCGATTGAACCCTACATTGCGGCACACCATTTGCTTCTTGCTCATTCAGCTGCTGTCAAGATATACAAGGACAAATATCAAGTACTGTAACCCTATCTGCATTCGTTATATATTTGAATATTACGATGAATACGTGAATATAGATATATAACTTGAATTAACGAACTAATGTGAATATATGAAAGCAGGCTACCCAAAAGGGACAGATCGGGATTACCATAATAACTCTCTGGTGCAAACCTAAGTTCCCAGAACAGCTGGCTAGCCGGAGAGCCACTCTTAGATCACTCGACTTTATGTTTGGATGGTGAGGCTTAAATATTAAGACGTAATTCTTCTGTATATAAAATTTTTGAATGAATTTTCAATATCTGGGTACGTACGTAGGTTTGCCAATCCTATATTTCATGGGGATTATCCGGCGGTCATGAAATCTTTGGTCGGGGATCGATTGCCGAAATTTACAGAAGCTGAGTCGAAGCAGATAAAAGGCTCCCTCGATTTTCTTGGGTTGAATTACTACACAACATATTACACAGTAGATGAACCAGCTTCATCCAATGCTGTCAACCATAGTTGGAGTGCAGACAGACAAGTCGGTGTTTCTACTAGTATGCATCCATCCATCAATCCCCACACATACCATATATAATAACTAAGTTCAACTGCTATTCGATTCTAACACATGTAAATCTATTTTGTTGTCACAGCTGATAAAAATGGGGCTCTTATTGGTGCAGCGGTATGTACTAATTCATTCCTTCGATTCATCTCTCTCTCTCTCTCTCTCTCTCTCTCTCTCTATCTATTGTATATGTTTACAATTATATATGTGGTAAACATGCAGACTGATCTGGATTGGCTTTTCGTTTATCCGAAAGGGATCAGAGATGTTCTTTTGTATATAAAGGAGAAGTACAATAATCCAAACATTTATATTACTGAGAATGGTAAAACGATTGATTCTCTTATACATAACCATTACATGATTAATTTTAGTATTTTATGTAAGCATATGCTAAGATTGTATATAATTTTGCAGGATATCCATACGGATATAATGCCTCAACACCAATTCAAGAAGCTCGTAAGGATAATTTGAGGATAAGATACCATCACGACCATTTGTGGTATCTTTTGAAGGCTATCAAGTGAGTCACTCTCGTTCATGTAGTGCATGGTTTTTAGTATAATTTATAGGATTAAATTTAGTTTGCCTTCTCGTACTTTAGGTCAATAATCAGTTTGGTCTCATATCTTTTTTTTTAATAACGTTGGTCTTTGTACTCTCAAACATCATCAACTAAGTTTTTGATATGCCTTCAAAAATAATATTATTTGTTGACTTGAAACTGACATGGGGATCCACATTTGAGCTTTTTAACCTACAAATAAGGCAAATAAACATTCTAACGATGAAAAAAGTCATTTTTCAAGGACCAAACTCACCCATTTTTGCACTAAAATTCAAATTTTGGACTTAGATGATGTCATTTAAAAGTACAAGGACCAACGTTATTAAAAAAAAAGATATGGGACCAAACTGATTATTGACCTAAAGCATAAGGGGGCAAACTGAATTTAATCCTAATTTATAATTAGAGATTGAGTTAATAATTATTCGATTAATTGTTATTGATTGATTTCAGGGATGGAGTTCAAGTGAAGGGATACTACGCATGGTCGTTTTGGGATGACTTCGAATGGGATACTGGTTACACAGTTGGGTTTGGCCTAACATTAGTTGATGTCAAGGATAATCTGAAAAGATACCTCAAGTATTCTGCCTATTGGTACAAGATGTTCCTCCTGCACTGATATGCTGTGGCTTATGGATTGATCCATCACCTAGCCTGCTGATCATATCTCTCATATCTACTCCAAATAAATTGAGCAGTAATTTCCCAATAATTTCCTTATGTATGTCATCTCATCTACCTAGCTATATATATATATATGTATCTTCAGCTAGCTCTCAATCCTCTCATCAATCAGAACTCTTGGTCCGCTTTAATTGTGTTTTTCTGATATAATACTATTTGCCGTTTCAATTTTATTTTTTATTTTTTATGGAGATATATTTATGCACATACTTAAGTGGGAACTACCATATAGTTGAATTATCAATTCAAATAGCTAGTTTTGTTTACTGTATCATTATGTAAGTAATGAAATGAGTATGTACTGATATTGAATACAATCCTGCACGTAAATAATTGTTTACGCATGCAGTGAAAAACCTGATACTCTAGGAAACATAAATCAATCAAGTCCGGTCCTTTACTAGCTAGGAATCGAACGTATGTTCCTTTAAATGGGATGCTGCATGCTGGCTACGTACGTACACAATTAGGTTTGGATTTATTTTCAAGAACAATTTGAAAAGACGTACATTTCAAATATTTTGCCTACTGCTTCAAGGCGTTTCTCTTGAAAAATTGTAGCATGAAGGCTGAAGTTGCTCCACTTAATCAGCTTGCTAATTTTTAATTGGAGTAATTCAAGCATATATATATATATAGGGCCCTTCCAACGAGGGATCCCTTTTTTTGACATATATGAAGGATGGGGGATTACACCAACTTTTCGATTATATTTTTGAATCTCTACCGTTCAGTTTGTTGGTCCTTATATATAGATCAATTCTGTAAATTTTCAGCCAATTTGGTGATCGTTAAGGTGTCGAACAAGATTAAATCAATGAACGAACTAAATCTGCCAAACCTGAACCGTTCATGCTTATAATTATAAATCGTAGTTTTGAATGCCTTAACGATAATCAAAATTTCTGAAAATTTACAGAAGTGATCTACTCATATATAACTACATATTGAACGGTGAAAATGTGATTTTGTGATCGAAAAGTTGGTGTAATCTTTTATCCCTCATATATGTCCAAAAAAAGGATCCCTCATTGGAAGGGCCCTCTATATATATATATATATATATATATATAATATATATATATAGTCCTTATCCAGAGCGAAGCTTCGCTATGAAATTAACGTGCGAAGGTCCTTATTTGACTCACTTTTCGGTCATATTTTTCGATCATACCCGGTCAGTGTCTAGATACATATCGTATGATCATTCTTACAAAGTTTCATCTAGTTTGGTGACCGTTTAAGCCTCCAAAATCATGATTTACTCCAACGGTTCTACTTGGACAGATTTTGTTCTATTGATTTATTTTATCTGATTCGGTGTGCAAATGATCACCAAACTGGATGAAACTTTGTTAGGATGATCATACGATATGTATCTAGACACTGACCGGGTATGATCGAAAAATATGACCGAAAAGTGAGTCAAATAAGGACCTTCGCACGTTAATTCCAGAGCGAAGCTTCGCTCTGGATAGGGACTGTATATATATATATATATATATATATATATATAATAGTTGGACCTCTATCTACTGACTGCAACTTTTTTGTGTGTAATTGTGTCGTGCATATTCTTGTATTATTTGAAATGATACCACGGCACCTGTTTGTTTTAAACTTGATCCATGTTTAGTTTTTGGGCCTCTCTCAAATGATTCGTTTCTTTAAACTTGATGGTTTAGTGATTCGTTTCTTTAAACTTGATGTTTAGTTTTTGATCATAATATGTTGTAGGGCTTGTTCATGGGTAGTCAGTAGTCTTGTTTGTTATTTTTCACCATTTGGGCCTGTCTCCGGGTGCCTTTGAAGTTTGAACTCCGTATTTTTGGCAAATTTGGTAGATTATCAGAAACATTTTCTGGGTAAGGCTATCCTCATACATGTTTTGTTTGAAGTAACATCTATCATTTTGAAGACTTATGTTACCTCGTCAACAACTCATCTGGATTGTTTAAAAAAAAAAAAAAAAAAAAAAACTCATCTGGCATCTGGGATTAAAGTAAATAAGGTCTTCATTAGAGTAAAATAGGTTTGTGTTCGGGTAAGTCCTATATAATAGTAAATGTCATGGGTTAATAATGTACGAGCAGTGCTACAGACCCCAAAACTTCTTACCAAATTTCAATCCCAAATGAGGTGGCATTTGACACTTCATCAATTTTTTGCTTAGTAATATCCTAGGTGTATTTATAACTTATATCAATTTTCTTTAGTTGTAAAGAAAAAAAAAAAAAACCTTACAATTTGGTAACAAAAGAACACAACTTTACAGTATTCAACCATGAATGAGTTTAGGTTAATAAACCATTCAATGTTGAAACAATCACATGCTATCATCCTAATTCCTGGCTATTATAACTTTGCGACGTATGTAGCATGAAAGTTTGCTATTTGATTGAATCTCTAAGCTACATCTCTTTTTGGAGATTGTTTCGCATCTATATCTTCAAGCATCTCTCATGTCATGGCTGAAACCAAATTCTACCCATAAATTTGATTATGGAAAGATTATCTACAACAGTAGATTACCAATATCATGTTGGCTTGTTGCTATAACCTTTGTAATTTACTTGATAATTTTAGCATGGGAAAATGGAAATCTCCATTGAATTGGTTTTCTTCAAAGATCTTGATCAGTATCTTCAGATTGAATAATAATGTTTTTTTTTTGAAGTTAGTAAGTGGTAATATGTTAAAATTATTTGGGTGATAACATGACAGACGCCACATCATTTGGGATATAGTTTTAGTACAAATTTTTGGGATCTCTAGCATTTTTCATAATGTACTATCGTTTCATGACTTTCATCAATTTTGAATTTTTGATGCAGAAAGCTGAATTGAGAAGCATCAAACGAATTGAAAGTCGTGGGAGATGCAATGGAAATGGCAAAGGACATAAAGTTAATGAACACATGGAAAGGGGACAAGCCTCACATGTAAGAAACATGCATGCATCTCTATATAGCAAAATTGAATGCCATCAAATTCTATTCATAGCGATCTCTGTTCGGTTCCATGTTAGCATTCTCTCTATCTTATCCTCTTTTGTCTAATTATTATGATCTTCATTCTCCAATCAATTATTTCAAAGGGGCCGGCCAGTCCATCTTCCTCTTCTTCTTTTTGTAACCCAAAACACAAGCAATCCCCCGACTCATTTCTCTTGTGATGACCCATCCCGTCCCATTTGATGCATCTGTTAACCTTTTCTGCATAGTTTTTTTTAAATCTCATTTTTAGTGTTGTCCACTTGTCTTTTCTCCATTTTGAGGTTTAGAGTATGACAAAAACAAGACCAATCTATCTATTATAGGTACAATCCCACAACCACAACAGTGTTTGAAATAGCACTTTTTGTAGTTGTTGATATTTTCTAACTAAAATTATACGAAATATATGTTTTACTATTACAACACATAACCCTGGAGCACCCAATTTCGAAGAGGTCGAAATTAATAGCAACACCAACAGCCGGAGGAAAGTTTGAGTCCTAAACTCTAGAACTTGCACATTGATGACCAAGGTTGGCAAGAGCATCAGCCACAAAGTTGGCCTCCCGATAACTGTGCTGAAAACTAATGTGTTGAAAGGATCTTGCAATCTTCTTGATGTCTTGAACTAGTTGAAGGAGCCACCACAGACACTTAATTACTAAAGCAGAATCACCTTCCACTGTGAGATCTTAAATCCCCATAGCATGAGCTGAAAGAAGACTATCTCTAAGAGCAGTGGTTTTTGCAATGAGAACAGTTGTCTCCCCAATCTTTCACACATAAGCAACTAAGGGGCATCCAACGATGTTGGTTGGAGTATTACAGCAATACGTAGAAGCACAGACTACGACTGCATGAGGAGAGAAAATCTTATCTCTGAATACAGTATCATTGCGTTTCTGCCATATCTGCCAACACAAAGTGAGAATTTTCCCAAACTTACAAGCATCAAATGGACTATATAGAAATAAATCATGTAATCTCCGGGCCAGATTATCAAAGCTATAAATATCTCTACAGTTAGCAAGATTCCAAACTTGTTCCCTTCGGGAGTATTTACAGAAAAGATGAGCTATAGTTTCTTCCTCTTGATCACACAAAGGTTAGCAAGATTCCAAACTTGTTCCCTTCTGGAGTATTTAGAAAAGATGAGCTATAGTTTCTTCCTCTTGATCACACAAAGGACATAAATCATTAGGGGTTTTGCCAAACCAGTGAAGCATGCTTCTAGTCAGCATGCTTCTAGTCTTTAGTCTACCCCTTAAAAGGAGCCAACTAAAGACATCAATCTACGAAATATCATGTTTACAAATATACACTGCTTTTAATTCAGTTATTTACAAACTGAAAAGGAAATATCATGTTTACAAATATACACTGCTTTTAATTTAGTTATTTACAAACTGAAAAGTTATTGCCCGATTGAGAAGTACTTTTATTTTCAGAATAGTTAGTGTGAATAGCTACATGGGTTAGTTACATTTTTTTTAAAGGGAAAATGGAGTCAAGGGTAAAATGGAATGAAAGCTTCGTTCATTAATCAACGATCGATCTTACAAGATTAAGCTTGAATGTCACGAATGACCCTCGTTCATTAATCAACGATCTTACAAGACTAACCTTGAATGTCACGAATGACCCTCGTTTACATCCACTGCGCAAGAAAATGTTGTTAAACAACCGCACCTAATCTAAATTGTATTAGACTAGGCAAAAAACAAAAGCAAAAAGAAAAAAAACCAAAAGGTTACCCAAAAAAACAATCTATAGTACTACCAGCAAATGTCAAGTGCACTCGCATAATTCACAAACCAAAAAACCTACAGAAAAAAAAGACTCGAATGCTAAAACATTACACAATATAAGCACAATCAACAAATATTCTTAGGGCCTAGAGACCATTATGGTGTACCTCTTCACATCTAACCCAATTAAAGCTCTAAAATCATGCAATGCCATCACAAACTACCTCATCCTTCCGACGTCTTGCCAGCGCCCATCTTCACGCTGAAAGCTCCACCAAGATGCAAACCCAGCCCAAGACCAATCAAGCTAGCTGCAAATCAGGATGCCGGAAAACGTAACATATACCATGCCAGAGCAATAGACCATATAAATTCATATAACAACCCCTAACATATTAGTTATTAATGAAATTAGTTAACAACTTAACATTGTCAAAATGAAAGTTTTTTATTATTTTTATTTTTTTATATTCAAAATCGCAGTATCCCAAAAGTTTTCTAGTCTCAAAGACTTTCTAGACCCAAAGCATAATCCGCCGGGTCAAAATGAAAGTTAATCCAAATCCAATTGACATTTGAGTCAAGTTAATGTGATCTGAGATAATGTGCAAGATCGAAATATAGTTACTATAACAGATTTCTTAGCAAAGATAAGGTAGATGTGGTAGCTCCACCCAACCTCTCTCAACTATATATGATCGAAGAAAATTCCGAGCAATAATCATTTCCATATCCCTTGCTTTTGATAAATTAAAATAAAAACGAATGAATCGGTTGTTCAGCTGTTCTTATTCATATGATCTCAACTACTCAACTACTTATGTAATTATGTTATAATATTATCAGTTGTTACATTTTAATTATCTTATTTATGGGAACAGACTCCACCAAAAGAATAATAAGGATTCCTGTAACCAAAAAAAAAAAAAGAATAATAATAAGGATTCCACAGCTCTTTGAATCATAGAAGAGAAACTAGAATATGCACGTAGATGCTTAACGGATGTCAACAATACTCGAAAAAAGGAAAATTACTACTGCTTGCTCAAAATCGAAGCCACACATAAGAGGCATAATTACTATCCACGTACTATTTCATTCCATCACTCATTATTAATTTTTTCCGTCTCTGATGAATTCTATTCTAAAGGAAGTAAATATGTCATAAGTTTTTATCCAGATGATGAAGTCTTCTAGCTACGTAATCGACGTGCATGTCCAATTATCTGATAACCACCTCATTACAAACATGAAGTTACATTTTCATAATCTCTCTATTTCTTTCAAATATCATTTTAAATTCATTCTAATGGATAAAAAAAAGTTTAAATTAGTACTAAATAAGTATTTTATCCCTGATCCATATATTCTAACTAACTTCAGTTGTGCCGTGCCCCAAATTGAAGCGTACTAGTTTGATTAACTGGTCTTAGTATCAGAAAAAGATATACATAACAACCCCAAATTCTCAGAAATGACTATCCCAGTGGCATGCATGGCTACGTTTGGTGGTACAGATATATCGACCAAAGCCACCAACAACAAGTTAATCATTCAATTAAAACCTAAATTATTGATGTTTATAATTGGAGTTGTTAAGCAATGACAATTACAACTTGAATTTGCACTTGAACATTAATTATATTTATGCGACTGAGACGGTTCTTGATATAATGAATAAATATTATGTGTCCACCCACAAGCATATGCATACTACTTAATTTGGACATTTAATTGTTTTTATGGAAAAAATTATCACTTTTTTTGTTTAATCAAACAAACAATTGAAATGCTACAATGAGTCTATCGTAAGTCGAACTTACGACATTTTACTTACAAATAAAATATTAATATCACCAGACTAAATGATACCGAATTATCACTGATTTTTTACTCTATGAGTTTTAGACTTTTAGTCTAATCTATTTTCTAGTTATCATTATTATTATTTTGAACAGAGATGTCGCATCCTTATTTAATAAACATTTAACTGCCGACCCAGTCGTACGTAGATTAACAATCTTGGGTCTTATTAGAATATTAGATTATCTTTCTCATTTTGAATGGTGCTCGATCATCCGGCCGGCCAATCCATATATTGCAATGAGAAGAAGACACAAGCAAGGATCTGTACAGCTTAATTAAGCAGATAGCTAGAACTCTGTGTCTAAAATTATAGATTATTAATTCCAAGTGATCGAAAACTAATTAGTCAGCATTGCTTGCACATCAAATGGTATTAACTTGACTTTTTTTTTTTTTGGATGGATAAATAAAAACATAAACAAACTTACAACACAAAACCTATAAAAAGGCCATGATCCTTACATTTAAACAACCAACGACTCACGGCTATATACTTTGTTTATTTATGTATATGCATGCATGAATCATCATCATCATCATACTTCATTGGTTGCGCATTGTTAAAAATTAAACAACTTGCTGATCATATATACGTACATAGTTTCTATTTCAACGAGTGTAGCTAGGAATTCAGTTGTCATCTGATAAAGGTGAAAACTTGTTTTATATATTGTCTATTGCGCGCGGAGGGAGGCTATATATCCATCCATATATATATATGCTCGTATATTTATTGTATACGTACGACCAAGTATGCTTCACTATTGAAACCTACGGCATTTTTAAGTATTTCTATAACGTGCTTAAATAATGATGAGAGGTTTGACCTCATGCGGCATGTGAGGTTCACAAATGTGCCAAAATGTTGACCAAGTTTTTTTAATGGCATACACGTAGGTCATAACTATAGCGGATGTTTTGTCCAGTACTATTTGGTCTAATGACATAGTCTTATCAGCAATGACGTAGCCATAAATAATCACTAGAAGGGTCAGTGTTTAAACAAGAATAGTAAAATGAATAATCTTTATTAAATAACATAAAAATGTATGACATTATTACATCAATACTTGAAATGTTATCGTTTATAATATTTTTCAAGAAAAACTTTCATATTTCCAGGGAGAAAATTTGAGAATAACTAAAAACAAAATTATGTTGTTTTCAATAAAAACAAAAAAAAACAAAATTACGCTAGCTAGGAACGATTTAGAGAGAATGATAGAACACAAATAAATTGTAAACATAAGTTATGAATTAATTAGAGTAAAAAAGACATGGGTACCTAGTAAATCTGTAGAAAACTTCTCATTAATTAGCAATATATGTATTTAAAAAATGATAAAAATCATGGGATATGAGTTTATTTGTCGCATGGGTGGAATCTTGCCCAAATTAACAAGACCTGAAAAGATCTAGGCAATAATTAATATAAAAACAACTATAAAAAAGGCCAAATATTGTCTTTAAGAGTTGAAGTGTATACATATTGCCCCAGTTTTCATAGCTTAGCAGCCTTTGGCATGAATGTCAGAGGTTCAATTCACTGTGGCTACGCCACTGCTTATGAGTTCGACTCATGTAGTTGTAATTTATCCGATTGAAAAAAAAACTATAGACCATCGCGATGCTCTCATGTTTAACCATGCCCATATGAATATTCGCCAAAAAAAAAAAAACCACCATATTGTTTCTGCACAATCCCGGACGGGCTTGCAGAAGCTGAGGGCGTGACTGGCAGATGATCGACTATCCTCCCGTTGTCGTGCAATAACAAAGGTGACCGGGGGCTTCCGGTCTTTCCTCCTCCGAAACTTAAGTCAGTATGTTATGGTCGAAAGTAATTATTGAGGGCAATTAATGATACCTGACAAGCTGATGGGCTGGGCATATTTATGGCCCAGAGTGAATTCTCTCTACTGGAAAACCGAAGTGGGACAACTGCCTTTACTGATACTTAACATACCCAACTCCCTTATGCCTTCTGAAACCGTTCCCGGCCCAATACGGCCTCCGAGGCCAACCCGACCCGTCCTACTTAAGGCTGAGAACTTCGGGACGGCCTCGATTGTGGTGGAATGTCTGCTGGTTTACGGGCTTGGGAGGTTGTTTCATACACAACCGACTACAAGTTCCCCCAAGTTCCTGTTCAAGACACATCTTGAGTGGGGACTTGCTAAAATAAGTCCGTAGACCAGTATTTCAAACGGGTCCCGCCCATAGTCCCCCCAAGTCCGGACTCATGACGTGGGTTGAATGGGTGTTACAATTTCATGGACAAGGGTAGCGAGCCCTTCCATATCCTGTGTTACTACTCGAGTGACGGGGTGTTAACGCCGTCCATGGTTTATCAAGCCACTTTTCTGTTTTTAAAGGGATGATACCGAACCTACGCTTTTTGGTCGATCACTGATGCCTTTCTCGGTCGAATGAATATATCTTGGCAAGACACAGCCGAGATGAGACTTACACTGAGTCTTATGATCTCGGTGACTCTCACCCGAGATGGGTCTTGCACTGGGTCTTACGATATCGGTGGCTCTCACCCGAGATGAGTTTTGCACTGGGTCTTACGATCTCGGTGGCTCTCACCCAAGATGGGTCTTGCACGAGGTCATACGATATTGGTGGCTCTCACCCGAGATGGGTCTTACACTGGGTCTTACGATCTCACTGGGTCTTATGATCTCGGTGGCTCTCACCCGAGATGGGTCTTGCACTGGGTCTTACGATCTCGGTGGCTCTCACCCGAGATGGGTCTTACACTGGGTCTTACGATCTCGGTGACTCTCACTCGAGATGGGTCTTGCACTAGGTCTTATGATCTCGGTGGCTCTCACCCGAGATAGGTCTTGCACATTGAAGTTTGCGCATTGCTGTGGCAGGTGCATTAAATGCATGTTCGCCAGATGTAGCTATATTCCTGGGTAACTGCCAAGCAATTAATGCGCGTCGCTTCATTCCTTCCTTCCTCAAGAAGCTACAGCAGTTATGCCACGTGGCACCATCCTGCGGTTGGATTAGATGGCTAGGGGTGCCTCGTTTTTGGTTATTGGTTTTTTAATGTGTCGGTTCATGGATCGAGGCGACTGCTCGCTGACCGCGTATAAACGCTTCCCCCCCCTTTTGTTTTCGCCTTCACTCTCTCTACTCACTCTTTTTTTTGCTTTGTTCTCTGCTTCTCTTCTACGCTCTCTGGCTTCTTTCTTTTCTGCTTTCTGCCTTCTCTCTCTGTGCTCTGCTTTCCCTCACCCCTGCGATTGCGAGGTCTTTCCGACACATCTGCGTTTCCGGCGTTGCTTCTACGTCGAAAATCTGGTAAGTTTGCCTTGTCTTGTTCAACTGTGTTTGTGCATGTTTCTGCTTTGGCTTTCTCTGTGCTTGTGTTGTTGTTGCACGATTTTGGGTTAAAAACTGGGAATTTAGTGTTCTAGGGATTTATGGGTTTAGGTTGTGTTTAAGTTGTCTTTCGCGCTTGTTCCTGGCGGCGCACACTAATAGATCTTAAGGTTTGCTATACTAGGGTAAATGGGTTCCCAAAGTACGACCGACTTAAGTGGGACTAGCACATCCTCTCGGCCGATAGCGGATGACGACGAGAGGATGGAGGAGTACATTAGTCGACCATCCCGCCCTGGTGATTCATCTTCAGCTAGGCCTGCTGAGCTACCCACAGGCGTACCCGCCCGAGATGTCGATTGGGCCTCGGGGGTTGTACATGGTATCCCGATTACTAATGTCGCAAGCCTGGCAAGGCGATACATCTTGGAGGATGGCACCGTGTGCGACGAGCCCGAGACCAGCATGTCGCCAGCCGAGATAGAACAGTTCCGCGAAAGCGGGGGAATCCCGCCAACGATTACCCTTCGTGGCCTATACGAGGGTGAGCTGGCGTGTTGTCCAAGAGACGGTTTCGTTGCGGTGCACGAACACATGTTTAGGAACAGTTTCTCTCTCTCCGCTTCCCCAGTGCGTGCAGTACCTGCTGAGCATGCTTCAGCTTGCTCCCGGGTAGATTTCCCCAAACCAATGGCGCCAACTGCTGTCGCTTTGCTGTCTATACTACTTGTCCGAGATGGGTTGGCCAACGATCAACGAGTTTCGCGCCCTATACCGCCTCTCGTACTCAAAGAAACAGAACTGCCGAGGGTGTGTTTCGTTTGCTGCCCGAGAATACTTGCCTCCCGTCACTGATCTCCCAACGTCCATGAATAATAACTGGCGTTCAAAGGTCGTGCTTGCCGGTGGTCGATGGCAGAGAAACTGTCCGACATACGTTGTGCCTAATCTGTTCAGATATATCCGGGATCAGTCCTTCTCGCTGTCAGAGATTGAGAAGCGACGCATTGGGCGGATATTTACAGCCTGGCCCTCGGATGAGGATCGAAGCTCGTACAACCTGACTCGGTGGGTTGTCTTGGTTCACTGTGAACTCGGGGCCGTATGCCTGGTAGGATTCCAAATTAGTTTCGCTTGCTTGTTGTTTTCTCTTCTTAGGCCTTTCTCCTGGTATCTGAGATGTTGACTTTTTGACTTTTTGTTCAGCTAAAGTACCAAGGCGAAAGATCCGCGACTCGCACCCGCGCGACATGGAGTCCGACATGGATTTGCTGAGCGAACTCTTGGAAGTCGGGAAAGTGGCTTCTCGGACTGAGGTGAACCTTGCAGACAATACTGCCCGCGTCTCGGGTGAAGTTGTTCTCCAGGAGATTCCCAACGAAGGGTACGGGAAACCACCTTCTGACAAAGAGGGGTCCGCGAGGACCAGCGACGTTATCAATGTCCACCTAGGTGAGAAGAGGAGAAAAACGTCATCCAAGAAGTCGAAGTCTCTGCGGGATGAAGGCGTGACCTTGACGGGGTTGAGTGTCTTTGGTGCCTCGCCACCATTGAAGAAACAAAAATCTGCTGGCTCCTCTGCCGAGAATCCTATTTCACTGAGTGCTCTCGCGCCGGCACTTCCTCTGATTCGGAAAACCCCCATCCGGCAAATCCTGGATGAGTACGGGTGCACAGATGAAAAGTTTGTTCGTTGCATGGTGGGCGATCTGAAGGGCATCGAGTTGGACCAGATCAAAATCGGGTCTAGCACTCCTCAGAAGAACAGGCAGTACGCCCGGGAGGTAATGATGAAGGTGAGCTTCTCCCCAGTAATGTCAAATTACGATCACTGTCCGGGGTTTTGAACTGATTTTACTTTGCTTGCAGGCTATCTATGTTGTCTATGTCATGGACGCCAGCGAGGATACCAACGAGATGAAGGAGCGTTTGGCCAGCCTGAACGATCAGATCAGCTATCTCGGGACCGAGAAGAAGAAGGTGGAGAAGGACTTGGAGGCCGAGAGGAAGGAGAAACTTTCGCTGGCCGATAAGCTCGCCAAACTTGGCCTCCATAGTAAAGAGCTGGAGGGAAAAGCTGAAAGGGTTGTCGCTCTGGAGTGCGATATAGACGCGCTTCAGCGGGAGAACGCGAAGTTGCGGTCTAAGCTGAAGGAGAAGGATGACCAGGTTGTTGATCTACAAGGCCAGATTCCCGCCCAGGATGAGCTTGATGTGGTCAGATTCAAGGAGTCCGACGAGCTGAAGGCTATGCTCAAGGCTGCCCGGGAGGATGGCATAACCGAGAAGTTCGGCGTTTGGAGCCGCCTTGGGTATCTGGACAAGGCCAAGATGACAGCCGACTTGCTTGCCGCCCGGGAGGCCAAGGAGAAAGAAGCCAAGTCCAAGGCAGCGACTGAGAATGAGCCTGAGACAGGCGAGCCGTCAGAGAGGGTTTCTGAGGAGGCGTTGATGGTAATGATGACTTGGCTGAGTCGGGTGGGAATGAGGAAAAGGAACCCGGCGAGGCATAGGTTGAATTTCCATTTGCTGTTTTTTTATGACAATGGCCCTGTGTCTTATCTGTCACACCCCGGTCCCGACGTCGGTGGGTTTTAGGCACCGGATGCCGATCCCAAGACGTGAACGAGTGTTACAAAGCGGAAAAAAATAAAATAAGCACTATCTTGTAGGCTCATCGGCTACCCTTCCCGGGCTTGGTCAAGTACTTTTCTGCAAAAGTTATTAGAGATGGGTGGGTGAGCATAACCACGCTCTCAGTGAGTAGACCAATGTAATATGCCCGCAAAACCATGTCATTTTACACACGCTACAAAGTACGTATATCGTATACACATCACTTTCAAACAATTCATCACATCGCACAATCTCTTCTTATTGGTTATCCTTCAATTTAGTGATCCCCACGGGAACCTAATGACCTTCATGTCCTATACCTCCGTGTGTCGCATCCTTACTTCGGCATAACCAATCAAGAAGTTCACATGTTCCATGACTAGTCAAACAATGGATCAAACACATACATATATATAACACCGTATATTTCGCAAGTAGACATGCTTCACTTGAAATAGAGAGGTATTTCGTAAATAGATCAAAATCATGTTTTTGACTATTTTAAAAGCAAATAAGAATATTTGAAACATATTACACAAATCCACTCACCTCGTCAATACGAATCCCCACCACGAGTACCGATCGTAAATCAAGCCTCCTAAAATGAGCCATCTAGAATCACCGTTGGATCTAGCTCAAACTTCTAGGATAGGAAGAGAACATCGAGACGAACCCGTAGCACTTCGCGGATTCAGAATCGGAGTTACTGATCAAAAGTTATAATCCGTCGAAATTTTACAACGAAAACTTAGAGAGAGAAAATTCTAGAGAGAGGAGGGGGAAATGGAAGAGAGAGTGTGTATATATGAGAGTGAGCAGCTGATCATCAGCTATATATACACATAGCTAAGCCGACGTTTAGGGTCGGTTTGAATGGAACAACCAATGACAAGTGGACACTTGTCCACACTACACCAAAACATGCACACTTTCTTCCACTACATGACAACAAGAAAGGCTAGTCTTGCTCACTAAGTAAAGTCTTTTGAGCAATGGGAAAAGGTCACGTCACCACTGAATCAATTTTGACGGAAGTTCGACGAAACTTTGAAAAATCGTTAAAATAGCTTGGGAGTCTGAAAAATTCACCGAAAAATGCTGCGAACTCATGACGACCTCTACTTTTTATTTCTAAGACGAAAAATCAATTTTGAGAAATTTAAAAATTCAGGATGTTACAATCTACCCTCCTAACAAGAATTTCGTCCCCGAAATTCAACACCCCTCCAAAAACTCGAAAACACTTATGGCTCTACGTTAAGACGCTAGAATCCTAATCTACCACAGATCTTGGGGTTCTAATCCTTGGTTAGCTTTGATACCATTCTGTCACACCCCGGTCTCGACGTCGGTGGGTTTTAGGCACCGGACACCGATCCCGAGACGTGAACGAGTGTTACAAAGCGGAAAAAAATAAAATAAGCACTATCTTCTAGGCTCGTCGGCTACCCTTCCCCGGCTCGGTCAAGTACTTTTCTGTAAAAAATATTAGAGATGGGTGGGTGAGCATAACCACGCGCTCAGTGAGTAGACCAATGTAATATGTCCGCAAAGCCATGTCATTTTACATACGCTACAAAATACGTATATCGTATACACATCACTTTCAAACAATTCATCACATCACACAATCTCTTCTTATTGGTTATCCTTCAATTTAGTGATCCTCACGGGAACCTAATGACCTTCATGTCCTCTATCTCCGTGTGTCACATCCTTACTTCGGCCTAACCAATCAAGAAGTTCACATGTTCCATGACTAGTCAAATAATAGATCCAACACATACATATATATAAACACCGCATATTTCGCAAGTAGACATGCTTCACTTGAAATAGAGAGGTATTTCGTAAATAGATCAAAATTATGTTTTTGACTATTTTAAAAGTAAATAAGAATATTTGAAACATATTACACAAATCCACTCACCTCGCCAATACGAATCCCCACCACGAGTACCGATCGTAAATCAAGCCTCCTAAAATAAGCCATCTAGAATCACCGTTGGATCTAGCTCAAACTTCTAGGATAGGAAGAGGACATCGAGACGAACCCGTAGCACTTCGCAGATTCAAAATCAGAGTTACGGATCAAAAGTTATAATCCGTCGAAATTTTACAACGAAAACTTAGAGAGAAAATTCTAGAGAGAGGAGGGGAAAATTGGAAGAGAGAGAGTGTACATATGAGAGTGAGCAGCTGATCATCAGCTATATATACACATAGCTAAGCCGACGTTTAGGGTCGGTTTGAATGGAACAACCAATGACAAGTGGACACTTGTCTACACTACACCAAAACATACACACTTTCTTCCACTACATGACAACAAGAAAGGTGATTCATGTGATAGAGTCACACGTATGGCTGCTAGTCTTGCTCACTAAGTAAAGTCTTTTGAGCAATGGGAAAATGCCACGTCACCACTGAATCGATTTCGACGGAAGTTTGACGAAATTTTGAAAAATTGTTAAAATAGCTCGGGAGTCTGAAAAATTCATTGAAAAATACGGCGAACTCGTGGCGACCTCTACTTTTTATTTCTAAGAAGAAAAATCAATTTTGAGAAATTTAAAAATTCAGGATGTTACATTATCCCAGTGATAATACATCTGGGTGGATTTTGTAAATACTCATTGGTGGTATACGCCCGGCATCCCGGGTTTTATATAATGCCTTGTCTGATTTTATTACTTGTTTCTCATGTGCTATATATTTGTATTATGCCTATCCCGCTTGGTGTTACTAAGGATTTCTACAACTTTTCCTCTCTCGGCGAATTCCTCATTCCGTTGGAAATTACTCGGGATCTAATTGTCTTATGCCTCTCGGTGGATCACCATCCCGTTGATATTACTAGGAATTTAATTGACTTATGTCTCCCGGTGGACTGCCATCATTAGAATTTGAATTTATCTTCCTCATTCTTGTATTTAAGTCTTTCAAAACGAATGAAGACATCTCCGGGACTTGCTGTCCTTCCGGGGCCACAATACTTACAACTGTACACTTTACAAAAAGATAGAATGGGTCTCGGTGACTCTTTCATACCAGGTAGAACTTGAGGTGCTCCGTGCGCCCGGTGACTGTCCCATCCTGATCTCGGAGAAAGAATGTTGTTGGGCCGACTTCTTTGGTAATCTCGTACGGCCCCTCCCAAGTTGGGTCCAGGGCCGCCGGTTTGGTCATGATTTTCTTCATTACCTAGTCCCCCAGTCCCAACGTCCGGGTCTTGACTTTACTATCGTAATGGCGTGCAACACGCTGCTTATAGACTTGGTTGTGTAAGTCTGCT
Organism: Fragaria nilgerrensis; assembly: GCA_010134655.1. Classification (NCBI taxonomy): domain Eukaryota; kingdom Viridiplantae; phylum Streptophyta; class Magnoliopsida; order Rosales; family Rosaceae; genus Fragaria; species Fragaria nilgerrensis. The sequence continues at coordinate 790,618 of CM020983.1, forward strand.
TGCTCCCTCTTCTTCTCGATGAGGTCAATGTTCAAACAGAAACCCTCCTAATTGGTTGTGGCGTCAAAATTTTCGACCCTTCCCGATGGCATGGACGTCTCGATTGGCAAGACAACCTTCGTGCCAAAGGCCATGTTGAAAGGCGTTTTTCCCGTTGCTGCTGTTGTTGTGGTTCTGATTGCCCATAATACCTCCGGCAGTTTTTGTGCCCACAAACCCTTTGCGTCGTCTAACTTCTTCTTCAGAAGCTTTTTAATGATCTTGTTAACCACCTCTACCTGGCCATTGGTCTGTAGGTGTGCCACCGACGCGAAGACCATCTTGGTACCCATGCCCTTCGTGAATTCAATCAGATAGTTATTGTTGAATTGTGTACCATTGTCCGTGACGATTGCCTCCGGGACCCCGAATCTGTAATAGATGTTCTTCATCAGGAAATTCTTCACACACTCGGTGGTTATCTTCCCCAGGGGCTCTGCCTCCACCCATTTCGTGAAATAGTCAACAACCACTATCACGTACTTGAACTTCTCGGGTGCCGTTGACAGTATCCTGATGAGGTCAAGTCCTCACTGTGCAAAAGGTCAGAGCGACAATAAGATTGACAGAGCAATAAAAGGGGAATGTATCCCGTTAGGGTGTAAATGATAATTACGGCATTTAGCCGACATCTTTCCACCATGGCGCCCATGTTGGGCCAGAAGAACCCTGTGCGTAATGCCTTGTGTGCTAACGACCGGGATCCGAAGTGATTCCCGCACACCCCTTCATGGATGTCTCCCATGATCACTTCTCCTTCTTCCTTTGTCACGCACTTGAGGTTTGGGAAATTGTAACCTCTGCGGTATAGCTTCCCGTTGATGAGGGTGTACCTAGCACATCTCGATTGCAACTTTCGTGCTTGCCGCCTGTCGTCCGGGCGCACCCCATCCTTCATGAACTCGATTATGGGGTTCATCCACGTAGGTTCTCTGGGTCCCGCCTCGACCATGAATATCTCCGAGATTGTTTTACTGACACTTGGTTTTTCCAGCACCTCAATCCTTACTTTCTTTCTGCCTTTCCCTGGCCCTCCGGTGGCTAGATGGGCGAGGGCATCTGCATTACTGTTTTCTTTCCGGGGGATATGAGAGAGAGAAGCCGACTTAAAACATTGCATGAAGGCTTTTGATAAAGCTTGGTAAGAGTGCAACTGAGGCTCCTTAGCTTCGAAGCTCCCGTTGACTTGATTTATAACCAACTGTGAATCACTAAACACTTCCACTCTTTCCACGCCGATGTCTCGGGCGAGTTGCAATCCCCCGATTAAAGCTTCGTACTCAGCCGCATTATTTGAATCCATCGGGAGTCTCTAATATTATTCTCGCCCCGTTTTTATTTTTCGTCACCGAGCCGTCAACAAAAAGCCTCTAGAGTTAAGCCGGTGGTTCCTCACAGTGCATCCACATATCTGCCTCGGGACCACCTTCATCCCGGCTGGTCTTGGAGGCCACTTTCTTTACTTTCGTGGGAGTGGGCTCAGAAGACTGTCCCACAACTTTCATGGGCGTGAGCTAAGAGATAAAATCAGCCGCTGCTTGGCCCTTGATTGCCACTCTTGGCCAGTAATGTATATCAAATTCCCCTAGCTCTATTGCCCATTTCACAAGTCTCCCGCTGATTTCTAACATTTGCATAATCTGCCTCAAGGGGTGGTTAGTATAAAGGGTTATCTAGTGGGCTTGGAAATAAGTTCTGAGCCTTCTGGCGTTATAATAAGTGTCAAGGCTAACTTCTCTATGTCCGGGTACCTGCTCTCGGCCGGTGTGAATCCCTTCCCAGTGTAAAATACAGCGTGCTCGATATCAGACTCTTTTCTTATCAAGACCAAGTTAACTGCTGACTGTGATTCTGCGATATATAGGTAAAGCATCTCTCCCGGGGTTGGCTTTAACAAGACCAGCGCGGACGTGAGGTACGCCTTTATCTATTTGAATACCTCCTCATGCTCGGGTCCCCATATTATCTCCTTACACCGCTGGTCTTTAAGCAGCCGAAAGAAAGGGGCACACTTGTCCGTGAGTCGTGAAACGAATCTGGTAAGGGCAACAATCTTCCCGGCCAGTGAACTCACTTCATTCCTCTCCTTGGGCCTTTCCATGTTCAATATGGCCCGTATCTTTTCCGGGTTGGCTTCAATCCCCCTCCTGCTAATTATATGCCATAAGAACTTCCCTTTGACAACCCCGAAGATACATTTTTGAGGGTTCAGTCTCATCCCGAACCTCATTATGACCTTGAAGACTTTCTCAAGATGCCCCACATGCTCCTTGACCTTTAGACTTTTGACCAGCATGTCATCGACATATACCTCCATTATTTTCGGAGGTATTCGGCGAACATGACATTCATCAGCCGTTGGTAAGTCGCTCCCGCATTCTTCAGCCCAAAAGACATTACCTTATAGCAATAAAGGCCCCTGTCGGTCGTGAAAGTTGTATGCTCCTCATCCCTCGGATCCATACGGATCTGGTTATAGCCCGCATAGGCGTCCATGAAGGTCAACAATTCAAAACCGGACGTGGAGTCCACAGTTGATCTATTCGTGAGAGCGGGAAGCTATCCTTTGGGCATGCTCTGTTAAGATTTGAGTAATCTACACACATCCTCCACTGTCCTGTTGACTTCTTTAGAACCATGACCACATTGGCCAGCCATTGGGGGTATCTGACCTCCCGTATAAACTTTATGTCATCAGCTTTTGTACTTCTCCCTTCATTGCTTCATACTTTTCTGGCTTAAATGTCATTCGCTTTTGCCGCACGGGAGGGGATCCTTTCTCGATTCCTAGTTGGTGTGCTACGATACCACTAGATATCCCGGGCATGTCCTTATATGTCCAAGCGAATGCCCCACTATTTTTCTTCAAGAAATTCATCAAGGCCGCTCGCACCCCAAGTGCCTGTCCCGTCCCGATTGTCACTTGCCTATCCGAGAATTCATCTGAGACTGATACCATTTCTGTTTCTTCTGCCGACCCCGGACGCTTTTCATCCGAGTCGGTATCATCCCTAGGATCCATATAACGGTCCGAGGGGGATGTCGTGGCCTGGCTCGCCAGCAAGACCTCAGATCTCTTCCTCCCGTTGTCTATCGCATGACAACTCCTTGCTGCCGTCTCCCCGAATTGTGATGATTTCGGTCGGGGTTAGGACCTTCATCATCAACATGTGGCCGGCAACAAAAGATTTCAGCTTCCATAACGCGGGCCTTCCCAAGATCTCGTTATAGGACAACTCGCAATCCACCACGATGAACTCTATGGTCGCCCGGGCAATTCCCTCTCGGCCTTCCATACTAACCCCAAAGCTGTCCGATCCCAAGGGCTGGATGACATCACCCGAGAAGCTAATTAGCGGCTCATGGTCTTGTATCAACTTGTTACTTCCTCGGCGCAATCCTTTCCAGGCATTCCTGAACAACACATTGACTGAGGCCCCCGTGTCAACCAGGATCTTCGTCGTGATATAGTGGTTGAGCTGCAATGTTATTCGGAATGGGTCCTCGTGCGGCCTTATCCCCTTATCTTCCTCTTCTAGGAAGGTAACGAACTTCCAACCGGTGGCCACTTGCTGATTATTGCTACTCCCGAAGGCGAAGACCTCCCGGCCGTCCCTGGATCCCGTACACTGCTTTTTTGCCTTGTTGCTTCTATTATCTATACAGGACCTGCCATGGATTGTGTTGATTATCCTATATACTTCAATGACCCCTACGTGCTTTGGCCCGGACACATACTGCTGCAATTTTCCTTCTTGCACCCGCGCTCTACCGCTTTTTTCAATTCTATGTAGCTGTTGATGTTATGGCTTACCTCCCCGTGATACCCGCAAAATTTTCCGGTATCTTCCTTGGTGAGCCGGGATGGGGGAAACCTCCGGGCCGGGGAGGCGGAATGGTGGTTTTATTCTCGTTCCATATCACCTCATAGGTGGCGTTGAGCGCTGAGAAAAGCTCCTTGCCTACTGGTACCGTTCTCGCGTATCTGGGGTCTTGGCAGGGCCCTCTTGCCTTTCCTTGCGCGTTATGCTGCTTCCCCGCCTTCCCCCAGTTTCTTTCCTTGTGCCTCTTTCCAGCCGGGTGTGAGTTCGACTCCTACTCCCCTGTCCAGGCTCTTATCTCTTAGACTACTTGCACCGGCGATCCTCCTTCTCCCCCGACCTTCCTCTTCCCGGTCGTGGTTCCTCCATACATGTCATGGTCTGCTTGCGCATGCCTGACCGCCATTTCCATAAGCTCATCGTAGCCTTGTGGACATTCGATTTTTACCGCATACATAAATTTCTCGGGAAGCAGTCCTTGAATGAACGCTTCCTCTACGACCTTCTTGTCAAAGCCCCTGACTCTAGCTATGGCACCTTGTCAACGGTTCACAAAAGCTTTCAATCCCTCTCCTCTATCTTGCTTTACTTTAAACAATTGGGCGTGTTCTGACCGTTGGTCCGTAAAATGAATCTATTGACAAACCTATCGGCCAGCTCCCGAAAGCAATCGACCGAGTTCGACGGTAGCTCGTAGAACCAACTTAGCGCTTCCCCTGCTAAGGTTTCCTGGAACATGTTGCAGCATATCGCGTCCGGGTATCTCTTAGCGTTTGTGTGAGACTTGAAGCTATCGAGGAAAAGATGGGGGTCACGATCCCCATTGTAGCTAAGTTTCAATGGCTTGGTTGCACTTGGTCGGACAGTTTGGGTGATTGCTCTTGTGAATGGTGCCCCCCTTTCTTCGAAACTCGCGCGGGTTGGGTTACGCCCCCCCCTTTTTTCTCAGCGTCCGAGATCTTGTCTGCCAGACTTGCCACGCTATCCCGGATAGCTCTTAGGGTTTCTTCCATCTCTCTATGTCTTCCAACTTGAACTTCGGGATTGGTTCGGGCAAGGGCGGCGGTCCCTCATTCTGCATTTCATTCGAGAACAAGTTTGTTCCTATATGCATGGTCCTGCGGTTTGTTCCCACTGGAACACCCATCGACCGAGACGTTGCCGCCCTATCCAATTTCCCCGCTCGATCTAATGCCTCCCGATGTTCCACCTCTCGGGCTAGCACACTCATGAGCGTGGCATTATCCCTTTCCAACCTGTGCTCCCTCCCGAGGGCTTCCACTCGGTCCCTAGCGCCTTGCTGCTCCAGCTGAGTGATTTGGGCCCTCATATTTTCCAACATCTCTGCTACCTCTTGGGGATTGAGGTCTCGCGTTACATACTCGGGTGTCTCATCCCACGGGGTTATCCCCGTGATTCTTGAACTTTCCCCTGCTGTTTCCGGGGTTCTTCCGAATATTACCTCCCTCTGTTCTTCATGTCCTGCTACCTGGTCTTGCTGCTCAGTTAACTCAGCCATCGAGTCACGCTGGCTTTTTGTAAAGATTTCCACAGACGGCGCCAAATGTTTCTGCACAATCCCGGACGGGGTTGCAGAAGCTGAGGGCGTGACTGGCAGATGATCGACTATCCTCCCGTTGTCCTGCAATAACAAAGGTGACCGGGGGCTTCCGGTCTTTCCTCCTCTGAAGCTTAAGTCAGTATGTTATGGTCGAGAGTAATTATTGAGGGCAATTAATAATACCTGACAAGCTGATGGGCTGGGCATATTTATGGCCCAGAGTGAATTCTCTCTACTGGAAAACCGATGTGGGACAACTACCTTTACTGATACTTAACATACCCAACTCCCTTATGCCTTTTGAAACCGTTCCCGGCCCAATGCGGCCTCCGAGGCCAAACCCGGCCCGTCTTACTTACGGCTGAGAACTTCGAGACGGCCTCAATTGTGGTGGAATGTCTGCTGGTTTACGGGCTTGGGAGGTTGTTTCATGCACAACCGACTACACATATGATTGAATAAAAGAAGCAATTTATTTACCTATACTATCCGTGAAGCCTTTTATAAATTTTAAAAGGTAAAATATTGTATAGTATTTGTGATTTAAAGTCGACATATGTTTAGTCATTATAGTTTTATTTAATCTGAATAGTTCTTAAAGTCATGATTTTCATCTAAATAATCCTTATGACCTTTAACTGAGAAAATTATCGGAATGACTATTTGGATGAAAAAATCATGACGTTAAGGATTATTCAGATTAAAATAAAACCATAAGGACTATTTGATGAAAATTTTTGACTTTAAGGACTATTCAGATTGAAATAAAACCAAAAGACTAACATATGTTGAATTCAAACCACAATGACTAAACAAATGTCTATTCAATTTTAAACAATAAAAATAGAGAAAATTTTAACAAGAGTACATACGTATGAGCCACTGAGAATTAAGATGAATATACTTTACAAAACATCACAATGATACATGAAGTTCAAAATCCGACTCAACATCTATACATACCGTCAGTTTGACCGTTAGTTTATATGATTCTGTCAATTTTATAAGGGCAAATTCGTCTCTTCAGTAGTGATAATGAAAAAAGGAAATAGAAAAAAAAAAAACAGAAGATGGAGATGAGGGCCCAATTCGTGGCTTCATTGTTCTGCACCCACCGAAGTGATCAAACCCTTTATCATCTTCTCCAAACACCAATCAGATTGAAAAAAATACTAGGATTTTGCATCAGTAGTGAATATAAATGGTAGAGGATTTTCTGGTGTAAAGATTTTTGATGAAGGTTTTATGAGGTTCTGGTATGAAGAACGGCACGGCGAAGTTGACGATTCGAGGCCAAAAGCAAGGACTATCAATACGGCGAGCAAGGGGAGACCGAACACCTACGAAACTAATCTGGGAACCTTTTCATCGTCTTCGAGCACAGACCTTGCAAGTGATCTCGGATCTGAAATCAAATCCAAAGCTATAACTGTCACACCTCCCTCAAAAATCGAATTGTCTTGATCATAGTTACTGAATCAAGCTCGACCTTCCAAAATCTGGGTTTGCTCGGAGAGGGAGAAATTGGGTTGTGGGTTGTCGGAGAGGAGAAAGAGAGGGGTCTTGGAAGGAGTGAGGGAGAGGGAAATTGGGCAGTGGTCGCCGAAGAGGGAGAGGAGTTATGGGTCTCAGATGGAGAGAGATCAAGAGAGAGATTGTGTGTACGAGTACAACATAAACATGATCCGCTTTCACAGACTACGTAAAAATTGAACCATGCGAAACTATCTAAGAATAAACCTAAGCAAAAGTAACCAAGCAGCCTGCTTGACAACGTTAATAATCGTACTCTCGCAAACAAGAGCCACAATATTGGACCTCCAAACCAATATTGGATTAGAACCCAAATTAGCCCAACCCAACCTCTTGGGTCCCAAATTCGAGCCCAACTATGAATAGGCCCCAAGAAAGCCCAGCTCACCCTTGCCAGGCCCACAACAACCGAAGCTCACCATGGGGATTCCAACCCCTCTCGACACACCAAGATTGGGTCAACCAGTGACCGTTGTTGTCGTCCCACCGAGGCCAACGTCTATGATCCCGAGTTGGCCTCGATCCTTGCCTTTGCGTTAACCGTCGTTGTCGCCTCATCGTCTTCCACCGAATGGAGTCCATATTGACCCGGTACCCGATCTAAACCATAGAGAAACATGCTCTTTCCAGATCTCCTAGGATCTTCGCTGCCAACAAGAAAAACTTTAATTTACATAGAAACTGATTGCCCGCCTTTGACTCCTTTTTGGTTTTTAACCAAAGCTTTTGTTTTTTCGTTACTCTGCTAGCTTACATATATGTAAGAAGTGACCGGATCAATTTCGGCAACTGGAGTCCGGTGAGGTTCTGGCCAAGTCTTATCTCTCTTCTATTTTCTCTCTGTATGCTTGTTTTGTTTAAAGGAGGGTAAAATGATATTAAAATAATATAGTTTATTTAGAGTTTATAAAGATTTGTTTTTTTTTTAAAGGGATTTGGAACCTAGCCAAGCTGGGACGCTATTTCCCACGCCTGACTTATAAAGATTTGTCTATTTGGACAGAAAAAAAGTTTACATACAGTCAAATGGGCTCATGAAAAAAATTGTCATTAGAATGAGAAATGATGAGTTAAAAATTAGGATTAATTTTAGTTTACTCCCCTGAAGTTTAGAGTTAACATCGTTTCACTCCTCATACTTTTAATTTTAAAAATTTACCCCTTAAAGTTTTCAATTTTCATAAATCAAATATAATTGCTGAAATTCCGTTCAATTTGGAAGTTAAATAATAGCATGAAATCTTAGAAAAAATGTCCTAGAAGGCGATTTATGTTGTTATAAGACTATTTTAGCCCTTTTAGTGAGTTTTGAGTTAAAATTAACGTCTGAATTAAACAGAATTTCAGCAATTGGACATGATTTATATGATTAAAAACTTTTAAGGGGTAAATTTTCAAAATTAAAAATATATGGAGTGAAATGATATTAATCTTAAACCTAAAGGGTGTAAACTGAAATTAATTATAAAAATTAGTAGTGAATGAGCATTTTCTTTATATATTATGTATATTATCATATGAATCAAGGGTTGACGGAGAAGGGAGTTAGAATGCTCGATCATCAGTCATGAATGCTCATGTTGCCATAGAAATACAAAATGACTGATTACGCAAGAGTTGTATGATTGAAGCAAAGCAAATATAATGCAGTAGCTGAATTAGTTTAGGAAGCTATCTAGGGTACGTGTGGGACTTCTAACAATATAACAGCCTTCATCATCATCATCATCAGAGTATGTAAGAAAGTTTGAAAGAGATGGATACGAGTCTGTTGAACATGAAAGGAGAAAACGACATGGACAAAGACACAGCTGGAGCCTGTAAGCCATGCCCATATATATATTGCAGCTGATGATATTGCTGCACTAATCCACTAATAATCATTATTTGAATAATCAATCATAGCCATCAGGTGTTGCCTTTAATTTGTTTGAAAGAAAAGTCTAGATTCAGACCCATAAAAAAGAAAGAAAAGTCTAGATAGATAGTCCATACTAATAATTATTCTTCATTCTTACTTGTCTTTTACAATATCAGTGCAAAGCTAATTAATCACTTGACGAGCAAGTTTTCATCATTACATGTTTAATTTCAAGTTCTTGTTGAAACCAAACACGTACGGTTGGCTGCTGGGCTGTTGGACTTGTGATCGATAGATATATCACAATCCACTGACATGTATGTTTGCTCCTTTCAATATCCAACTCAATATTCTCTATCCCATTGTGGTTCACCCAATTATGGATCATGAATCAATATATCCCTGTTGAGTAGCGATTAAGAAAGCAGTGAATCTACATGCGAAAATTCTTCTGAGCAACTAATATGCAATATTTTGATTCGGTTATTTACTTCGCATTACATATATATATACTAATACCGTTAATAAAATTAAAACTCAATAAAAATAGTCTCAAGTGTTTCCAACTAAGGATGTGAGAACACTAGGTCGAAGAATTTGTACTCTTATCGCATTACATACATATATACTAATACCGTTAACAAAATTAAAACTCAATAAAAATAGTCTCAAGTGTTTCCAACTAAGGATGTGAGAACACTAGGTCGAAGAAGGTGTACTCTTATTATAGACATAAATTTGATCATATCAAAAATGAAAAATAAAAGAATTTAGGGTCTCTAATCTTCATTCGATCTTCCCATATGGCGATTTGAGCACTTACACATTAATGGTACAAGTGCACCTTGATGCGTATAATCTGCTCCCATTGTAGACATTATTCTATCATTTAGAACATGTGTAATTATATAATTGTGTGATACGTTCTACTATGCAAAAAGACTTAGAATCAAACTTTTTTTTTTTGAATCTAAAGGCTAGAAGACAGCACTTACGTCGTTACAATTGATGAAATCGTGAAATACAAACGAGAGACATTAAGCCTTAACCTCAAAGTGTAAGAACACCTAAAAACAATATGAAGATACTTTACACAACCTATGCATTCAAGCAAGAATTATTTAGCAAAAAGTGCTTCATTGATAACTTCATTTGCTTTGCATAAAACATGACGACATAACGGAAAACTAAAACTCATATGGAGTCATAAAAGATTGTGTACATCCACTTTCTCATTATATGAAAATTTCACTATGCTGTAAGGAGGCTGCGACTATTTGACTAAGTAAAGAACTCGCAACCTCAGTAAAATAGTCATGACACGTTGTGTGTGCTTACCAAAAACGGAATCAAATCTTTATTTCCTCACAAAATAGTAATTTCGGAGTAACTCGCTCATTTATATTTGTGATATTATGACAAGCAATTTTTCTCTTCACATTCTCTTGGACATGGACCATCTTCTATCAAAAAAGAATAAAGAATCTTCTACCTTCCATCGTCCATATTGTTGGATATAACGAGAGTTTTTTTTTTTTTTTAATTGGAAGCTATGAAAAATAAAAGACTCAAAATAAAGTGAAAAATATTTTGCTAGAAAAGAAAGAAAACAAGAGGAAAGTGCATTATTAATAGAGTAAAATTAAAATAGAGGAAAACATATAGAGGGAAAATGCCCTAATGCCCAAATATTTAAAAACTAAAGCCTATTCCAATGATAATAAGATTTTTGACCCTAATTAAATGAAAAATAGACTTATTTGTGCCCAAATACATAAATCATTATTAAATTCATAATAAAATAATATTTTAAGACATTTTTACCCTTGGTCCTTATATATATGCTTAGAGAGAGAAAGTGTAAGAGAGAGAGAAAAGACTTTCCCGGCAGCTCATCGGATCTCCGGCCGCCGGCCGCCGAACTCTGGTCACCGGTCGCTGGACTCCGGTCACCGGTCGCCGGACTCCGGACACCGGCCGCCGAACTTCAGTCGCCAGACTCGGTTATTGACCCCCAGTAACTCGGTTACTTCGGCGACCGATCGCCGGAACTCGGTTACTGACCCCTAGTAACTCGGTTACTGACCCTAGAAATTCAGTAACTGACCAAATAAACTCAGTTACTGACCCCCAGTAACTCGTTACTCAAGCGACCGATCGCCGGAACTCGGTTACTGACCCCCAGTAACTCGGTTACTGACCTCAGAAATTCAGTTACTGACCCAATAAACTTAGTTACTGACCCCTAGTAACTCAGTTACTCCGGCGAGCGATCACCAGAACTCGGTTACTGACCCCAGAAATTCAATTACTGACCCAATAAACTTAGTTACTGACCCCCAGTAACTCGGTTACTCCGGCGACCGATCGCTAGAACTCGGTGACTGACCCCCAGTAATTCAGTTACTGACCCAATAAACTCAGTTACTGACCCAATAAACTCAGTTACTGACCCCCAATAATTGGTTACTGACCTCCAGTAATTCTCAGTAACTGAGTTATTGATTTCTAGTAATCCCTAGTAACTCAGTTACTGATCCCCAATAATCGACTTATTGCCTCCAAATGTTGTAGAAACTCGGTTTCTAACCCTTAAAAACTAACTTTCAGACCCCAGAAACCCCCAGTAACTCAGTTATTGATCCATAGTAATCCTCAGTAACTCAGTTACTGATTCCCAGTAATCAACTTATTGGCTTCAAATGTTGTAGAAACTCGGTTTCTAACTCTTAAAAACTAACTTTTAGACCCCAGAAACCCCGTTACTGCCCCCTAAATGCATAAAAGCCCATGGCTCGAAGAATTTGATTCTCTATGTCTAATGGGATATACAACATTGCTTTCTCAAACAGGTCTGCACTTGTTACATAATCTTTCAACCGGAAATGATCAGCCGCACTGTAAAGTTCAAATAACAAACCAATTGAATTGAATGCCTAAAAGTCCAAACTCCAAAGTTTATTAGTTGCAATAGAACAAAGAACCTTACCAATTCCAAAGCACAACATGCATTGCAATCCTCTGCTTAGCAGCAGCCTCACTGGAAGGCTAGGGTGCTAATCACCTGCGTCACCGTCTCGCAACACCCTCACGCACTTGATCACGCTCTCGAACTCGTTCATCTGCAAATGAACGGCTGAGATGAACCACAGCGTCTTCGACCTTGACACCATGAGATCCGCCGTCTCTTCACGCGTCCTCGCCACGCGCAACCCCTTCTCGTAGAGCTCCAGAGCCTCGTTCATGAGCTTCAACACTTCGTTCAGAGAGCTACTCTCGCTGTTTAGCAACGCCACCGTAAGATTCCGGTCCGATACCTCCCAGGCGGTTTTTGACCTCACGATGCTCAAATCTAGAAACAGCTTCTTCTCGCTGGCGTCGGAGATTGTGTCGATTCCGATCTTCGAGAGCAGATCGGTGGCTCTCTCGAAGCACGACGAAACGAGGCCGAACTTTCGAAGCTCGTGCCATTTGACACCGGTCTTGTGGTAGAACGAGGAGGACTTGATCGCCGGAAACTTCACCTACGACGAAGAGTAGGTCGGCGGCGATGTGGCAGAGCTTGGCGTGCTCTTCAGCTTTGGAGGAAGGGAGGGAGCGGAGGGAGGTGGTGTAAATGAGAGAGAGGAGAGACATGATCGGGTAAATGAGAGAGAGGAGGAGGTAAGGTTGGATATTTATGAAGGATAATATTATCTTTTTATTAAGATTTGTGTAAATGGGCATTGAACAATGATTTTTATTGGGATGAGCTATAAGCTTTTAAAATTAGTAATAAATAAGCATTTTCTCAAACATATAATACGTAATTAAAATAGATAAATTGAGACGAGTCTCGATTAGTCTTTAACTTAAAAATTTTAATTAAAAGAACTCCCGTGTCAACGAATAAAAAAAGGGCAGGAGTATGGTAGCCCATGTGGCAATGGGGTTGAGAAGTCACTATCTGCCACGTTGTCGAAGATGCCAGCGTGGACATTCTGGTGGGTTTCAGCTGGCAGTCGCAGATCATTGAAAGGAATAATTTTTAGCTGCTTGGGGAGTTGGGCAAAGGCTCAAGCTCCAGGCTGTTCCGAGTTGGCGGCAGATACACATGCTTTGTTTCCTCTCCTAGCTACTCAGTCTCGTCTCCCACATACACACACATCCATATATGCCTAATTTCAATTCCTTTTCCTCACTAGTGTCTATATAGAGAGGTTGTCCAGCTATGAAGTATTCATACACTTAATTTATCATTATTCGAACAATAATTACAAATTAATTGAACAAATTTTACAATATTAACAATAAAAATTATTACATTTGTTTTACGCATTTACATATTTATATTTACTATACTAGCGTATATACTTACACGTACATATATAGTCAATAAAGTCTCATAAGATTTTATAATTCATACCGGACAATCCGAACAATGTATTAAATTAAAAGACTTGCCAATTACAGTTCATTCTGTATTTTTTTTTTCCATCTCTATGTAATAGGGCCTTCGACCTCAAAAAAGAAAAGAAAAAGAAAGAGGGTCTTCAATAGCTAACCCATCTCTTTGCCAATTTCTCTATTATAAGAAAACAAAATTACGATTTTCAAAACATTTGTTGCTACAGCCCCAGTAGATTTCATATTTCATCAGCTTTTCCTCACATTCCTAATTTTAGGGATAGTATTCAGGGAATTTGTTAGAGCAAACAATTTTTGTTTTTTTTACCTAAAATGAAGAAAATTCAAAATATTGAGAAGTTGTTGGAGTGACTCTAAGAGCATATCCAACAACTTCCATATAATTCCATATAATTTATCTATTATAGAGAAACAAAAGTTAGAGCTTTGCAATTCTTCTTCTTTAATTCTAACAAATTTTCTAATTTAGAGATTTCATAATCATTCCTTCAAATGTGTGTTATTGCCACCCCACAAACCACTTTACTCACCTCACATTCTTTTTACACCTCACTTATATAATTTTAATTGTAAGTCTACTTTATTCACCCATTTACAATACCTAAAATATTTTTTTCTCAATTCTACTTTGTTCATCATACATTCTATTCTCACCTTACATATATTTTGTCAAATTCAGATTTGCTCAAGATAAGTCAAATCATCAACTGAACAAAAAAATTCATATTAAAATTTAAATCCGAGTTAAAGAACAAAAAAAAAACTCTCAAATTTAACAACTTAATTGGTATTAGTCGATATCATGATGTACAATGTCTATAAATGTATAAATGTATCTTTAGTAGCAATGCATTCCATACTTTTGAGTTTTTGAACTGATCTATGTGTTGTTCATAAATACGGTACAGTAGTTGTCTATGAAAATTTAGGTACAGAATCGACATGAGAAATAATGAATAAAATGATAGACAAATCAACAACAAAGAAAAAAAAAATAAAAAAAAGTAATACAAATAGTTTACCTCATCTTCAGGTTAAATGCTAGTGATTAAACTCACTACCGATGATAAATCTGAGTTAGAGTTTATGAAGTTTGTGTTCATCTAAAACAAAAGGATAAAAAAGAAAAAAATTATAATTTGTAACAACGTATTGTCCCTTGTTATAATTTTACATCAGAGTATTTTAGTATTTTAATAAATCAACAACATGTGGAGTGATAATAGACGCCCCTTCCTTAAATCCTTTGCAAAAATTTTAGAGTTTGCTGTAAATATGAGGAATTTGGTTTTCTCTTTCATCACATTCTTTATTTTAAAAAAAATTTTAAAAAATCTATTAGATCAAAACAACCAAAATCTTCTTCAAAATTTAAAAAACCAATAATATAGGAAATGTTGGAGTTGCTCTAAGTGCTACTGTAAGATTGTATTCATTTATTATATTTCTATCATGTTTTGAGGTTTCACTAAAATGATCGGACTGTCTAATTATAAATCACCATCATAAATAATTATTTTTCCAAATTTGAACAGACGTTTTGCTCTTCAAGACAACCCTCCGGAAAGGGAAAGAGGAATATTATCTAGCAAGCTCATTTCTAAACTGTGATCGGCCACAAAATAAAAGGAAAGAGAAAAGCTAATTAATTTGGAGACGAAATTGTATGCATGTATGATTAGTTTTGGTCACAATCAAGAGCTGGAATCTCTTAGAACACGACACTCATACTCCTGGAGATGTAAGTTGCACGACATACCCAGTACGTCAATAAATCAATAATTCAAAGCTCATTTCCAAGCGGAATAACCCAGCAACTACTCCACCCTCACTCAATGCCAATGTGCAGTTACTTAATTTCTACTGTGACACCCCTAATTCACTTTCCCCGTATTGTTGTTAATTTATCAAGCATGTATTATTAATTAATGAGCTGGCATCTATTGGTTTTGCCATGCAATGCACAGACATGACATTGTTTTATATGAATCGATCATTGGTAGGAGGGTAGAGTTTGAACCAACCCACAATTAGTCAGAGTCACTCATACATGCTTATCGATCATCAGGAACTAACTTACTAAATTCATATATAATTGCTAGATTCCTTCATTTGCAAAAAATTAAACTAATTAAAAGGGTTAGGAGGACAGAATTATATAGTTCACATCGATCCCACTTAGCCTAGCTTTGATATATAAATAAGCAAAGCAAAGCGAAGCATGGGAGAATAAGCCAGAAGCCTTTCTTGAACCCATTTGTCCAAAATCCACAGTACTCTCTTTCTCTGTCTTTTCATAAATATAAACGTAAACGCGTACTCAACCTATCAGACTTCCATGTTCCCGCCGCCTGTTTCTTCCTATTAACCCCCTTTCATTTCCCCTTTGCTATATTCCTCTCTCTCTCTCTCTCTCTCTCTCTCTCTCTCAATGGTCAATACTTCAATGCTGCTCGTTAAGTGAGGAAGCTCATATATAGAGTAAATCATCTTAAGAAGAAGAAGAAGAAGAAGAGGAAACAGAGCCTCTCTCTCTCTCTCTCGGTCCATCTATGGCCAAGTCAAAAAGCACCAAGAACAAGGTCTCTTACATTTCAGTCCCTTCTCAGATTATCAACTCTCTCTCTGCATCTTCTCTGCAATCGCTCCTTACTTCACCCAAGAAATCTTCAAGGAGCAAAGCTAGGTACTTGAGCTTTCTCACCAAGTACAGGAGCCCAAGTTTCTGGGTTTTCTTCCTCTTCCTCTTTGGATTTCTCGGCATGCTCAAGCTCGGCTTCAATTTAAACACTTTGATCTCCTTTTCTCCTTACCCATGTACCACAACCACAACCCACTTCCAGGCCTTGGTCTCCTCAAATGGGTATTTGACATCACACATGAGTATTGCTTCAAATAAAAATGGTCAGAAAGCTGAGGTCTTTGATAGTTTGACTCATTCACTCCCCCTGATTCTAAAGGAGGAGGAGGAGCCCAAACCAGAACCGAACAGTGATAAGACAGTAAGTGAGTTCTGGAAGCAACCAGATGGTTTGGGGTATAGGCCATGCTTGGATTTCACCCGGGACTATCAGAAGGCGAGTGAGGTGACAGTCAAGGACAGGACTAAATACCTGATGGTTGTGGTTGCTGGAGGGCTGAACCAGCAAAGGAACCAGATTGTTGATGCTGTTGTTATTGCTAGGATTCTTGGGGCTGCTTTGGTCGTTCCCATCTTGCAAGTCAATGTCATCTGGGGAGATGAAAGGTACATCATGTTTCTTTCTCAGACAGATCACATTTATTAAGTTTCTGTTTTTCCCTCAATGTGTCATGATCCAATGTGCAACTTACAAATTTCGTATTTATAGCTCAGATGACTCTATTAAATCACTTCAGTCCCCAAATTTATTGAATCATGCTCTTTCCTTCCATCCTCGTTTTACCTTCCTTTTCTTGAGTAGCTCTGTATATGGTTAGGCTATTATTGATGTTGGACCTGACAGTTGTTTCCTGTGTTATTGATTTGTAATGGATGCAGTGAATTTTCTGATATATTTGATATGGAGCACTTCAAGAAAGTTCTTGCTGATGATGTCCGTATAGTTTCTTCACTGCCATCAACACATATAATGACAAGGCCAGTGGAGGAGAAACGGACTCCTCTTCATGTTTCTCCTAGTTGGATTCGGTCACGCTATCTCAAGAGGGTAAGAATCATTCCTTTCTCTGTTCCTGCTTTGAACCAATCCTGCTGCTCTTGTTTTTCAGAAGATGGTAATAGGGAATTATAATAGAGAAATACGCATAGGCAGCTGTTAGAATGCTGTAGACATTGCCACAGGATTTGTTATTGTGGAGTTGAACTTATTTGTGGGCCTTGTGACGCACAAATAAGCTTGGTGTGGGGTGCATTCCTGAAAAAAGTACAACTTTCAGACAACTGCTATTGGCATTCTTTTGGTTCACTAGTGTTACTGCAATGGGATGGAACATGTTCTAACTTGTTAGATTTATGCTCAAGCATGTGGTGATCAGTGATCACACAAATGAAGAGTGGTCCATTTCAGGTCAATAGCTAATTCTTAGCATCTATTTGTTAAAGATGGATGTTCTTGATAGATGAACAGTATGTGCTGCCTTTAAACTAGAAAAAAAAAAACTAGGGACAAGTTCAAAGTTTTGTGATTTCCTTTTTCCCTGTAGTTAAAGCAAAAAAGAAGAGTATTTTCTCTTAGGTCTATATCTGTAACATAATTTTATTTCATCTCCACAGATTAAAAGAGAAGGGGTTTTGCTTCTAAGAGGCTTGGATTCAAGGCTCTCTAAGGATCTTCCTTCTGATCTTCAGAAGCTTCGATGCAAGGTAATATACTTAACAAGTTAATTTCCCCCTACAGGAGACACTTTGTTTCTTCTTTCTCCCTTGTATAATGACTAGACTTTTATCATATTCACAATGCCTTTATTTTTGTCGAATCAGTTTGTCTAACTACAGAGATGAAATGAGGTTCTTGAGACAGCTAATTCTAACATCTCCTTTGCCTGACTTCAGGTTGCTTTTCATGCATTGAGGTTTGCTCCTCCAATTTTGGGAATTGGCAACAATCTTGCAGAGAGGATGCGTAGCAAGGGACCCTACCTTGCCCTTCATCTAAGAATGGAGAAGGATGTATGGGTAAGGACTGGTTGCCTTCCTGGTCTCAGTCATGAATACGATGAGATAGTAAACAGTGAAAGGATACAACGGCCTGAGCTCCTCACTGGACGATCAAACATGACTTACCATGAAAGAAAACTTGCTGGTCTCTGCCCCTTGAATGCCTTGGAAGTGACTAGGTAAGAAAGTTCTAGCCATATACGCATTTGCTCATAGAAACTTACGAGCAGTTTGTCAACAATCTTTTTTGATGTAGCACAGTTATCTAACGGGGAATTTTTTTGTTTTAGGTTGCTAAAAGCTCTAGGAGCTCCTAAAGATGCAAGAATATATTGGGCTGGAGGGGAGCCACTGGGCGGAAAAGAAGCCTTGCTTCCATTAATCCGTGAATTTTCCCATTTTTACAACAAGGAAGATCTTGCTTTGCCTGGTGAGCTAGAACCTTTTGCAAAAAGAGCTTCTGTCATGGCTGCCATTGATTATATAGTTTCCGAGAACAGTGATGTCTTCATGCCGTCTCATGGGGGAAATATGGGTCATGCACTCCAGGTATAGTAATTAATTTTGTGTTTAGATATATGCATGTGCTTGTGAAAGAAGTGTATTTACTTCTTGTATTTCCTAATTCGACTCACAAGCTGATTACCTAATTTTATGGGGCATTCCTTGACAAAAAGTGATATGTATTCTTTTACAGGGACAACGTGCCTATGCTGGCCACAAGAAGTATATAACACCAGACAAAAGGCATATGCTTCCTTATTTTCTGGACTCTTTGCTCCCTGAAGCAGAGTTTAATAGGATCATAAAGGAGTTGCACCGTGATTCCTTAGGGCAGCCAGACATTCGGATTAGCAAAGTTGGAAGAGATGTTACAAAGTATCCCATCCCGGAGTGTATGTGCAGTGATTCTCATGCTCATCCCCAATTGTGAGTCAACGCTGAATTTTCCAGTATAGCAACTGCTGCATACTAATATCGAAACTTCTCGATCAGCAAATCCTTGAATTTGAGCCCTTTGAAAAGTGGATATTCTCCAGGGCAGTGATGGTTCTTCGGATAGCCAATTTTTCAGAACAACTGCGGTACTACCAATCATTGTGAGTTTTCTCACTGATTCTTCCATATTCCTTTGAGACTAATTCAAAAGCAAGAAGACGCCTTTAGGGCAATAGTCTATGGTTCTGTGCAAGGCAGAAAAGAGGGAAGAAGGCCTCATAAATTCTTTGATTCGTTTTAGGAACAATTCGTTTAGGATATAATTATAGTATTATACCATATTGGTTTCGTTAATTCGTTGTATTATAGAACAAGCATGTAATTAAATAAGTATATATAATCTAAAGTGATAATCTCTTGATCCGTCTCCCAATCTTACATGATGATAGAACTGATATCTTCTGCGGTTCTGCATGCAAAGCAATTTCTGGAATCTCTTCATGTCATTTTAATGTTCTTTCGTGTCTGTAAACAAGATACAGAAGTTTATTAATCTTTCTTAATGTCAACAAGAATCATTTTACAATCAACAAGATATGGAAATAGTTTACATACCACACTCTTTATAACAATTAAAGGGAAAAATGACGAAAGAAATTTTCAGTATTTCATAATCAAATGCGTCGTAGATAGATCTAGATAGAGATGCTATTAGGGACTCCCATTCCTGTGACCCCATGTTTTGAGGATGGTTTCAAAAGCTCATACGGAACAACCCCTGCTCCAACTCTGTTTCTGAGGCGAGTATCGCTATTCCTCTCATCAATTATTTCTTCCAGTTTCTTCAAATTCCCCTTGAACCGCTTGAATGCAGCTTTTATTACAGGATTTTCATCCCAAGATGATTCAATCTTGTCACCGATGTACTCCTCATCGCGCGAATGATTTGATAATACATCCAAGACAGCAACCACTTTTGTTGCTTGAACCTTTGAAGGGAAGCAGTCTAGTAATGCAGATTCTGGTTTCTTCAAAAATCTCTTGGTAACCTCATGATATGGATCAGTTGGCATTTTGGTTCGAGCAATTGTAGGCCGGTTAGGGAAATATGCAGCATAAGTGTACTGACCAAAGTTCACAGCTGCATGATGACCAGATGTTACCCAAATTATGGTTGTCAATACATGAATGACATCTTCTTGGGTCTTCAAATTTGGCCACCATGGCTCAGCTTTTTTGTCTTTGTGGCCTTTGTTTCTAACTTCATACCACCAATCTTGAAGCTCTTGATCAAGCTCAACACTACGTTCTGAATCTGAGTAGTAGTGGTTCACGTAGTCACTGACCCATTTCTTGATTGCATCCCAAAGAATGAGACCATCGTTTGCAAAAGGGTAGTCTTGGATTGTTAGCTTCAAACCGTGCTCAGCATCCCGTTTCTCAACTGCCATTCCCCTGAAAGCACAATGAGTAGTAGTTCGATCAAGTTTTGTTGATCAAGAATTATCAGATACATTGTTGATCAATTAGTAGCTAGTATAAACTTTCATCAGTTTTATGAGTAAACATGCACTCTACCTAGTTATACCCTGAAAGAGTGAAAGTACCTTCTGATCAAATCTGCTGGTAAAGATTCCATGTCAAAGCGCCAGAGCTTGTCATAAGCAGCAGAACTAAGCTGCATGGAGTACTTTCCCGGTGAGAAGGTGCTCTCGATAATTCCATCTGCATTTATCAGGCTTTCTCTAGCCATAGAATTGATTTCTAATGTATACCGGAAGTGTGGATGTAGAAGCCTATAAATGGGATGCACTGCGCTTAATTGTCGATTCGCTGCAATTATGTATGGCTCTGTCGCACAATGAGTCCTCAGCCTGCGAATCATATAGAAATTACATACACCAAGTACCTTATTACTCTCCATGTCATAGCACATATATGCAAATTTTCAAAGCCGAATTAGAGAATATCACTGCTTTGACTGGCAGTGGAACCATGAGGTGAAGTTAATTGCGTTTTCTTACCAGTGGACAACAAGTTGATGATAGGCAGAATCATGAGCACAGACATGGGCTTTAGCGAGCCTCCAAAGCCAGCATTCAGTGCCATCCCAGCTTGGGGTGAAGACGTCCTTCCACTGTGTACGTGGGTCGGGACCAACCAGTGGGCGAGCGAGTTCAATGGCAATAGGTCTAAGTGTGCCACCCTCGGTGAGGAAGAAGAGTGTTCGAGAAGCATACAATGTGGTACCTTCAAGCTCTCTTACTTTGTTCACGTAAGGCAAGAGCAGATCATGGTAGTCTAACATAAACAGCTTCTCGGTTTTCAAGGCCTGCATTTCAGGTAAGATATATGCATGCATCGATCAGCCAGGAAAAAAAGTTACAAAGTTGCATGATTAAAACAAAACCAACTGCTGGCATGGTGTTTATAATACCTCGTCGACAGTCATGCAACCTTTGATCTCTTTCTCCACTAGTTCAGTTGTGATCAATGATTCAGGTGTGCCATAAATCTCGGGGTCAAGTTTGCTTTTTAAAGGCCATTCCTGCACCAAGACAAGAAAAATAGAACTTATTTTTGCCACAAAAGATACAAAATATTTTTTAACCAATAAAAAACACAAACCCTAACTTGACGCTGTGACGTCGTTTATTAATGGATTGGGACATCATTTGATCCTTCCCTTAAAAAAAATTGCTCTACATCCGCAAATTATGAAGAAAGCATGCATACCTTAACTAGTTCAATACTAAATGGATTAAGACCGGCAAGAGTTTGCCGAGAAAACTCTTCATCTCTAAACCAAGCAAATTTATCACCTGCAGTAGATAGAGGATAATCAAGAGCATGCATGATCCAAAGCAACCTGTATAACTTGCTACAAAGAGCAGCAGACAGACATACGGTGAATCATTTCGGGTTTTTTAAACAAGAAAAGACTCTTTGCACCATCACTGATAGCCTTCAATAGCCTTGGTACCATTGACCTATCAAACTCGGTTGTTTTTAGAATAGGCAGGAATGCGTCTCTTTCATGAAACAATGAATCTATTTCTGTGAATTGCTGAAAGTTTAGGTTGTGATGATGAAGGAGTAATGGCTCAAGCAGAGCACGCAAGGCGTGGATTACAGATTTCACTGCCCTTCCCAAAAATGGCACTTGTTTCAACTCCGAGAAGGATTCATCTCTTGGTACATACACATTGCTGCTCTTTTGTTCCGACAATGGGTCTGCATTGATATCAATTATCAAAATAATTAAGATAAACTCATAAGAAAGCAAGTGTAGATGTATGTGCAATGTAAGAAACATTTCTTCATAAATTTACTACTCAAATAGTCATTTGAATTGATAGGAGGATTTCAGTTAGAGGTTACTACTCTTTTTAGAGGGGGGACGTCCAGTTCTGCAGCGCCTAGGGTAGGGGTGCTCTTTGCCGCCAAGGACGGGCCTAGCCAGTTCCTTTCTGTTATCTGGGTCTCCAAGATCATTATATGCATCATAATCGTAAATCCTATCCCATGTTTCTCTTTCACCATTTCCATCTCCTCTCAAATTTTGCAGCTCAATTTCTCTTAGTCTCTTCAACCCAGGTGGTGTCTTCGATGGCAAGTAGCACTGATACGTACAGATTAATTTTCATTACATGATTAAACATTTTACTTGCTGCGTGCATGTCACCATGGTAATATAAACAGAAAATATATATACGAAAACAAATTCATTGATCGATCACTGTCCAGTTGTATCATTTGGTTCATATCCTAATTAATTAGACGTCGGTAAGCAGCTGCATGCAGACTGTTTAAGCAATTACGTGGGAGTAAGAAGCTATTGTTAGCCTTGATCCATTGATTATAAGGAACTCAACACACAAGATAAATAGATACAATAGGATCAATCAAAGTATAACACAACTAAGGAAGTATACTAACTAGAGTTCTTAAGGGAATTCAACAAACCTGAACTAGAGACCATTGATATTCTAAACTCCGATCTTCTACACAACACTCTATTCAATATCTGTATGGGACTAGACTTTTAGCAACTGGTGAATAGAGTATGTGTAGGGACCAGGTTTATATAGGATTCAACTAAGGCTTGGACCAGGTTTACATATATCCATGATTTGTATATCATTTATATCACCTCAATCAATCAACTCAATTAGAATCCAATTAGATTAATCACTATACAATTCAGATCCCTAACTTATGCATTTAATACATTGTGTATAAGTTAATCCGGAATTCTAATTACATGATTTCCCATTACTTATTCTGCTAGTAAATGGTAAGTTGCTGTTTACCTTAAGAACTTCAATGATATGTCCATATCAAGTTTACAGCTATAGCTAGCTAGCTTACCTTGTTGGTGAAGAAGAGTCTCTTATCTGAGTTGTCATACATGGAATGAACCCAGGAGTTACAAGCAAGAGTAAGACTACTGCAGCCATTGGGGAAACCGTGGAGCTGAATAGTTTGGATATAAATTTCCTTGTGGTGCTGATTCTGAAGCCGAATGGCTCCAACCTCTCCAAAATCTGGTGGGATTCTCAACTCAGTCTCATACTCGTCAACACTTGTGCTTGCTTTATGTGCATACCCCTTGATCACCTCTTTCTCTAACCCCGTCCCTACAACACACCCGTCATCCTTTTTGTAATTAAAAAGATCGAGGAGTTCGTTACCGTCTAACACAATAAAAATCTAAAAGAATATATAGCTGTTTGGGCTTGAGGAGGGATCTCATCAAACTAAGACAAGGCGAGGTTAGAGAATGATTTCTTTGTTTTGCTTTGGCTACTTGTGGAATATATATATATATATACACACTGACAATCCTTCTCTGCTAAAGATGTCCTTATTTATTCTTATGGTGCAGATTTCTATTTTAGACTCACTTTTCGATCAAATTTTCACATCTCTATCGTCTAGTATTTAGATACTAATGTATAAATCATCTCTGCAAAATTTCAACCAATTTAGTCATCAGTAAGACACTTAAAACTATGTTTTTTTGTTATAAACATGAACGGTTCAAGTTCAACAGAATTATGTTCATCTATTGGCTTCGAACTAGCTTAAATCAATGGACGGTTCAAATCTGCCAATCCTGAACCATTCATGAAAATTACAGTTTTGAGCACCTTAACGATCACCAATTTAGATGAAATTTTATAGAAGTGATCTACATATTAGGACCTAAAAACTGAATGGTTAATATTGAAAAATGTGATCGAAAAGTTAGTCTAATGTTCAATCCCTCATATAAGTTATAATAAGGATCTCTTAGTGGAAAGGCCCTAGCCTATATATATATATATGATTTTCTCTTACGAAGTCACTATATAGATAGACCGGTGACTAGTTGTCTTGTTGATCTCTCTCTGGTCGTGTGTATGTATACACACACTTGTTGATCTCTTTGGTGGTGTGTGTAGAGAGATCAACAAGAGAACAACTCACCAGTCTATATATAGAAAATCATATATATATATACACACACATATACTCTGATCAATCCTCCTTACTCTATCATCATTCAATTAACGCCGAGTCCATATACATTAATTATATAAGCAATTTGAGTAACAATAAGGAGATATGGATCTAGAAAGAAAATATACGTATGTTAAGAAAAGAAAAGTAGGTAAAGTAGGTTCATACATAGCTAGCTAGCTAGTTGTACATTAAGAAAGATGAACTCGATCATCAGTATGCTATTGATCTAGGAACTCGTCGTGTCCGTAGTATTTGAATATTTGATATATGCAAAACATTCAAGTGGTATATATGCACCGGCCTCAACTAGACATAATTATAAGAGATCGATATATTATCTCAGTGATCATCGAAAACAACATTTAAACGTAACTCTTAAATCATCAAGTCTATATATATATATATATATATATATATTTTTAGCCAAGATAGGTGTACGTGAAATTGCATGCAAATGGAATCAATGGATCTTTATGCCAAATCTTAATTATGGAGAGATGTGATCGAAAATAATTAGCCAAGTAGAAGTGGCTCACTGGGGTCAAGCTGCCCGCTAACAAGTTCCAGAATAAATAATTTGCCGAGAAAGTAGAGGTCGAAGTGCCGAGTGAAACCTATGGCGGACATGAACCCTCCCGCAGTTACTTTGACTTTAACCACAGCTTTTATCGTAATCATTGCTTGTTCATCATCATCATCAGCATCATGATCACCGGCACGTAATATCTTCATCCAAGAATTCATTACAAGATGATCAGAATCAGATCGAGTTGGCCGGAATCAAGCTTTTGCTCGCTAGCTTGCCTGGTGGTTTTCTCAGTCTACATGTTTTTGCGTATTTATAGAGGGATCGGAAGTAGTAGACAGTACGACATTTATTTTCCTTTCTATTTTATTTTTAATTTGGCAATGAGGACTTATAGTCAATTAGTAACAAGTATAATAAGCTTGACTCATCAACTATATAATTGTCGTACTCACATGCAGCATGTGTTACAGGTCGGATTAGAGTGCCTAATTGTACTCGTCCAAGTCTTTTTATAATTTTATACTTACCGATGGCCACAGTGGTGTAGCTTGGAATTTTGGACTAGTGGCACACAAATAATAAATAATAATAATAATAATAATAATTTAATTAAATTTTTATCTACTACGTACGTACGACTATAATATTTCATATTCTGAAATCTTTGAATAAAAGTCTCATCGTCAATAATAGTACAAATGTCATTCTTAATATATAAAATCAATTAATCATTCATAAATTGGTTACTCATTCAGCGTACGCCTTTACAATGTTCATAGCATGATTATTTATTCTTAAAAAGTATCTGAATATAACAATGTTTTGACCGCAATAACAGTTGGCAAAGAATATGGTATTTCAAAATATTTATCTTAATATTAGACTTCAAATTTTATTACTAAGAGGAGTGGGAAAAGAAGAGGAAAAAATTTATATATATTGTTTTAGTAAGAATTATCGAGAGAATGAAATATAGTAAAGAGAAAAAAGAACTGTATTTTATTCATTGATATTAGAGCCCTTATATAGGGATTACATAACACCATATGGTGTTGTACCAGGAAACATATCTTTGATATCCTATCTCTATACGGAATCAGTATTCCTTGTTTAACTAGCATTAGACCGAGACACACACATGTGCAATATTCCTGCCTGCAACACTCCCTCTTGTGCCGCGCGTCTTTATGCTGATAAGTGCATACCATGTTGCCTCGTTGAAAACCTTGCTAAGTAACAAAAATCCTGTGGGAAAAACTAAACCTTGGTCAAAAGACAAAAGGAGCATAACGCACCAATGCTACTTCATCGAGAACTTGAACATGTAATGCTCTCCCTAATCGGAGAGAGGATAACTTTCGCATTCCAATACTCTTCACATGCTTCTCCAAAGTAGACTTAGGTAAAGACTTAGAAAATAAATCTGCCACATTTTCTTCGGAACTCACTTGGTTCACTTGGATGTTACTCTTCACATGCTTCTCCAAAGTAAACTTAGGTAAAGACTTAGAAAATAAATCTGCCACATTTCCTTCGGAACTCACTTGATTCACTTGGATGTTAAGGAGTGCTTGTTGCTGTTAATTGTAGAAGAACTTAGGTGAAATATGCTTTGTATTGTCACCCTTGATAAAACCAAGCTTCATCTGCTCGATGCAAGCTTCATTGTCTTCATAAATGCATGTAGGTTTATCGGTTGTAGATCTTAATCCACTAGTTCTTCTAGTGTGTCCAATGATTAATCTCAACCATACACATTCTCTAACAGCTTCATATAGAGCAATATTCTCTGCATGATTTGAGGATGTCGCCACAAGTGTCTGCTTAGTAAACCTCCAAGATATCGCTGTATTTTCAATGGTAAACACATAACCAGTTTGAGAACGTCCCGTATGCGAAACAGACAAGTATCCTGCATCACCGAAACCCACCAACACATTGTTTGGTGTTTCGGCATAGTGAATGGCGGCAGTGCCGGCGACAGTGGCTGTCCAGTCACTGATCCAATCGGTATTGTGATCCTCTAGTGTCGAATATCCATATGTGGTCTCTGATTCTTCGTAGGGAAAGAACCATCCCAAGTCAATGGTGCCTTTGAGATACCGAAAGATATTCTTTACACCGTTCTAATGACGTTGGGTGGGCGCAGAGCTAAATCTAGCAAATAAGTTTACTGAGAAGGCAATGCTGTGCATTGAGCCAAGTACAAGAATGCACATATTGCATTAAGGTAAGGAACCTCCGGTCGTAGAACCACTTCGACGTCATCTTTCAGACGGAATAGATCTTTCATTATATCCAAACTTCGACTAATCATGTGAGTGCTAACAGGGTGCATCTTGTCCATATTAAATCGTCTGATCATCTTTTGAACATATGCAAACTGGTGGATAAGAATTTCACAGACTCGGTGCTCTAGCTCAAGACCTAGGCAAAATCGAGTCTTCCCAAAACCCTTCATCTCAAAATTGGATTTCAGATAAGTTGCGGTTTCTCTGATCTCATCAAGAGTACCGATTATATTCATGTCATCAACATAAACAACTTGTCACGTCCCGACATGTAAATTTTTACCTTATTTACTAGCTTGGTTATAATAAGAATTTTATCGTCTCCGTCGATGAATTTACAGTTTATTTAGTCCCTAGAGGTGTTTTGAGGGACGATTATTTCGGAAGAACTATTCGTAAGAAAAAATGGTGACGACGGTAAAAATGGTAAATTTTAGCTAGTAAAAGGTAATTTCTTTTAAGGTATTATTTTTCGGGGTGTTTTATTTTTGGAGTTGGGTTTGTTTTGGAGTGTGGCTATTAAAGAGTGGACCGGGCCATTTTAGGGTCAAAGCCCACTCACTCACTCACTCACTCTCTCTCTCTCTCTCTCTCTCTCTCTCTCTCTCTCGTCTCTCTCTCTCTCTCTTCTCTCTCTCTCTCTCGTCTCTCTCTCTCCCCCTCTCTCTTCTCTCCCGCTCCCCGAGTTCTCCCGCTGCCGGACTTTCCGGCCGTCCGCCCGCTGCCGTCCGGCCACCATTCGCCGCCGCTCCGGTCCCGTTCGATCGGCCTTCAACCCAGCTACCTTCCTGGACCGGTGACAGCCCCCTTAGCGCCGCCGTGAGAGAGAAACGACGCTCGGAACCGCTGGCTGTCGTGGCGGTTTTCTCACCGGAACTTCCTCCTCCGGCCGCCATAGCCGGAGCTGCTTGGCTTGTTTGAAAGCCTCCTCCCATGCAGCAATCCCTTCAAAGGATTCACTCTCCCTTGGTCTAGGTAAGGAGATATTGGTGTTTGAAATTCTAGGGAGTTTTGTGATGTTTTCATTCGATTGGCATGGTTAGGCTTAGAATTGGAGTTTGTCCTAGTTAGGAAAGTTGTAGAGTGAGTTGAGAGGAAAAAACTGTTAAAATTTGGTAGGCATTGGAGATCGTCGGAGCCGGCCTCCGGCCGCCGCTGTGCAGTGGATTTTCATGGTTTTAAATGTGTATAATTAAGAGGAGTTTAATGAGTGAAGTTTGGAATTTTTTGGAGGAGTTTTGGATAGGTTGAGATTTTGGCGGTTAATTAGGCTAGAATCCAATAGTTGGATTTAAATTGTTTATTCTATGGAAGGTTGTAAATAAAGTTGCTGGTTTTGGTGTAGAGGTGTGGATCGTATTGAATTAAGAATATTGAAGTTAGGCAAGGATGAGCGTGTTAAAGCTCATAGTTAATTTTTGTCTATTTTTGAATAAGTATCGAATTTCAGTTGGGAATTTAACTATATATTTGGAAACATGACGTGAGGAGGCTCGAGTAGAAGAGACATCGGATTGACATCAGGCTTATGCCTAAAGTTGTGAGTAGACTTTTGTTTTAAATAATGTGCATGCGAAATAATTTACTTTGTTAGAGAATAACCGAAATTGAAAATTTGGATGATTATGAGAATAATATGTATATAAAGAAATGCTAGCTAGCTATACGTGCTTTTCCATCATATTGAGGTAAAATTCTATTATGGTGCGACGTGAGCGTTAGACGCAATCGTTGTAGCCCTATATAAATATAATAATTTATATAGGGGATATGCGCATATATATATATATACACACCGTTTTTTCCACCATAATGAGGTAAAATGTCATTATGGTGTGACGTGAGCGTTAGACGCATGCGTCGTAGCCTTGTGTGAATTTTCTTTTTGTCTTTATTGTTTCAAGAAAATTCATACAAGGGATATGATGTGTAATACATACATATTTTATTTTAGCCTGAGAGGCTCTATTTTTATGAGGTGTTGGGGACTAGCGCGGCTAGTCACGTTTTGGTAATTTAGAAAATTTTGTGACAGCTTTTGAGCTTGTTGCATGCTGTTAATTTTTCCACATAAGTTAAATCGGGAAAGCATAAATATTTTCATTAAATTTATTTTTGTCCACTCACTCTAACGGTTTAAAATATTTTCCCCTGGGTCCTTCGTTTTAAAAATGCCCAGCTTGCAGGTTAGTATAGTTGAGGTTAGACGTACATGGAGATGAGACATAGTCATCATATAGCTTCCGCTTGTTAATTTATTATGTTTCCTTTCTTCCTATTAGAGTTGCTCTGAACCTATAAATGGTTGGATATGAGATTTGTGTAGATATTTAAATAATTGGGAGATGTTGTGTTGGGGAGCATGAAGGCTCCACGAGTAGAGGGTTCTAGATGGATTCTTTTAGAAGTGCTTGCAGGTGTTTTATTTAGGAAGGGTTGTCCATTTTCAAGGGAGGTTATGCCGAATTTTCGGTAAATTTTCCTTGGAGGTGGCCCCCGCAGGATTTACTTCGGGTTTCAGGGTGAAATTCAGGGTGGGTCCTGACACAACTATTATTGCAAATCCCAAACTTGTTCTCTTTATGAACACGCAAGGCCAAAGTTCATCGTTCTTATATCCCTTCCGAATCAAATAGTCATTTAGACGAGTATACCACATTCGTTCGAATTGCTTCAATCCATAAAGTGAGCGTTGCAACCTTATAGCAAACGCACTCCGTGGTTTAGAGTCACTTGATTTAGGCAACAAAATACCATATGGTACTTTCATGTATATCTCTGAATCTAGATCCCCATAGAGATATGCCGTAACCACATCCATAAACTGCATGCTCAGTTTTTCGGACACTACCAAACTGACTAAATAGCGGAAAGTTATAACGTCCATTATGAGAGAATATGTTTCCTTGTAATCTATTCTAGGGTGTTGTGAGAGACCTTGCGCCACAAGACATGCCTTATACTGAAACACATCATTCTTCTCATTACGTTTTCTAACAAAGACCCATTTATGTCCTATAGGCTTTACACTTGGCGGAGTTAGCACTACTGGGCCAAAAACCTGTCGCTTTGCTAGAGAATCTAATTCTGCCTAAATAGTTAGCATCTTTCCATTTAGGCCAATTTGCTCTATGTTGACACTCTGCAACGGAGCGTGGTTCGATGTCATCGTGCTCTATGATCTCTTGAGCCACAGAATAGGCAAATACATCATCGACGTGCATGGATGATCGGTCCAACAAATCATAACTGTTCTTATAACACATTGATATTTCTTTGTTCTCTGATATCAATGAAGATCCTGAGGCATCATAACAACATCGATTCATGGACATAACTATAGTCAGAGACAATCTCATGAGAATGGTTCTCAATATCGATGATTAGAGGATTGGACAATGCATTGTTTGTCCGTTTTTTTCTCGGACGCGTGTCAACTGAACCAAATGGCCTCCACCTTTTTCTCTGAGGAGCCACGACCTCTACCCCTCCACTAGGGTTGGCGATGCCGTTACGACAACGGCAATGCCGAATCCTGGGGTGGTCCTACTATTTGAAGGGACTTCTAGCCTTGCAAGTACATTTGCAGTTGATATATCTGATCTCGTCACTTTCACAATCTCAGAGAAAAAGTCAGGCATCGAATCTACTATACTCTAAAGATTGAGAATACGTTTCACTTCACTTTCTGTTAGTGTTGTGCGGGGATCATAATGAGACTGTTAGTTTCTAGAAGTGGCTTTAATACCACTTTTAGAAATTGTTGTGGGTTTATACCACTAGAATTTGTGGTTACCACAAGAGTTTATGCGGAAGCTTTTAGTATATGACAGGGTAGGACAATGTTTTTAGGACTTTGGTATTTAGGAGCTAGACTTGGGAGGAATATATTAACTAGGACAAATAGTTTAGACAAACTAGTTTTGGAGGATAAGAGGAGATGGTAGTATAGAGGATATGGAATAGAGGATAGTTTACAAGCTTGCTTCAAAGTAATTTCATTCACTCATGAGTTTGTTACAACTTGATTACAAGAGACCATGCATATTTATAGGACTTCTATGCCGACCTTGTCACTATGCCACCGACCTAGTTGACATTTCTAGATACATCTAGCTAGCAACTTAGTTAATAACATGCATGATTCGTCTAGATGTTTTTACACTAGCTAGCTAATGTACATGATCATTCTCTCTTAATCTAGTAACTCTAGACTTCCATTAAATATCTAGATTTCTCTAGATTATGTTTTATCAATGTGCATTAATTCCAACAGAGACAAATGGGGACAAACCACGACAATTCATGTCGTTCCACTTGAACACCTATGTTCTTATCTCTCCCTAACAACGTGAAGTCTGTCTCATCAAAGTGACATTCAGAAAACCAGGCCTAGAAAGAGATCACCTGCCAATGGCTCTAGGTATCTGATTATCGATGGCGACTCATAGCCAACATAGATACCTAATTGTCTATGCTGACCCATTTTAGTACATAGTGGTGGCGTGATTGGCATATAGACTACACAACCGAAGATGCGTAGATGTGAAATGTTAGGCTCATATCCAGTTACCAACTAGTACGCACTAAACATTTGGTTGGTACTCATAGCCAACATAGATACCCAATTGTCTATGCTGACCCATTTTAGTACACAATGGTGGCGTGATTGGCATATAGACTACACAACCGAAGATGCGTAGATGTGAAATGTTAGGCTCATATCTAGTTACCAACTGGTACGCACTAAATATTTAGTTGGTAGTGGGTCAGAAACGAATAAGCAAGGCTGCATGCAATATTACATAACCCTAGGCCGCAATAAGTAGATGGGTGCGCATCACCAGAGCTCGAGTTACCAGCTGAAGTCGCTTGATCATAGCCTCGGCGAGATTGTTCTGCGTATGAACATGAGGCACGTGATGCTCTACTTCAATCCCGATAGACATGCAATAATCATCAAAAAATTTTGATGTAAACTCTCCAGCATTATCCAATCGAATGTACTTGATCGGATTGTCCGAGTGGTGCCCGAAGCTTAGTAATCTGTGCTAGAAGTTTCAGAAATCCCGCACTGTGTGTAGACAACAACGCGACATGTGACCAACACATTTAAGCATCCATCGAAACCATGAAGTATGGAAATGGTCCACACTTTGGATGGATAGGTCCACAAATATCACCTTGGACACGATGTAAGAATGGTATGTTCTCTATGTTCGATTTAGAAAAGAAGGGTCTCACTCCAAGTTTAGCTAAAGAGCAAGCTTTACAAAACAAACGATGAGCGAAGGAAAAAGCCATCGACGCATCAGGGGAATGTCGGTCCGCCTCGATTGCTCGAGGACGTGGCCGAACGACGTCCAAGACGTCGGAGCCATGGGCAAGTGACTTCAATGTCACCCGATGACCGCCATTACAACTATGGCGCCATCACCATACTAGTATCACCATACTCTTTGGTGATACTAGTTCCCAAATGTTTTCGTTTTGAGCGGAAGAAAAGGATGTCCATAAGAATTTCGTAGAATTTGGATCATCATGTCTTTTCCCGGGTGATCCAATCGGTCACGCCAAAGTTTGTATAAGTCAGAGTCCCAAACTCTTGTTTGGCGACAACATAGGATTCAATAATCCGAATCATAGTAAGATATAAACCACTCGATTAACTCATAAGTTTCTCCAAGATGCGTTTACGTCCGCAATCATGAGAAGTTATATACAAGAACTCTTGTCCATTCTCACAATGAGTTTTCAAGTGAAGGCCATTAGCCCGAATGTCCTTGAAGCTCAACAAAGTTTGATTTCTTCTTGGTGCATAGAGAGCGTCCATGACGTGGATCATAGTGCCATGAGGCAGCAAAAAACGAGTGGTACCACACCCTTTGATCACAAGTGAAGAACCAATCATCGTTGTCACAGAAGATGTACACGGCAGTAAGTTCAGAAATAGCTGCCGGTTCTTTAGAATGGTATGAGTAGTTCCACTATCTGCGAGGCACTCGATCTCTCCATGAGACATTCCTACAAAAGAGAGTAGATATATGAGCAAATAGTGTCACTTGAACTATTTTGAAGGATTAAAAAGGTGCTACAAGAAGCCACAATCTCGAGAGTGCATAAAAATTTTCGTGCAGAATGACCTTTGCGAACTAAACCAACCATAACTTCTTCATTAAAACAAATATGGATGAATCGTAATATTATCTGGAAACTAGACTTAGAGAGCTTTCCAATCAAACTTAGCCGATGAATCCTTGAAATCTGCAATCGTGTGATTGACGTTTGTTTCCTTAACTTGATTCTCCATACAATTGCTCTCCAAAGAGTCTTTGTACTTCTTGTATGCATTCACAATATTAGGATGAGCTTGATAGTTTTTAAACCAATTATCCAAAGATCCACATCGGTGACATTAACCGGAGCTTGCGTGATTGGACTTCGTGTGCTGCTGTATTAGCTTGGGGGCGCCACCACTAGGGCCGGGCGCATCTCCCCCTCTCTTCCAGACATTTTCACGGCCTTTGTTGTCGTTGTCGTGTCCCCTATTGCCGGAGTCATGTTGTGGCTTGTTTCCATGTGTATATGGCTCAGTACAACCTCTGCTTCTATTTCGAGAGGCCTTCCCACCCTTTGTCTTGTTATAATTATTTTTCGGAACTCTCTTTGTCCCAATAGGTCATAAGTTGTTATGATCCTAGATCACTTATCCTTTTCTTCAGTCAGAAGTTCAGTCATAAGCTGTGCAGACGTAGTAATACGTTTTGCCTTAAACTCGAGCTGATATTTCTTGATGAGCACAATGGCTAATGTGGGAAACGTGAGCAACGTTCGTCCTCTGACTTCTTGACGCCACAGAATCTGAGACGCGCTCGGAGACATAACATATACTTGTGGTATTCCTCGACAGTTTTGTAATCCAATAAGCGAATGTCACCCCATTACGCTTGCAACTCTGGCAGTAGAGTTGTGTGGATATTATTAAACCTTTCGGTTAATGCATCTCACAATTCTTGGGGATCATCCTTATCTTGATATTGCCATCGCAATGTGGAGTCGAGGTGGCGCCTGAGAAACATTAATGCCTGCGACATAACTCTTGTGCTAGGCTTCTTTGCGTTAGGATCTTTCGAAGGAAAGATGGTGGCGGAGTAGTCCTTTTCGATGAAGGTCTGCATAACATCCGACATCCACCTGTGGTACTCGGTACCTTGGGCATCCAGGATGTCAAACTCTATGCCTCGAGCACTGCCCATGGCTCTGCATACAAACAATTTCAAGCAAAAGTTAGTTCAAGACAACGAGGTCACTAATTCGATGCTATCAAAATAGTTTGCGAAAAACATGATTTTGATCTATTTATGAAATATCTCTCCATTTTCGAGTGAAGCATGTCGATTTGCAAAATATGCGCAGTTTATATATCATTATGTGTTGTATCTATTGTTTAACTAGTCATGGAACATGTGAACTTCTTGATTGGTTATGTCGAAGTAAGGATGTGACACATGGTGGTATAGGTGTAATACCCTGAAAATTTGATATTAGTTTCTAATATTATTTTGGAAATTATTTATGTAAGAGTTGTATGAATTGTGGTTTAGTGAGTGGACTGGAAGTAGTCGAGTTTTTATTTCCGTGAAAATGCTTTATTTTGAAGGGTCAAGAGTTGACTTTTTAATCTGTTGGGTTTCTCGGAAAACTTCCTTCACGGAAGTTGTAGAGCATGACGATACGAGTTCGTAGACATGTGACACACGTAAAACGGACTTCGTATGTGGAAGTTTTGGTCAGCAGAAGTTCGTGGTTTTCGGGAATTTGTAGTATAACTATGAAAAAGTTATAGGGTTCCCTCAGTTTTGTGTCCCGCATCACTCTCTCCTCTTTTCTTCTCTCCCGCCTCACCTTCGGTATCTGACTTTTCTAGCCGACCCGACCCGGACCCGGCGACCCGACCCGACTTTTCCGGCCGACTCCGGCCGACCCAGACGACGGCACCGGTCGGGTTCTCTTCCTCTCCTCCGTTCGAGCTGCCCTGTGGTGGTGACTTGCGCAGTTTCAGCCCCGAAGTGGTGACCCGAAGCTTGGAAGTTCGGCTTGGAGACCGGTCGGGATTCCCACCTCCGGCGGCGGCGAAAAGGCGGGATACCGGTCGGGATAGAAGCCCCTTGGCGTCCTGGTCCGACTTCTGGTGGCCTTGGAGCGCGACTCACGGTGGAGAGTGCGGTGGTGGATTCTAAACTTTCCGACGCGTTTCCGGTGATTTCCGGCCGATTCCGGCCGAACTAGTTAAACCCTCAGATATAAAAGATGCTTCTCTCTCCTCAATCTTCAAGTTATGTGTTGGAAGCTTGTTGAGATTGTGAAGTTGTAGGGTGGCGCGTGGGGCCCACTCGCCGCCGCCTGTGGTGGCGCGTGGCGGCGCGTCCGGTAGTGTCTGGGGTGTTTTGTGTGCTGGTTAGATAGTACTCTTTGATACGAGCGTGTTGTTATGTGGGTTGTAGGTTTTGGTTATCATTATTGCATGCTAGGGTTTCCCGGTGGTGTTAAGTTTCATTTGTTTCATTTTTGAGTAAATCCGAACATTAGAATCTGGTTAGTAGTTCTATAGGATGTGTTGGACGTTTCGGCGACCTTTAGAGGTCAAGGAGGAAGTTTTGTCTCAAGTGGCAAGCTTGTGGGTTAGGACTTGAGTTTCGGTTCGAGTTGGATAATGTTGTTTTTCATAGTTGCTAAGGTTAACGTTTTTGTTAATAGGTGACTTGTGGGTGTGGTTTTGTGCTATATGCTTGTGTTGTGCGTGCGAAGACGCAGTTGGATTTGAGGTGAGTAAAATCTCACCAAGGTTCACTTGGGACCACTTATTTTATAATTATATGATGATTTTATAATGAGGGTGATATGATTACTAAGATGAGGATGATAATGATTATTTTGATGTCGGTGATAATGATTATTTTGATGATGGTGATAATGATTATTATGATGAGGGTGATATTGATTTTGTTGATGAAAATATTGATGATTTTGATGATTGTGATGATAATAATGATTTAAAAATTATGTTTTCCTTTTTGTTTGTTTTAAAATATATGAGCTTGATCGCCAACGGCTTATAGGTAAGAGAAAACAAGTTTTCCATTTTAAATGATTTTTTTTTTTAGTTCTAGTGACTATAATATTTTTAATTCTTAGTAGATTATTCTTGTGAGAAAATCTATGTGTGGGTGTATATATATCTCTTTATGAAAAGATATATTATAATGCGGAGTCGTTGTCTGGTTCTATTGATGTGGTCATTTATGCATTAGTTGTGAAATGGTGCCTTAGTGGTGATAATGTGCATTAGTTGTAGATGTGTGCCTTAGTGGTGATAGTGTGCATTAGTTGTAGAAGTGTCTTAGTGGTGATTGTGTGCATTAGATTATGAGCCTTCGTGGTGGACCGGGAACCAAGCCTTGGCCGGGTGATTGGTTACGGTCAGTATAGAGCTCTAGTCTGTCAGTACTTCATGGGGGATGACTATGTGTTGACGAACCCATGAGTACGTGGTTGTCTAGTTACTTATGAGGGATGACTATGCGTTGACGAACTCATAAGTAAGAGTTGAGAAATTATTGAGTGATATTCTTATATGTTGTCATTCTAAATTCCTTGTTTTATGTATCTCCTGAACTATGCTTAATGCATGAGATTCTTTCATTTTAATTGTGTGATTTTTATTGGAATCCTGAACTACGTTTTTTGCAGAATTCATTTATGATTTTGAGTGATTTTGAATTGTTGTGTTTTCTTATTTTGACTATTTTGAATTCTCTGGCTTTTAGGCGATTCCTGAACTAAGTTACTAATGCAGGAATTTCCGGTTTTTATCTTGTATGTTGTGGGGTTGAGTTCTTTAATTTAGATTTACTCATACGAGCTATTAAAGCTTACCGGGTTTGTTGTTTACAACCCGGTGCACCATTCCATGATGTAGAGATTGATTTTGCAGGTGAGGAAGTTCAAGACTGAGACGTAGAGGTCTAGAAGCTGCTTGTTAGGAGTTGATTATTTTGTTATTGTATGTCAATTTGTAGTGAGCTCTTTTGAGCGTGACCTTTACTTGACTTCTCAAGTTATGTAAACGTCGAATTGTATTATATGACTTTTTTTTTTTTTTTTTTGTTATCATGTCTTAAATTTTGGATTTTTAATTATCCGAAATTTGGGGTGTGACAATAGGACTTGAAGGTCATTAGGTTTATGTGTGAATCACTAAATTAAAGGATATCTAATAAGAAGAGGATTGTGCAATGTGATGAATTGCGTGACTTGATATGTATACAATATATGTATTTTGTAGCGTGCATAAAAATTACATGGATTTACAAGTATATTACATTGGTCTACTCACTGAGCGCGTGGTTTTGCTCACCCACTCATCTTTAATATTTTTTTTGCAGAGAAATACTTAGGTTGTACCGAGCCGGAAAATGATAGATGACGAGCCTAGAGGATGGTGTTTTTGTTTATGTTTTGTATTGTAACACTCGTTCACACCTCAGAATCAACATTCGGTGCTTAAAACCCACCGATGTCGGGACCGGAGCGTGACACACCGCACATGCTACATCTCTGATTCTCCGTCTTCACCTATTTTTGGCCGTCTTCAAGCCAAGCCGAGGGATCAAATAATGTGCTCATATTATCCAATATTACTAAGCCTCATATTTTTGAAATTTATGTTTAATTCTCTTATTTTTGTTCGATTTACGTTAGTTTAGTGTTCTTGTAGGTTTGTGTCATAGAAAGAAGAAAAATAACACAAGTGATCAAACTAGGATCAAAGGGCGACTACAATCCCATGTGTCAGAATCTGCATGTGCAAAACCTCTAACTTCGCCAAATTACAGGGAACGTTCTAGAGTGAATCAGACAATGAGTCTTATACCATTGGAAAACTACGAATGTCTATTTTTTGTTTACGAATCTTGATTTCGATATTTCTAGAGTGAGGTATGATTGTTTGAATGAAGATTGGTCAGCTTAGAAAATTTGCTTAGATTTGTAAACATTTCTAGGTTAATCAAGTTCTATGGCACAAGATCATCAATCCTAGTGCTTCAAGGAATTACTTCAGTTGAGGATGCAAAGAGTACATGTTTTCCTACTTCCAGAAAAGATATTTCAAGGTTTCCTAATTTCATATCAATCAAGAAAAGAGTCTGAATCTAAGTCTTACAAGTTACAAGGAAACTTGAAGTCAAAAATGAGCAGCATACCTTCCTGTAGACAATAGATATTTAGTGAAGAGATATTTCACTAAATCCGTTATACCTTCATGTAGACAATAGATATGGATGATCAGCTGTGAAAAAAAAAAAAATCTGGAAACTAGACATATTTAGTTTTCCATCCATATATGACTCATTCTTTCCTTTAATGAAATATGTTCTTAAGACTCTGCTAAAGTTAGGTGAGTTAGGTGACTTGCGCAGGTCGATTTTTGAATTTGATAACAATTAGACTTCAATGTATATCGTTTTTCCTTGCACGACCCAAAAGAGATAATTTATGTTTGGGTGGTTTTAGTTGCACGTCTAAATTTGTTGTTTATCTATTTTTTTTTTTATTTTAGTAGACTTTGTCAATTCATATGAAATGACATGTAAGGACAAATAAATAATTTTACTATTTCTGCCTACACCACTAATCTCTTCTGCTTTCTTTTGAATTTCAAAGTAGCTTATGCTTTCGATCTATTATGGTTGGATGTGGTGAGATTATACTTAATTTGTTGTTATTAACCATGTGATATGTAGAATTTGACTATGTAAGACAGTCCAATCCCTCTAGTCTCTTGTAACAAACATGCCCTAATAGTAATAAAATTTGGTCACAGGGCTTGTAATAAGAATAAATTGATTGCAGTTTTCGTCTATTCTCGTATATATTATTTACCATAGCTCTTCTGACTTCTGCACTGAGTTTGTCACATTAAGCTGAGGTTGAGTTTTTGTTCTTCATCGCAAACATGTAAACGGAGGCCAAATATACACAACGCTGAAAAGAGGAAGGTAGTGTTTTTTTTTGATTGAAAAGAGGAAGGTAGTTTAGGTAGATTGTAAATGTAATTGTATTAAAATAAAAGGAAAATACATTAGGTACATTAGCAATAAAGAGTGTGTTAATACTTAATACATAGCACCATTTGTTTTTTTGTTTTTTTGTTTTTAATGAAAAACAATCCCGAACAAGGCCTAAGATTATAACTTATTATGAGACACCACATGATACTGATTCCTTAGTTATAATCAAGAGCTAGTTCTCCCACAATTATTACATGTAATTTAGATAGAGATGCTATTAGGGACTCCCATTCCAGTGACCCCAGGTTTTGAGAATGGTTTCAGCAGCTCGTATGGAACAACCCCTGCTCCAACTCTGTTTCTCAGTTTTTTATTGAGGTTCCTCTCATTGATAGTTCTTTCTAGCTCTTTTAAACTGTCTTTGAAGCGCTGAAAACCATCCATTATAATAGGATTTTCAGTCCAAGATGGCTCCAAAATCTCACCAATATACTCCTCATCAGGTGAATGTTCCGATAACACATCAATCACAGCCATCACTGTTGTTGCTTGAATCTTTGAGGGAAAGCAGTTTAGCAGTGCTGTTTCGGGTTTTGCCAGAAAAGTTTTGAAATCTTCATCGGATGAATCTTCACATGGCATGTTTTTTCGAGCTATTGCAGGTCTGTTCGGGAAGTATCCAGCATATGTGTACTGACCAAAGTTCACAGCTGCATGATGACCGGATGTCACCCAAATTATTGTTGTCAAAACATGAACGAGATCTTTTTGGGTTTTCAGAACAGGCCACCATGGCTCATCTTTTTTGTCTTCATGGCCTTTAGTTCTAACTTCTGTCCACCAACCTTGAAGCTCCTCATCACTTTCAACAACACTAGCGTCTTGGTAGTAGTGATTTACATAGTCGCTCACCCACTTCTTAATGGCATCCCAAAGAATAAGACCGTCGTTTGCAAACGGGTAGTCTTCTATTGTTAGCTTCAGACCATGCTCAGCTGTAGGATCCTCAACTGCCATTCCCCTGAAAGTAATATAAACAAATAGTAGTTGAAATTCTATGTGGTGCTGTAGGGTATTATACTCCTTAACCAGATGCCATGTATCATATATTCCTTTGTATAACATAATTTAAAAAAATTAAAAATTAAATTCAGTTTACTCCCTAATTCTTGGTGTCAAAATCAGTTCAGTCCTGCAACTTTTTTTTAAAATCAGTTCGCCCCTTCAACTTTCGTAAACACATCAGTTTGGTCTTATATTTGAATTCATCTCAAAATATGAAGTCACCAAACTGACAAGGGGACTCATTTTCACCAAACTGAAGGGTAAAATAGTCAATTTGAGAAGATATTATTAAAGGAAAAAAATACATTTATTTGGCAAAAAAATGGTCCTAACAACAAAACAAAATCAACCACAAAATACGTCTGTAACATCAAAAATGATGGAATGAGCATATGTAGCTTTTATTTCTTTTTATTTTAAGTTCCAATTAATCTGAAAAAAAATAAAAAAATAAGGGCATTTTAGACATTTTGTTAAAAATGGGTCCCCTTGTCAGTTTGCTGATTTCATATTTTAAGGGGAATTCAAAAATTAGACAAAACTGATGTGTTTACGAAAGTTGAAGCGGCAAACTGATTTTAAAAAAAGTTGCAAAACTGAACTGATTTTGCCATAAAAAATTAGGGGGGGGTAAACTGAAATTTTTTCAAAAAAATATATATATTGCAGTTTGATGCTATAAAATACCTTCTTATTAGATCTGCGGGTAAAGCTTCCATGTCAAAGCGCCAGAGCTTTTCATAGGCAGCAGAACTGAGCTCCATAGAGTACTTCCCCGTGTGAAAAGCAACTCTCAATGACTCCGCCTGCATTAATGAGGCTTCCTCGAGACAGAGCATTGATTGCCATTGTATATCGAAAATGAGGATGAAGAAGTCTATAGATGGGATGCATAGCACTCATTTGCCGATTAGCGGCAATTATGTATGGCTCTGTCACACAATGAGTCCGCAGCCTGTGAAACTAATCATAATTACAAACAAGTTACCGTGCATATAATGTACAATTATGATTAAGATTTGCTAATTTCGGACTTTTGGTTACCCTCTACCTGCCATTAAGAGTAAGGATTTATTACCAGTGGATCACAAGTTCATGATAGCCAGAGTCATGAGCACAAACATGAGCTTTAGCAAGCCTCCATAGCCAGACACCTGTGGCATCCCAGCAGGGGATGAAGACTTGCTTCCATTGTGGCTTGTCATCAATTGGTGGTCGAGTAAGTTCAATAGCAATAGGCCTTAGACATCCATTCTCAGTGAGAAAAAATAGTGTCCGAGAACCATACAACGTAGTCCCTTCAATTTCTCTCACTTTTTTAACTAGAGGAATGAGCAGGTCATGATAATCCAAGAGAAGCAGTTTCTTTTTGTCCAAGGCCTGCATTCCAATTTCAAGCAGCTATTGTTTCACAAATGTTCGTGCATAAACACACGGTTGATTCATTACAAGTAAGATGTATCGGAAGGGTGAACAATTTATCCACTCAAGCAGATAGATATTCAAAGCAGGACTCAAAAGGTCCAATTTATCCACTCGAGCAGATTTATAATTACAGCAGGACGATGTAATAACGTTAACACTGCAGAATGTGCTAGGGATATTATTATCTACCTCATTTACAGTCATGAATCCCTTAATCTCTTTCTCCACCAGTTCATTTGTGATCAATGATTCAGGTGAGCCGTAAATCTCAGGGTCAAGCTTACTTTTCAGTGGCCATTCCTGCATTTAAGGATAACAAAAAAGACAAAGCAAGAGCTGAGGACACAAGAGAAAGGAAAGAAAAAGAGATGCGACCTAAACACAGAACTGATCGAGGAGGGGAAAGAAAGATAGAGAAGCTACATGTTATGGTTTACTTATGGAAGGACAAGAGGTGTCTCTGAAAAATCACAAGCGAATTATTACCTTAACTAGCTCAATACTAAATGGATTAAGACCAGCTAGAGTTTGCCGTGAAAATTCCTCGTCTCTGAACCAGGAAAATTTATCACCTGCAATAGAAGAGATAAATCAAGAGCTAACAATTTAAGGATTTTTCCTTGGAATTTTTGCACACATAGATATAAAGAGAGGACAAGAGGCATACGATCAAGCATTGCAGGGGTCTCAAAGAGCAAAATATCTTTCTTCCCATCACTAACCGCATTCACTAGCTTTGGAATGATGGACCTAAAAAACCCAATTGTTTGGGGCTTAGGCAACGCGATGCCTTCATTAAACAATGAATCTATTTCTTTGAAGAGTGGGAATCCCAAGTCCCGATCAATGAGTGTTATCTCAAGCTGAGGGAGCAAAGCGTGCAGCACAGATTTTAGTGTCTTTCCGTTGAAAGTGAGATGTTTCTCCTCTGAAAACGCTTCATCTCTTGGTATATACACACTGGAGCTTGTTTCTTCAGATAATGGGTCTGCATTGACATTTGACAATAGAATATAATGTAACTATAAAGACAGCCTCAATGAACATACTGAAGAGCAAAAAATATCAGATACATTTGGTAAATATGTTAACAGAGGTTACTGAGTGCTTAGTTAATTAGAATCCGAGTTTGTCTGAAATAAACAACAGTAGAGCTGTAGAACATAGACACCAAATTGATTCCAAAGTTTTGGATACCAAGTATCTTGTCAAATCCCAACTAATGTGATAGTGTTCATTTTAATTAGTGTCTATTACTTGAGAAAAGTTTGATGAAACTATTACATTTCCTTATTGATCACATTATGTGTAATGGTTTACTGGAAAACAAGGCCAGCAGGAAACATTTTAACAGAAATTAAACCTACTACTATGTACTTAATCACATCAACAGAATCCATTTTGTTTATTAATGCTAGTGGTTATTGGTTACCAGTTTCACTG
This sequence comes from Fragaria nilgerrensis, assembly GCA_010134655.1. Classification (NCBI taxonomy): domain Eukaryota; kingdom Viridiplantae; phylum Streptophyta; class Magnoliopsida; order Rosales; family Rosaceae; genus Fragaria; species Fragaria nilgerrensis. The sequence continues at coordinate 833,750 of CM020983.1, forward strand.
TGCGGGCGTCCTGTTCTGCAGCGCCTAGGGTATGGATGCTCTTTGCCGCCAAGGACTGGCCTAATCAGATTGTTATCTGGATCTCCAAGATCATTATATAGATCATAATCGTAAATCCTGTCCGATGTTTTCCTTTCGTCCTCTCCATTCCCTCGCAAAATTCTCAGCTCCATTTCTCTAAGCCTCTTCAACCCACTTGGAGTCTCTGATGGCAAGTAAGACTGGTTCATTATGCACACAAGTTAACATTATTAGAATGATGAAAGCCACATTTTTACACCACGGAACCAGTCCCATGCAGAACAGTAATGTAAAGAAGGCAAAATAACAATAGCATATATTATGTTATCAAATGTTCAGTTGAATCAGCTGGTAGCTAGTTCATCCTAATAGACATTAAGCATCAGAATTAGTAAGGGATCATATATTGGGTATATAAAAGAAAATGAAAGAAAATTGCAAGTGCATCTCGATCACTGACCTTGTTGGTGAAGAAAACTCTCTTGTGTGTATTATCATGCTTGGAATGAACCCACGATTTACAGGGAATGGTGAGAGTGGAGCCGTTTGGGAAGCCGGTGAGGTCGATGGTCTGGATGTAAATCTCCTTGCGGTGCTCATTCTCAATCTGAACAGCTCCGATTTCTCCGAAACCTGCTGGGACGCTCAACTCACTCTCATATATCACCTCCTTGACGTCTCTTCTCACTCTGCGAAGGTGCCCCTTGATCGCTTCCTTCTCTGTTCCCGTCCCTACCAGAATGAATTTATATTCAATTAAATTTCAATTTCACTCTCCTAAAATTATTGACCGTGCGTTTTGTTCATCGCGAATTAACCCAGAAAACCTCAAACCTCAGGGAATCAGGACGGTGATGCTATGGGGATATGCCGTCGATTTTTTGTTCCGATAATGCAAGCGATTTGCTCGACTGGTGACCCTAGACATAGAATTTTATTTTCTCCTTAATGTTTAATGTTCTCATCTATTGTTTCTCATTCAAATCAAATAAAATCATATAGTACCGTTTGGTCAAGTGACGTAAATCTTTTAGAGCTCCGAGAAAACAGGCGTGCGAATTAGGGTTGGGAAAACAGAGGGCGACCTTGTGGCCTGTCCGGCGGCGCTCCCATATTGACGGTGGCTCCTTGCCTCGTCCGCGTGTGGTGGTTGCTGTCGAGATGGCTTTTATTTCTGTGATAATACGGTCAAAAGCGATGGATGGAGAGAGGAAGTTTGCTGGTGGTTGGTGGTCTGATACTTGTTGGCTGGTATGGATGGTAGAGCGGGCTAGAGCGGCGGCGATTTCAAATTGGCGATGGATCGTCGATGTGGAGTGGTAGCACATGGCTGGAGGTGGACCGAAGATGGGTAGGTCGAGACAGAGCCGTTTTGCTTGGGTTGGTTTGACCAAATCTGGGTTCGGCTGCACAGTTTCGATTTGTGGAAGGACTGCGCTGCACAGTTAGGGTTTTCTGGTCTTTGGTTTTGGCTAGATTTAATAAGTCTCTCCTCTTTTGAGCGAGGGTTGGGGTGTCTTGGTTTGGTTGGTGTGCTACTTTGGTAGTATCATACCTGGGGATTATAGTTTATCTCGGTGCTGGCTGGTTGTCAACATGTGGGTGGATTACCTTTGCACGTGGTTTGGTTGTTTTTGGACACGGTGTTGAAGAAGGATAATTGGCTCGGTTTATTGTTGGTGGCAAGGTTGTATCGTGACTCTCAAGCTTTGGTAGCTCGTGTTGAGCGTAAAATTTGGTTAGGAGTTGGGCCCTTTCGGCTCATGGATGTTGCTTTTGGTGACGGACCCGTAACTATGGATCTTGTTAGGAATGTGTGTTGTGGTGTATGCACTATAACCGATCTTTCTATTGTGCTGTAATTTTCTTTATTATTAATGAAATTTCTTCTAAAAAAAAAGTGACATAAATCTTTTTTTCTAATTATTGTATTTGATTCATAATATTGTAGCACATTAATTATGTATTTATTAAAAATAAATAAATTAACTTATCGTGCAAATTAAAAGAAGGATATTAACAAACATTTAATTCTTTTTTAGAGAAACATACAGAATGGTGCCACTTTACTAATATTTAATTTATTAACAAACACATATGATAACATGTTCTCTTCTTCAACGGTTACACCTTTAAAAATTAATAACGTCAAGACTGGAAAAATATATATTATTTAATCGGAGACCAATTTTGTATTAATTTCTAATTTTGGGACCAATAAAAAATATTATTTAATTAAAATTATTAATTATCAAGATTTTACTGTAATTAATATAGAGCCATATATCCTCTTAGTGGTCTTCAATTTAATTATTAAGATCACAAACTGAGTCGTGTTCTAATACGTTATTATTAACTAGTCTGCAATCACATGTTCTGCGTATGTAATTATTGGAAAATTTTAGCGCCATTTATTTTTATAAGTGCGTACTCTATTCTTTAAATATTTTAGAGAAATTTTATATGCACACCTCTAAAATCTTAATATACATCTATTTCATAATACACCACTTATTTAATTTCTCATTCTGATATTTACTAAATACATAACCCAAAGTACCTAAATTACCCTTAATATAAAAATCCATAAAATATCTTATTATGTGATTATATTAAGACTATTATTATTGTATAATTAGTATATATTTATATAAATTAACATTTTATAGATATTCATATCTATTACTTGTGTTAGATTCATTGTTCATTTAAAATCTTAAACATGAAAATGATAAAAAAGATGAAAAATACATTTGTGAATAGTATTATAACGAAATATGTATTCATATGTATTATGTATAAGAATTGCATCGTTTCACACTTTGACACGTACTACTCTAAACTTGAAAATTATGAATCTTTAATTTTAAGGACAAAAAAGAAATTAATTGATTATCTAAATTTCCTTTAAATGTTTTGTTTAATTTAATAGTTTCCCTAAATAAGTTCTCAGTCTTAAAAATTTAATTTGTTCCCTTCCATGCCAGAGTTAAAAATTTAACTTGTTCAATAATTCACTTTATAAGTTTTCCAAAATAAGTTTTCATTTTTAATTTGTTTAATATTTCACATTATTAGTTTCAAATATAAAGTTCCTTTTTTAAATATTTTAATGGTGTATTACACATGTCTCTTTTCGTTATTTAACATACCAGTCAAATCTGATTTGAAATATCAAATATTAAGGATGTGTATTAAATTATTTATGATACGTATTTAAAACCTCTCAATATTTTAGTATTATATTGGCCGGTACTCTTCTAAAAAAATATCAGATTATGGTTTTTGAGTTGTGGTTGACAATGTCTGATAATTGTATAGATAGAGAAGAAAGAGGGGTGAGAGGGAGAGTGGACAGAGAGAGAAGAGATCGAGCGAGAGTCAAGAGATATGGTCATATGGAAAACAAGGAGTATTATTATTTTTTTAATTTTTTTTTTTTTGAGAATCATATGGAAAACAAGTAGAACACAGACAGATAAAGGAAATTTCAAATAAAGCAAGTTGTACAAAAATTAAAAAGAATTATTATTATAGTAAGATTAATCACTAAAAATATGGAAAGAAAATTAAAGACAAGGATGATGACTAGAAACTTTCAATTCCTCATACTGAAAATATTCAAAAAAGAAGAAGCTTCTATTCATACCTTCAAAAGAGAAATTTTAATAATTAACCTTTAATTACTTTTACGAAAAAACAAAATGTTATTTACAAAATGACCATTGTCCATTAAAATCATAAAAAATGAACCATTTTTTTAAACTAACTTTGATTTGATCAAAAAGAAAATTCAAGGGTTTTCTAAAGAAATAGAGTGATATATATATATACACACACTCTCACACATCTTGAATCTTATCGAGAACAATCAATCTAGCCGTTTCTTTGTTGTAAGTTTCATCTTATTGAATCAAAATTCCATAGTCATTTTTTCTATATACATCATCTCTTCATCTGTGAAACCAAGTTTTTTTTTTTTGTATTCATACAAAACCATGTATCAATTTCAGAATTTTAATTTGTAGTTATTTTATTTTTTTATTTTAAGAATGAAATCTTAATATTTAGCTTTAAATGTGTATTGTCCGTGCAAGAGTTTTTTGTGTGTCTTTATTGGTAATTTGATGTGAGTTGACAAATTTAATAAACACTTGAAGAAAATGAGAGGTGCAAGTGACCGTTTTAGAATATAATTAAGCTCGTTGTTTAGAAATGTACCAAGGAAAAAAAAATGAAACTTAAGTTCCCGGTACAACATTTCTTTCTGAAAAGGAAAAATTAAAAAGGCCAATTGATGTATAAAAATTAGATACTAATTTCAATTGTCCATGTGGTTTATATTTGAGCTTATTTTCTCATGCACTATTTTGGATGAATTGATGAAGTAAACCTACTAAATATTAATCCCACATCGGAGACTTTGTGATTTGGAAAACTGATGAGTACGTGATCAACTGGCCGGCATGGGGAATTAAAATGTTTAGTTACTTATAGCTATCTGCTCTTGTATATATCTAATTATCTATATACATAGCTGTCAATAGATAGAATAATATCGAAGTGGTGATGTGGGAATCAAAAACATATATATGCAAATTGTGTGGTCGTGCTGTCGTAAAAATTTAAAACCTAGTATAGGTTTCTTTTTCGTTTTGGAGAAAACCTATCTTTCTTAAGTATTGAATATATTCATATAATCCTAAGAAGAGCATAGCGGCTTTAAAACAATGTCCTTTTAGACCCAGCGGAAATTGCACCTACAGAGGTTGTGCCATGCCAGCAGCTGGTTGGAAATGATCGAAATATAACTAGACCTGAATGAGCTAGCTAGTTGATTAGATTTCGTGATATGAAAAATGGGAAGTTTTAATGCAAGGGCTTACTGGGATCAAGCTCGGCGCTAACTAGCTCCAGCAGAAAGGTTTTGCCTAGCAAGTCCTCGAGGTGACGAGTGATCCCTATAGTTGATAGGAAGCCTCCGGCTGTTGCTTTGACCGTAACCACAGCTTTTATGGTTAGTGCTGCAGCTTGATCATCTGCTGCTTCGAGCGCATCATTGGAAACTTTGCAAGGGCGGACACCCGGGCGGTGGCGAAGGATGTTGGCGAGGGAGGAATTTTCATGGTGACTGATCAGCTCATCCAAGTGGGATTCCTGCTGCAGCTGAGAATTCATCCTAGCTACCTAATGGATTGATGATCAGCTTAAGTGTTTTGCTTGCCAGAATGGTCTATTGAGTAGTGTATTTATAGAGAAAAGAAAGCCCTACCGGCTACCATAACACTTGCGAATACTTTGGTTCTGTATTAAAAGGTGTTAATATTGAACCCTAAAGTATTATTGCACATGCATATATTGTTAACGATATATATTTCCAACAACTGCGTACTACCGAATAGAAACTAAGATCGCCATTTTGTAAAATATGCAAACTGCGAAGAAATATTCAGTGACCATTCAAGTGGAATATACATGCAAATTAAATTCAGTGATTAGTCTGTACATGCACTCGATGACAATTCGTCCTAGTATTGTATTGCTATTTTATGTTTTGTCAAAACTTACATTTCTGGGATGGCTGGTTCTTTGCTCAAGTTGGTCTAAAATACGTTAGCATACCTATGCAAGTATGCATATATATATTCCCGGTTTTATTTTTTATATCGACTTTTTTTTTTAGATATTGATTTTTTATATCGACTTGTTGAAAACGATTCATGTCTATTGTTTTTTTTCTTTTTTCTTTTGTGTTAACGCCGTACGAAAAGCTATTCATTCATTAATTAAAAGTAGGTAACAATGTACGTGAACACAACTTATTCAACCTCGCGGGCTACGTAAAAATCAAATTATACAAAACAACGGAAGAAAAACCTAAGCCATGCATCTTTATGTGGCAAAACCCTAGATGAAGCTTCATGATCAACAAACTAATAACCTGCAAGCTAGCTTATTCAAACACCTGAGACCCGCCTACTCAGAGGAGGCATCCCCAGGCGGAGACACAACAACATTCTAAAGGTCCTAGTCTCCTGGAGGGGGGTGATCGAATAGGCCTTTTTCGAATTTTCGTTAACGTTTGTTCTAGAGGATAGCAATGGTTTGTCCTATCCCAGATTTACAGGATACGAATTTATAAAAAGTAAATTACAGTAAATAAACAATTAACACAGATATTTTTTTTACTTGCAGAAACCTTGAAACAGAGAGAGAAACTGCGTGCTCCTTTTGCTTGAGGGACAAACTTTCCACTATATATGTTGAAGGGACTTCTTATAAGAATAATAGTTCTAGAGATACAACATTTCTATGCTATCCCACCTAGTCCCAAACTAGTCTAGACCTATTTCCTTTCTTTTTTCTAAGCAGCAACAACTTGGAACACTTTTAAAAGTCTTGTTCGTGAATTCAGCTACCCAATAGCTAATTCAACCTTGAACACTTCTTAGGTTGGTTGCACTATGTACACATCCCTCACGGTATGCAACAATGATATGAGTTTATGAAAGAAGTTTTTCGTTCAAGTTCTAAAATTTACAATCACAAGGAAGACTTAGAGCATCATGAACAATGCAAGTTAAAACTAGACTCAACAAAAAAAAAGCAATATAACAGTTTTTAACAACCATTGAGCAAAGCTAAAGAGATATATATATATATATATATATATATATATGGCTGGATGTGGAGCGCACTTCCGCATTGTCTTTAAAGTGCGGACGTGCCTCCGTTCGTCACCATCCGGAGCCGATGACGGTGCGCCTCCACTCAGGCGGACTCCAGCAGTGTCCCCAATCATTTTCCCTCCCCGGTGAGTCCGCCGAATTCCAGTTGTCCAGCAAGATCACCCAAAACTTTAAACAAGATCGATCTCGCCGAAAAACTGGAATTCGGCGGACTCGCCGGGGAGGGAAAGTGATCGGGGACGCTGTTGGAGTCTGCTGGGGTGGAGGTGCGCCGTCGTCGGAGCCGTACGGTGGCGAACAGAGGGACGTCCGCACTTTAAAGACGGTGTGGACATCCGCTCCACATCGTTTTCGTGTATATATATATATATATATAGATATAAGGCAGATGTGACATCGATCAAAGAGATGATGCAAGCACATCTACCAAGTTGTTTAAGAAAAGGTTTTGCACATAAGTGTTTGGCTATAATACCGAAAGATGTAACCAAAAGGAGAGTTGTCACAAGCCAACATAATGAGACAAAATACCTTTTCCTAAAACAAGTTCGATTCAAATCAAGGAGCAATAAGGTTATAGAACCTCTTACTCAGTCCATTAGTGGACCATGACTCAACCAATAGCGACTGGTCATTGAATCAAACATAGTCCAGCTTTACGTTGGTCTACGTATCATAAGAACCAAGCTGGAGCCTTGGGCAGCAAACCATTTGGTCACGGGTTGGCACAACAAAAGATCTCAACCTTAAACTGGTTTGAGCGCCAAGACACTTACAAAACTCAGTTGTCAATTATCAATTGGAAAACATCAAAGACCTATTAAAATATGATAACAAGATCTTTGAATTCAAAGACAACTTGCTATCCTCTGTGAAAAACAGACGATATGCATATGCATGATTTACCAGAGACCATGAGAGAGTTAGTGACTTTAGAACTTGTTCTACTTGACAGAGGACAATAACTCCAGGTGTTTTGTGAGATAGAAGGATTGTCAACTTTCCTTATACTTTCACATTCATCGCTACTTTATCCTTTAGAGGACCACCATAACCACCGTATCCACAGAACCAGAATCCCCTTACGAGTACCAAGACTCTTTTTCTGATTGTTTTTGGGATCCAAGCTAACCACACATCCTCCAATGTTTTATTGTTCTTAGAACCCGGAGGTCTCCCCACTATTCTTTTCTTTGCTAGAGACACTTTGATCTTACCATGTTTATGGGGAAGAGCTAGTTTAGCCATGGCAACTCAAATGGAACTATTGCTTGCCTCATAACTTCACTACACGCTCTCTTATCACTACTAGAAGAAAGGCTTTAGCCGACGAAAATAAAAAAATCAGGCCGACGAATTATTTTTTCATCGGCTAAAGTCCACGTTAGCCGACAAAATTTTCCTTCGTCTGCTAATTTAAATTTTCGTCGACTATGATCAACTTTAGCCGACGAACTTTTAATTTTGTCAGCTAAAGAATTTTTTTCGTCGGCTATACTATACTTTAGTCGATGAAATTTTTTTTCGTCGGCCAATGTTTTTACTCGTCGGCCAAAGTTTTCCTTCGTCGGCCAAAGTTTTTCTTAGTAGACGAAAAAGAATCTCATCGGCTATTATCAAAAAAAGTCGTCGTCTATCATTTCGTCAGCTAAAAGAAAAACAATAAAATGTTGTATAACTTTGTGAACCAACTCTACATAGGAAGCAAAATTAACAAAAATCTCGTGAAATAAGATGTGTTCAGAATGATGAACTACGGCTATAGTTCAAAAATCACGTAAATCTGGTAACGTATCTGATGTAGAACAGTTGAACCCGGTATGCTGCAGATTTGGCGTTCGGTGTCCGATTAACTATTGTGATACATTTCCGGAAGCGTAACGGCCCTACGAGTCAAACACATTGCTATGCCATGATATATGAGCCTTTTTGGCCATCCGAGTCCGTTTAGAGCTTCAAAATGCAGTTTTCTTATTTCTAATTAGAGTTGACCGTTTAGATTGAGCCCTTAACGTTGTCGAATCCAGTTGAATTTTTTACCATAAACATCTTTCGTCATAATGATCATATCTGACGGTCGAATTTTGGTTTGTGAATTTTAGTCATCGGAATCATAACGTGTCTACTAATGTTGTATAACTTGTTTAGTAGGTTATACAACTTTGTGAACCAACTCTACATAGGAAGCAAAATTATCAAAAATCTTGGGAAATAAGATGTGTTCAGAATGGTGAAATACGGCTATGGTTCAAAAATCACATAAACCGGGTAACCTCTAGGTGCCTATAATAGCGGTCAACCTTGTTTACCGTTATTATTCCCTATGAGGAGCCCTATCGTCGGAAGGTAAATGTCTCAAAATTTTTATATGGGCTGTTGCGTATCATCTACCTGAGAGTTTTTGTGTGGACGGTTTGACCAAACTATGTAATATAGAGGGAGATATGAGCGTTTTCGTGTGATAAATGACGATGGATTAAGATTGACCGTTTCGATCGAGCCCTTAACGTTGTCGGATCCAGTTGAATTTTTTACCATAGACATCTTTCGTCATAATGTTCATATCTGACGGTTGAATTTTGGTTTGTGAATTTTAGTCATCGGAATCATAACGTGTCTACTAATGTTGTATAATTTGTTTAGTAGGTTATACAACTTTGTGAACCAACTCTACATAGGAAGCAAAATTATCAAAAATCTCGTGAAATAAGATGTGTTCATAATGATGAAATATGGTTATGGTTTAAAAATCATGTAAATCAGGTAACGTCTCGGTACCGATAGTAACGGTCAACCTTGTTTACCGTTATTATTCTCTATGGGGAGCCCTATCGTCGGAAGATAAATGTCTCAAAATTTTTATATAGGCAGTTGCGTCTCATCTACGTGAAAGTTTTTCGTGTCGAAGGTTGACCAAACTACGTAATATAGAGGGAGATATGAGTGTTTTTGTGAATTTATATACTTTAGCCGACGAGATATTAAAAAAGTCGTCGGCTAAGGTCAAAATTGTTTAGCGGTAAACCAAATCTGGAGGAAAATTTTAAAATGACTTTAGCCGACGAAAATATATGAAAAGTCGTCGGCTAAAGTCGAAAAAAAAATTGGCGGCAAACCAAATTTGAGGGAAAATTTTCAAAGGACTTAAATCGACGAAAATATATGATTTCGTCGGCTATTGTCAAAACTTTTTGGCGGTCAACCAAAATTTTCAAAATTTCAAAGGAGTTTAGCCGACGAAAATTTAGAATTTCATCGGGTAAAGTTCTTTATATAGGAGTTTTACCGGAGGTGGATGGTAAGAAGTCAGAAAATCAGAAAAAGTTACTGTTTCGCCTACCGGATTTTCTTCTCGGCCTAGCTCCGCCGTCAAGCCACCGGAGATCGCCACACTTGTCCTAAAAGCTTCGCCGTCGTCTCTACTTCATTGCTGGACAGGTGGTGCATCGAGTGGCGCCGCCATGAGGGATAAATCGAGCTCTAAAACTCCGCCGGTTCGGATTCGGTGTCGATCGAATTTCTCCTTCCTCAGATCACCATTTGGTGAGTTATATATATGGATAAGTTGAGTTTGATTAGTACTACATTCCCCTAGAATTTGGTAGCTCGATTCGGTGTGTGTGAGGAAAATCGAAGATTTAAAGTTTTTAGGGTTTAAAATTGGAGATTTATATATTTTGATTCAATTAACATGCTTAGGCTTAGAATTGGGCTTAGACTTCTTCTAGAAAGTTGTTCGACATATTGAGAGGAATATTCTGTCAAACTTTTTCGTCGATTGGAGGTGGCCGAAAGTTTTTACAGTTTTTTTTTTCAAAAACCAGCAACTTTAGCCAACGATATTTAAATACTTTAGCCGACGAATTATTACTATATTTTGTCGGCTATAATTAATTTTTTTAATTTTTCATACATACTTTAGCCGACGAATATCTATTTCGTCGGCTAAAGTCTCAGACTATGGTCGACGAAACATTTAAGATATTCGTCGGCTATTATCTGGGATAATAGCCGACGACAGAAGACGTCGTCGGCTAAATAGTGGACAATAGCCGACAACGGTTTCTAGTTTCGTCGGCTAAAGTCATCGCCGACGACCCTTTCCCGACGAAACTATAGCCGACGAGCCTTCATCGGCTAAGATCTTAACCGACGAATTAAGCTAACAGTTTTGTCGGCTAAAATGCTTGTCCTGGTAGTGTACCCATGTTATTCAGACCCATAAAAAGCATCTCTCTTAAACATAGTGATAGCCTCCACCACTGCTACCTCTTTCACTGCCAACTCTTGTGAAATGGGTGGAGCAGGAGACGGGATATGAAAGAGCTCCAATTGTGATTCCAGATTCGCAACCGAGACGGCGCACGCTGCCACCATAGCTTGGAACGATTTAACCAAACCCACCGTAAGAAATTATGCATATCAGAACTTTTCCCCTATGAAACAAACATTGCCCTAACCCTCCCCCCCTAAGAAATTATGATCAACGAGATTGTGGTTAGGGTTCGAGTACAGACATATAGGGTTAGGGTTAACATTACCTCGCACCCCTGCAGCCGACAAAACTTTTCCAAGTCCTGACTTATACCACCTCTGAGATTTGGAAATTTGGACCCCCTCCGATCACTTAGACGACCCACATGTACGTCCTACGGCCCGAGACGGCCGGTCACTGGATGTTCTAAAAGGCCGCACACCTGACAGCACCCAACTGCCTTCTCATATTTAAAGGAGAGATTAGCATTGACCGATCCAAACTCAAACGTCATGGGAGGATAGGCTTAGTACCTTGATCAAATCAGAAATCAGATGAGATTAGCATTTGGTACTTTTCCATATACCCAACCCAACTTATCCTATGATCCTACTGAAGTTTGAACTCATAACTCAACTTCTATTGGTTATTTAATAGAATAACAATAGACATTGAAGGTCCTAGAGGGGGCGGGGGGTTTGAATAGGCTCTGACAATTTTTTCGCTTTATCCCGCGCATAAGGATAACAAAGATTAGGTTATCCTATTTGCTGTGAGGTTAAGTTGTAAATGTAAAGATGCAAGTACTGTAAAATAAAAATATAACACCAGTACATTTTTCACTCGTAGAAACCTTGCAAAAACTATGTGCCCCTAACTCCTAAGGGACAAACTTTTCCACTATTGTAAACACACTTCTTTACAAGACTCACAACTCAGAAGATGATACAACGCCTAGCCGTACTGCCTAGTCTACCTACTAGCACTCAACTGAACTTTCTCTCTTTTCTCTCAAGTGTTTCACACATAGCACTATTCTAAGCTTCAAAACAGAACTTAGCTAACGCCTTAAGCTAATTCTGTAATACAGCTTTGCCGGGTTGTTTCATCACCTAGATAGATCTTAGGTATGCAAATGCACAATGATCTCAGTGTGAAATGTTTAATGCTCAGCTCTAAGATTGACAATCATAAGAAAGACTCAGAGAAATGAGCGAATAGGAAAATGCTGGACTCAATGTGTAGAAAACAAGAATGACAATTTTCAACAAACAAAGAGCATGAGGAGCCGCTCCATATTTATAGGCTAGGTGCAAGCTATGAGAAAGCAGGCACATTAACCAAATCAACAAAGCTTCTTTTGAACTTTAGCTTTTTGTCCGAAAGTAATAGGACAGATAGGATCATAGGGATCCATTAGTTATAAGACAAAAATTAAGATAAACTTTCCCAAAGGGGAACGAAGCCAAAAGAAAAGAGGCAAATGGTTTTGAAAAACTTAATCAGTTTAAGTCAAGGATAATAAGTCTACAAAACCGCTAACTCTATTAGGACACATAGGCCAGCTGATAGCTTAGGCGGTGCATCACATGAGTCAGCTGTTGGTTTGTGTATCACAAAACCTAGCTGAACTCATGTGGTCACGGATTGGCTTAGCAACACAACCCTAGCTAACTGACTTGGAGCTTAAGAACAATTAACAAATGTTTTGCTTAAAAGGGATTTGAAATTCAAACACTTCAAAACTAAAACAAATACGTTTGAATATGCACAACGGTCAGACACAACATATATGATAGATACAACAGGGGTATCCATCAAATCTGGATGGCAAGCCCTTAGTGAATGAATGTGATGCACATGCATGAACTACTTGATGCACATGAGATATGTCAGGTTCTTCATTTTTCACTTGAGCAGTCCTTATTATCAGGCTACAACATGTAGCTTGTATCCTTGTGTCTTGATCATAAAGGGATAGCCAATAGTTCATATACCAACAAACATATATAATATTCTTGTAATTACTATGCAAAACGATACTAAACTGCTCTTCATCCCTAGAGCTCCAAAAAAACAAGACTTGGGTTTCTCGAATTTTTCTCCTTGTCCGGCAGTGCTCGTGATCGACATTGGCCACGGCCCGACAGCTACTGGGTTGCTATCGAACGGGAATTGATGTCTATGGGCTCGAGCATTCAAGAGGGAGGTTGAATCACGTCTTGGCTAGTTTGATTTGGTTATGGACTCTGTGTGCGTATCTCTTGGCATGGTGTTACTTTGTGTTATTAATTCAAAAGAATGCTACTAAACTGTTGAAGAACATATTATTGATTACTTTGCTCATCATGCATTCAGCCTTGAGCTGTAATTTATAATGCAGACACCGCATGTTGTTTATTCCAATTTATAATCAAGGGCTAGTTACTGACACAAATTTTACAAAATTAGATGCATCACAGAATAGATTTTAGATGGAGATGCTATTAGGGACTCCCATTCCTGTGACCCCAGGTTTTGAGAATGGTTTCAGAAGCTCATATGGTACAACACCTGCTCCAACTCTGTTTCTCAGGCTCTTATCGGCATTCCTCTCATTGATAATTCTTTCTAGCTCTTTTAAACTGTCCTTGAAACACTCGAATGCATCCATTATAACAGGATTTTCAGTCCAGGATGGCTCCAAAATCTCACCAAGATACTCCTCATCAGGTGAATGTGTCGATAGCACATCTAACACAGCCATCACTGTTGTTGCTTGAATCTTTGAGGGAAAGCAGTTTAGAAGTACTGTTTCGGGTTTCGTCATAAAAGTATCGACAGCCTCATCGGATGGTTCTTCACATGGCATGTTGGTTCGAGCTATTGTAGGTCTGTTCGAAAGTATCCAGCATATGTGTACTGCCCAAAGTTCACAGCGGCATGGTGACCAGATGTCACCCAAATTATTGTTGTCAAAACATGAACGAGATCTTTCTGGGTTTTCAGAACAGGCCACCATGGCTCATCTTTTTTGTCTTCATGGCCTTTAGTTCTAACTTCTGTCCACCAACCTTGAAGCTCCTCATCACATTCAACAACACTAGCATCTTGGTAGTAGTGATTTACATAGTCGCTCACCCACTTCTTAATGGCATCCCAAAGAATAAGACCGTCGTTTGCAAAAGGGTAGTCTTCAATTGTTAGCTTCAGACCATGCTGCTTGGCCGTTGCATCCTCAACTGCCATTCCCCTGAAAGTAATAAAAACTAACTAATTAGTAGTTAAAATTCTATGCTACTCAAACAGATACCAAGTATAAGATATTCCTTTGTAATACATAATAATTTGGAAAAAGAATGCGGTTTGAACCTATAAATACCTTCTTATCAGATCTGCTGGCAAAGCTTCCATGTCAAAGCGCCAGAGTTTGTCATAGGCAGCAGAACTAAGCTCCATAGAGTACTTTCTGGTGAAAAGCTACTCTCAATGATTCCGCCTGCATTAATTAGGCTTTCTCGAGCCAGAGCGTTTATTTCCATTGTATACCGAAAATGAGGATTAAGAAATCTATAGATGGGATGCATAGCACTCATTTGCCGATTAGCTGCAATTATGTAGGGCTCTGTCACACAGTGAGTCCGAAGCCTGTGAAAATAATTATGATTACAGACAAGTCACACCGCATATAGTATATGTTTTGATTAATAATCCCTAATTCTGTGGTTACCATCTGCCAATAAGAATAAAGATTTAAACCTAGTTTAGTACCATTTTCTTACCAGTGGATCACAAGCTGATGATAGCCAGAGTCATGAGCACAAACATGAGCTTTAGCAAGCCTCCATAGCCATACACCAGTGGCATCCCAGCATGGGATGAAGACTTGCTTCCATTGTGGCTTGTCACCAGTTGGTGGCCGAGCAAGTTCAATAGCAATAGGCCTCAGACAGCCACTCTCAGTAAGAAAGAATAGTGTCCGAGAACCATACAATGTGGTCCCTTCAATTTCTCTCACTTTGTTCACTAAAGGAATGAGCAGGTCATGATAATCCAAGAGAAACAACTTCTTTTTCTCCAAGGCCTGCATTTCAATATCCCGCAGTTTTTCTTTCACATAGCAAATAACACAAATGGTCGCGCATAAACATGTACAGGATTGAATAATTACAAATCAGATGCATCATAATGAGGAACAATTCATCCACTCAAACAGATAGATAATCAAAACAAGACGACATGAGGAGGTCAATAGTGTTCAGAATGTGAGATTAGCAAGGGATTTTAAAATCTACCTCATTGACTGTCATGAAACCCTTAATTTCTTTCTCCACAAGTTCAGTTGTGATCAATGATTCAGGTGAGCCGTACATCTCAGGGTCAAGTTTACTTTTCAGCGGCCATTCCTGTAAAAGAAAGTTAGAAAAAAAAGAAAAAAAACAAGAGCTGAGGGCCACAAGAGAGAGGAAAGAAAGAGATATGTTACATCAAAACACAGAACTAAGGAGGGGAAAGAAAGGCAAAGAATCTATAGGTTTTGGTTTACTTATGGAATTAAAAGATTCGTATCAAAAAAAAAAAAAATCTAAGTACCTTAACTAGCTCAATACTAAATGGATTAAGACCAGATAGAGTTTGCCGAGAAAATTCTTCATCTCTGAACCAAGAAAATTTATCACCTGCAACAGAAGAGATAAATCAAGAACTAACAATATAAGGATTATTCCTCGGAACTTTTGCACATATAGACATAAAGAGAGGACAGGAGGCATACGGTCAAGCATTGCTGGGGTCTCAAAGAGCAAAAGATCTTTCTGCTCATCACTGATAGCCCTCACTAGCCTTGGAATGACTGACCTTAGAAAACCAATTGTTTTGGGCGTAGGCAACGCGATGCCTTCGTTAAACAAAGAATCTATTTCTTTGAAGAGCGGAAATCCCAAGTTCCGGTCAAGTGATACTTCTAGCTGAGGGAGCAATGCGTGCAGCACAGATTTTAGTGTCTTTCCGTTGAATGTGAGATGTTTCTCCTCTGAAAACGCTTCATCTCTGGTATATACACACTAGTGCTTCTTTCTTCAGATAATGGGTCTGCATTGACATTTGACAATAGAACATAGCATGTACAAAATTATCAATAAATTCATTTTCAGGCCATTAATTACTACTAGCCAGCCTTGTTTTTGTATTTTTCATGAGATCAGCTCATTTTCTGTTTTATCAACTGATTCGTTGTGAATTGAAACACTTTATCATTAAGGAAAAGCACATCATCATTAGAATCCATTTTTGTTTTGTTTGCTAATGGTCAGTGGTATACCCTTTTCAGTGCGCGGACGTCCTGTTCTGCAGCGCCTAGGGTATGGAAGCTCTTTGCCGCCCAGTACTGGTCTAGCTAGTGTGCTATCTGGAACTCCAAGATCATTATATTTATCATAATCGTAAATTCTATCTGATTTTTTTCTTTCACCCTCTCCATTTCCTCGCAAAATTCGCAGCTCCATTTTTCTTAGCCTCTTCAACCCGCTTGGAGTCTCTGATGGCAAGTAAGACTGGTTCATTGTGCAGACAAGTTAACATCTTAGAAATATGGAAGGCACATTTGTTACATGACGAAACTGGCCACATGCAGCATAGTAATTTAAAGAAGGAAGCATATGAAAATCTTGAATGATCAATGTTAATTTGAGTAAAGTAGTTCATCCTATGAGGCTGTTAGAAGCAATACAGAATCATATAAGGATAAATTACAAAATATCCCCGAATTATGATGCTACTTTCATTTTCATATATCTAACCCTTCAAATATTTGCATTTTCATACCTGACTATCAAATGTTCAAATATTTAATTTAGAATTGAAATTTCTTTAGTCCTTATGGTTTGAAGTCGACATCTGTTTAGTCCTTGTGGTTTTATTTTAATCTGAATAGTCCTTAAAGTCATGATTTTTCATCCAAATAGTCATTCCGACAATTTTCCCAGTTAAAGGTCATAAGGACTATTTGGATGAAATCATAACTTTAATCTGAATAGTCTTTAAAGTCATGATTTTTCATCCAAATAGTCATTCCGACAATTTTCCCAGTTAAAGGTCATAAAGACTATTTGAATGAAAAATCATAACTTTAAGGACTATTCAGATTAAAATAAAACCATAAGGACTATTTGGTTGAAAAATCGTGACTTTGAGTACTATTTAGATTAAAATAAAACCATAAAGACTAAACACTTCAAACCAAAAAGACTATACAATATTTTACCCTTCAATTTATTTCCTTAGATCGATGACTAACCTTGTTGGTGAAGAAAACTCTCTTCTGTGCATTATGATGCTTGGAATGAACCCATGAGGTACAGGGAATGGTGAGAGTAGAGCCATTTGGGAA
Source organism: Fragaria nilgerrensis (assembly GCA_010134655.1). Taxonomy (NCBI): domain Eukaryota; kingdom Viridiplantae; phylum Streptophyta; class Magnoliopsida; order Rosales; family Rosaceae; genus Fragaria; species Fragaria nilgerrensis. The sequence continues at coordinate 851,082 of CM020983.1, forward strand.
GCGGTGAGGTCGATGGTCTGGATGTAAATCTCCTTGCTGTGCTCATTCTCAACCAGAACAGCTCCAATCTCTCCAAATCCTTTTGGGATGCTAAACTCACTCTCATATATCACCTCCTCAACGTCTCTCCTCACTCTGTGCGAGTGCCCCTTGATCGGTTCCTTCTCTTTTCCTGTCTCTACCAGAATTCAATAAATATACGATTAAATCCTGAAAGAACGGATAGATATAAAACGGTTTATTCCGGTTTCTCACTCTAGGGTTCTTTCTACATCTTGCCGTCACAAATCAGATACGGCAGCGGTGAGGCTATTGCTCGTTCTAGCAGTCTACCATCAGGTGTTCTCCAATTTATTTCAAGCATTTAGGTTCATAGGATGGTACGCGCTTCTTAAGGTCCTACAAGTTTTAAGAATAAATTGTGATTTGTAGTTGGACACTTGGACCGAATTTGTTTCATTTCTTAACAAAAAAATTAACTTTTACACTAAACATCGATTTTGCAAAAAGATATAGGAATACAGGGAGCCATTCTAGTAAAGACTCTTTAGTTAAAAACTAGTTGAAGACTTTTCGGTTTATGATTTAAAAAACTCATTTTTCGATCACATTTTGTCATCTCATCCGTTCAATTTTTAGGTTTATATGAGTAGATCATTTCTATAAATTTTCAGCCAAATTAATGTTCGTTAAGATAACAAACTAGATCAAATTAATAGACGAACCAAATCTGTCAAATATGAACCGTTCAAGTTCATAATTGATAAATCACACTTATGAATGTCTTAACAATTTTCAATATAGCTGAAAATTTGGAGAAATTATCTACTCATAAATACCTATAATCGAACGGTCAAGATGTGGATATAAGATCGAAAGGTGGGATAAGCCGAAAAGTCATCAACCAGTCTTCAACTTAAGGGTCCTTATTAGAAAGGATTTCTAGGAATACATCCACCCTACTATCTTAATTTTCTAAACGTCAAAACCCTAAGTTGCCGCTCTACGATAGCCACCAAATCCCAAACCTCTTTCTCCTCAAGAAGAACGGCAAGTCCTCCTCCAAGACATCGTTCTTCATCGACGACGTTACCAAGTCGTTCACAGCCTATCTCGTTCTTGGGTGTTCAAAGGTTGTGGACATATCTGCTAGCATCTCGGGTGCACAGCGTAGGGCTACTCAGTCCATTCTAGTTTTGAAGCCTCTCAACCCTGAACCACATTATTTGGCGAACATGAAGAAGTTTTGCAATAGAATTTGGGTGTCGGAATCCAGATTTAAAAGCCTACGAAGCCGAAGCCGAATAAGGAGCTAGAGGAACATAAACTAAATTTTAAGAAGGTGCCTAAGCCTACTAACCCTAGCTCTAAGGGTAAAGAGGTTCTTTAATTTTTCTGTCTGTTTAGAACTTTGCCTATAATATATTAATTTGCTATTTTAGGTTGTAGGCTCCCTTTTAATTAAATAAGCGAGCATGTTTGATGTAATGAGAGTACTATTATATGTTAATCGCTTGTTCTTATATGTTTTATGTACGTAAGACATTATGTACAATATAATAATAATTCATACGTGTAACCACTACTTGAGTTGAATGAGATTATTAAATTGTTATTATTTAAAAGAAATTACCATAGGATTCATTTATGATTCTAAAAATTTCTTAAGAAAAAAAAAGTTAATAAAATCTCTTTACCCAGCACACCATTTTGAACCGATGATCTCTATGACGTAAGTTAGGCTAGCTAACTGACGGACCACGGGGTTCACCGATGTAAAAAATCTATATATATGTTATACGAGTAATATATAATTAATAAATAATGATTACACATCCACTCGATGCATGCAGGTTATGTAATGTTGTGAGTTGGAAAACTTGATCAGTATGTGAAACGTGATCTGGTCTTGCGCTTTAAAATGTTCAAATTGTGGGAACTACTCCACTGTCATCAGCTACTCCAACATTATTTTTATACATATATATATATATAGTCCAATACGGACGTCCGCACCGTAAAACGGTACGGATTTCCCTCCGTTCGGCATCGTAGGGCGCCAGCGAGGGCGCGTCTCTACCCTAGCGGACTCCAGCAGCTTTCCCGACCACTTTTCATCCCCGGCGAGTCCGCTGAATTCCAGTTTTCGGCAAGATCGATCACCTAAAACTTCAAACAAAGTCAATCTGGGCGGAAAACTAGAATTCGACGGACTCGCTGGGGATGAAAAGTGATCGGGGAAGCTGCTGGAATCCGCTGGGGTGGAGACGCGCCCTCGCCGGCGCCGTACGGTGGCGAACGGAGGGAAATCCGCACCGTAAAGCGGTGCGGACGTCCGCACCTAATAACTGTTGTATATATATATAGCTGTGAATTGAAAGAAAACTAGAACGGCAGTAGTGATGTGGGAATTAAAAATATATGCTTGGTCATGGAAGCTGCTTCAGTTGAATATCTATGTTGCTTAACCGTTATATATGTTAATATGACAAATGAAGTTTTAATGCAAGAGCTTACTGGGATCAAGCTCGGCGCAAACTAGCTCCAGCAGAGAGGTTTTGCCAAGCAAGTCCTCCAAGTGACGAGCGATCCCTATAGTGGAGCGGACACCTCCGGCAGTTGCTATGATCGTAACCACTGCTTTTACAGTTAGTACTGCTACTTGATCATCTGCAGCTGGTTTGAGCACATCACTGGAAACTTGATGAAGATGACCACCGTGAAGGGGAAGGATGTCGACGAGGGACGGGTATCCATGGTGATGACTGATCAGATCCTCAAAGTGGGATTCCGGCTGCAGCTGAGAATTCATAATTCTAACCAATGTTCGCCTAGCTAGCTAGGTAGTTAATTGATTGATGATCAGCTTAAGTGTTTAATTTGCTTGTCAAATCGTCTCCTGAGTCCTTGTATCTATTTATAGAGAAAAATTGCTACCCTAGAACTTGCGAATAGTGTTGGGTTCTGTTGTAAGAAATGTTATTATACATTAAAACCCTAGAACTATGTTTGTCGCTACAACATAACGTTAACCGTATTTCCAACAACTACGGACTCTAGCGAATGGAATAAGTAATATATGTAACATGATTTCAGTTCAAAAGACATTTTATTTTACACAAATTTTTACACCGTTTTTTAGCCTTTAGATTTAATTGTTTTCAATGGTCTTGATTCCTTATAAACATGATGTGGCAGATGATGTGGAAACAATTTCATCGATGATTTTATATAGAAAATCAAATCAAAACAGAAGACATCGAAAAGAAAACAAATATATCAATTTTCATCCTCGAAAGTGTATATATATTCTCCAAGTTGATTGCAAAAATGATAAATATAGTAATTGTAAACCTGTTCTAACGGAACATGTAAGATTGAATAAGAACATGTAAGATTAATATTCAGGATGAGAAAAAACAAGGACCATCAATTTTCTTCATCTAGATTCTAGACCCAAATCTGATTTCAATGTAAAAGAAAGAAAAAGGGGATCTGAAAACCATTAAAAACCCAAGAAGAAGAGAGACATAAAACTTGTACCATTGCTCATACTAATTTGATGGGAAAACAAAAGGGACATGGCCGGGATTGTTGGATCAACTCAAGGAAAAAGAAGAATTGCTAATGAAAGTACAGTGCTAGGTTGTTCATATTTCCCAGAAGAACAAGTTCCAGCTAAAAGATGAAGACTTTCATCTTCTATCTTCAACTTTCCTTCCTTAATTATAAATTTATTGTATTAAAGTTTATCTGTTGTGTTTTATGAGAAAATACATATAATTGTTTCCACATCATCTGTCACATAATGGTTATAATGAATCAAAACCATTGAAAACAATCAAATCTATTGGCTAAAAAATAGTGTAAAAATTTGTGTAAATAAAAAGTCCCTTCATCCGGACCAATGTAACATATGCAATTGCTATTTTGTATCTACTGAAGGCACATTTCTGGTTGTTTTATTATTTTATTTCAATATTGTTCTATCTATTGTATTCCATGGTCATCATACATATGCCCAGGCTAAGTCCTGGCCTGGTAAGGTTGAAACCCTGGAAGATGTGAATCTTCTCAAGTCTCTCCATATTTAAAAGAAAAATTGAAGAAAAAAAAGGTAAGTCCTACCAGTAACCGAACTTCGTTGTGCGTATTTAACGCCCTCTGGGCTCCCGGGCCTAACTAGGTATTATATTTTTTATTTAATAATTTTTTTCAATTGCCATTAATTTTTTGATTGTGTTATAAACTCTTATTTTTTTAACAACAAATACCGCCTCTCTCAATCCCCCAAACCCTAGAGAGAGCGACCCTGAGTTTCAAACCTCTTGTCCAACGACGTGCCTTGTGCCGTCGTCAGACAAGACTTTTCATCCACCCTACTGGGTCGGGTGTGTCGCTGGGTCCTTGACCCGTTCTGGTTTTACGGCTTGTGTGAAGGATGGTGAGGTTTGACATGCTTGGATCCAACGGTAGAGGAGGGGGTCGTCGTGCGCGGTGGGGTTTTGCGGTAAGCAGCATGAGGCTTTGGTTTCCAATCTAATCAGAAGCGGCAGTTGATGGTGGTTGGCACCAATGGCGTTCGATTTGGATGGTTATTGTAGGGAGTTTTCTTGCTTTATCTGTTCTGGTCGTGCTGGTGGTGAAGACTACGACGAGATCTCTGACAAGCACGGCAAGGAGGGTGACTGATGGTGTTGTACGTGTTAGGCCACATATGGGCTTCCATGGGCTACGCAAAGGGCTGGATCTGATGCTTTTTTGGCACAGTCTATTTAGGATTTAATCTAGTCATTAGGTTTTTAATCTTTTGTTGTCGAACCCGAGTCAATCAGCTAGTTTGCTAGCAAATTTTGGGTTCTGTTTATCTTTGTTTTTGTGCTTCGTCACATGCTGATTGCAATAGGTTGCTCAAGGGTAGCCTTATGGCTTGATTGTTACGTTACCCTTCTGGGGTAAGTCATGTATTTGTAATTTCCTTTTGTACTGAATATAAGGTCGTACCTCATTTCTCTAAAAAAAACAACACATAAAATATAATTTCATTACTTATCAACGCAGCCTCAGAGACTTAATTGACACAACCTATGGCCCATCAAAAGGCTATTTTATGCCGATTGGCATGTGCATGTCTCCATTAGTACCAGATTCTAGCATTGCCGACCCGCAGCCAAACCCACGTACGACCACCATAAAACCCTCCATGAAACTTCACTAACCAGCCTAGTTATGTTGGAACCAGGATCTAACCAGGTTCACCATAGCCACACAACCCAAAAATCAACACAGATCCACACAGCCTCACCATCATATCGAATTGCCCAAAACCAGCCAAGCTGCGACATCGTACGCCCCTGATCATAGGAGCCTCATTCGAAGCGCTCCTAAAAGTCAGGCAAAGCCAAGTACGAGTACTAAAGAAATAGGAGGTGTTCCGCCTACGTTTCTCAAGAGATGGGAAACCACTCTGTCGACCGATGACGCCATGACAGGCATCTAGCGAAGTTTCATATGGTTTCTCTCTTTTCGATTTCTCTCAATCTGTATGTGACAAAAGAGTTAGGGAAGAAAACTAAAAAAAGTATTATCGAGTATTACGTAGCACAAATAAGTAGTAATTTGGGTAAAGAAGAAAATTAATGTGGTGTAAGAGGGGAAAATGTTCCCAAAATTAGAGTCGGGGGGACATTGTCGCCTAAAGTTAACCATCTCATAGAACCAAATTATGTACAATTGAGCTAGCTATGAATTGGAATTTGAAAATACAGGAGTGGTATCCACTCTAACGCTGGACGTTATTTATATGCATGTATGAAAGAAAATGCAGTGATCACATAGGACTTAAAATATGTATATATATATATAGTTCCTATCTAGAGTAAAGCTTCGCTCTGAAATTAACGTGTGAAGGTCCTTATTTGACTTACTTTTCGGTCATATTTTTCGATCATACCCGGTCAGTATCTGGATACATATCATATGATCATCCTTACAAAGTTTCATCCAGTTTGGTGATCGTTTGCACACCGAATCAGATAAAATAAATCAATAGAACAAAATCTGTCCAAGTAGAACCGTTGGAGTAAATCATGATTATGAAGGCTTAAACGGTCACCAAACTGGATGAAACTTTATAAGGATGATCATATGATATGTATCCAGATACTGACCGGGTATGATCGAAAAATATGACCGAAAAGTGAGTCAAATAAGGACATTCGCACGTTAATTTCAGAGCGAAACTTCGCTCTAGATAGAGACTGTATATATATATATATATGTATATAGTTATTAAAATAATAATGTTAAATGAACCATCATTTTGAAAAATATAAAATATTGTATAGTCCTTATGGTTTAAAGTGGACATCTGTTTAGTTGTTATGGTTTTATTTTAATCTGAATAGTTCTTAAAGTTACGACTTTTCATCTAAATAGTCTTTATGGTTTTATTTTAATCTGAATAGTCCTTAAAGTCATGATTTTTCATCCAAATAGTCCTTATGACTTTTAATTGAAAAAATTATCGGAAATACTATTTGGATGAAAAATCATGACTTTAAAGACTGTTTAGATTAAAATAAAACCATAAGGACATTTGGATGAAAAATTATGACTTTAAGGACTATTCAGATTAAAATAAAATCAGAAGGACTAAACAGATGTCGACTTCAAACCACAATGACTAAACAAATTTCAATTCTTTTGAAAACCACATACATCCCACCTTACATGATGACAACCGATTAATGTGACAGAAAAACCGTACGTAAAAGATTAAAAAAGTATTTTGAGTTCTATAGCCATTAAGTAACTATAAGTGCACCATATGTAACTCATCTTTGTAGTAAATTTATGATGATTATTGATCAGATCATGTCTTGGATCTGTGCTGCTTATCTACTATATATTCTTATATATGTACGTTTGGTTAACAGGAGTTGGAAGATGTACGTATACGTTAGCAGGCAGCTCAATTGCAAGAATGCCTTGTATCCCAAGTTTCTATCATGTATAGATCGATCGATATATTAATTCGATCAAAGCTGTACCTGTGATGTAATATTTGTACTATATAGTACTATTTGGGAGATTATTAATCGTCACAGAAGATGAAGTAGATAGAGATAATCAAAATATTGTCAATGACTGGTAGGTCTGAAAGATAATGTCAAAGTCAGAAAAGCTTCCAGGCTTACGAATCGTTCTACGATCAGCAGCTGAGCTAATGAGATATGTTTAAGTTGCTTATGAAACGTTGAGAAAGACTACTTGTATTATTATAAGCACAAGAGGCCAATTAGACTCGGCCTAATAATTGACACATTATCTTACAACTACTCGGACCCTAGCTAAGAAAGAATAACTATTTTCAAACTTCAATTGCGGAGAAAATTCTATGAAAATGAAACTACTCTACTCTATTCTATAGAATACAGTCGTGAAAGATAACTTATATATTGATCATGTGTTAATAAAAATATACAACTTGTGTCTGCGTTTATTAAAAAGAAAAAAGAAAAAAAAAGGAATATGCGCGGCGGCTTTCAAAATGTTTTTATAAAAAGATTCAAACCATGGAAAACTTAATACAGTAAAATCCTGATAATTTAATATTCGATAGATTAATAAACTTGATTAAATAATATTTTTTATCGGTCACAAAATAAAAAAGGAAAAATTTTAAGAATAATACATGACAAATGATCCACTCCTAATTTTGGTGTTTCAAGTTTCAAAACAATCATAATGGTACATGAACTTGTAATCTCAACCGAAAATATATACATACTGTTACATTCTCTGTTATCTAACGTGTTTTCCATTAAACTTTGAGGGGCAAATCCGTCACTCCTTAATTTAGCAGTAATAAATTATTAAAATCAATTATTAAATTAATAATTAATAAGGAGAGGAAAATAAGAAAAGAAAAAGTATTATTGTCTCTCTTTTTCGTCCTCGTTCAAACTCAACATACATAAAAATGGTGATCGAGGTAGGATTGTAAGAGGAATTAGAAGATAATTTGATTTGGTAAGTTATGGAAGAAATGGTTTGAATATATATCGGTGGATATTAAGTAAGGAAACTTAGACCGAGAAAGCTATATTCTAGTTTTACTTGGATTGGGACGAGCAACAAAGTATTTGTTTTTTTTTTTTTTTTTTGATGAATATGAGCCTTTCATTAAAACCAAACCCAGTAACTTACAAATACAACGAATAGGAAGTAAAGAAACCAAGTAAGGGGAAAACATCAAAGTCTTTGAGAATATATGTTCTGAGTTTACAAGATTAAAAAAGTATATAAACAGAAAAAAAGAAAAAGAAAACATAATATAAAGAAAGAGAGAATGGAGAAAACCCGAAACCACCCTTTGAAAAATGAGAAATTACATAGAGTTAACGGTGTTATTGGCGGCATGTGCGCTAAAAGTGTGCCGGTTTTCAAACGTCATGTACCATTTTAATTGTTTTGAAACTTGAAACACTAAAATTGAGAGTAGATCGTTTGTCATGTATTGTTCTTAAAATTTTCTTAATAATAAATTAGTGTAAAATTTACCTTGATAAATTAATAACTTTAATTAAATAATATTTTTTACCGGTCATAACGTTATTAATTTATAGAGGTTTAATTGTACAGCAGCTAGCTGATGGCACAGAAATGGAATTATCTCATATTTGTTTAATTGTTTTCTTTTTCACCTTTCTTCTTTTTAATATATATATTGTGTGAACCAAATTTGTATGCAAGTTCTTGTAACACATGAGGCAGGTCTGCTTGAAAAGGATTTATTTCAGATTTGTTGCCCAACTTTTTTCAGCAGGTCTGATAATGCCAAAGGCTAGGGTTAATTTATATTTTGACGGAAGCTCAATTGAAATGACATACATCGTAACTAATTTATTCTTAGGAATTCGAAAACCAAGAAGCAAGTTTGGTTCAATACTCCTTCATATTTCCTAGATTGTTCCATTGACAATAATTAAGTAAAGCTACACTCTTAGCTAGGCTCGATCAAAGAAACAATGAGGAGTGAAATGAAACCATATTTCATCGAGATAATTAGGCTTCAAGTATCAGTTATCACCGACGTACTGATACAGATTAATTAGCGTTAATTACTGATACAAATAATAAAACGCGCATGCATATATGCATGAACAGATATAATTAGATGGAGATGCTGTTGGGAACTCCCTTTCCTGTGACCCCTGATTCTGAGAATGGCTTCAGAAGCTCATATGGAACAACCCCTGCTCCAACTCTGTTTTTCAGTTCCATATTGGTGTTCCTCTCATCAATTATTCCTTCTAGCTTCTTCAAGTTACCATTGAACCTCTCGAAAGCTGCCTTTATCACCGGGTTTTCAGCCCAAGACGACTCCACATTCTCACCAATGTACTCCTCGTCCGGTGAATGGTTGGATAACACGTCCAAGACAGCCATCACTTTTGTTGCCTGAATCTGAGAAGGGAAGCACCTCAGCAATGCAGCTTCTGGTTTCTTCAAAAATATCTTGAAACGATCTTCGTTTGCATCTTCAGTTGGCATGTTACTTCGGGCTATTGTAGGCCGGTTCGGGAAGTATCCGGCATACATGTACTGGCCAAAGTTCACTGCAGCATGATGTCCCGCTGTAACCCAAATTATAGTTGTCAAAATATGAATGAGATCTTTTGGGGTTTTTAAAACAGGCCACCATGGTTCATCTTTTTTGTCTGCATGGCCCTTGGTTCTAACTTCTGTCCACCATGCTTGAAGCTCGTTATCAGATTCCACAAGAGTTGGGTCTGGATAATAGTGGTTCACATAGTCACCCACCCACTCTTTAATGGCATCCCACAGAATGAGACCATCATTTGCAAATGGGTAGTCTTCAATTGTCAGCTTCACACCATGCTCAGCTGTAGGATCCTCAACTGCCATTCCCCTGAAATTAATTATGCAAATTAACAAGTTAATTATTAGCTGAAATTCCATGGAGTCTCATTTAAAGTCCTTCATACATCACATAATGAATGCAATGGAAATAAATCTTATAGCACGTAGTTTCATCATATATATGACAGACCTTCTGATTAGATCTGCAGGCAAAGCTTCCATGTCAAAGCGCCAAAGCTGGTCATAAGCAGCAGAACTGAGCTCAATTGAGTACTTGGCTGGTGAGAAGCAGGTCTCAATGATTCCACCTGCATTGATGAGGCTTTCTCGAGCCAAAGCGTTGATTTCCATTGTATACCTAAAATGAGGATGTAAAAGCCTATAGATGGGATGCATTGCACTTAGTTGTCGATTTGCTGCAATTATGTATGGTTCTGTACAACAATGAGTCCTCAGCCTGTGAAAAATATAACAGCAAAATGTAGTCAAAACTCACACAAGTTACAACAATGAGTGCTCTACGAAAAAGGTCCGGTTTTGAGCTATTTTTGGGGTACCAGATTCTTACCAGTGGATGACAAGTTGATGATAGCCAGCATCATGAGCACAAACATGGGCTTTAGCAAGCCTCCACAGCCAGCAACCAGTTGCATCCCAGGTTGGGGTAAACAGTTCCTTCCATTGGGGCTTGTCATCAATAGGTGGCCGAGTGAGTTCAATGGCAATAGGCCTCAGTGTACCATTCTCTGTGAGGAAGAATAGTGTTCGAGAACCATACAGTGTAGTTCCTTCAACCTCTCTCACTTTGTTTACATAAGGCATGAGCAGATCATGATAATCCAAAATAAAGAGCTTCTTTCTTTTTAACGCCTGCATTTCAATTTAATTAAATCGTTCCCTTTGCAAAGAACAAAATGTGATATCGAGAAACTGAAAATGGAATTTGTATATAACTATTTACATATGTTACCTCATCGACAGTCATACAGCCTCTGATTTCCTTCTCCACAAGTTCTGTGGTGATCAATGATTCAGCTGGGCCATAAATCTCGGGGTCAAGTTTACTTTTCAATGGCCATTCCTGATACATCATTACAAATTTAGTGTTATTAGACAAAAAAGAGAAATTAATCTACCAGCAAACAGCAGGTATTCTGGTTTAGTTTTCTAATATAGATCGAGGAAAAAGCAGGATCGATCGATCTTTTTGGTTTTCTAATAGAAGTGAAAGAGTTTTTTTTTTTTTTTTTTTTTTTTTTTTTCTTCTTCTAATAACAGAATATTCACGAAGAGAGCATACTGTCACTAGCTCTATGCTATATGGATTGAGACCAGCTAGAGTTTGCCGAGAAAACTCTTCATCTTTGAACCAAGAAAATTTATCACCTGCATGCATACATAGTTTAAGAGCTATCAGTTAGTATCTAGGCATCATATAAATGGGTCATAAGGCCAACAACGAGAGAATTCTTGTTAATGTATTAGTTTTGTATAGATATATAAATAGGCAGGGCGTCGTACGATCAAGTATTTCAGGTGTCTCAAAGAGCAAGAGATCATCTTGTCCATCGCTGATAGCCTTGACTAGCCTTGGGATGAATGACTGAAAAAAGCCACTCGATTTTGGCTTAGGCAATGTGATTCCTTCGTTGAACAATGAATCTATGGCTGTGAAGTAGGGAAATCCTAGCTCTGGATCAACAAGTGTTATCTCAAGCTGAGGAAGCAATGCGTGCAGCACAGATTTCAGGGTCTTTGCAGAGAATGTGAGCTGTTTCAACTCTGCAAACGCCTCATCTCTTGGAACATATACGCTGCTACTTCTTTCCTCAGATAATGGATCTGCATTTTACACGATCATATGGTAAGATAGATATCCTTAACAATAATCACACACACACACACAACACACACACACACATATATAGCTATTATACTGTTGCAGCCTGAAAATTCAAGTACTTAGTTAGTGGTGGTTACCCTTTTTAGTGCGTGGTCGTCCAGTTCTGCAGCGCCTAGGGTACGGGTGCTCTTTGCCACCGAGGACAGGCCTGGCCAACTCGTCTTTGCTATCCGGGTCTCCAAGATCATTGTATGTATCATAATCGTAAATCCTTTCAGATGCTTTTCGCTCACCCTCGCCATTTCCTCGCAGAAGTTGCAGCTCCTCTTCTCTTAGCCTCTTGATCCCGCTTGGTGTCTCCGATGGTATGTAACACTGTTTCATTCTTGAGATCAATTAGTAACACATCACCATCATCATTAGCATGCATGCTTGAATCAAACACGTACGTACTAGCTAGTACTATATATTGGTGTAATAAGTGAAACGAGTCATACGTACCTTGTTGGTGAAAAAGATTCTCTTCTGCTTGTTCTCATACTTGGAATGAGTCCATGAATTACATGGAACACTAACGGAAGTACCATCTGGGAATCCGGTGAGCTCGATACTCTTGATGTAAGCCTCCTTGTGGTGCTCATTCTCCACCTGAACCGCTCCGATATCCCCAAAACCTGGCGGGATAGTCAGCACACTCTCGTACGTCACAATCGTCTCTTTTTGATTCACTTTGTGCGCATACCCCTTTATTGTTTCTTTCTCCAATCCAGTCTCTGTTTGTAAGATAAAATACATAAATAATGATGATCGAGTATGACTCTCAATTTACGAATGGATAAATTCTTTTGTTTTTAGAGGCAATGTGAGTGTGCGCGCCACACTCCCGCAAGTGTCAGTTTCTCATTTTTTTCCCACAAATAAATTAAACAAATAATAATGAATGCTCGTACAACTAGTGACAGAACCAAGATTTGAAGTATGCGGGAGTCCTAAACAAAGTATAAAGAAGGTGTATTATGTCACAATTTTGAATATTAACTAACTCAAAATTCTATGTATTTTTTCTTGCACATTGAAGATCGATGTTCACCTTCAAAAGAAACAAAAATTTTATTTTTTACATCTCTTAAACCCATACAAAAATTTATTATATATGTACAAATGAAGTAAGTAGTAATTAATTCATGTATTGCTTCATATTTTTTCTTGGTAAATTCATTAATTTTGTTTTTTTTAATTAAGAAATCAATTATCTTCCCTATTTTGATTAGTAAGACATGAAGACCATTCAATTCGATAAATATGTTCCTTAATATAAGTGATTTGTTATTCAAATTGCATGGTTACGAGAAATTTTAAGGGGTTTAGTGATAGAATTAGTCTTATTTTTAATGATAATTAGCTTATTAATGGACCAAAACTGTAAATATTTTAAAAGCCAAGGGGAGTTTGAACTAGGTCCGCCCCTGCGTACATTACAGCCTAACCCTTAAGAGCATCTCCAACAGTATTGCTAAATTAATTTTTTTTTGAAATTTGTCAATTTTTAGGATGAATAAGAGCTCCAGCAGAATACTTAAAATATTGCTAAATCCTAGCATTGCTAAACTAAATTGACAAATTTATCAACCTAAACAAGAATTGCTAAAGAGAAACTTATGTTTTCCCTCCATTTTTTATCCACGTGTAAGTTTATGATTCGTTAAAGTTATTACTTAACTTACACTTAACAATTACTGCTGAAGCACAATTGCTATTTCAATTGTTAAATATCCTAACTATTGTTAAATTTAACAATAAACTACCCTATAAGATGCTCTAACCATGTTTATAAATCCGCAATCATACCAAACCAACCAAGCATCTAAGCGCAAGAGACATTCATGTGACAAGACTCAGTGAAACCACTAAACCACGTGCCGTGGTTCAACGAATAAAGTTCTAAGCATAATTGGTGACAGCGTGTAAAAGAAAGATCTAAGGGATTTAAATTATGACTTAATAATTGTAGAAATCATCGTATAAATCTCAGTAATATATGCAGGGACCGCACATGGCAGGGACCACAACTGGGCCAATTTTGATTCCAGTTTTGGCAGGAGGATAAGGTCTTAACAAAAAAGAGAAAATCGTTTCTGTTTTTTTTCTGGGTTGGTTATTGTGATTGGTTGTATCGTAGTCTCGTACTGAGAGTGACTTACTCAACAATGATATTGACCAATCACCCTCTTTAATAGCCCAAAGTCTTTTCGAACCATGCTAAAAATGATACTGGACCACGTACGAGTTCAATTATTTGCTTTGTAGTTTTTTTTTACAGAATTTTGAAACTATATACTTACCGAGTTACTGGAACCAAAAAATAAATAAAAAAAATGTATGATCGAAACTATCAAAACTAAATTGATTATTACAAGTCACAGAACCAAAAACTACTTAAATCAATCTCACTCTTTGAATTTGAAAACGCAAATTGTGTAGTATAGAATGTTGTGATCCAAGCCTATATAGTGCCCTGCTATAGCCTTAATCCAAGCCTACGCAAATCAGTTAAAGACTTTCAAATCTTTAACCATCTTAATTATGAGGAATTGGCTTAATGTAACAGATATATTGTAGTTGCAGCTCTAAAATATATACGGTCTAAATATGCATGCATCGATACACAAACACGCAAAAATATATATATATATATATATATATATAGTTTGTTCATTGATTTTAATCTAATTTCGATCATCAATTATATATATATATATATAATTCGATCATCATTTGAATAAAATTTTGCAGGAATAATCTATACATTGGTATCAATAAACTGAACGGTGGAGATGTGAAAATATGACTGAAAAATGTGTCAAATAAGGACTTCACATTTTAATTTCAGAGTGAAGCTTCGCTTTAGATAATAATTATATATATATATATATGTTGAACGGTTAAGATTGAAAAATGTAATAAAAAAGTTGGTCTAATGTTCAATCCCTCCTATATGTCAAAAAAAAAAGAATCCCTTAATGGAACGGCCATATATATATATATATAAAGGATCTAAAGATGACCTCCTTAATTTAAGAATTTGAGGATTTCTACTATTTTATATTAGTACGTAGATGACTTCTTTTAACGATTGAAACCGTTGATTCTCTAGATTCATATGTAAGAAATATGTCTACAAAATTTCAACTAATTCCATAATCATTATAAAGGATCTAAAGAGGACCTCCTTAATTTAAGAATTTAAGGATTTCTACTATTTTATATTAGTACGTAGATGACTTCTTTTAACGATTGAAACCGTTGATTCTCTAGATTCATATGTAAGAAATATGTCTACAAAATTTCAACTAATTCCATAATCATTATAAAGGATCTAAAGAGGACCTCCTTAATTTAAGAATTTAAGGATTTCTACTATTTTATATTAGTACGTAGATGACTTCTTTTAACGATTTCAACTGTTGATTCTCTAGATTCATATGTAAGAAATATATATGTCTACAAAATTTCAACTAATTCCATAATCATTTGGTCATCTAAATTGATATAAACAATTGTAGGCCGTTAGATAAAATTAAAGCGAATATTGTACTAATCAAATGGTTAAACATTTTTTATTTTGGTTAATTTTTTGTAGGATTCATATGTAGGTAAGTAACTAGGGAATGGGTGGCTTTAATTGTCAAAATACATGTTAGAGCTAAAAACATCTTTACTTTAAGAGTTTAAGGAGGTCCTCTCTAGATCCGGACTATATATATATATATATATATATAGTAGATTCTTAATTAATTTATTTCTCTAAATCGAGAATTTTGAGAATTAACCATTTGTTTAAGCTTATTAATTGATGATAAGGCCTGCATGCGGCTTCCCCCAAAATGTACATCTCACGAACGAAGATGCAAGTTTTTTAGAGTTCATACCCGGGCGGGTAGAAGAAATTGAGAGAGAAAAGAACTCGAAATGATAAAACTCAAGTCGGTTACTATATGTAGAGAGTCAGATCGGAGGAGTTAAAAGGTACTAGCTATATATATCTAGTAGTTATGAATAATCAGCTCGGTTAAGTGTTTTGGTAGCGGGCTTACTGTGGTCGAGTTGAGCGCTGACAAGCTCGAGAAGGAAGGTTTTGCCGGCGAAATCGGTGAGGGTGTCGAGCGGCGCAGTCAAGCTAAGGGTGGAGAGGAGGTTGGCCGCTGTTTCTTGCACCGTAACCACTGCCTTCACTGTAACTGCAGTATTATTGTTGTTGTTGTTGTTTTGATCCAACCCTGCGGTGGTTGCAGTCGTCGTCGCTGCCTTTACTTCACCACTGGAGGCACGGATGCGATTATATTTTTTGCTCAAGTGCTGCTTTGTGTGGGCGCGTGCGGGAAGAATATTGTGGAGGAAGGAAGCAGGACTGCTCATCAGAATGGTGGAGCTGCCGGTTTTTGGTGGTAAGAGAGGAGTAGATCTAGCGGAGGTGGGTGGTTTTTGAAGCTGAGGCTGCATCATCATCATCATCATGATTGCTTAACCTAGCTAGGCAGCTACAGGGGGCTAGCTTCCTTTAGTAATTTTCTTGCTCCAACTCTGTGATGGCTTCATTCATTTATATACGCTCTATATACATACATGTGAAATACCGACTAGCCATGCCATGCCAGCAGGTCGTACATATAGATATTAATCATGTTTTACTCGAGGAATATGTTATCCACACATATCTGAAGGAAATTATGTAGCAAGAAAAATCAAATATGAGCTGCATGTGAGCAAATTAATAACTTCATAGTGTTATTCGAACAACCTCTAATATGTTAGTATTGACTAGTATTTGATCATCAATCTTGGTCCATTGTTTGATTTGTGGGATTTGATCAGTCATCTGGGTTGAAACTCAATGCTTTGTTTATGTGGCTTAAAAGTTTCTTGAATTTTAGGTTTCGGAGAAGAAAAATGCACAGTCGTCGTCTTCGAAAGCCGATAAGGAGTGAGGTAGACTCAGACCATTAGAACGAAGAAAACAAAGAAATAACAATAATAACAAAGGGTCCAAATCGACAATTTAAGAAAAAAATAAAAATGTGGAGGTGCATGATGAGGTGTAACTAGAACCACCTTATATATACATGTCTAACATTAAAAATCAATTCTAACTAGAAAAGTAAACTCAATCTAGATTACAAACCAATTCCTTTTAGAATATGGACTTAGACCAACATCTCTCTCAAGTTGGAGCATAAACGCATCGAATGCCTAATTTGCCAAGCAAGTCATCAAACGACATGACGAAAACTCCTTTCTCCTTTAGTCAAGACATCTCCTCTAATAACCGGCAGGCACAATGCAATCTACAATGACGGAGAATATTGGAGTTGTCGTCAATATTAAAGCAACTCGATCCATTTTTTTGAATCAAAGGTATTTCATTCCACTCAAATAGAGGTTACATCATTAATCGATCAATTGCCTAGCGTACAGAGAGCGAATAAGATCAAATGATTCATGTACATGGTAGCACCTTCAATACACATTTCAGCTCACTTAACACCACAATTAAGCCTATAATCAAATGACAATATAGGCAATTACGGTAAACAAAAGGGAAACAATAAAAAGACCTATAAGCTACGGGAACATAGTTTACAAGCAATTATTCGCGAAAATTAGAGCACATCTTTGCCCTTCAGACTAGGGCTAGGGAGTAGGGGGTGCGGGCAGAGAAGCAAAACTGAGCGATGGATGCACCTCAAATTGCTTTCCAGAACGCTGCATTTTCTTCTTGCTTCAATCTTCCTCTTATAAGTCACCGAACCAACAACCAGAACCTCTACTAATTCACCAAAATGAAGAGGAAAATTCTCGGATTTCGTCCCAACAAACTCAGTCATCGGGTTGCTAAAGAAGGCTTGGATTTAAATGGAGAGCTCAACTCCAGACCAGCCATCCCTTCAGGCCCAGAAACCTCAAGCCCAATCAACTCTGGTCCAACCCGATTTGCAGCGGTCAACCCAAGTTTGAAATTAGGGTTTCCCGTTGAAAAAACGGGACCAGATTCCCTTGCCATTTTCTTCACCGCCATGTTGTCCAACCTTATCGGCGCAGCCTTCCTAAGCTCTGCAACTTCTCTCCCAGGCTGGGCAACCTTCGACACCTTCTCATACATCCTATTGTCGGATCAAATATGTTCGACATTACCAAAGGTAGGGCCGACGTTTCAACAATCTCTAATCACTTATCACAAGCTCCACCCAATGGCCAAAGAAGCCACATGCCCCACATATGCCATGACATTTTTCAAAGCTAAGCAAAAGCTCCACCCTCATGACAGGTTAAAACTCAAACTTCTGACGCTTCCAAATTCAACGACGAACATCATGTATGAGCAGGATCCTTTGGATTGGCTCCTTGCGCATTAGGGCTCCTTGATCCGCCCTAACAAATTGTCCCAATGCATTCCCAAATCGAGTTAGGGCCTTCGGGCTGCGCATTACAATGCGCAAACCCTTCACAGCCACCCAACCTTTCAAGTAATGCAGCGCCTCCGCCACCTCAATGAGATCCTCCACATCATCATAATCTGCTAGGAGTAACATGGCATTATTGAAATATCATGGCCTTCCATTGAGAATCTGGTCTTTCCCCTTTCAATCCTTAAATTAGAAGATGAAAATTCCATCCTCCTCATGTCGAATCAGTACGGGCTCATTCATTCCTCAGTCATTGGAGATGGTCGCTACAAACGATGGTATCACCACGTCCTTGTTGGACATCAGGCGACCACACTAATAGAAGAAGGAGTCGTAAATGACATCTTCTCCTCCAACAAGCCTCACCACGGCCACATCTGATATTGCAGAGGCCTCCACTGTTACCACCGCCATCTCATTGTATTGCTCAATCAATTGATCCGCTAGAGAAACCCTAGGAAAGCAAAGTCGACTACGCCAAGTGTAAGTCATCTCAGGCACTTACAGCAGCTCAATCCATTTGGTAGGCTAGAATGCTACCCTAAGAGCATCTCTAGTGGAACTGTCAAATTCCACCTAGAGGTCTAACGGTTAGAAATGGCTGCCCAAATCTTCTCCAATGGAACTGCCTAATCCGACGTGTATTTGACATCCCAGCTTCTATTGTCAAATTTGACACAAGAGAGAGCTACTGTCATTTGTTTGTTTATTGATTATTTCTCTCATTCTCTCTCTTTCTTCTTCTACTGTCCAAATTAATCTTCAGAACACTGTTTTGCAACCCAGAAATAATTTATTTTATTCTCTGATCTATTCAAAAAAAGACTATTCCACTCGAGAGGATTTGTAACCAAAATGACTATGCCATGTCATAGGTCAGATTTCAAATTTCACAAAACCAAAAGGCAACTCCATTGTAGTTGCTCTAAATGATTAATCAATCATTGCTCAAATTATTACAGAGAGACGTTTCATTTTATATGCATTATTAATTTTTTTTTCTATATATCATAATTCTATGTACTGATACGTTAAATAATTAATATATATACGTGCGTTTTTTTTCTTTGAAATAAAATTTATTAGAGAGTGAGCCGTTTTGGCTAATCCTTTGTCTAAAAAAAATAAAAATTAATTTATGTATGTATATAAATATACTTGATACATGACGATGTATTTATTATTATTATTATTATATTATTATTATTATTATTATTATTATTATTATTGTTTGGCATAAGAGGGGATGTTTATTAAATGGACAAGTTGATGGATAAAAATTGCGCATTGTCTGAACTATGAGAGCTGGAAGAAGGATTATGATCGAGTATCGAAATCGATATGGAGATCCATCAAGTCATATAATCTGGCATCATATCTCTTCGATCTGGTCTCATCAAATTTCTAGTTTTGTTTCTTCCGTTGGGAATCAATCAACCTGCAGGCTGGCTGGCCAACTAAATTAGGGAAAATGTACGTGTTTTCCATGTGATATGTCAAGTCGATGAGTAGCTAGTTGGAAACTACGTAACGTACTGAATCACTCCACCCAAAATGCTACATGATATTGATATATGCGGGATCATGCAATCTCTACCAATGATGGATACTGCACTCCCTAGCTAACTGCAACCACTCGATCTCATGTTAAAAAACAAAAACTACAACAACTCTAGGCAAATACTTCTGAAGTGTACGTGTATATCTAATTATGTAAACCTTTAAGTGAAAAAGTAAGATCAAACATTATAAACGATCCCGTGGTTTGGGTCATGGGGCTTATCCCGGTTTTAAAAATATAAATTAATTTAGTCTTTGTATTTAGGGACAATGTCTGTTAATTCTAATTTTAAGAATTTTATTTTATATTTTAAAATTCCTAAGAGCTAACTTAAACAGCAGAAATATAAATATACCCTTAATGAATTAAATAAACTACAATAGACCATTATAATAGTCTATTATAAAATAAAGTTTTTATGATCAGATTTCCACAACCAATGACGTTGACCGGACTCCGGACTCCAGGGACCGTTGACCGGACTCCGGACTCCGGGGACCGTTGACCGGACTCCGGGGGCCGATGACCAGACTCTACGGACCGTTGACTGGGCTCTTGGGACCGTTGACCAGACTCTGGGGGTCGTTGACCGGATTCCAGGAGCCGTTGTGCTTTAGTCACTTATAACATGTTCTTATTGGGGGAAATATGCCCACCTATTGGGGTCAGTAGGACCTCCTACTAGGGGCAGTATGACCACCTATTAGGACAATAAGACCTCATATTGGGGGCAGTAGGACCACCTACTGGGGTCAGTAAAGACAGTATGACCTCCTATTAGGGTCAGTAGGACCTCCTACTAGGGGCAATAGGGGACTTGGCTTCTCTTCTTGGAAAGCAGATTGCTAAGATCTGCTTGGACTCTCTATCGGGCTGACACATCATCCACAAGGGATCCAAGGGTCGGCACTAAAAGTCTCCAAAAGACAAAACCTTACACCACTCATACCATATTTGTACCTCTCTCTCTCTCTCTCTCTCCTCTCTCTCTCCTCTCTCTCTCTCTCTCTCTCCTCTCTCACAGTCTCACCTTTCGGCCATAATTTTTCTCCAGCCTTGCAACAATTCATCAATTATGATTTCTCTATCTTCCTTACTCTCGAAAAAGATCATTTGAAAATGTATTGCATGTTTGGACACGACTGATTTGACGCGGTGGGAGATGCGCCGTCAGTAGTGGTGAGGAGTGGAGATGGTGGTGGTAGTGACGGTGGCCCGTGACCGAAGAGAGAGTGAAATGGTGTGTTGTATACAATGAGTGAAAGTGTGAAACTGAAGGCTAACATTGATTAATGAGATTGGGTTGAGATCGCATAGAATGATAAAAGTGTTGGTTTTTTAGCTTTGATAGTGAAAACATGAGAGTCAGATTGATTGAATGGAGATTTCAGAACTGTGGATTTTGGGTTTTATTTAATTTTGGGGATTGAATGGAGATTTCAAAATCATGGGTTTTTATGGACAATGTTGGGTTGGACTGATTTTAATTAAGATCTAGATTTTCAGAGAAGAAGATGAAGAAACAAGAACATGAAGGGGGAGAGAAGAACGAGATGGGATGGGAGGAGAGAGAGAAATCCGGTGCTGCACGTGCAGCTTTGTATTTGTGGAAGAATGAACTCTAGCCTTGGATGATTCTACACTGACGTGGCACTCTGTAATGAAAACCCAAGCAGATCTTAGCAATCTGATTTCCAAGCAGAGAAGCCAAGTCCGGCAGTAGGACCCTTGAACTTAAGATATAAGGTATATATATATGTATCAAGAAAAGTTTTGAAATGGAAGAAGTGGAGTCTATATAATATTCTATAAGATGTAAGACTGAGAAGATAACTTCTATCCAAATCTACACCAAAAGAATGAAAACAATTGACTCTAGACGTCCTAATTTAAGGACAATATGACATACACAAAGTGCATACTATTCCTCCACTAAGACCTCCTACTGGGGGTAGTAGGACCTCCTACTGGGGTCAGTAGGGGCAGTATGACCTCCTACTCGGGTCAGTAGGACCTCCAGTAGGAGGTTCGTCGAGGGGTTTATTGGGGGCAGTAGAGAGTTTTTTGGAGGCAATATGCATGGGATCTACTGGGCGTAGTAGAAAGGTCTACTGGGGGTAGTAAGAGGGTCTATTAGGGCAGTTGAGGTTTATTGAGGGCAGAATGAGATATGTCGATGTCTATTGTCCCTAGTAGGAGCTAAACTAAGTACAAGCATCAGTACTAACACAAGCACATAGAGCAAAACAACATTTCGATTTTTGATTGTTGATTTTTCAAATTTCAATGCCATCATGGCCACCGTCGACCACCACCACCACCTAGACTCCGTCTCCATCGTCGACCTCCGCCTCCTCACCCAATCCGAACTCTACTGCCTTTCCCTTTCCTCATCCTCTTCCTTCGCCTCTCACCGTTTTGATGACAAGGTTTTGATCCCCAAAATCGATCGCTCAGTCTTCAATGAATCCGTCGGAAGCCGCAAACAGACCTACTCCCGCCTCCGCCTCGCCCCTCGCAGAGCCACTGCCGCCTCCTCCAAATCCAAATCCAAATCTGACCTCACTCGCCACCTCCTCTCCCAACAGCTCGATCACGAGAGCCGCCAGATTATCTCGCTCCTCAAGCAGCTCTTCCCCTTCGAGAATCAAAACGAAGACGTCCTCCTCCTCGAAACCACCTCTTCATCACAGTACAAATACCTCACCTTGAGAAGGACAATGCCAGACTGAAACCTTGAGTGGATCTGAAGCGAAAACCAGATTAGGAATGAAGCGCCTCTCCAAGCGTCGACGACGCCAACGACGGTTTCGGCGCTAACTGAGGCTCTACCAACCTCGTCCTCGCCGTCGCCGTCAATGATGACCTCTTCTATCTTTGATCGGATCTTTACAACTGGAGGGGAGAGAGAGAGAGAGAGAGAGAGAGAGAGAGGAGAGAGAGAGAGAGAGAAAGAGATTAGATACGAAAGAAATCAGATAAGAAGAGAGATGAGAGACTAAGAAGAATGGAGTGTTTAGGGTTAGTGAATAACAGATAAGCTGAATATTTTGTTAGAGGGAATAAACACTAAGAGTGTTTAGGGTTAGTGAGAATTTTAGATTCTTATTTTGTTGGCAGGAAAAAATTCTTTAAAATTAGGGTGGATGAGAATTTTCCCTTGTATTTAATAAATCAACTGATTTTAGTCTAATTATAACATTTTCGTCTGGATCTGATGGAGGTGATGGTGATCGACCATGTACTTGATCTAGTTCGGTATGAAATTGGGTTGTTGGATGATCCTGCCGGCTAATTCAGAGAATGACGGCAAAGTGATAATGAAGCGACGTAACACATTGAACGCTGAGGTACAATCCCGGCAGCGATGGAGGTTCACGGCAGTGCGTGGCTCTCTTCTTACTATTGTGGACTTTTGGGCCTGCCTATTGCTATTGGGTTTTCTTTGGTGGGGTTTACTTTTTGTTTGGTTTTTTTTTTTAATTACTTATTAGTAGGTCAGTAGGTGTTGGTTTTTTTTTATTAATTACTTATTAGTAGGTCAGTAGGTGTTGGTTTTTTTATTGGAAAAATTCTCTACCACTATTTGGTAGGACGATGTGGGTTATGTCCTGGTCGATGCACTCAACGTGCCATGTCTACTCTAATGAGGCGGCGAGTTCCTTACTTCGTCAAATGGTCGCTGCCTTTTAGTGGTAGGATGAAACTTAGTGTCACTGGTAGTACTTTCTAATGGCAATATAGTAGGAAAGCTGATAAACATAGTAACTTATGGCTCTGCATGAGCACTGTATTTTCGGTATGTCATCAAAATTGTAAAGCAAATAGAGTAGCCAATGATGCACTCCTTACTAAATAGTGCTTCTTAGAATGCATAGGATTAGAAACTCCTGATATTATTTCAGGAGGTTTATGTCCCCCGTTCCCCCCCCCCCCCCATTTTGTATTTTGCGGGTGGCCGGTTTAGCCCCTATTCAAAAAATAATAATATCATTTTCGTCTAACATGGTTAGCTGTTAGTGAGACCCTCATGTGCGCATGTCTTTTGTATTAACCCACGTTTCAAGTGCATCTCTTTCACCATCTTCTCGAAGGATCAACTGAGTATTGAAAATTTAGGGCTCCTCATGAACTGGAATATTCATCAATGACTTATTGGCCAATCATGTTGTAGGTAAAAATATTTTGTCCTGGCTCTTGAGGCATGTGACGGGCACACGAGAGTCATCCTCGCTAACAGTGTTAGAAAGAATATTATAGTCGGACCATGATGAGTTGATATATAAAACACGAGGATCAAAATTGGATATTTTTAAATCACAAGTGCAAACATAGCTCTGACCGCAAACCATATGTATCATTTATCACGTTTGCCCAAAATTAAAGTTCAATGGAGGTTCTCTATATATAGTTCAAAATTTTATTATTGAACATTTCAAGAGCTAGCGTATTCCATCCATCCCGGTGAATGGTAAACAACACACCTTGGATAACGTGATAGATAGTGTTACCAGTGAAATGTTAGTCAAACTCTAAACTAAAACGGAAGTAAATCACATGTGCCCAAAATCCCAGTACCAAACCTATGCCACCAACATGATTTTGACAATGTCCATGGACTTAACATGTGCTAATCCTGTTAAGTTAATTATTTTGTACATAGTTATTTTTCTTAACAAGATAAATATATAACGTATTTCATTAAAGTTTGCGTCTGAAGTTTTTTTGCTGTCTATTGTTGACGGCGAAGCTTGTTGGATCGGTGCAATCGTGCAGATTGATGGTATTGATGGTATCGTTGCTGTTGTCATGTGTGGTGAGGGCCATGGTGGATCTGACTCATTTCAGATGGCGACGACGTGGATGAAGGATTCAAAGATGCTTTGGGAAGTAGTGACGACAGCGTGCTCGGGGGTGGTTTTTTTTTTTTTTTTTTCCAAGCGGCGCTGAAGGCAAAGGGTGTGGTGGATGCAGGCATAGGTCTCCCTTGTACAGGGTTTGGGCTGGGCCATTTTGGTGTTGCTTGGGCCTAAATTTGGGCTAGGGTTTCATGCCTTAGCTCATTTTCTAAGTATGTAGCTCGTTTATTTACAATAATTCTTTTTTAGGAGTCTAAGCACTTTGTGTGTGTGCCTAATTGTTGTGGTTTGTTCCATGGTTTAATTAAGTTCACTTTTTTCTTTTTTGTGTCGAATTAAGTGAGTGAAATTTGTAATGAATGGTACTAGCATGCCAAGTCTTTAACTTGCCCAAACGTTTGGCAATGGAAGACATGTATCTTCATCATTCTGGCTTCTGATCAATGAAATTGGCCGTAAGGGCTCTTCCATAAAAAAAAAAAAATAAAAAAAAAAAAAATATATATATATATATATATATAACTTATTTCACTCCAACTATTCCTCTTCCATGTTTACGTATTCAGAATTTTATTAGATAAAATCTTAATACTATCTTTCTTGCCCTACCCATAATTCCTTTTCCCAATTTCCTCTCTTGTTTTTCCAATCTGAACTTCAATCTGTATAATTGTCACCCTTATTCTCAATCTACAAGAACCCATCTTGTTTTCTTTTTTGGAGCAGCAAATTGAGAAGAATACTTTTTGACTTTCAGATGTTCATCGTATTCTTCTTCAACTCTTCTCTTAAGCATCATTGAACGTCATTCATTGGCTTATATTCCTGCTGAATGATTGGGAACCCTGTGATCTTAATGTGAATATGAAACTGGGATTTCTGAGGGAATTTGGTGAAGATCAATTTAGGTTTATTTTCAGATTTTGTAAGATTTATTGATATCCCTAATCTCTCTTTTCCTTTCTTTGTTAATTGGGTTTGTGATTATTTGGTGATGTTTGTCGTTGAAAAGAGGATAAATTGAAAATTGGAAATTTATTTAATGTGATGAAGTGCAGCTCTGCATGAATGGCTGGTCAAGGTCATCTGACTAGGGCCAGTAAAATGATGACATCTGTCTATTTCAAGCTACATTTTTTTTAATTTTTTACAAAGCTAATGGAACATACTTCTTTTCAACTTCAAACACTTAGAGGGAAAGAGAATTAGAGAGAGAGAGGACGAAAGCGTTTGTCGGATCAGATTAGTTTTAGCAGAGAGATTCTTGGGTCGAGTTCTTCATCGGTCGGTTTGGGATTGCAGATCGAAAAACTGGGGAGGTTTCGTTAAACGGAATTGGGAGAGAAGCAAGCGTTGATTTGGTATAAAGGGGTCGTTATCGTCGTCGTTCAGGGCATATAGTCAGCGGCGGTAAGGGAGGGTGAAAAACTATGGGTGGTTTTACAACGGCAAAATTCGAGTATTGTTCTTTCTATGGTTCGAATCTATACATAACAATGTATAGTATCCTTAGAAAATGGCATAAATCACAATCCAAAGGGTGAATTGCACCGTTTTTGGTCTCTCCCAAGGGAAGGAGACGTACGGCAATGCATCCTCAAGGAGGAATCAACATGTTTTTGGTTAAGTCATATAATCATTGCGGATTTTTAATTATCAATTGTTCAACTAGGCTCATCCAAGCTCAGTATGATATGTTAGAATTGTCTAAAATTAAGGAGATAATGGTATCAAGTATGTCTCACAATACCGACCCTCCACGGACATGTCTAATCATACTGAATTTGAGTTACCAAAAGCTTTTGATTTTGGATCCCCCTATACTATTTGAACATTGTCGTCTTTTCATAAGACGTTAAAGACTTCAAATACCACATCATTGATGAGGAATCACGTCACTTTTGGCTAAGTCAAAGACCTACACGCTATCTGCAAGCTTCGGAAGCTTTGCACATGCCAAACTGTGAAACCAGAAAAACTATTTTTCTAGACAGTCAACTTCGTACGAGCTTTATGATGAGCTCCAGATGAACTAGAACGCGTGTTTTATATGATTAAAAAGCTCTCTGAGTCTAGTTTCTTGATCATCTTGCGGTTTGTCCATATCTATTGTAATGAAGAAATTATGACTGTTTTAGTGCACCAAGGTCAGGATGCACTGAAAAATTTTGCAATCTCGGGATTGTAGTGTGTTTTCAATCCTTCTAAATGGGTCAAGTGGAACTATTTCCTCATATATTTACTCTCTTTTAGTAATTATGTCTCCCAGTTAGTGGAACTACCAACATGAATCTAAGGTATCGGTAACTAATTTTGGATATAGTGCCTTGTAAATCTTTTGTGACTATGATTATTGGATCATCACCAGTCATTCATGGATGCGGTTAAATTGATTCTTGCTGCCTCATGGCACCGTGATCAATATCACATATGCCCTTTATATATTGAGAGACAATTGAACCTTGCTATGTTTTAAGAACATACACGCCAACGATTACCATATGAAACTCATTATGAGAGTGAAAGAAACTTTTGTGTAAACTTCTCATAAGTGCGAATGAGAGCGCATCATGGAGAGACGCATGAGTCATTCTAGTGGATTGTATGTCACTATGATTCAAATATCGAATCATATGTTGTCGCCAATAAAGCTATTTTGGGACATCAACTCATACAAGCTCTAGCATGATCTTTTATGTCATCCTGGAAGAGATATGATGATCCGAATTTTGCGAAATTCTCATGGACATCTCTTCTTCCAATCAAAACGAAAACATTTGAGAAATATCATCACCATAAGGCATGGTGGTGACGCCACGGCAGCCACGGTGGTAAGTGGCGGCCCAAGGAGGACATTGACGTCCCCTGGACTCGGCTCCAATTTCCTGGAGACCACACGGCCGAACCTTCAAGAAATTGAGGCGAGCCAACCTTCCCTTGATGTTTCATTAGCTCTTTCCAATACTCATCGTTCGTTTTCCAAAGCTTGCTTTTTAGCCACACTAGGAGCGAGACCCTCCTATGCTAATGACATAAAAGAGAACATTTCATTCTTACAACAAATCCAAAAGAGAGTATGTAGACAGATACGACCAACTTGCGGACACCTTTTATGTTATTTTGTGTTGGTTGTAGTGTTAACACACTTGTCACGTGTTATTTATGCTGCTTATACTTCTTTGGGATCACTACCCATTCTTAAAGAAATTTTTCATCAAATGGTTGATGACTATAACATATCAACGGGTATTGATTTTATAACTTATTTGGTCTCCTGGATAACTACTACGATAATAGTCTTGAGATTGGTAGATGCATACAAATACTTCCGTTCAGGGTTATATCACATGTTGCGTTACTAAATTCATCTATGACCCGTCATCATTGAATGTTTATTGCACTACAGCTCGTGACTGTGTGCGAGGATTGACATGAAATTGCAATTCTTGAGCTCGACTAGATGATGTTTTTAGGTGCCAAATTATACTGCCACAGTGCATAATGATGGGTCCTCTGATATGAATAAGTATTTAGGTTTGATATAAACCTCCACCTATAGTCCGCTTATGTAGAGTTTTTGACAGATGATCTCTTTTACTGCTATATTTACGGATTGTCACTTTGATGAGACAATATTCCTGCCGTTAGGGGGAGATAAGAACACAAATGTTCAAGTGGAAAGACGTGAATTGTCGTGATTTGTCCCCACTAAGTCTCTTCTTGATCCCCAAATCTCTCACACAAAGCAAGGTGTGTAGATACTTAAAGTGACGAGATCATATGCTGCAAATATGTCTGTAAAAATTGATGTCCTATCAAGAGGACATGGTGCAACCAAAAGGAGTTGGTCTTGGCGCCATCACTATGGATGGTGATATGGTGATGCCATATAGTGGCAAACATGGTGTCACAGGCCGTGTGGCTCCTCAAAGGAATGAGGGAGGCCCTTAGGTTCGATACTTACTCGCCCAAGGATGAAAGCGAGCTTGGCACAACATGATCCATCGACTAGTGATACTCAAATCTGTCTCATGGAGTCTGAATTGTGATTATCGTTGGGGGACGTCTCAATGTCAAATCCAATTCATATATAGATCTCTACAAGTATTATACTAGTGTACATAAGGACATGGAATAATGAATGGAATAATGAGTCTATCGAACCACACTTCGTTGATAAATCGACGTTGTATATTGGCCCAATGGAAAGATGTGATCCAGCATAACAAAGAAATAGGTTCTTAAGCAGGTGACTCCGACACCACAAGTATAAACCCTATCCAATATATCTTTGTTAGATAGCGTAGTGAGAACAAGATCTTATATTCACCTTATGGCTCAAGGTGTCTCACTAACACGCACTGGGATCAACTATAATGAGACATGTTATCGTAATGGATATCATTGCACTCAATTATTTTGTCTGTTTGGTAGTTTCCGAATAACTGAACATGAAGCCTATGAATGTGGTCATAATAACATCTCTACGTGATCAGAGATATACATGAAGGTGAACGAACTTTATTCACCTAAATCAAGTAGCTCCAGACCACAGGAGCGCGCGTTTGCAAAAGGAGTTGGAACACACACTAAGTAACTACTTGATTTGGAAGAGATATGATGAATTATACCCTTGCGTGTTCATTCCGTATTTACATGGATTCTTGATGGACTAAGAAATACCAATATGTATCAAACATCAAAAGTTAAGAATGAAAAAGATCTCGGGAAGACACTGTCTCAAATAGGAACTCGAGGACTATATTGATGATGATTTTTCATCAATCGGCTTAGGCGTTTTAACGAAAGTGAGGCCTACATATACTTCCATGATTAGTCAAAGTCGTCACTCTAAAGAGAGATACGTTTCGTTTGAAGGAAGATGACAAAGAAAGACTTGACCTCTCATTCGTTATGAAATGTTGTAAAGCTAAGTGTAGCTCTGCGCCCACGCAACGCCAATAGAATGGCATGAGGACATCCTTTCAATACTTTAAAGTATTTAGGCTTATTCAATCCCTACATAGAATTGACGCTATCCATGCCATCACTAGCTACGCATGAAGAATTATGCATCAAAACTGGACAGCCAAGTTCAACAGAGCTTTGTGAACAGCTCAGAATGAACCAGAATTTGAGTAACAAATGGTTGGAAAGCTACATGCGTCTACTTTCCAGATCATGTTACGGTTCGTCGATACCTATATCCTACAGGAAGTTAGGGCTGTTTTAGAACCCGAAGGTCATGCTGCGCGGAAATCTGTTTTTCAGCGCGAACTTATGTTTTGAGTTCTCAAGCAGCCTTCTCCTCAAGATCAAAGTGTAAAAGATCAGGATTGAGGTCAATACAACATGATTCAGTTAATAATCATTGTTCAATGTCACATTTGAAAATATGTTAAATAACATTGATATGCTAAGTTGTCGAAAACTTCTGTAATTAATGTAAGAATCAAGGGGAGATGCAGACTCCAGGGGACTATAGCACATACATGTCATTATCAAATGTGAAAGGTGCGGTTGTACTCTTTTTCCCTTAGACCAAGACTTTTTGTCCCACCGGGTTTTTACATGGCAAGGTTTTTAATGAAACAACATCGCATGCACCACTAGTCTCATGCAAAGATCATTGCTCAAACATGAAGTTGTTCATGAATGTTTGGTTAAGGTTAATCATTACTCATGACACACTTGTTTACGTCTTTGCCTAAATCTACTTTTGAGAAACATGTGAAAAACATTGGAATGCGGCATTTATCAAGTCTCTCCGATTAAGATTCTTATCAGGGGGAGCATCACATGATCGAGTTTTCAATGAAGTAGGTTGGTGCATTGACGAGGCAACACCGTATGCATCTTTCGACCAAGGTTTAGTTTTTCTCACAGAGTTCTTGTTACTTAGCAAGGTTTTGACGAGGTAACACCGTATGCATCATTCGGCATGTAAACACACGACACAAGGATGAGTGTTCTAAAATATTCACATGTGTGAGCCTGAGTCTAATACTAGTCAAAGAATGAATCTTTATTCCGTGTAGAGATAGGTTTCCAAGTTGTAATATCATATATAAATGGACACATATTAATGAATAACATGATGATTCTCCGATCTATTTGCTATCTCTCTTTATTCTACAGTTTACACTACAACACAAATTCATTTTCTTGAAGCTGCAATCCATTTTCTCAATACAAAACTACCTAGATAAACCTACACAATTTCTATGTTGAAAAGTGAAAACTATTGAATTTATATATATTAAAAAAATAAAAATAAAAACTAGTAACCATGACTTGTTTGGCGAACCTAAAGTTATTCATGATACATCTGGAAGCACCCTATACAGAATAGCTCTCAATAGGAGAAGAACCAGAGGACATCAAAAGCACCAAGTCTCCTATGAATCGAGTCTTACGAGCTCCAAAGGACTTCTTCACCATCTTCAAGCACAAGGCACCTGCTCCCTGATTCCATGGGCGAATGGTCTCCACCCTTAGGTGATTTTTACATCCAAGAGGCCTTCCAATCTTACGCTTCTATCCAGAAGATACCTTCAGCAACCCATTTCGTGGGAAAGACCCGTCTTTGGCATGAACTCCAGCTCTAGAAGCTGAACAGAACAGAACCAACCCCACGAGACCGCTTTCCAAATCAGTCTAATGCCAAAGAAGCACTACACTTGCCAAAGAGAGCCTCCACCATATATAGCCACCTCCCTAGGGGTCGTATTCAACATCGGTGCACTAGGAATATCAATTGGAGAACGAAACTAGGCCAGTTGAGAAGCCAAAGCTGAAAGAAATGCCCAGAGAGAAGTGAACGTCATTCCATATTTATTGGTTGTGAAGTTTCTAATGTGAACTAAAATCTCTTGAACGAAATCTGTTCACAAGATAATCATTGAAAGAATTTTCTACAAGACTGAACAAAAGGATCGTTTTTTCTATCTGCTGGTGAACAAAAACCCAGCTCCCTCTTTCACATCAGTGCATGAAATTCATTCATTTCCTCACAAGGAAGCGTCATACTATGTTCTAGCACAGGCTGGCACTGTTTGTAAACAATAAGCTCCTTGAAACAGTATCTGCCTCCAAAAATAAGCAGCTAACTCTCGATCTTAAGCACGATCATCCTCCACCATTCAAAAGCTCCTTGAAACATTATCTGCCTCCAAATAGAAGCAGCCAACTCACCTCGATCTTAAGCAAGATCATCCCCCACATTAAAATTGATTTGAAATTCAGATGGAAGTCCAAATTACGAAAATTATGAGCATTGAGCCGAAGTTCTGAAGTCAAAGTGAATGACAAAGGTACTTGTTGCACCCACTCAATCATGTCTATATGGCTCCGACAAGAGAGGACACTTCATTCGAAGTATGTGGCCACAATGGTGAAAGTGCAACTACTTTCCCAATGACTATGAGCGTTGGTGATATCAACTCTGCTGATGTAATTTCATTGGCAAGATCCTTAAGCTCTGCAAAGACCTGTATGAATGCGAAATCAACAAAATAAATCAGTTAGGTTGACTGCAGAAGAAAACCAGAAATGAGCGAGTATGCAAAGGCATGCAATTTATCAGGCTAATCAGGCTAATTAGGTTGACAGTAAGCTAAGGACGGACACCCCTGGAAGGATTATGAGAATATAATAAATACCCTATTCAAGTGGCTTGCCTTTATTTATATATTCTCTTGCTTGCAAAGTTGCAATGATTGAAATATAGACTAGTTTACTTTCTGCTTTCATAAGTCTAATTTGATTGGAAATTCTTCAACCAGAGGAGTTAAGCTTTTATTAGAAACCAGGAAGGAATAACATCAAATGAGTAATCTAAGCATATTTATGGTTTTGATTGCCAATGACCTGCTTTATTAATCATTAGTACTGTATAATCATTTCAAGTATAATTAACTGCTGTTGAAAAAAGAAACTATACATATGTATGTATATAAAAGTTGCAAAAATGTATTTTGCTAAAAAATAAAATAAAATAAAAACTTGCAAAAATGTATTGCATCATTTGTCTTTCCAATCAAAATATTCCGCCGTGTTTCACTTTGGGATACAATGCAAGCTTAATGTCTTATAGTTAGCTTCTGTTTCAGGTTTTTAAGTTAGGAACTTCTACAACTTCTACAAAAGTTAATTTACTGAGACTGTTAGAATGTGGTGTATAGATGAATAGGAGGCAGCTGCATATCTAAAAAAATCAAAGAATATGGTATAAAAAGTAAGTATTGATTTTCACAGAATCTTTTTCTTTCACTAATGGTTTTGAGATCTCAATTGGTCACTGCTTCAAAACTTGCTTATCTTTTACCAATTCTTTACAGAGGCTATTGGTTTTGCCTGAAAATGCTAACTTTATAGAATCAAACCTCAAACCCATGACACACTTAAATCCTGGAATATTTAGGTGTTGAAAAAGGCAATTGCCCACATCTATTACCAATGATAGAGAATGGGCAGCAAACAAGTACCAATAAAAGCATCTTATATAGTTCCACGGTTTAAGAAAGAATGTCTAGGCTAATCTGAAGGATAAAATTATTTAATTTGACTTGGGACAAATTAACATATCCACATATCCATAACAGTCCTATCCTATTTGCCAGAGATGATATGATAAATGCTGCAGGGCATTTTATTATTCCCTACATGCAATACACAAAACAGTTTTTCCCAGGTCATCAGTTTAATAATTAACAAGAGAGGTCCGAAGAATAACTAGTATCACATAAAGAGACGGACACAGTTCGAATGCAACAGTCTCGAAATGAAATAACATCTTACCATGCGTTGTTGAGGTGTGGTCCCTCGCTCAACTGCAACAGCTGGTGTTGTAGGTGGCAGACCATGATGGACCAACTTTTGAGCAAGAGAAGGGAGAGTCGACAAACCCATGTATACCACTAAGGTGGAATCAGGATCAGCTGCATTCTCTGCCACAAAAAGAGGATCTGTTCCTCCCTTCCTGAAGTGCCCAGTCAGAAATCTGACACTATTTGCAACACCTCTGTGAGTTAATGGGATCCCGAGCTCTGCTGCTATGCCAGAAGCAGCAGTGATACCTGGAAAGCAATAAAAGATTTTGATTATATACACAAGTCAAACAAGGATGTGAAATTTGCTAATTCACAAAACCACCACATCCTAAATAGGAAGAAAGTCGTGCATGGAATTCTTCTACCTTATATCTAAAGGCAAACTGAAGAAGACTTTCTTAGTTTCTCCTTAATGGAAAATGATCCCACATGTTAAGTGTATTATCTTGCATTTTATTTTCTTTATCTGATTATCTTATATTACTAGTGTTCCCTGCCCCTGCTTGGAACTTAAAGACTTTCAGTATTTAAGAATTAAGAAGTGAATTTTATACTAATCCCAGGTATCTCTTTTCTATGACGTAGATGTTATGATTCACTCCTTGATAGGAAACTTCTATGAAAAGAGCAAGTACTATCAAAATGTGTCAGCAGTCCACAGAATATGATAACTCTACAACTCTTTACGATTATTAATGCTGATCATTTTTGTACCTGGAATAACTTGCACTTGAATTCCTTGCTGTTGCAAAAAATCCATCTCCTCCCCACCCCTTCCAAACACCTAAAATACAAACAGTATGCTTCAATATAACTGTTACAAATTCCACATGGCTTTTTGAAGATAAAGTATAGGAACTCACCAATGGATCCCCTCCTTTTAATCTCACAACAGTAGCTCCAGCTTCAGCAAAACTCAGTAGCAATTCATGTATCTCCTCCTGAAACAGGAACAAAAGGATCCAATTACTTACCAGTTCCACATAATCCCAATTCATCATACTTTACAATCATCATCACAAAATAAAATGTTTTAATTAGATGTTTAGAACCCAATCCAATACCTCTACAATCATCAATACAAACCCAGAATCAAACTAACACAAACCCAAATGCCCAATTCACCCAGTTACACAAAGAATTTAAATTACAGTTGGGGAGCGCAACCAATTAGAAATCAAAGCAAAGTTTGAAATATGGTGGTAACAAAGATGAGAGCTTCACCTGGGTTCTGCTATGGTAGCCAGCAGTCTTGCCCACATAGACAAGTCTAGCATCAGAGGCAACAAAATCCAAGACATCATTGGACACCAATCTATCATACAACAATAAATCAGCACTCTGAATGATTCTGACAGCCTTCAATGTCAGGAGTTCAGAGTCCCCAGGCCCAGTGCCCACTAAGAAGACATTGCCAGGCCCACACTTGCCTCCACCGCACCCTCCTTCCCTCTCTCTCTTTTCTCTCTTCTCTCTCAGCACCTCAACCAGCTTTCTGAGCTCCGGCAGCTGCAAAGCAATGTCGTTCTGCCTTGCGAAATCAGAATCAGGAGGAGGAGGGAGAGTTTGGTTCGGTTGGTTACTGTAAAGCCACTGGTCTCTCTGGTACCTCTCAATAGAGTGCTTCTCTGTGAAAGGGGAAGTATAAGAAGGGGAGGAGTTGAAGTGAAGAGAGCAAATGGGTTGAGGGTTTAAGGAACTGGGTTTTCTGAAATGGGTGGAAGACAGAGTAGAAGACAGAGATTGAAGCCTGGAGACAAGAGCCATGATGATGATTCAGACTGGAAGGGAGAGGAGAATCAGTGCGTTTGTGTTTGTGTTGGGGAAGAGAGTCGGAGTTTTGAGTAGGAACATGTGAGACTCTTGAGAGAGATGAGAAGGCCAAATTGGTTTGGTTTTGGCTTTTGAGGTTTTGAGAGGGGAGGGGCACTTTTCCCTTTGCTTCTGTATTGGGACGTCTTTGGTCACATGGTACGTTCTTACGAGTTAAACGAGAAGTTATTTTTTCCGGTCAAATCTGTTTGTGAGTTCTGATGGCAAAGTCGGCTGCAAGAGCAAAATGCTATATTAGTATATTTTTTTTGGTTAGAAATGTATAATTTATTAATTAAAAGATGAATTCAATTACAAAATCTCTAAATACGAAGCTAAAGCGCTTTTAACAAGTAGCATAGGTCTCTAACTTGATCAAATTTGATATGTATATTCTTTTATCAATCAATATATAAGTTTAATTACAAAGCTTGTAAACACAAGAATAAAAAGCTAGTATTCTCAAAAGCATGGGTTTTCAATTTGATCAAACTCAAAAAAGTGAAAGGAGACTAACAACTCGCTAATCTATAGAACGGAGGCCTAAATTTGAAAGCAGAATTGCAACAAACATTATCGTTGTCATCGCCGCACCGCTTGTAGTCGTAAGGTAGTGAGAAATGCTAAATAGGAGCATTGATGCCTAAGTAATTGATGTCAATCAAATCCCAAAGTATAAGAAGAGCTCCTCAAAACATAGTATCATCACCCAAGCCATGGAGTTATGGTTGACGAAAGAGAACCGAGAACCATACCCAAAAACCCAAGAAAATAGGGGGTAATAAGTTGTTTATGCGTGAGACCGGGACTTATCCGCTCTTTCCCTCTTCGATGGCAAAGCCAATATCTGGCTCATGTACTAAATGTTACATGTTTAGCTAACAATTGAGCCTCTTTAATAGCCTCATGCAAGTTTGCTCTTCTCTCTGCCAATCGATGTAGGATAAATGTCCTCTTTTGGTTTTCATGCAGATTAGATATTCAACACTTTGATCGTACTTCTTTCCAGCCCAAATTGCTCCTAGGGTTAAGTAGTCATGCTTACCTGGACGGGCCCTAGGTCTGTCTATGGGCCTGGTAGCCAAACTACTTGTACCGTCTACATAAACCCATGAGTGAGGTCGTGAGCACCTGTAATCAAATAGGTAAGTGCTAGATTACACTTAAAGTGTACAGCCACACAAGCTCATGTTGTACAGCCACACAAGCTCACATGAAAGTTTACTGTGGTAGCTAGTTTATGACTTGTTTTGGCGTTGGATGACCAATAATCTGAAAATAGTTGGAATTGTTTGACAATAGTGTAAAGAAATGTTGCCTCTCGATCTAGACCATGACTGTATTATCCACAAAATTGTATTCTGATGATCTGACTCTCTTGAAGTGCCTCCTAGCTTCCCTGAACAACCTACTGGCCCTGCAAGTGAATCCAATGCATAACAGCCTCAGCCAAAGGCCTCAAATGGTATCATGCAAGTAGATGACCCTGTGCCAAAACCTGACACTCCTTGGGAGCCAAAGGAAAGGTGGATCCAAGCACAGACAAACGCAATCAAGGTTGGGCTAAGTGGACTTAAACACTTTGGCATGCTATTCAGAGAGAGAAAAGATCAAGGGTTTTTACTTTGCTTTTGTTTCTTGATTATTATTATTTTTTAATTCTCTTTTATTATGAACAATATGGTGCTTTACATTTCAAACTGTTAGTGTGTAAGTGTATAAGCACAAGATTCCTGATGACTTATTATCTATGCATAACTTTGTGATTATGTTTTGATGGTGCAATTTCAGAGATCTAGAAAAGGATGGAAACTAATTCAAAAGATCTCTAAAAGCTATCTTGATAAAGTTATATGCATATGCATATGGATATGTGTATTGTGTCTTTGTCTGTTTTGCAGGTCTTTGATCTTGTGTTGAATTGCAATGTCAAATGGGGAGAATATAGGTATATTGACTATTCCTATTCAACACACGGTTTTCCCAATTGCACTAGGACAAGATGAAAAGATTCAAACTCAAGATGATTGGAAGTCTGCATGATCAGAGGTATCAAAATTACCATCAATGGGATCTCTACAAGGTCATAAGATCTGAGTATCTTATCTATGGTAAGTTGACTTCTTTGCATTTTAATTGATGATTTCAGTTAAGGAAATATAGTAAATATCTATATATGCTAAACTTTCATATCTAAGGTATTGAAAGAGTTGATTGTATATTCTTTCTTTCATGGAGATGATTCAGCTAAGTATGTGAAGTAGAATTTCTTGAGTTCTTGATCATAGTGAATTATTGCAGGTTTAAATGAGAATCAAACTGATGTTTTGGAAAGTGCAAAATGATGGTTGACTGATTGCATGATTTGCAAAAGGCAAATTGATCATATCATTGAGTACATTAGTTGAGGGGGAGAATTTCATTCTCTATAAATAGCTACTGTTGTAGATTAAAATCTCAAGCATTTTGAATTGGCAAAATATCATAAATGGTCACTGATTTTTGACTCATTAATCATTTTACTCATTCACATTTTTAAAATATCACTTAACTTACTCAATTTTGATTTCGTCTCTCACTAAACTCACTGCCGTTAGACCTACCGTTAGGAACCGTTAACATCGAGGGTATATTTGTCTAAACACTAAAAAAAGAATTCCAATTAGTTTTGTTTTTAGAAAAAAATAAAAATTGTTTTATTCTCATTAGATTTTAATTCTACAACATTTGTTTTGTATTAGAAATTCCATATTGTTTTTTTGTTTAAAGTTAAAAATAATTTAAATAACTTTCAAATAAGAAAAGTATGCATTTCTAAGTTAATAATGTATCGCGAAAAAAATAACTACAAATAATATTATTTTTTTTTTCAAAATAATTTCATATTTTATAAAGTCACTCTTTATTTCATAAAATAAAAAGGGAAATAATAAATAAAATAAAAAAGTTAGAAATGCATTTTATGTGGTTAGACAAATATACCCTCAATTTAAACGGTTTCTAACGGTAGGTTTAGGGTTTAACGGCAATGAGTTAAGTGAGAGACAAAATCAAAAGTAAGTGAGTTAAGTGAGTTAAGTGAGTTAAGTGATATTTTTAAAATGTGAGTAAGTAAAGTGATTAATAGGTCAAAAGTCAGTGACCATTTGTAATTTTTTTCTTTTTGAATATTGAGAAGATCATCAACTCCCTAATGGTCAAGTGTGGCAGGATAGATATCCAAAAGTTGTGTCTAGAGTTTTGTTGTTTGATAATGTAAACTCGGGTTGTTTGAGAAGCTTTTTTTTTGTAATTATTTCGTTTTCGTATAAAAAAAAGTCTAATAAAATGATTAATTAAAGATGTTATGAGTCATATATTAAGAAGGCAAAAAATCACAAAAAAAAATCTAGAATTTCTAATACAAAACAAATGTTTTAGAATTAAAATCTGATGATAATAAAACAATTTATATTTTTTTCTAAAAAAAAAACTAATTGGAATTCCTTTTTAGTGTTTAGACAAATATACCCTCGATATTAACGGTTTCTAACGGTAGGTAACGACAGTGAGTTAAGTGAGAGACAGAATCAAAAGTGAGTTAGTTAAGTGATATTTTTAAAATGTGAATGAGTAAAGTAATTAATGAGTCAAAAGTCAGTGACCATTTGTAATATTTTGCCTATTCAAAATACTTGAGATTTCAATCTACATCATTTGTGATATTTTGCCTATTCAAAATGCAATCAGCCAACCATCATTTTGCATTTTGCCAACCATCATTAGAGATCAATTAGTGACTTTATAAAATCTGAAATTATTTTGAAAAAAAAATATTTGTAGTTATTTTTTTTGCGATACATTATTAACTTAGAAATGCTTATTTTTCTTATTTGAAAGTTATTAAATTATTTTCAACTTTAATCAAAAAAAATCTGGAATTTCTGATACAAAATAAATGTTTTAGAATTAAAATCTGATGAGAATAAAACAATTTATATTTTTTTCTTAAAAAAAACTAATTGGAATTCCTTTTTGGTGTTTAAACAATTATACCCTCAATGTTAACGGTTCCTAACGGTAGGTCTAACGATAGTGAGTTAAGTGAGAGACGGAATCAAAAATGAGTGAGTTAAGTGATATTTTTAAAATATGAGTGAATCAAATGATTAATAAGTCAAAATTCAGTGTGACCGTTTGTGATATTTTACCAATTAAGAACTAATGGTAGATGAGATTACCACTTATTAGTTATTATGAAAGAGTGACCGTGTATTTTTGCAGCAAACAAGGGCAGGGAGGAGGGCAACATAGAAATTTACCAACCTATCCTCTCCATGTGGACCATATCATCTGCCTATAAAAACCAGAGACGCCCGTCGTCGTCATCATCATCTGTTCATCTTGTTGTGTTGGGTAAAGTTGGGTTGTGAAAAGAAAAGAAAAGAAAAGGGAAAGAAATGCCTCTGAAGGTGTTGGACGCGACCATCTCCAGCTTCGACAGCGTGTTTGAGAAATTCAGAGAAGAAGCACCCAAGAATAAGGCCAATTTCATCCTCTTCTTGGCCGACAAAGACCCTTCCACTTCTCTCAGCTGGTGTCCTGGTATTCTATTCTTCCAAGTTCCATCCTTATTTAATATTTATACGCTCATATCCATTTCTTGCCAAACTGGTTAGCTTTATGTCTTCTAGATCAACTTGCTAGTTACTAGAATCAATGGGAAAGTTTCATGTTTGTTTAAATTTGTGTTTTCTCGCTCTCTTTTTTGAAGCACAGGGCTTTGTACACCATTCTGGTTCATACTTCAGTATTATTCTTTCTCACAATACCTTTGTGTAATTCTAATTCTAAATCTTATATTCTTGCAGGGAAGGCACATTAGGGAGTATCTGTAATGGTTTAACAATACATTGTGTTTTACTGGAGCTTGAATTGTTGTCAAGATGTTTGCTATGTTTATAAATCAAGTAGCTACTCTATTCTATGAATGTGAAAATGGATTGTTGGCATTGATCTGTAGTAGTCTTCACACTGGTTGGTGAAAAAAAAAAAAATTGGATTACGATTGATTTTATCTGGTTCTTGGTTGGCCGTGTGACTATGCTGTTCATTAATATGTGCTAAGTTTTTTGAAAACTACTTGGGAGAGGAGGATCCTCTGATTGTAAAACTGATTTTCACCTTTTTGTGTCAGATTGTGTGAGAGCCGAACCTGTAATCTACAAAAAGCTGGAAGCTGCACCAGGTGATGTCGCACTTCTGAGAGCATATGTTGGAGATAAACCAACATGGAGGACTCCTCAACACCCATGGAGAGTGGACTCAAGGTTTAAGATCTCTGGAGTTCCAACACTCGTCCGCTGGGAAAATGATGCGGTCAAGGGTCGCCTCGAAGACTATGAAGCGCATGTTGAAAAGAAGATCGACACACTTGTGTCTGGAAATTAAGTTTATATAATTCCCCAATCTAAAGATGTTTGAATTTTCTGTATGTTGTGCGACTTATTAGACTTCATGGTAAAGCGGGGCATAAATGCAAATTGGGAAATAAAAGCTTGATGCTAGGAACATGTAATTCACAATTTAGGTATCAAGGATTTGTTGCAGTTTGCAGTAAATTGTTCTGATTTCTTATGCCAATTCACAGTCTAAACTATGATTGATGCAAAGCATAAGCTCATGCTAAACCAGGTTCATTCTTTTCTCTGGCAAAAACTGATGGATGAACCCTTTTAATCTTCATATTCTTTTCTGCTAATGGAAAAATGTAGGTTACAATCAAGCATACAAATAAAGTTATGTTAATGTGTATAGATAAGAAATTATCGACAGAAATAATCCGACTGCAGCAGAACTTGATATTTCTTAGCTAGACGAGTCAGCAGTGCCTAATAATTGCGGTAATCAAAGGTGCACAAGTTCAATAGAAAAACCTAATGCATTTGGTATTTTATAAAAGATAGATATAAGGTTAACTGGATTCACTGGAAACATGAATAGAATAATTTACAACCTTTGCTAATTACACATGTGGACTAAACCTCTCTAGAAGATCAAAATCACTTTGCAATTTCTGTACAAACTCAAGATTGAGCTCCCTTCTTGGCAATTCCTGCAAAACTGCAGATGGTGTAAAATTAGCCTGCTTATAGCTACTGATTGTAGAATACATGTCAATGGCATAGCCAAATAGAAAAGTAAATTGAAAAAAGAGAGAACAAAAGAAAGAAAACTCCTGAGTACAACATTATACCCCCATACATTACTGATAGTCATTACTGAGGTAGTAACCAGTCCTTAATCTACTATTAATGTACAACATTTTACTGAAACGGAAGAGAAAAGAATGACGGAGAAAAATAAAAAGTGGGTCTTCCAAGTAGTACACTTGCAAATGTTTAATAGTCAACACCTCCCTACTAAGAAAAACTATTAGAATAGTTTATCCAGATTTGATTTAAGCCTGTTCAATATCAACTTCAGCTTCTCCCACCCGCTTTCCCCATTAAGATAGATCCTCAAAAGATAGAACTCTTTTTTTTTTTGTTAAATTTCTTATCCAAGCAATAGAAAAACATCAAACCCACCAACATCGTTACAACAAAAAGCTCAACCACAAAGACTGTTCAGAAGTAGCAATAAGATCCTTTACCTATATACATGGAAGCCAAAAGCACATTAAGCAACCTCAGATCTTAAATTTGAGCCTTTGAAAGGGTTTGAGTCAACTTCAAACTAATGTCACCATAAGGGACTTCTTGCTTTACATCAATAAGATCATAACTCTTCAAGACCTGAAATATAACAGGAATAATTACTTTTACTAGTATAAACAGATGACAATAGTTTATGAGAACAATTATATACAAACAAACTCTCCACATTACCTACTTCAACAGGCAGTAAAAGTTTTGCTTGTTCACAAGCTATGAAAGGACATATAACAAACCAATTTCACAACCGACTGAGGGCATCCAACAAGTTGCGTTTTCCAGAAAAAAGAAAAAAAAGGAAATGAAAAAAAAAAAAGAGAACATAATTCTAGCAGGCACCAAGACTTAGAAAGGAAAATGCAGCATGAAACTTTGGCTGCTAACTGCTAAGCCATAAACAGTTCTAGCAAAGTCACTCTTACCATTTATCCAGAAAACAGAAATGAACTTAAACCAATAGATTAGTTAACAGCAAGGTGAAAAGGATATGATTGGAGAAAAGAAAAAACACAAAGTGAAATCAAAATCATACAAAATTTTTTGTTTCCTCAAGGCATAAATTTTCAGAACTTAGGTTACACACATCAAGTGTTCCGAGTTGTATGCATATGTCATTTCAAAGATCAATGATATCTTGTGCATGCTCCACCACAGAACTTCAAGTAAATTTTATGAGTTTACTTTCTGTCCAGGACAATACAAAAGAGACCCCATTTTCTTTTACCACATTTAAATCACATGATGCAGCATATATATTAATCATGAAACAATATTTTGTTCATTCTTGTACAAATGTGGTACGAGAAAATTTAGTCTCTTTGCATTGTCCTGCTTGTAAAGGTATTATTCAAAATATTTTAATTTATCAAAA
Source organism: Fragaria nilgerrensis (assembly GCA_010134655.1). Taxonomy (NCBI): domain Eukaryota; kingdom Viridiplantae; phylum Streptophyta; class Magnoliopsida; order Rosales; family Rosaceae; genus Fragaria; species Fragaria nilgerrensis. Next base: position 893,903 of record CM020983.1, read on the forward strand.
CAGTAGCCTAACAACAACAAAATGTGGAAAAAATTACCAGTGTTTCAAAGAACATTCTAGCACAAAGCTTTCTTCTTTTTCCTTCTAAAATTTTGTTCAAGCTGAGATCACTAGATAGGTCTTCTGGAGATTGGCTTTTCAAATATTGAGCCACAGCCCTGCATGCAAATGAAAAAAAAAAAAACAATAAAATACACAAGTAGAGAATACATAAGTACCGTGACTAACATTTAAGCATCCTTTACAAATAAAGAGAGAAAGAATAGAAAGAGAAGTACCTGGTTCTGACTGACAATGAATCAACTCCTTCTGTCCCTTGAGAACCTGGTATAAACATACATTTATCATCCAAACAGTGGACATAACATATAGTAGTTCAATTAATGATAAATTCACTTATACACAGATGATATAAATAATTTTCAGTTACCAGCTGGTGTACGATCATCTGCCTCCAGAAACCAAAGATCCTACAATAAAACATTTCAACAAGTTAGACAATTGCTTCATAATTAATTATTCATTTCACATAGCGAGCATATCACATTATTCATTTCATATTATACATCATATTTATTTGCCACATCATACAGCATTATGTGTTAACTAGTGTGCATATCATATTATTCTTATATGTTTCACCCATTGATATTATAACTTCTAGTGTAACTATTATCCTTCAATAGCCTCTTGTGTATTGTATAAAATATGACGACACATAAGAAAAACTAAATGTCTGAAATTATATAGATAGAAAGATAAGCTTCAAAGAGTATGGTATGTAATTGATAAACATAGCTCAGTCAAGGCTCAGTGAAGCACTAGCATACATCAAAGTGAGTTGTACCGGACTTTCTATCTAATTTTTTATTTTTTTTATATAGAGAAAGAGGGAGCTGTGCTTAGTTCAGCAAGCGGATTGCATCATGTTGGAATGAGCCTCAGGTTCTTTATATCGAGTCCCTAATATTGTACTGAGCCTTACATCAAGGGAATCCTAAATCTAGTGCATCCCATAAACAGAAAAGATGAACTGCAGAGTGCACTGTTCAACAAAAGAACCAAAAAGTGAAATGGAAAGGCAGAAGGAATGTAAAGAACAAAAATACATACGACCAAATACTCAAAACTTACTTCTGGTTCTGCAATAGTTGACTCGACATTTTGTGAAATAACTGTGTACTCAGGATGTACCCCCTTCTCTGAAGTTGTCATTGGTGTTCCCAATTCAGACTCTCTATATCCGGGTGACACTGTTAAATCTGGTGTCTGCAGAATATGAGTTCCACTATTTGTTTCCGGTGAAGGAACTGAAGCTGACCCCATTTTTGAGGCAGGAGTAGCGTCATCTATCATCGAGGAAGCATGCTTTAGTATAGGCGAATTGGGTACAATATTGACCCCATCATATTCAACACCTCTAAAGTGTTCAATGTCTTCACACCCATTAGCAGGAGAAGAATGGGATTGTGGACCGTTATACACTGGGGAAGCTTCATTGGCAGGGACAGAGTCTCCAACTCCATGCTCTGGGGAGACATCAGTTGTAAGAGGAGGGAAAGGAGGAAAAGGAGATACTGCAACCCTATCTTCGGAGACCACTTCGGTTGTAGGTGAAGCAGATGTTGGCCTAGGCTCTGGAAGAGCTTCCTCAAACAAATAGGATTTTGTAGATATGTATGTTTTGTTGTAAATGTTACAAAGATCAGAGCATAACCCTGACGAAAGAGAAACAGATTCTCATTATAATTTAAAAATAAAAAAAAACTAATTAACATGGATAAGAAGAAATAAGCACAACTGGTAAAGGAAAATAAAGCTTACTTACCAGTTAATGAAAGCTGAAGGAAAGCTTGTTCCTTTCTTAAAACATTGTTCAACTTCCAAATACCCAATGTAGAAGACGGAAGCTTCTTCCTTTTGCGCTTCAAGTCACTGGCATCTTTAATTGTCTTCCCAATAAACCTACAAATTCACAACCTTGTCTCAGTAACCAATACAAGAAGAATGTTGGTCCAATGATGAGAATAATATCTGAATTCATACTTATTAGATAACACAACAGGATCATCAAAGTACTGCTTTTTTCTTTTCCTTGGTCTTGGATGCGCAATAAGTGGCTGTTCAATAGGTGGCTGTTCAATACGAGGTGTTGATTGAATTGCTGCAACAAGAGAGAAACTTTAAAAGGAAGATAAAGGTGGAGATTTTTATTTTTAAATCTAAAGCATACGTTAAATAGAAATAGTTATGCAACCGCACCAAGTGAAACAGATGTATTGATATTCAGTCGACCCTCTGAGAATGAAGCAACAGAAGCTGGTGTTCCAGAACTTTGTTGAACTGCTGGAGATGGCCCAATAGAATGTGTACTTCCCTCCGTAAATGGAGAAAGATTGGCTTTCTCATTTGTTGGTGGATCAAGTAATTCAGTAACATCATTCCCATGACTTGAAGATAATAGAAAGGTTTCTGAGTTTCTATCAGAAACTGCATTGCGTTGAGTTTCTATTTCTGGAACAGGACTCAAATTAAGAATTTCTGTATGCTGACTTGGTCCAGGATCTTGACATCCAAAATCCATCTGAGTCTCAGTTTCTGGACAGTCTGGAATGGTAAAATCATCGCTAAGCCTCCTTTGTGCGTCAGTGGGACTGAGAACACCAGAAATTCCTTGAAAACCTTGAAGGTTAACTTCGTCATTATGAATTGTTTGTTCATCTGTCAGATTGACTGGACTATGAGTACCCTGTGGGGGGACGGTGCTGTAACCATGGAAACATAATTACTTATTATTCTAGACTAAGAATTTAAAAGCATTCTGTTGATAATACAAAATTCATTAGGAAGCATACTCGACATCCATAGGGGCATCATGTGAACCAAAATCCTCAATTGGATGTGATTGATCCTCCATCATCTGGATATCCTGAACAGATTAGAAGTCTCAATCAGTAACATTGCAATTCCAATACCTTAGCGTTTGAAACACTACTATATAAGAGAGCAAACAAAAGAAAAATACCTCATCAAAATCTATAGCAACATATGGGTTTGTTGCAATTGGAAATTGTTCTGTAATATAAAATTAAAATATGTTAAGACTTTTATCAAAAAGAAAGACCAAAGAACACCAAAAAAAAAATTCACTTCAATAACCTGTTAGTGTGATATCCTCCTGATTCCCTTGATGATCATTGTGAGCCCTGAGGAAACACAATCAGTTGGTCATAAATTGTTTGAAAAAAAAAAAAAACAGAAAGATGACAAAGAGGGACAAGTGAGAAAATTACCCGTCATAATCAAAGTCGACACCGCAATCGAAAGCATCAAGGTTATAATTTTCAGGCATTGTGATAGACTGGAGCGGTGCTTGCATTGCGTTCTCTGGCAAGGTCAAGTCTATAGAAACAAAGGCCTTCTTAAGGCCATTCAATACGACATTACAGTCGTGGTGAAGATACTCGACTTTCTTTGAGTAAATCCGAACAACCCCTAGTAGAAGGTGGCCTGACATTCTGAGGGCAATAGGAACCTCCGGAAACATAATGCGATCTAATTACCAATTCATATGGAAAATTGTTAGATAATCGATCCAAAACATTTAAGCTTGTATCAAAATCAGTATACAAAACTATCAACAAAGACCATTAAATATAGATTGTCCCCAGAAAGTGATTAAAAACCCAAAATTGGGAAAATAAAGAAACGGTTTGAACCCAAAATCAGAATCCCATGGGCGAAACTAAAACCTAAACTGTAATGGGTTTGTTGATATGAAGAGAAAGCATGAAACTTTTGAGCAAAAGAAATAAGGGAAATTGAGACAGACCGACGGTGGAGGGGATATCGGTGGCGGCGTAATGGGACTTCTTGAGACGGTGTTGGAGATGGGCAGCGCACCAAACGGTACCCAAAGGGCCCTTCCGAGCCAATATGGTGTGCGAATAGAACATCCTTCTTTCTTCTTCCACCAGCACCAACAGCGGTTTTGGTTTTTCTTTTATGAGAGAGATTGTTGTGGGGTTTTATTTAGGGTTCCAAACCTCTTATGTTTGGATTGAGGGGAGCGGGAAATATGAAAGGTGCCGCCAACTTTGGATTTAGAAGCGCCCCGCTCTTTTCCCCACAATTACCACTCATGCCCTTCAGTCTCCTGCCCAACTTCATTATTTATTGATTTTTATGTCAATTTCATACCGAATTCATTGTTCTCCTTGAGATTTGGAGAATAACCCTATTGGATCATGGATTAATTTAAGACTCTTGCTCTAATTATTTATTGCCAACAAATAAATGAGACATTTTCATAACTGGTCAGCTTAAACGAGGATGGACTACAAAACCTCATGTCATGACAACATCCTTGAGATCAGAACCATATGAAGAGAATATATTTTTATTTGTTCTACATAGAAATGGTCTGTCCCAATGTTTGATACAATAGATACAAAACAAACTCTCCCAAGTCCAAAATGTTCTGCCAGTTTACTATGCCTTGTTGACGCGAATTTTTTGGCCTTCAAACAACTGCAGTAAACAAGATGTAGTCGAATTAATTCAGTAAGGAAACATGGTGCTCACATAGTTTTAATCATGCACAACAAAGCAGCAACCAAAACTTATCCCAATGAGAACATAATCACCATAGATTATGAGTACAATGTGAACGTTAGCAGGATGTAAACACAAGGAAGCATGCATCATGCAGTATGAGTGGGTGTTGTGCTTCATGTTACACATTGCTACAAAACAATTAGCAGGAAAATACGCAGACAAGAGAAGAAACTACTGATGAGATCCCAAGCACATGCAAATTTGAAAAGTAGGCCAGTAATTCTCTCTTTGTTCAATGAAGGAAATCAATGCCTCAGTAATAGGAAAACAAAAGACGGACATCAGTGAGCATATGAAGTAACAACAACACTAAGTTAGATAAATTGGTGATCCTGTGTGTGTAGGACTGTAGGGAACGGTTCTACAGCAAACTTGCACACCTTGCAGTATTGCTGTTTCATCGTTCATGACTGCCATTACATTTTCAACAAAGGTCACACCTTAAATAATATCTTGTATAATCAGAAGTGCATGAAAACTTTATGAACATATAAAAGAAGAAAATAGGAACAAAATATGCTCAAGAGAACATATGTGGGTGCAAGTGTGTATATGCCTTTATAGTTAGATTCACCAGTTCTTCTAGAGCACCACCCACAGCAGTTAGAAACTTACAGTGTTGTTGAAAGATGAGATAGCAGCTTCTACGTCCTCCTCTGATGAGAAAGACACAAACCCAAATCCACTAGATTTTGAGGTTCCAGGAACCCGGGAGACCTTTGCACTAAGTACCTTTGCCTTTTCAGAGAAAAGCTTCTGGAGTGTTTCTGTCGTAACACCCTTTGCAAGATTTCCAACATAAACTTTGTGGGGGCTGTCAACAAATTGCGACTCTTCTGCCTGGACAAGTGACAAATCTGGTTGTATGAGAGGTTTCTCGGTTATGTTCACCTTTATCTCACGCCCTCCAATCTCCTGTATTAACAAGGAAATGAAAAACATACAATACGTCATCAACCAGTCTTGAATCAACAATAGAAACAAACGAAAGACTCGGAGACACTTACAGTTCCATTCAGCTTCTCAACTATGGTGTTTGCATCTTCAACAGTCTTTGTTGTAACAAACGCGAACCGGCGACTTCTTCCAGAGTACTTATCATACATCACCTGTCACCAAAACCAAAGTTTCTCAATCTCATTTTACAGTAAGGTAAATGTGTTGCTGTTATTAGCAACCTGTAAGATAGATTTAAAGACAAAGCAGAGAAATTAAGAATGAGACCTCAGCCTTCTCAACAGCGCCATGTTCTTCCACGATTTTGGCGAGCTCGGCATTATCCACAGTCCGGGGAATGTTGCCGATGTAGACTCTCCGGGCGGCCTTGGAAGACGGGTCTGCGGCGGCGACTTCTTCGGCAACAGCGTACAGCCTCTGCGACCCTCCTCTGGAGGCCAGCCTCAGATAAGAGCCCTGAAACGGCGACGCTTTCAGGGTCAGCCCTGTGACGGGTTTTGATGGGTGGTGAAGGAGATTGGGTGACGAGAACAAAGATGAGATTGTCGTCGCCATTTTTATTTTTGGGAGCACAAAAGAGAGAGTGAACGCATTATCATCTCATTATCTAAAACCTCAAGCTCTCTATCTCACCCGCGGGTGACACTAACATTTTATTTTTATTTTATCATGGGCCCTTAACCTAAGGCCCAATTGATCCGCGGCATATATAAAAGGGGTAGATGGTCTCTAGGGTTTCAGCTGGAGAGAGGCAGGGAAAGAGAGAGATGGCGCCGAAGAAGGAGAGGACGGCTCAGGTGAGCAGGAACCCGAATCTGATAAGAGGGATCGGGAAGTATTCTCGGTCGAAGATGTATCACAAGAGAGGGCTTTGGGCTATCAAGGCCAAGAACGGCGGCTCTTTCCCTCGCCACGATAAGAAGCCCGCCGCCGATGTCCCCGCCGTCAAGCCCCCCAAGTTCTACCCGGCCGACGATGTCAAGAAGCCTCTTATCAACAAGCACAAGCCCAAGCCCACCAAGCTCAGGTCCCTTTCTTTTCACTCCTTTTTTTTCAATCTGATCTTTTATGTATGTGTTTGTTTTGTGAATTGGAATGATGAAAGTTGTGTATGATTCCTTTTCACTGCTTGGTTTCCGATTTCTGATACCTTGAAATGAGATTAAAGTAGATGCTAGAAGCAAGTATTACTGTGCAACTGAAGTGATTTGCCGACTTTTAATAATATGCAGGGCAAGCATTACCCCTGGAACTGTGCTGATCATTCTGGCCGGAAGGTTCAAGGGCAAGAGGGTTGTCTTCTTGAAGCAGCTTTCCTCTGGCTTGCTTTTGGTCACTGGTAAGGGGCTGTTTTTGCTTTTGGTTACCAAGTAGTGCCTTTTGTGTTGTTGACCCTGTGGTCAATGTGCATTTAGCTTGTTATGTTTGTGTGTCATTGTGCTGCTGGTTGATTTTGTTTTGAGGCAGTATGTTTGGGACTGGTTTTGTTAGAGTGCTTGATATTAAGTTCAATTTCTGCCATGCATATCTGGCATGTATCTGCACATATGTGTGTTTACTTAACAAAGCTAAATGGATTAATTTATTTTGGTGTGCCTGCAACCACGTTCATGCCTCGTCATTTGTTTTCTTTCAAGTATTTTATCTCAATATTGAATTACTGTGTTTCTGTATCCAGGGCCATTCAAGATTAATGGTGTTCCTCTTAGACGGGTGAACCAATCTTATGTTATTGGAACTTCAACCAAGGTTGACATCTCTGGTGTTAACGTGGAGAAGTTTGATGACAAGTACTTTGCCAAGGAGGTTCAAAAGAAGAAAAAGAAGGGAGAAGGCGAGTTCTTTGAAGCAGAGAAGGAGGTTGGTGTTTGATCCTTTTTCCTTTTTAAGTGTTTGAGGGGCATGCCCCATATTTTTAGTGTTCTTTCTTCTGACCTTTGGTATGTTTTCTTGAATTGCAGGAGAAAAACGTACTCCCACAGGACAAGAAAGATGACCAGAAAATTGTTGATACTCCATTGATTAAAGCTATCGAAGGAGTTACAGACTTGAAGACTTACTTGGGTGCAAGGTTTTCTCTCAAGCAAGGAATGAAGCCACATGAGCTTGTTTTCTAGAGAAGAAGTTGGAAGTGTTAGGATTTGCTTTTCTTTCCTACAATTCTTCAAGTTTTGTTTGAACTGGGTCTTGTACTTTATAAAGTTTTATTGACATATCTAATCTTTTGGTCATGCATTTGAACTTCTAGTTTGTATGATTTTCTTGCTGTTCCTTATTTTTTGTTGTCTTTTAATATAGTGCCAAATGGATGATATGATCATGCTGGAACAAATGTAATCACTGTGTGGCCATCTGACTGGGTGGATTGGTTGATCAAAGTTTCCCCGGTAGTTTTCTGGGCTAGGATTTGAATAAATCTCATGTACAAATTCATCTTTGTTTATTATTGAGGAACACCCTTCGTACAAAAGAAAGTTAAACACAATTTATTGAAAAACGATCTGCAGTAAGTTTGCTTGACGTGGTACGTAAGTTACAGTTTCATAATAAGCTGTCTGCTCGAGCTGATAATCTCCTGAAGAAATTGCTTGGTGCAGAAGGCAGCTTGCTACGAAACCTTGGGTGCCTCAAGTAATACAATCCTGCAATCAAAGCAACCACTCGGAAGGGGGTCGCATAAAGAACCACAGCTGCACAAAGACTGAAAATTATGAAAAGGCTGGTTGCTCTTGGGTCTCTCCAGCTGAGTAGAGACTGAAACCTTTCGCCTTGTGTTGCTATATCACCCACAACAGTCTGTATCCTCCCTGCTACGCTTCTAATCCTGTCGTACCTCATTCGAACAATGTCATGCGGTCTTGAGCTTGGAAATGTGTCAAATTCTTCGTCAAGCTCATCCGGGTGAACTGCTTCAGCCCATGAAAGCTTGATATCCATATGAGGAGGATGTCTAGGCCTGAATCTGTAGTTCCACATTCCAATGAGGAACATGTAGACAAAAAGAGTTGGAAGTATCAACTCTGGATACCAAATCAGTATCAGAAAAAGGATGTGAACGAGAACTGTTGTCATGGAGTTTTTCCAGTTGCATACATCACCAAACCATCTGCTCATGGAGAACATGCTGGAAAGTAGTGACATGATTCGAAAGAAGTTGGCTTTGCTCCTTCTCATGCTCCACATGTGTGAATCAACATCTAGCATGTACTCTACCACCTCCTTTCTAAGTGGGGGTTCAGCTCTGCCAAGCCTCACTGCTACAATGTTCATTGCTTGGTATCGTAAATTGTCTACTTGGTTCACTGTGAAAGGATGCAAGTAATGCATTTTTGGCAGCAAAGGGTGTCCATAAACATAGATCATGTTAGCTAGAGACAGGGTGGTGAACCGAATTGCTAGTTGGAGGTCTCCCATTTTCTTTACTCCATTAGGTTGCAGAACGAGGAGAGGGTATGAGTGTGTATACATTCGATGAGCTTCAAGTGTTGATAGTCGAATGCGTACCTTGCCGATTCGTGAATCTCTTGCTGCACTGGCTGCCATTGGTGTTGGTCTCTCAGCGCCACCAAGGTGGCAATTGTCGAAAACTCCCAACGTTATGACGGTGCAGGGATCATAAACTTCCCATGTGTACTGCTCATTCCATTTAGGACTGAGTGTGTCAAGAATTGTTCTGGTGCGAACCCATTTCTGGCCATATTTAGCTACACAATAAGCATCTGTACTTCCTCGGCCGTCCTTCATCTTCATTGGAAGAAGCCCTTGTGCACTTAGAATCCCCACTTCCAAAATCCCAACAGGCTGCTTCCACAGCTGTCTTGCAGTTGGCCTTTGATCACTTATGTACATGGTTGATTCATCTAGTACATGGTATCCACCTTCAAGACAGACTCTCAGGTGAATTCTACTAGAAAACTTGAGCTCTTTCCTCCTGTCAGGTTCCAAGACACCAAAGCCATACTTCTCAAGGTTGAACCAACGCGAATGAACTGGCCTGTGGTCAAGCCGCTTCTCAAACATGTCAATGGGCATGCTCATCTTTCCCAGCACCTCATCTTTCGCAGGGTGGACTCGATCTTCAACAGTGATGATCAGTTGCTCTTCAAAAGGTTCAGCTGCCACAAAGACTAAATCTTCATTCCATAATGGATTAGCAGTATGAGTTGGGCATATCTTGGTTCTGAGGACCTGGTTTCCAACCTGAGCTTTCACAAAAACTTCTGGGAGGTGGCTTCTGTCATTAGGCAGCACATCTTGAGCTTCAATCACATTTACTCTAAGGTACCACAATTTTGGTGAGACGTATACCTTGGATCGGATATTGTGAACACCTTCACCATAGACTGCTGCTGCGTCTGAATGCCATGCATCTGGAAATGCTTCATCAGCCTGTGTTCCCATCCAAACTGCAACCATGATTTCGCCTCTAACCTTGCCTTCTCCGCGGCGGTGCTCAAGTCTGTACCACTGAGGAGCAAGTGGACTATCAGGTGGAACTCTGGTGGGAATCTCATTCAAGTCAAAAACCACTCTTCCAAGATAATCATCTCTTCCAATCATCTCTTTGTCTTTCACAAAAACTTCTAGCACAGACGACTGAATGCGGTCTTTTGAGAAAGCAAAGACCTGGTTCCACTCTGGATTCATTTTCCTCTCAAAATGCTTTGTTCTTCCCTTGTAGTTCCCCAGCTTTACTTCCACATAAGGATCACAGCTTGCGGTAATAGAGCTGGGAGGGAGATCTTTGGCCTTCACAACTCGAACATAGAGATAAAACATCTGCTCAACAAGGTCATAAGTGCTTGCAAATCTCTCACCACCACTCATCCATCCTCGTCCTCCATATGCTCCACCATTTGGCCACCTCTCACCAAGTTGAGGGTTGGTGTCCTTGAGGTCGTAGTCTTCTTCATGGCTATGAGGGCCTTGCGGACGAACTGGCTGCATGCTTGATGGGAAACCTTGACAAATGACAATGTCTCTCGACTGATATGCCTGCTGGTTGCTCCACTTGATATTTTTGTAGGTGATGGAATGTAACTACTTCCTTTGTCTCCTCACTTGGATCTTGAGCAGAGGAGTTACCAATCAAAGAAACAGTAGGAACAGCAGCAAATACTTCGCTATGAGATAGGACTTTGTGTACTTCTGGTGGTTGATGAGACTTGGAAGGTGGGGCTTCTAGTGTTAGTGTTTGGGGTTGAGGAGATTTTGGTTCAGAATCTGGTGATATATAGATTCTTAGGCCAATGTCACCCTTGACAGATGAGAAAAACCACTTCTTCTCTAGTTGGAATCTTTGATAAGCTGCCTCGCCTTTCTTGACAGTATTTGAGCAAGGAATTCTTACACTTCCAAGGAAATGTTGGCCAGGAGTAGGGATTCTCCTCTCATTGTACACAGAAACTTCAATGGTTTTGTGATGGAAGTTTTCGGTTTGGCTGATGTCGAAGACAAGTTTCTGGTTCCAAATGGGGTTGAGGTTCTTTGGAACAGTTTTGGTTCGGCTAAGTTGGTTCACAAAATCAACTTCTACAAATGGACTAGCAGACCCCTCTCCGTCTTTGGGCATAAGATCATGAGCATCTACAACTTCTACCACCAGCTTCATCTTGGCTGCTGTGAGAATCTATGAGGAAGTAGCACCTCACAAGTGATCCAAAACTAGCTTCAGAAGCAAAGAAGTTGTATAGAGGAAGGAACATAAATTTAAAGGAAAAGAAAACAAATAGTTAAGGTTCTTGCTCTTGCACGGTGGTGCTAGAATGATGGTCTTATTTTAGGAGAAGCAAGGAATGCTTTGATGAAGAAGATGCCTGCCATGTCTTTAAATATCCAAACCAAAAAATGGAGGGAAGCCTTAAACTGGCAACTCTTTTTCATACCACGAACTTTTGCACGTGGGGACTTCATAGTTGTTTTGCTGGGGAATCGTACATTCCTACCATTCCAATTGTGTTGCTTTTTGTTCGCTCAAGATGAAGATCGATATAAAGCTAGTATTTGTTTGATGCTGCAACTTTCTTTCAGATCGATCACCTGGGATGCATTCAATTGGAATCCTAATTACCATATTTCCATTTGACCCTTCCCTGTCTGTTTCGACAATGCAGGTCTTGTGCGCAACTGGTGTATGATCAAGGGCATATCTGTCAATTGATTGAAATCTAGTATGTGTGTTCAAGGAACATCCCTTCTTGGGTAGGCAGCAATCGATGCGTGTGAAAATTCTGGAGTAAAAAGTAGTAGGGAAAAGAAAGGTTGGAGGTGATTTGAATTCAAAAGCAAATCTGCAGGGCTTGTGTTGTGAGCTATAGCTCGAAGATGCTTTTCTTTCTGCTTAAATTATACTCTAGGTTTCTTGTTTAATCTTGTTTTTAATTGTTGTCTCCCTCAATTCTTCCAATGTTGAAACTGTTCAACATCATGCTAATGCCAGCTCAAGTCCTTTCTTTACATGGTTTAGACTTTAGAATCATATACATAAGGTGGGATTCAGAATTTCGAACAGTTTCATCTGCCACAAAACAAATAAATAAATAAACTAAATTATAGGATACATTTTCATTTCATCTTCAGGCAACACAATCAATTCCAAAACCATATTGTCAATTGAAATACAAAGGGTTAGGGTCTGTTCCAATCCCTACTTTCTTAGCCATATGTTAATTTTTTATGAAGTTCATTTACTAAGCTTATTATGCTCGAGCATAATCATAAATACTATTCTAAAACAAGGCCGCCCAACCCGCTTAGGTCTTGCCTAGGCCGGCTAGGCTCTCCAAAACTGCCCTTCGCCCTAGTAGCGCCTGGCTGGTCTAGGCGTTTTACTTAATACTTTTTTAGGCCAAGGTAGATGTTTTATTATAGTACTTATTGTATTGCTTGACATTCTTACCGTATTCTGATTTGTTAAGACTATTTTAAAGTATGAATATTCAAGATGCAATTTTATTACCCTAAATCTTTATATCTTTTTTTTTTTAGAAAATTAGATTATTTCATTACTTATCCATAGTCAGAAAGCACGTACATCAATTGTCGTTTTGCATTAGATATATGACTACAAACAACTGAATAAACTGACAGATGACCCTCACTGCAATCAACTAAGCTCACTTATTGAGCCTACATAGAAGAAATCCAACCTCGCTATTTACCTCCCTATATAAGTAGCAAGATCTAGTCGTCTAAGAACTGCAATTGATGTACAACAAGAAAAATACCAAGAACAAGATAGATGAAATTCAAATTCAAATGTAAGGCAGTTGAACATAAACAAGCTTTCCTTTGCCCTAATCTGTAGGGCTCAAACCTGCACCGATGCCGAGGACAACAATACGCAATGGAGGCACATCCACCTTCGTGTCGTGGTGAGGTTTCTTTTTCTTACTTCAAATAGGACGCTCAAGTTTCCTTTTGTAGGTCATTGACCCATCAACCAGAACCTCCATAAAATCATCGTGATGGAAAAGGTCCTTCCCGGCCCAATCTCCTCACACATCAACAAATTGTTGTTCAACCCAAGAAATTAAAGTTGTAAAAATAACTTAAAAATTAATAAATTCAAATCCACAAAGAGCCTAGAAGCCCGCCTAGCCGTCTAGGCGCTCCAAGTGTGCCCTCCACCGTATGAGCGTCTAGCGAGTTTTGGAACCTTGATCATAAATATGACTCATTTTTGAGTACGTTGGTTTAGAATTCCTTTAAAAAGATTTAGTTTAACACTTAACCATGTTAGATCTCTTCAAGGACAAAATAAGATAACCCAGTTAATAATTTGATGTAAAACGAGAATGGGCCAAATTTAGAAAGAAAAAAATAAAAAGTTTGGAAGCGGCGAATAATCAAAAAGAATGATTTGAAGATCGGTAATTCTCGTATCATGAGGTTGCTAGCCGCTGGAATATTCAAGAAGATGTTGTTTTGGACTTTTCGGATTTGTCGAACAAAATATGTTATCTGAGTTACCTTTTGGCCAGAACGTCCGTCTGGGACGTATGATACATTTCTAAAATGGGAACGACGAGATCTACAAGACTCACCAAAGTCAACCCTTTCATATTTAAGCCAAAAGATGTCGTCTCAACTGTCCGATTTGCGATATAGTATTTTTAGGGTAGTTTTATTTTCTTTTTAGGATTCTTTTATTTAGGCATGTTTGTTTCCATTTTAATTTGGATTCTTAGGTTTCAATGTTAGATTATGATTGTAATTCTTAGCATGGATGCCTATATAAGCTCCATCATGCTTTGCATTAGGGCAATCTTTTCATCTTAATAAAACTTTTGAGTTTTCTCAAATTTTTGGTGGATTCCAAAAACTTCTCGTGGATTCGAGAAACCCTAGTCTTGTGGATTCAAGGCTGCAGTTGGTGGATTCCAACGTTATCTCCATTGACTTTCGAAGCTTAACGGAGCCACCTACTATCGTGTTCACGCTTCTCGCATCATTTGGTATCAGAGCGGGGTTACACCCGCTCCTTAGCAGACGATGGTCCATGGGAGTAGTTCACCCCGCCAACCTCAACGACGCTGGTCGTAGAGTACCTATCCAAAATTGAAGAGGAACATACCAAGGGATTGGAAGAAGAAGAAGCTAGCATGGAACGTTGGGTATTCACATCACCAGATTACGACGACTTTCGAACAACATGTTTCATCAAAAACAAGGTATGATCGACAATAATTGACAGCAGCTTGCAAGAGAATTTTGTAGCAGGCAAAGTTGTTGATTACCTTCAATTACCGACAGTGAAGCTAAGCGATCCATATTGGATTGATGGTCATGCACATGTAACACAGGTTTGTAAAGTTCCCATCTATATAGAAGAATTTTATAACGATGATGTTACTTGTCATGTGATTGACATGGACGACACTGATGTGCTTTTCGGAAGACCATGGCATGAAAGCGTCAATGGTGGTTATTGCAAAGACAATACCTATTTAATTAGGTGGGAGTCGCATAAGATTAAAATCAAGCCTTTAGCGAAAGAAGTCTCACAAGAAACCAACCAAGATGATCAAGAGGTTAAAGAAGAAAGAACTTGTTTTGACATGATTATCCGCATTGAAGAAACCTTGCAGCCACAAATAAATTGTTCAGATGTCATCCAAGAATGCAATCTTGAGAGCCGAGGAGAATCTATTCAAGTTGCCTATGAAGAACTAATCTATGGCGTCGGGTTCATGGTTGTGCCATCCGAGTTTGCAGAAGATCAGGCTTACAAATCACAGGTTCAATTGATTAATTATTATTGAGTTTCTCTTCTACAGGTTATTATTTTTCATTCAAGATGAACTCGAGGTCGAGTTCTTTCGTAGTGGAGGAGACTGATGTAGAACGAGAATGAGCCAAATTTAGACAGAAAAAAATAAAAAGTTAGGAAGCGGCGAATAATAAAAAAGATGATTTGAAGATCGGTAGTTCTTGTATTATGAGGTTGCTAGCCGCTGGAATATTTAAGAAGATGTTGTTTTGGACTTTTCGGGTTTATCGCGCAAAATCTGTTATCTGAGTTACCTTTTGGCCAGAATGTCCGTTTGGGACGTATGATACCTTTCTGAAATGGGAACGACAAGATCTACAACTGATGTCGTCTTAACTGTCCGATTTGCGATTTAGTATTTTTAGGGTAGTTTTATTTTCTTTTTAGGATTCTTTTATTTAGGCTTGTTTGTTTCCTTTTTAATTTGGATTCTTAGGTTTCAATGTTAGATTATGATTGTAATTCTTAGTATGGATGCCTATATAAGCTTCATCATGCTTTGTATTAGGGCAATCTTTTCATCATAATAAAACTTTTGAGTTTTCTTAAATTCCTGGTGGATTCCAAAAACTTCACGTGGATTCGAGAAACCCTAGTCTTGTGGATTCGAGAAACCATAGTCTTGTGGATTCGAGAAACCCTAGTCTTGTGGATTCAAGGCTGCCGTTGGTGGATTCCAACGTTATCTCCATTGACTTTTGACGCTTGATAGAGCCGCCTACTATCGTGTTCACGCTTCCCGCATCATAATTCTCCCACAATATAAGTCTGAGAGGGTAATAACCGAGATGACGCACGAAGAGGTAAAGGAGACAACCTAGACGCAGCAAGAAACCGGTAAGGGAGACAACTCGGACTCCGTAAGAAACCAGTAAGGGAGACAACCGGGAGGCCGCATGAAGCGGTAGGGCCCACCGCACAAAATGGTAATGGACATAACCGGGACGCCGCACCAAGCGGTAATGGGTAATAACCGAAGAGACGCCGCACGAAGTGGCAATGGGTAATAACTTAAGAGACGCCGCACGAAGCGGTAAGGGTAATAACTGATGAGATGATAGTGACCAAAACCGAGCGTTTCAATTAAAAACCCTTTTGTGTCAATGGTAGTATATAGCAAATAAGGGTATTGTTACAAAAGCCGGGGATTGAGGGTATCTTTACAATTACGTTAATTACAAAACAAGAGAAAATAAAAGATGATAGTACTAGAGATATGGGGTTTGTGATTATAAACAAGAAAAAACAAAGACACTAAATAAAGCAGAAAATATCAGATAGATGAGATCTTAGAGACTTGGAAATCCACCACAAATTATGTTTCAAGACATGTTAACAACCAAAACTTCAATCATTAAGTCGCAAATCGGTATCAATCAAGAACAAATCGTGAACGCACTGCGTAAGTCCTTATTACTTCCCTTGATTACTTAAGCAAGATAAACGCACCGTTACCAAGTCTTTAGAATAACCAATCAAGGTATAAACGATATCCTATCAACAAATTATTCTAAGCATTAAGATCAATAAAAGTTTGATTCAACAAGTATGCAAAACTAGTGTGGAACGCCTACCTACCATGCAATCCTTTTTATTTGGTTTCACCTATTGCCCTATAGCTTCACTACTTTGAAACATGTCTTTTAACTGTCTAGAAGATTAATCAACCTATTTCTAGCCCCACTCACAAGTTCATAATGTACTATGTTGCGCATACATGAACATAAACAAATAAGAGTTATCTGTAAACCAAAACCAAATAAACAATCAACAACTAAACAATTATGAAATCAAGGTTGCGAAACAAGGTTTATTGCATAATTCGGGGCTTCAAACCTCCACCCCTAACAAAAGAGTTTAGCTAAGCATAACTGCAAAATCACACAAAAAAAACATGGTTCGAAAGTTAAAAAGTACAAAGGGAAGAAGAAAACTGTGAATGAAAGGAGTTGACAATGATCTTCGCGGCTTCCCCATGATGGATTCTTGTGCGATGCAACAACGTGAAGTCTCTCTTACAGTATGACGGATTAGACTCCTTCAAATCTTAGGGTTTTGCCTTAAATAGTCCCCAAGTCTTCATAGCTTCCTTTTCAGACTGCGTTTCCTTCTTCGACTATGATAAATGTTTGGGCTATCTTTTGAATGTCTTCCACATATAATCTGGGCTTGGCTTTTTGGCACATTATAGCACTGATGTCACTCTTCAAAATCCTGCAAAAACCCCCAAGAAAGTTTCTCGGAATCCGGCCCAAATACTGCCTCAAACTTGACTGCTGCACAGCTTTCCTGGAATTGCTGATTTTCTGTCCAATTTGACGCTTCATAAATCCCAGATGCCATCACCGATTTGGATGATTCTTAACTCCAAATTGATCTACAAATGCTCCTTTACAAATATGGGTAGTCACCTTGGTGAAACCATTCTCGAAACCGCATAGAAATAGGCCTTGAAAACCGGGGAAAATAAGCAGAAACCAGTTTTCAGCTTTTTGTGTTTGCAGCTTTCGTTTTGGTGAAGTGGTTTCATCGACTTTCCTTGATACTTTTGAACATATGAATAATCAAACGCCATCCTTGACATCTCTACTTCATATTGGAAGCCTTTCTTGCATCACTTGAGCACATATTTGAATTATCTTGCTCCACAAAGTACATAAGAAAATAACAAAGTTAAAACAATCTTTTTAAAGGAAAATAGTTAAGTTAAATGCAAAGGTTAAACTATAAAATCGTCGCAATTTATGCTCCTATCACGGGACGCCGCACGAAGCGGGAAAGGGTTATAACCAACAGGACGCCGGCGAAGCGGAAAGAGGTAATAACCGACAGGACGCCGCACAAAGCAGTAAGGGGTAATAACTGAAGGACCCCGCATGAAGCAAGAAGAGGTAATAACCGAAGGAGCGCCGCACGAAGCGGTATAGGGTAATCACTGAGGGGACGCCGCACGAAGCGGTAATGGGTAATAACCGAAGGGGACGCCGCACGAAGCGATATGGGGTAATCACCGAAGCGACACCGCACAAAGCGGTAAGGGTAATAGCCGATGGGACACTACACGAAGCGGGAAGGGGTTATAACCAACGGGATGCCGCCAAAGCAGGAAAAAGTAATAACCGAAGGGTCGCCGCACGAAGCGGAAAGAGGTAATAACCGACAGGACACCGGCGAAGCGGAAATAGGTAATAACCGACAAGACGCCGCACAAAGCGGTAAGGGGTAATAACCGAAGGGACCCCGCACGAAGCGAGAAGAGGTAATAACTGAAGGAGCGTTGCACGAAGCGGTATAGGGTAATCACTGAGGGGACGCCGCATGAAGCGGTATAGGGTAATCACTGAGGGGACACCGCACAAAGCGGTAAGAGGTAATAACCGAAGGGGACGCCGCACGAAGCGGTATGGGGTAATCACCAAAGCGACACCGCACAAAGCGGTAAGGGTAATAGCCGATGGGACACTGCACAAAGCGGGAAGGGGTTATAACCGATGGGATGCCGCCAAAGCGGGAAGAAGTAATAACCGATGGAACGCCACACGAAGCGGAAAAAGGTAATAACCGTCAAGACGCCGCACAAAGAGTTAAGGGGTAATAACTGAAGGGACCCCGCAGGAAGAGGGAAGGAGTAATAACTGAAAGGGCGCTACACGAAGTGGTATGAGGTAATCATCGAGGGGATGCCGCACGAAGCGGATGAGTTATTATTAACCGAAGTGACACCACACGAAGCGGTAAGGGATAGTAACCAACAGGACGCCGCACGAAGCGGTATGAGTAATAACCAAGACGCCGCACGAAGCGATAGGAGAAATAACCAGGACGCCGCACGAAGCGGGAATGAGTAATAACCAGAGGGACGTCACACGAAACGGTAAGGGGTAATTAATAATCGATGGACGCTGCACGAAAGGGCAAAGAGTAATAACCGAAAAGACGCCGCACGAAACGGGTAGGGGTAATAACCGATGGGACACCGCACGAAGCGGGAAAAGGGTAATAACCGATGGGACGCCGCACGAAGCGGAAAATGGTTATAACCGATGGGACGCCGCACGAAGCAAAAAAGGGTAATAACCGACGGGACGCCGCACGAAGCGAGAAGAGGTCATAACTTATTGGATGCCACATGAAGCGGGAAGGGATAATAACCGAAGGGGCGCCGCACGAAGTGGTCAGGGGTAATCACCAAAGGGACACCGCACAAAGCGGTCAGGGGTAATAACCGATGGGACGCCGCACGAAACGGTAGGAGTAATTAGCGGGACGCCGCACGAAGCGAGATATGATAATAACCGAAGGGACGCCGCACGAAGCGGGAAATAGTAATAACCGAAGGGACGCCGCACAAAACTGGAAGTGATTTCACAGAATATAAAACAAAAGATATTTGTTCGATTAAGTCCATGACAAAGACAATTGAGATCACTTTTACAAACTACTACTTAGATATGGATACCAAGAACTTCAGACCAACCAAGATAAGAACTTCAGTCTTACCAAAAAACTAACTGGATTATCAAATATTCAGAAAGTTATTTCTCCACACAGTTTAACTACAAGTCTGCTTCCTCCTCAAACACCAAATTGTATGGCTATTATACTTACCACAATCAACAGACAAAGTAGTAAGAAATGAAATTACTAATACAATGACAAGATAAAAACTTGTCAAGATCGTTACAAAATACATTAGTTAGATATCTCAGAAATATTGAGAACACAATACACAACATGTCAAACAAATAGAGATTCATCAAAATTTGTCTATAATCCATATATGAGGATCTAATCCTCGCTCTGATACCATTTGTAATACCCTGACCCAATATTTATGCAAGAAATACGAGTTTTAAACGGAACAGAAAACTCAAAATTCAATCTCAAATTCCAGCGAACTTACCGTTTGTTAAACGAATTTCATACCCATCGATATATGGCTTCTATGTTTTACTCCCATAAGATCATACCAAACACATTTAAACCTAAACGTAGTTGAAGTTGTCGGAACCACCATGAACCGCTGAAGCAGCCCGCTCTCTTCTCTTCGTCAGTTCTCCCTCCAAGCTTGAGGACTAGTCAAACGATACTCGAAACTTGAAGGCGTCATCGAGAAAAGAAATATGGCGACGGTGCAGCCTCTCTTGTGTCAAGGAGTAGTCGGAGATATGGCTGGATTGTACTCATAGTTGGTGACTTCCGGTTTCGAGTAGAGAAACCTTGAAGCTTCTCCTCCCCCTCTCTCTCCCCCGTGTCTGGAGAGTTCCCAAGATAATTTTAAGAAAATGAGGTTAGTGCTCCCTCTCCATTCTCGATCCTTCCTTTTCTTTCTCTATGTCGATTTCAAACTGGCCCATTCTAGACCCCTTTCTCTATCTTACAATTATATTTCTATTATTTTCATTTATTTAATTTACATAATTGGCAGAATGTATGTACATGCACACATTATGCATAAATCCGAATAATATCGAACCTCTAATTGATGCTACCGAGACATTTTTATCTGGACTTCTGTCTCGATATAAATCATATGTATTCATAGAAATATTTATTTATTTGCTTCGTTTACTTTTAAACTGTTCTTTCTAAGGTTCTAAAAGGCGTTGTCTTGTCCCGTCTTAGGCTATAGGCAGAGCTAAGCTGCCCGAATTTTCTCCAAAGCTAAGGCGATCAGCCGCCCAGGGACCGCCTAGACGGTCAAGGCGAAGCAGGCGCTCCTCTACTGTGTGTTGCAGAATTGAAGCAGACGAGATACCAGATCTGGGTTTATTGATTTTTTTTCTTTTTCTGGGAATGAAGAGGCAAGAACGGTATAGATGTTCAGTCGAAAAAGAATGAGATAGATGATTATTGTTGCAAGTTGCAACACACGTGGACAAGAGCAGGTTTATTGAATAATGAAACCAATATTTGGTCACTTAAGAAACCTCCCCACCGCACTACTTCATTTCCATAAAAGAGCTGAAATTCACGCTCCCATTTTTACATTCTACACTCTTTTTGAATTTTTTAATATTTCTTTATAAAATCAAAATGTTTCTCCTCCAAAACTACCATTCTCTCACCCACCTCTTCTTCAACCTCATCCACTTTCCACCCTGCTCTCCATGCTCCTCATCCTCCATGCCTCTCCGCACTTCTCATCCTCCACGAGCCACCCCATTCCCAGTTCCTCACTCTGATTCGAATAACTAAGCACTTCTAATCATTCGATGGCAATCTAGAAACTATTTCCCGACAATAACAAAAACCAAAGCAGTTGCAATAAGATCGAGACGACAGTGGCCGGCACCAAAATCGAATTGCGTCCTTGTCGGAGAACACCAAAAGTTATCGGCTTCCCTCGACGGCGAAGAACAATCCTCCGTCAACGAATTTCAATAGACCCAAGTAGCCCATATTTTGACTTCGATTCCGGTATTGGTGTTGGATGTGGTGGCGGAGTGGTGGTGTAATCGGTGGTGGATTGGGTTGTGGGTATGATGGTGCATCTTCCATTATGATGAAGAAAAATGAAGCTCAAGTGTGCTGGTGTAGGAAAAATGAGTAAAGATGAGTAATTAAACACAGATAAGGAGTAAATTGTGTATGGGTAGGAAGATGATTTTTGAAATAGATTGGAAAAAGTGATGTATCAATAAACTAGAAGAGATGGGAGTAGCTGAGAATCAGAGACCGATACGCATGGGCTCTTGAGCAAGACTTGCGATCAGATGTCAGTCTATAGGATCAATACCCAGTCCTACAGTCGTAATAATCAGTATACTTCTCTATTTTCAATCCACGAAATCCCTGATCTATGATATCACAAGTGAAGTAGCTTGATATCAAGCAAACTCCAGAGAATCCAAATGGTAGTTGATTGGTTGTGATATGGGCATGAGAGGAAAGACAATCTAGAAACAAAAGGTTCACAATTGGGGCAACATTGAGAGAGATAAGACAAATGAGGGTGATTTGGTAAAAACAACATGAGAGAAATGTAAATTGCAAAAATGAGAGTGCAAATTTCATTTATGCATCTCTATTTAATTAGCTAATTTGGCTTATAAAACCGTTTTGGGTTGAATTTTGAAAAACCTAAATTATATTTAGAGTATTCATATTTTCCTAGTTTTAAATATTATATTTATTTATTAAATTTGAAAAAAAGTAAATAATCTAATTCCCATTTAGTCCCCGTCTAAGCTGTCCAAGCGTAGGCTATGGGTCGTCGCCTGCCTATCGGCTAACGCCTTTTAGACCATTGGTTTTTTCCCCTGCTTTGCTCAGGATGTGTATAAATACAATACACAATTAATTTTACAAATGAGGAAAAATATAGATACGAAACTCTTCAAAATCAAGTACTTGGTACTCTCAACCTGCAGGGGTAAATTATCCCATATCTCAGCATAACCACAATCAGAGCAACAATCTTCAGAAATTCAATTTTCAGAATATTACCTGCTAACAGTTGATAAACCAAATCATACACGCATATATGATCCCATCCCAAGAAGATTACACCTAATTTTAAGTAAACCAATTGCTTTCTTAAACAATATCACATTTTCACGTAAGTTATGCGAAAACCTTCAGCGGTTATATCCAACTCTAAATTACAGTAGTCAGGAGTATTGCCTACGTCGCCCAAAACCACTGTAATTAGTTATACACATATATAAGCATTAACCAATTTCCAATCTCAGCCATATTGGCTGGCCTACATGAACATTCAAAAGAATTACAAAACTATATAGATTGAGACGTTTATCATATACGTTGCTAATAGCAAAATGAAACAGTAAAACCCATACTAAAAGAAAATCATAGTCAAGTCGAACACGTATATGGATTGGATTCTAAACTCAAGAGAGTAGTATTTACCTGGACATACCAACAGTCTGATACTGTTGTGCCTCCTAATTAATCCAAGATGCAAGTGTGTGTGTAGATGGAACTCTTAACAACAAGTAGCTATTTACTTATCAAGACACCAAAAACAACCAAATACTACACAAGTCTTCGATTCTAGACTTAGACTTGTAGACAATAAGAGTAGACCATGAGAATTATTAATGAACCAACACGAAATGCAGACAAGGATATCATACCCAAAATAAGGAAATTTGTTGGTCCATTGCAGAATAAGTATCAGATCATGATAAACCTTTCCAGATGAAGGTCCCAGTTGCAACCTCGAGGGTACACTCAGAAACCTAAATAGATACAGTGCAAGAAAATAAAACCCAAGATCCTACTTCACCAAATTTCTTTAACGTCCACTCACACGAACAGTAAAATCAGCAGTATTTGATAGCATTCATAGCCTAACAGATGCGCCTTAACTCCCAATAAACCCCAAAACTGTATCTATAAATTGACCCACTCAAATCTGAACATACATAACAAGGTATCAATAAATATGAGAAGGAATGAGTTAATCACTTAAACCAATTGAGCCTGGGAACAGAACTCCTAGCCACTACCAGCAAGTCCTGTCCTAAACAAATAAACAAGATCCATGCAAAAATCCATGACAAAATCTTACAAGGCAGCTAAAATAAGCAAGCATACCTAATAGTTCAGAACAGTCTGATAGCAGAATTAAACTGTGTCAACTGATAAAAGCCAATGCTCTGCGCACAACAGTGTATACAGAATCAGGCAGATTTTGACAAAAAAAACATGATCCGTTATAAGATATGAAAAAAACTAGAATGATTTCACAGACATAAAAACAAGAGATATATTTTTCAATAAGTCCATTACAGGAACAATTGAGATTACTTTAACGAAATACTACTTACATATGGATACCATAACTTCAGACCAACAAGATAAGAATTTCAGTCTTACCAAAAACTAACTGGATTATCAAATATTCAGAAAGTTATTTCTCCACACAGTTTAACCACAAGTCTGCTTCCTTCTCAAACACCAAATTGTATAGCTATTATATTTACCACAATCAACTGACAAGTAGTAGGAAACGAAATTACTAATACAATGACAAGATAAAACTTGTCAAGATCGTTACGAAATACATTAGTTAGATATCTCAGAAATATTGAGAACATAGTACACAACATGCCAAACAAATAGAGATTCATCAAAATTTGTCAATAATCCATATGTGCGAAATAAAATTCCACAAATACGCAAGTCCTCCCCAACAGAAGATACCCGAGGATCTAATCCTCGCTCTGATACCATTTGTAACACCCCGACTCAATATTATGCAAGAAATGCGAGTTTTAAATGGACAGAAAACTCAAATTCAATCTCAAATTCCAGTGAATTTACCGTTTGTTAAACGAATTTCATACCCATCGATATGTGGCTTCTATGTTTACTCCCATCAGATCATACCCATCACATTTAAACCTAAACGTAGTTGAAGTTGTTGGAACCACCATGAACCGCCGAAGCAGCCCACTCTCTTCTCTTCGTCAGTTCTCCCTCCAAGCTTGAGGACTGGTAAAATGATACTACGAGACATTTTATCTCGACTTCTGTCTCGATATTAAATCGTATGCATTCACATAAAAATTTATTTATTTTCTTCATTTACTTTTATCTCGACTCCCTCCAAGGTTATTGTCCTACCTAGGTGGCCTATAGGCGGAGCTAAGCCGTCTGGTATTTTCGCCAAAGCGTTCAAGTAAGGCGTCATCAAGGCGAACCAAGCGCGTCCAAGGCGGTCTTGGACTAGGCACGATAGTGAAGCCGGCGCTTCCGAAAAAAAAAAACCAATAAAAAGTAAAAAGCGTGCGCGACCTTGCGCCTCATCGTGCTTTGATTCCCGAAGATGCCTCAGTGTTGTCCACCGTGGGAGCCACGATTAACTTGGGCTAGGCACAAAGCAGAGGACGTCGTCGTCGTTGAGGTCTTCGGGAATGTTCGGTGCTTGAGCAGTGAGGCTATTTGAGATTTAGGTTTGAGGGCGAGGTTTTGCGAGATGATGGGAAGTTTGAATTCTATGAGGACGATTCTGGAATTTCTCCTCTACTATGTGTTGTAGAAGAATTGAAGTAGACGAGATCATTTACCAGAATTGACGCCACACGAAGCGGAGAGGGGTGGGTGGTAACGTCAAACGAAGCGGAAATGGGTAATAGCCGACAGGACGGCGATATAAAAGCGGGGGGAATAGATATAACCGACGGGACGGTGCACGAAGCGGTAGGGGTATTAATCGAAGGGACGCCGCACGAAGCATGGGGTAATAATCGAAGGGACGCCGCACTAAGCGATATGGGGAATAACCGAAGGGACGCGCACGAAGCGGGAAGGGGTAATTGATACGGGACGCCCATGAAGCAGTAGTAATGACAGACGCGACCGCACGAAGTGGTAAGGGTTGATGCCGCACGAAGCGTAGGGGGATAATACGATTGGAACACGAAGTGAAAGGGTAAGAACCGACAGCACGAAGCGGTAAGGGTAATAAGTGACAGGACGACGAACAACGTAAGGTAACAAGAGATGGGACGCCGCACGAAGCGGTAATGGTGTAATAACCTATGGGATGCCGCACAAAGCGGTAATGGGAATAACGAGAGAATCGCACGAAGCGGAGGGTAAGGATAATAACCGAAAGGACGCCGCACGACGCAACATGAGGGAATAACCGAATGGACGCCGCACGAGCGGTAATGGGTAATAACTGATGGACGCCTCACGAAGCGGGAGGGGCAATACCGAATGACGCGCCAGTAGGGGTAATACGAAAGAGACGCCGCATTGAAGCAGTAGGGGTAAAACCGCGGTAAAGGATAACAACCGACGGATGCCGCAGAAGCGGTATGGATAATAACCGACGGGACACCGCACGAAGCGGTAATGTTAATAACTGAGGGGACGCCGCACGAAGCGGTAAGGGTAATAACCGACAGAATGCCGACTAAGCGGTAGAGGTGATAACTACGGAACGTCACACGAAACGGTAGGGGTAATAACTGAGGGGACGCCGCACAAAGCGGTAGGGGTGATAACTGAAAAGATGCCGCACGAAGCGGTAAGGGTAATAACCGATAGCGACGTAACGCCGCACGACGCGGGGGAAAGAGGTGGGGAACGGGTCGGTAATAAAAGAATGACGCCGCCCGAAGCGGTGGGTTAGAGTCCGAAGGATGACGTCCGAAGCAGTAGGGGGTAATAACCGACGGGACGCCGCACGAAGCGGGAAGGGGTAATAACCGAAGGGCCGCACAAAGTGTATCTTTACCTATTAAGTCTAAAGTATTTAAGTTTTTTATTTAATAAGTTATATTAGTCTTATGCTATTCTAGGAGACTAAGGATTAATTTGAAACCTATAAATGGCTTTCTCATGTAATCCGAAGCACATATTGGAATGAATTAAGATTTTATCTTATTGAAGGCTTGGCCTTGTTCCTCTCCCCTAACCTGCCTCATTCTATTTCTCCCCTAAACATGCAGACAACACAAATGTCCCCAACAATTAAATCAGCAAAAAGATTATGAGTCACGATGGGATTACCTCAAGTACCATGTGAAGTAATTGGAAAGCTACACGCATCCTATTATCTCTTAAAGTGAAGCGGAGTCCCTTAGAAATAAATTCCTCAGTGGACTCCAATGAGCAATTACTCATGTGGTTCACACAATAACTTCTACCTGCGAAAAATGATGCATATACATAACACGATCTCAGCAAAAATGAGTAAGCTCCGATACAATTATCAAACAATGATTATGCAATACCATATATAATTATCTGAGTATACTTCTCATATTACCATGCCATGTAAACATCTTGCAACTACTGCAATGTGACTTGGCCTTAATTATTATGCAATACCATATATAATGATCTGAGTATATTTCTCATATTACCATGCCATGTAAACATCTTGCAACTACTGCAG
The DNA here is from genome assembly GCA_010134655.1 of Fragaria nilgerrensis. Lineage (NCBI taxonomy): Eukaryota > Viridiplantae > Streptophyta > Magnoliopsida > Rosales > Rosaceae > Fragaria > Fragaria nilgerrensis. The sequence goes on from CM020983.1 coordinate 920,626, forward strand.
TAACTTGGCCTTAATGAATATCATAAGCACACGTCCCATGAAATCTACTATTAATAAAACAAATTGTTGTCTAAATGGTTAAATTTGAACTTCGTATAAAACCCCTTGATTGATTAAAATTTCAAGTTTAAAGATTTATAAAGCCATGGGCAGAATAAAAACTTCAAAATTAGAAATAAAAAATGAAAGAAAAAAAAAAACCAAAAAAGATTGTATAGACACAAACGGCAATTGTCAGTAATTTTTTGAATTTGACTCTCTTTCTACGAGGGAGAGAAAAAAGTGGAGATGGAGTGTAGGGCTGAGGATAATGTAATAAAAAAATAACAAAATTAATTTACAATAAGAGAACAAAGAACTTAAATTAAAAAATAATAATATTATACAGAATATAATTTTTTTCCCCAAGGTAGTTACTTTTTCTTTTTTCCTATAAGAAACACAAGTTTGTTTATCAAAAGAAAAAAGCTCATCAAAACAGAACAAACAAGACACTAATGCCTAAACCCAGAGCAAAGACTACTCCTTGGCCCAAAAAAGTGAGACCAACTGAGGCAGTATGGAAAACATTGTAAAACGGCTCACAATAAACAGACCGGGACTAAGCTATTACCAATTACTTGTGAAATGTGAAATATATTTCACATGATACACTTTGTGATAGCTAATTCATTTAACAAGAACCTATCTCAAGATACAATATAATGCATTATTGAAGAGGAAAGAATCTCCTCCTACATTGAACAGTATTGGACAAATTCGTTCACAAATCAAATACAAGTAAACTGACGACCTGCCTCGCTAAGAGTTCTTACACCCACAACAACATAACCTTTTGCATGAATTTAGTGTAACTACAGTAACTATTCTCGTGTATATTTTATCAATAACAGTGAAAGAAATTTAGCATAAAAATTTGAAAAAAAAAATATAGCTAGGGCATGACATGACGCTCAATCTCAGACACGCTATGCTTATATAGCTCATAATAATGTATGACGGGACATTATCAAGTTGCATCATCCTTCATATTTCAATCTTCTTACAGTGATGAGCACCAAATTTATTTATTAGAGGATGAACTAAAAACAAGTACATGTCTAAGTCTGACTAAAACATAAGCCAAAGATACTTTGTAGTTTACAGAAATTTCATTTGAAAGACGAGCTCTAGTGATCCCTGTTTCTTTGTCATAAATTTTTGTCATATTGTTTCGGGCTACAGGTGATAAACGATGGCATGCGCTCCTGCCTCAAATCTTGTAATTGCGATGAAGATATCAATTCTTTTGGAACCTCAAGCTGCACAAACAAATAGATAACTAGTAAACAAAGAAGTCAGGAAGAACTTTCCAGAGATTATAAACAATGAGGTTAGAGGAAGAAGCAGGCCAAGTTCATAAGGAAGGACACCTCTGGCTCAGGTTTGATGGGGTCCTCCAATCCAGCTCTCGTAGCAGCTGTAATTTCATAAGGGGAAATGGTGAACTCAATTTCACCATTTCCATCAACATGCACTTTCTTTGGAACACAAGCAACAATCGCTGCAAGAAGGGGTGCAGTAGGCTAAAATCAGAAACACATTCTAACACCTTGGCACCGATTGAGAACCTACATGATCAGGAAAACAAAAAACAAAAAAAAAAAAAAAAAAATTAATAATTACTGATACTTAAATAATTGAAGTCTAAAGGATTAAACAATATTTTGGGTCTTCAATTTCTAGCTTTGGTTCAAAAATATCAAATTAATTATTTTTCCTATATTGATGAGAAAAAACAGTGAAACTATATTTAAGGATTGAAGAGCCTCAGACCCTCAATTTGGAAGAGATCACCCACCATGATCAAGATCATTCAAACCAAAAATGAATATATTATGTGTGCTGTAAAATTAAAATACTACCATTCCTACATGTTCTTATATGTGGCTTATTATGGTTTACCCAAGTTAGGGAATGATTATATCAAAAATTCAACATAACATCTCCCATAAAAATGGACTACCCCAAAACCTGTAAATGAATCAATAAGTACACTTGTAATTTCTCACATCTCAAATAACTCTCATTCAGGACCTCCTGTCCTCATAATCCATCAATTTCCAATAACCATCAATAAAGAAAATAAATTTCTTAACCAAAATTTAACAACTTCACCTAGGCTAATACCAACACATCCTAGGAGGCATAACAATGCTCCAAACCACTAAAAATGGCCACTGAAACGGCGCAGCCGCGGTGACTCAAGATGGTCAAATCCTCAACTTTTAAAATCTCCAAAACTATATGCAATACTATACCCAAAAGATAGCCATGAGGTAAGGAACAACTTTATACCTCGGGGTTTCTCCAAATTCTTGATGGTTTGGCCAGAATTCACAGATTTAACCCAAAAGACTTTAATCCTTCTCTCCTTCGATTTGTTGCACATAAGTAAAAATAAATTAAGAGCCTAATATATATAGAATACCCGTGTGAAAAGAGGAAGAGATTGATACCAGTTTTATGGCCGGAGGTGGCCGGGATCGGCGCCGGCGACGTGATGTTTGGGTGGGTGGGCCCATTCTCTCTTCTTCTCTGGTCTCTCAAACTCAACGTGAAACAAATGAAAGAGGGAGGGGGCTGATCCATTTAACTAAGTGATGGGATAAAGTGACCAAAAAGCCCTCCAAACGAAAATACTCGGATCTTTCTCGTTTGAACTCTATTTCATGAACCGTTTGCGCCTGCATTTCGTATCTCGTGCTCAACTTTTCTATGCTCATAAGAGCATCTTTAGCTATTTTCTAGTCAAATTTATATCATTGATTAAATAAAAAATTTAATTAAAATGTGTTTTAATATTATATAAAATGACTTAAAAGGAATACATTAAATTAACATAAATTATAAAAAGTTTCATCTCGCTAGCTATATTTAAAGAGCGAGATAGCTACAAGTAAAACGGCTAGCCACTTACTAGTCTGCTGGAGCTGGTAAAATTGATAAAAAGCTAAACCCGCTATCTAAAATGGCAAAGGAGCCAATCTAGAGAGTTTGCTAAAGATACTCTAAGAAACCAATTTTGAAATTCTATAAAAAATAATTCTTTATTAGGAGAGACTAAGCAAACGACAAGTCGAATTAAAATATCTATTGCACTGCAATTAGATTGATGGTGGTAGGTATTTTCAGGTACAAGATGTTACACCAGTGCATCACTCTTTATGATGAATTCCAAATTATCCACAGAAGATATATTATCTATCATAGCCGCCAGATGCTCACTATTTTTTAATATAAAGCTATCTATGTAATGAGTCAATTCACCCTTAGTAACACCAAACTCTTTCAACCTTCTATATGCACAAGATAAGAACTTTGCCGTTATGTTTTAGTAATCAGTTAGCACAATAACCACGGTAAGTAGTGCAATGGATGTGTTGGGTCCCACCATAGGAACTTCATGATATGAAACCCCGTGTCATGGGTTCAAACACTGGTATTGCTGAATTATAAACGTGGCCAAGAGAGGAGCTGCAATGCTCTGTTTCATTTCATTTTATTGGTTTGTTTGGCAAAGTGGTTATGTAAGAACTATTCCAAGAATGATAGTGTGGGAATGCTTTAATGGTTTCTTTGATGTTAAAAACTTTTGAGCTTTGATTGGATGTGGCACTAAATTGCTTCATAAGGAAGGACAAACTACTCAAATTTCCCCAATTACAAAGTCCATAGAACCATTAAATCCTCACGGATCTAAAAAAATTACATGTGGAATCCGAGAGTCGTTGTCGTCGGTGTGATCCGAGTGTCGTCGAGCAACAAAAAGAAGAAGATGAGAGAGAAACAAATATGAATTTGAATACTTGTTATCCGAAATTGGAGATACTACTTCGGTTGATTCTTATTCATGTGTTTACTAAAATATAGAAATCTGAATCATAATAAGATTAATTACAAAAACATCCATATATATAAGTCAAGATTGTTTAATATGAGTAGAGTTTTCATACGAGTAATTTTAGAATATTAGTAAATAATGAGGACAGTTTGGGAGTGTAAAATTGATTTCCCACGACTAAGAATCAATACTTAGTCCCCCAAATGAAAATGAGAGGTTCATTTCTTGGTTTTCTATGGGTCCTAGATAATTTGTATTCCCCCGTTGGTCCGGTAAACACACATTTTAAAGGAGAAACGGATTCTTATTACGGTTTACTAGTAAACATGGCAGAACCACACGCGCAAGTCGCAACCAAACTAAGATCCTCAACACGCGCTCCCTGATTTTTGTTTTTTAATTTTTTTTTTGCTGTCTCCACAAGACTGGGCTCTCTCTGTCTCTCTGCTTCGCCCATTACTAGAACCTTCTCCCACTCTCTCTCCCAATTTAGGGTTTATCACTCCCCAAAACCCTCCATCACCCCAAAAAAAAAAAAAAAAAAAAAACCCAAATCCCAGTTCACAAGACTCAAATCTTTTGTTGTTGGATTGATTCCCCAAATGGTTCGCTCCAATGGTGTCAGGCTCTTCTACTCCATCGCTCGCCGCTCCACGACCTCCGTATTTCTCTTTCCTCCTTTTCAATCAATCTCAACATATTATCATTTTCATACCAATCGCTTCAATTTGAATTGGTTTCAGGTTTACGCCAGAGTGCTTGGAGGAGGTGCTTATAGGAAATTTAACACCGGGATTTGCAATAATTCCAGGGTTTTAGGAAACTCTTCTTCTACTACTAATGGTATATCAAGCGCACTCCTTTCGGGTTTTCTTTTTCCTCTTCAATTGTAAGAAATGAAGGTTTCATATTCGAGTTTGGCGGTGAATCGGTTTCAGTCTAGTGATAACAGTATCAGGAAGGTTTCATATACCTATCTGAATTCTCACCCTTTGATTTATCTGGCAGTTTACAGGAGGTTGCCGGGAGCTCTGAGTTCCAATTGGACTGCAGTGAGATCAATTCATGCAACTGGTATCCCCAGATAACTCTTCTTATTTGTTCATCTGTAGTAACGTTCTAGTAATTTCTTGTTATCGGGTCCATCTACTCATGCCAAATCCTCTCTATTTTTACTGTACACAGTTATTTCCACACCATTATTTGTTGTTACTTTGATATACATATGAGCTTATTTATGTGGCTTGCACTTCCTTTTGTGCCAGCATCTATGGCTGCGAGAGATTACTATGAGACACTTGGTGTTAGCAGGAATGCAAGTGCATCTGAAATAAAGAAAGCTTATTATGGGGTAGGTTCTGCCTCACTTCTGTTCTTTTTATGTATGCCCATACAGTCAAGTATTATAGCATGTAGAAATTTCACTTCTAAAAGACATTTTACTGAAATATGAATTTTAACTGATTGAAGTCTTCAGATTGTTTTTTCCTTTCAATAAGTCATAGTCTTAGTTCTCTTGTAGGAAGAATAAAAGAATCTATGTTTATGATGAGTAATGAGAAGTCTTTTGTTATGCATGCTGATTGTTTACTCTGTTTGTTGATGTATGCTCATTTTGTAGAGTTATAGTGCTTAGTTCTATCTCCCAACATCTGCGTCTTCTTCCTTTTTCTTTTTCTTTTTTGTAAATAAATTGGAATAATGCTACATTTTGGTACCTCATCTCCCTTGTTTATATTTCAGCTAGCAAAGAAGCTCCATCCAGACACAAATAAAGATGATCCCGAGGCAGAAAAGAAGTTCCAAGAAGTCTCAAAGGCGTATGAGGTCACTGTCGAATCTAGAGTTTCTTTACTAATTCCTGTTAAGCTACTAAAATCAGATTCATTGACGTTTTTGTAGGTATTGAAAGATGAGGAGAAGCGTCAACAATATGATGAGGTATTACTACTAAACTTTATTTTTACTCCCTCTGCCTTTTACTATGAAATGATTAACTGCTATAGTGCCTGACTATTGTGCTGAGTAGGATTTTGAATGGGTCCTCAGGATTTTGATAGCTGTTCTTTCCACCATATGTTGGTTCATTTGTTTTTTGACTTGAAAATGTTAGGGTCTCTCATGGGCTTACTCTAAACTTTACTAATTCTATTGGTTTTGGCCTTTAAATTCTTGTGTTTACAGTTTCAGTCATATAGTTTGTATTCTGATAACAAACCATTCAAGGCTATGTTCCGTTTTGGATCAATAAGAAAATAGTACACCTTTTTGCTTCAGATTCCTCTTTACTGAAAAACTCAAACTGTACTGAATTATTTAATGGTTTATGTTCGTTTATCATGTTCCATGTCAACCCATTTTGAGATCGACTCACTTTGGTTCATCTGTTGCATAATTTTATGTCTGCGCTGATGCCAACAAGTTACTCCTGCAGGTTGGCCATGCTGCATTTGAAGAACAAGGCTCGGGCTTTCCCAATGATTTCAGGAATCCATTTAAAGATATATTTGATGATAATGTAATAACTTCTTCATCACAGCAAGAGTTTGTTTCCCTGTTGATTTTTTTAAATAACTTGGAATTTTAAACCTGTGATAAAAACTCTGAACTGAAAATATTGCCATTTAGCCAGAATCGGGAATTGCATGTAGGTTGTTGCTATGCAATCATGATTTTAGTATGTTAGTTACACAAACTTGTAAGTTTTCTCAGTGATTGGTAAGGAATTTCTCCCGATTACCAAAGCTGTTCCACTTCACATGGATGTGGCTCTAGATACAATTATAGAGACACACAACATTAATATATTACTCATTAATGCTAGTTTGTTCATAGTTAGTATTTAAGGCTGATTTATTCAGTGTCTTACTCAAAGTTTTGAATATCTTATTAATAGAATGTGTTCACATATCAACACTACGATATATTGTTTATGTTATCTGAGTTATTAGATCTTGTACATTTGTTTTTGTTTTCAATTAGCTCTGATGTTTTAATGGAATGTTATGTGCATGCTATCGGTGGGGCACTACATACAATGGAGATTAGATCTTCAACATGTTCCGTCAGAATTTTGGTGGTCAAGACATCAAGGTTCCTCTTCATTCTAAATGTATTTTGTTGATGGGGGTGCTTTGGAGTTTGTGATCCATGACTTGTATTTCTTTTCTTATGTAAACAGGTTCCTTTGGAACTATCCTTCATGGAAGCTGTTCAGGGATGTGCTAAAACTGTGACCTTTCAGGCCGCTGTGGCCTGTGAAGCATGTGGTATGCTGATTCTGCTCACTTCTAAATGTTTTTGCCAATTTCGCAATTTACAATACAGTTGTGGCATTTGTTTCTAGTTCTAATATCTAGTGTGTCTGGATCTTTGTAGGTGGAAGTGGTGTTCCCCCTGGAACCAGACCGGAATCATGCAAGCGCTGTAAAGGGTCTGGCATGGTTAGTTTTACTGATGACTGAAATCTGATCACTTCTTTAAGATAAAGGATATCATATGCCCTTTGTTAATTTTTGATTTTCTGCTTATCCAGACTTTCATGCAAACTGGTCCATTTAGGATGCAGACAACATGTTCTCAATGTGGTGGGTCTGGTAAAAGTTACACGGTATGGCTCACATGTTATAGATAAATAATGGATAGTCACTACTCTTTAATCAAGTTCAACTGTCTTTATTATTTCTAGAGATATCACATTATTAATTTTGAATTCTAGTCTTATTTTGTGTTGTGTTCTAACCTTGTTTCTTTCTACATGTTTTATTATCATCTTTTGTAGCTACTTATTTTCTGATACACAAGAGATGACTATGAAGTTACTTATTTTGGTTAAGTATGTAAAAGGAAGTTGCAAGATTGCTTGCCAATTATGATTCTCCCTGAGGAGAGTACAGAGCCTCGTCTAGGGAAAGTAGTATATGGGGATTGCAAGAGTGCTTTGGCTAGGAACTCCATATTTATGAATAAAAAAGTAAGAAAAGAGTAACAAACATTGAATAAACGTCAACCTGCTAGGTCCTTATGTCCCATATACATAAAGTTCACTTGAGATTTAGAATCAAGTTCAAGAAATACTACAGGTGGTTCCAAAAATAAGTACCTCTATGCCAAATGTAATTTTAATATCTTCCTATATTACAAGTATCTAAGTAAGCACTTACATTTACATAAACATTGCATCTCATAGCTGAGTTTTACTTTAATTGATTTTGTTTGGCCTTTAGATTGACTGAGGAATTGTGGAAAGATTACTTTCAAATGCTGTTTTCCTATTGTGTGTTAATTGTCTACTATTGAGTTTGAATAAGTTATAATTTATGTTCTATTTTTTATTATTTCAGAGACTTTGCAATTCATGTAATGGAAAACGGGTCAAATTTGGAATGAAGTCAGTCAAGTTAGATGTCATGCCAGGTATTGTAATTTATTTTTGAGATTAGTATTGTCTAAATTATGAGGCATTGGGATTGCTACCAACTGGTCAATTTGTGTTTGTAGTCTTGGAATATTTCTTTCGTCATGAATCATTTCAGTTTGCAGTATTCAAATGATTGATATGCTTTTGGTTTTGCATTCTTTCTGTCACATTGGGAACCTATATTCATGTTTTGGTTATTAACTCATACTATGTATGAGTTTATTGTCATTGTTTCAGTATTTGATGCTTGTTTACTGTATAAAAAATATTTTCTATGTATTTATCCTGAATATTATGATATTGTCATTCTATTTGAATTCTTCACCCGAAAAATTAATAAATCCAATGGAAAAAAATGTGGAAGTAAAAATTTTCTTGGGCTAAGAGCATAAGACATACAAATGTCATTTGTTATCACTATTAATTACTCACTGGCATTTGCTACAAAGAGGTTACCTTAATTCGTGCTATATCTACTACTTCTGTAATGGGGACTGTGAATGTGATGACACTTGGTTTGCATTTACAGGAGTAGACGACAACGAAACTATACGGGTATATGGTAGCGGTGGAGCCGATCCTGATGGAAATCAGCCTGGTGATCTTTATGTTACCATTAAGGTGTGAGCTCTTAATCCTTAATGTCCTTATTTTTTTAAAATATATATTATTTGTATATCTTTTGATAATGAATTTTACATATGAAATGTGTATAACAGGTTAGGGAAGACCCAGTTTTCCGTAGGGATGGTGCCGATATCCATGTAGATGCCGTCCTGAGTATCACCCAGGTATGCTTAGATATTTTTTTTTTGTTTTCAAAATGTAAAACTCTCGGATAGTAGAGAAAGATGGAACTTTTTAAATATTTTTTTTTATCCTGACAATATCATTCACCTTGAGGTAACTGAAAATCTCAAGAACAAACAATCTTTGATCAGTTCTATTTGAGTATTTTGTGTATGAGTATTCTCAGTTCTTTTAAATTATATTGTATACTAGTATATATTGTGATAGTTATCATACTTATATCTTCTATACTGAGGTTTGGTGGAATACTTTTGTGTAGGCAATTTTGGGAGGAACTATACAGGTCCCAACTCTTACTGGGGATGTTGTACTAAAGGTTTGCTTCTGGAACTCAGGGATGGAAGAGACCAAAAAATTGGTCTCATGTAAAGGTATTTTTTTTGAGGCTGTATTTTTAAAATGCAATTTTGTTTTCAGGTTCGTGCAGGTACGCAACCTGGACAGAAGGTAGTCTTAAAGAAGAAAGGTAAGGGAATCAGACTAATGCCATCTTATTCTTTGTTTTATTTATTTAAATATTTTTTTCAGTATTGATTGATTCTGCATTTCTGCCTTTAAATTGTTCTAATTGACCTTCAAAGATCAAGGTTGAGCAGGATTCTTTTTTAATGGAATTTTATTAATCTAATGATTTGGCGTTTATGCTTTGGCCATCCTTTTCTTTTTGAAATCAGAGACGAAATCTTATGATACTGATCTTTGTCTTTGTGCCACCTCTTGCTATGTCTTGCTAGTATAGAGATGTTTTATGTAGAAAAGGTTGCGACTTGGTATTAACACTTGCATTTGTTTCTTTGTCTTCAATGCACATATTATAACTAGGTTGTTGCGCCGTAGTTTAGGTCTGCTGTGTCACAGTAGTCATATGCCTTTGTCAAAGTGGGGAGGAATGGGTTTGATGAAGCCATTATTGTTTCTTTACAATGGTTTCATTCTGATATGCTGAACCTGACCTGAATCTGATTATAGCTGAGATATAATGGGCAATCAATTGTGATGCTCTAAACTATTGTATTTATAGTCTATGACTTACTTGAAAGCCGCTGTTCCATTTTCTTTGCAATTAGTAATGCCACAAGTATACCTAATAAATCAATAGCCATCGCTTCACTGTTTCTCCTGGTGATTTGTAACAGGAATCAAGACGAGGAACTCGTATACCTTTGGCGATCAATATGTGCACTTTAATGTCAGCATCCCAACGTATGTTCCCTCTTGGCTTCATCTTTGACAGCTTGTTAGGACTATAAGACCTGTTGTTTTGGTTCAAGGTAAAAGTCTGAACATTGTATGCTTAACTTTTATGCAGGAATCTGACTCAAAGACAACGTGAATTAATCGAAGAGTTTTCCAAAGAGGAACAAGGAGAATACGTCAAGCGTGAGGCTGCAGGAGCATCTTAATATAATGTGGTGGAGTGTCCTCTTTGTTTCTAATATATCTCACATGGTCGTGTCGTGCTTAGCTAGTAGAGCAGAGGAATGAGACGGAAAAGAAAGACTCACCAATTCATGGAAGAGTTGTTTTAGGTTGCAAGTTATATTTTTAAGGTTATGTAATTTACTTGGACTGCAAGTCATAAATGGTACTTACGATTTAGATGAGGTGACCTCTGATGATGATGCAGTATTTTTGCAGCAGTGTACATATATCATTTGAATTGAAATCTCACAACGATAATGGACAATTCATGTCCCTATTTTTTTGGTGTCGCCCCAAAATGTATTGAATAATAATCCACATTGTCCTAAAGGAGACTGATGATATTTCTTGTGGAAACCGTGTTACCAAACTTGTTATAGTCTCTTGCGAGTGTTTCTCTATCTCAGTATGATACCAGTCACACCACCTATGGTCGTCTAGTTTTCTGAGAAGCCAACAAAAAGGTTCGAATATTGTACATTAAACAAACCTGATCAACATTCATGTTCACCCGATCAAACAAATGTATCACTTCTAAGTAAAACAATCTAATATGTGGTTGATTTTGAGTATTATTTTTTTGTTAATCAGTTACTATTGCCCTAGAGTATTTGGTCCGAGTGTTGCGAAATTCCACGTGTCAGGCCCCTGAAACCCAAAGAGAAAATGAAAAATGCGTGACAGCAAATCAAAGTCCGCTAATGCGAGAAGAGAGTGGGAGAGGAAAAATCTCCCGCCATCCCGATTGAAAGAAAACAAGGGTTGAATCGGAGAAAATGGAGCTGGCGGTGATAGATCTGAGCCCCTACCTGGAATCGGAATCGGAATCGGAGGGGCAATTGAAGGAGCTGTGCAGCGAGGTCAGCCGGAGTCTCAGAGAGACGGGAGCTCTCTTAGTGAAGGACCCCCGATGCACAGCTGAGGACAACGATCGCTTCCTCGATATGATGGAGCACTACTTCGACTCTTCCGACGACTTCAAGCGACTCCACGAGCGGCCCCATTTGCATTACCAGGTCCTATTTCTTTTTCTTTTTTTGGAATTTCAATCCCAATTGTTTTGTTTTGAATTCGTGGAGTGAAATTGCAGGTGGGTGTGACTCCCGAGGTGTGGAAGTTCCGAGAAGCCTGGTGGATGAAGAAATGCAGGAAAAACTGAAACAAATGCCGAAACAAGTGCAACCTGCCACTCCCAAGGGCCCTGATTGTAAATGGCGATACATGTGGAGAGTCGGTCCTCGTCCTTCCGAAACCCGCTTTAAGGTTAAGGTCTCGTTTTTTGTTTTTGCTTTCCGGAATTTGACTTTTCGACTTAGTGTGTCATTTGCTATTTTTACTTTGTTTTGTTACAGGAACTTAATGCAGAGCCGGTTGTGCCTGAGGGTTTTCCTGGGTGGAAAGAGACCATGGATTCATGGGGGTACAAGATGATATCCGCAATAGAGGTGAGCCACATTGCTCGATAAAATGCTTGCTTGAATTTGGTTCATGTGATTAATTCTCTTCTTTGTAGGCTGTTGCTGAAATGGCTGCCATCGGATTTGGTTTGCCAAAGGATGCATTCACTTCCCTTATGCAGCAGGTATGTATGACTTCAGTTATTGTTAATTGAGATATGTTATCATGTCGCGGTGCTTGCTGTCTAAAACTAATGGCTAATCGTGAGGCAGCATGGACTCAAAGAAAATAATTATTGGTGGTTTGTCTGACTCTAATAGCCATATCCATCATATTTTCCATACCATCTTCTATATCCATCGTTTTCTTATCTTCAGTCACTGTGGGTGTGTCCCTAAATATAAAATGCATTCTAATGCTCTTTCTGTACTTTTATGTTGCTTCATACTGCCAGTAATGGTATGTATCCTTTTGATTTGTTTTCTATTTACCCAACTACTGCATAGTGCCATGTAACTAGCTAAGCTCTGCTGCTTGCACTTTTTTGTTTCATCAGTATCTTCATGCATTCAGCTTGGACTGAAATCTTGTGGTTTGATGGTTCTAGCTATTCTTGCTTCACCTTCTATTTATCTTTCCCCATCGTATCTTACTTTTACTAAACTCTCCTTTCATTTGCCAATCTTCTGGTTTGCACTTTATTCTAAGAGCCTTATATTTTTTAACCCAGGGACCACACCTTCTAGCTCCAACTGGAAGTGACCTGCAGCGTTATGGCCAGGAGGGTACTGTCTTTGCAGGATATCACTATGACCTGAATTTTTAACTATTCATGGCAGAAGTAGATTCCCAGGGCTTAATATCTGGCTAAGAAATGGGCAAAAAGTTGAAGTGAAAGTTCCTGTTGGATGTCTGCTCATTCAGACTGGAAAGCAGGTAACGATATCTATGACAATTGTGCTTAGTGATGATCCAAAATACAAGTTATGCATATATTCTGGCAAAAAAAAAAAATAGAACACATTTTTGAGCTTAAGAGTTCTCTACCTGCAAGGTGATATGATTTTAATAGCTGTTAAGATGGTTGGCTATGACAATTTATGTGTATATATATATCATTACGCTTGGATGTATCTACCGACTATCTACACATTACTCAATGTGCAGATAGAATGGTTAACCGGTGGAGATTGCATAGCTGGAATGCATGAAGTTGTCGTAACCAACAGGACAACTGATGCAATCAAACTAGCAATGGAGCAAAATCGTGTCTTATGGAGAGTATCTTCTACAGTGAGTATATCTATTGATTATTGTCATAGTTAACTTTTTTGTTATCCTTTTCTGGGTTGGTATTATAATCATATTAAAACAACAGCAAAAGAAACAATGGTTCTATTTCCTGTTGTTCTTATGTGTGACATTTTTGGTCATGTAGTTGTTTGGCCACATAGCCTCTGATGCTGTGTTGAAACCCTTAGGCCACTTTGCCGATTCACCACTTGCCAGTAAATATCCGCCCATTCATGCTGGGGATTATGTTGAACAAGAGCTTTCTGTAATCAATCTCAAAGGAAACAAAGGACAAGTTTGAGGACCTGTAAAAGGGACTTGTGATGCTAAAGATCCAAACTGTATCTTACAGAGGCCTTTGAGATGACGTTGACATGAGTTGGAATAAAGAAGGTTGGGAGGATGATTAACTGTGGTTTTAGAACAAGCATGGTTTTCACAGAATTATGTTGAGTCCAATGTTTATGTAGTTTCAATATATATGAAACATTTTAGTGAAGAAACTGATCTTCAAGGGTCCTTACATTGTCGTACTTGTATTTATCAATGAACTAAGTTGGGATCATTCTTGGTTTATTATATGCTGACTACATATCTTAAGTTTGTGTAGTTTGCCATAGATTTTGCTGTGATTCAAAACTCAAGATGCCTATTCCTATAAATCAGATATTTCTGTGAACTTTTGCTTACAGAATAGCGAGGTGCCAATTTTGTTTTTCAATGCTTTTAGTTCTTATGGGGTTTGAAAATTTAGTTTTGTTGATTTATACATATCTTTTTGGCTATGCTGCTAGGGCATCTTCCTTCAGTAAGGTTGATTCAATGTTGGAGTTAGATAGATCAGTTAAAATGATGAGAAAATTTAAAATTCATGGTCGTTTAGTGAGGTCCAATGTTATTGTTTATCACTTTGGGCACTTTTGAAAGGGTATTGGAGGGTTGCTGAACAATGTTTACATATTCATTTGTTGATACTTGAAAACTTCAGAGTCATGAAGGTTGTGTTTGACAACTGCTCTACTAGCACACCGAATGTACTTCTGCCCAATTTCTGTTTATGCATCAGATCTGAAGCAGAGATGGAAATAATGGCATCATAGGTGTGACTTCTGGGTAGGATGGAAGTGCATGGTGCATGGACCTCATCGATCATCTCCTATATATTTGGTTTCAGATCCCATTCTCTGTAACATTTCAGCATAATTAGTCAGTGCAGTTGAAATCGAAGATGAGGCACACTAGAAGCTCCAAGGTTTTTGCAACTTTTGTGCTTATGTTAATGATGACAGGCTTGGGGGTGAAAGGTCAAGGCAATAGTTGTGGTCTTACCTTCTTTGCATCACTAGTTCAGCTAATACCTTGTAGACCAGCAGTGATTCCTTTTAGCCCCATCCCACCAAGTGAGACTTGCTGCACTGCACTCAAAGCCTTAGGCCAGCCTTGCCTCTGTGTGCTCGTCAATGGCCCTCCGATATCTGGCGTTGATCGCAACATGGCAATTCAGCTCCCGGAGAAGTGCAGCGCCAACTTTGAACCATGTAACTGATCTCTTCTAGCTCCTCTTTACCACTTTTATCTCTGGTACTTGACCCAAGAAGTGTTTGGACATTATATATTACTGTGCACATAATGCTTTTGTCTCGAAATTTAATACATGAATGCTGAATCTGGTGTTCTTGTTCTTTGATGCAGGTTCAATTATGAATTAGGAGATGATGCGAAGAGCTGGGGCGTATTAGTTCTGGAATAAGTGCGTCTTTTAGAGTTATAGGAATCCATCCTTTTGATTTTGTAACATTTAGTTAATAAGAGGCTTTGATTTGAGATCGGTACTCTATTTTAGTTTAATTTGTGTTGTAATAGATTGCTAGTTTAATGTTGGTGTATTTGCAATGACATTGATATCTCTCTGTTATCACCACATTTCCATCCCTTGAGCTTGTTAATTTGTTATTATCTAGCAGCAGTCACATTTGACTCTATATTGAAAGGTAGAAAAACTGTTCTCAATTCCCATCAATCTTGTTTTTTCTTTTTTCCCTCCTTTTTCCTTTTCCTACAGATTTGCCTCACTAGTCCACGATCGATCCTACAATTTGCTTTCAATGAAAATTGACGTGCTTCTTTTTATCTTGGGCAATACTGGCGAGCTTGACTAACCATAAGTCCATAACTTCAACTTTGCTAGTAGTAGCCTGCCTGATACAAACAAGTGTGTCATGATCAAGTTTGTTACAAGATATTCGACTGTAATTCGCTTCTGTTCACTTGGTCACTCGGTAACCAAAACACCTCAAGATTAAAACAAAGCCAACTCCTAGCATTGTTGTCCCTCCTGATCAGTTGAAAATTCAGTCTGTATGAACAGTACAGGCATACAGGACACAGAAAAAACAAGGCTCCAACTGAATAGGTGAACAGAAGCCTTTGTTCTTACTTATAATACGAGTGCAGAGTGTGATGTTGCAGTGAAGTTGATCAGCTTCTTGTTAGTTAGCCATGACTGATTTACACTACTACCTCCTCTGCTCCGTCCTCTGTTGTCTCTCCACCATCTTCATCAAATCCTTGTTCACCAAACACTCCACCAACAACATTCCAAGCCCGCCGGCTCTGCCGATCATCGGTCACCTCCACCTCCTCACTTCTTCCTTATCCCAATCGTTATACAAACTCTCCACCAAGTACGGCCCTCTCCTCCTCGTCCGTTTCGGCGCCTCTCGGATGCTTGTAGTTTCATCTGCCTCCATGGCTGCCGAAATCTTCAAAACCAATGACCTGGCTTTTGCTTCCCGACCCTCCTTTGCTTTTGCTGACGACCTGCCTTACAGAAACTTGGGTTTCTTTGCCACCCCGTATGGTGACTACTGGAGGTTCATGAAGAAGCTCTGCATGACGGAACTGCTCTCTCCCAAGCAGATTGAACGGTCACGTTCCATCCGACAGGGAGAGATTGCAAGGTTTCTGAGGAAGATGATGGAGTGCGCTGAAAGAAAGGAGATGATCGATGTGGGCGCTGAGCTTATGAGGCTCACAAACAACAGCATATGCAGGCATGCTCTTTACTCTCAGATTCTATTATAAGCTATGATTTTGGAAACTAATATCTATTATTGCTATAATTGCGTGCAGGATGGCCATGAGCACCAGTTGCTCAGAGAATGGTGAAGAAGCTGAGAAAATCAGGGCGCTAGTGAAGGAATCATTTGAGTTGGCCGCAAAGGTGTGTTTTGGAGATGTATTAGGCCCGCTGAAGAGAGTGGGATTCTGGGTTTATGGAAAGCAGCTCATAGATGTGACCATGGGGTATGATAAGCTTTTAGAGGGGATGCTGAAGCAGCATGAAGAGAGAGCAGAGAGAGAGGGTTGGGACAGAGAAGATAAGGACTTGATGGATATTCTACTCAAGGCATATCAGGATGATCAAGCTGAGGTTCGGATTACCAGAACTCATGTCAAGGCTTTCTTGCTTGTAAGTCATCTCTTTCCTTTTCACACTGCAATTCGTGAAACACCATCGCCACAGTCCTCAATTGGCTATCAACAAAGAACTTTTGAACTCTAATCAAAATGCTTCAATTCCTTGGAGTAGACCAATGCATGAATTCACCGGTAACATCAATATGTGCATCAGTGCATGCGAGTCTATAGATGAGGTTCTCTACATTGCTCTTAGTTAAAAATCTAGTTGCAGTTAGTATGCTCAATCGGCTGCATAAGTTTTTCTCATTGTTGTCACTGTCAAATACATTGATGTTAGGATCTTTTCATTGGAGGCACCGCTACCACAGCAGAGGCCATGCAATGGGGAGTGGCTGAGCTCATAAACCATCCAGAAATATTCAACAAGGTCAGGGAGGAGATGAAAACAGTTGTTGGCACCAGACTAGTTGAGGAATCAGATGTTGCAAACCTCCCTTACTTGCAGGCAGTGATAAAAGAAACCCTGAGACTACACCCACCAGTTCCTTTGTCGACAAGAGAAAGCCGCGAAACTTGTAAAATAAATGAGTTTGATATACCAGAAAAGACTTCGGTAGCAATCAACCAGTATGCAATAATGAGAGATCCAGAGTTATGGGACAATCCAGATGAGTTTAGGCCAGAGAGGTTCTTGATTTCCAGTAAAGAGAAACATGAATCAGAACTTGATCAGAATGAAAGTAAAGGGCATAACTTTCAATATGTTCCATTTGGATCGGGAAGGAGAAGGTGTCCGGGTTCAAATTTGGCAACCATCTTGTTGAATTCTTCAATTGCTGCCATGGTTCAATGCTTTGATTGGAAGGTTGGAGAAGGGGGCAGGGTTAACATGGAAGTTGGAGGGGGTATGTCTTTGCCCATGGCTCACCCACTCATAGTTTTGCCTGTTAATCACTTCAACCCATTTGCTTCTTCCACATGATTTCATGTACACTGCATATTGTTCATGTGAAACCATCAAATTCTGAAAAGAATTAAAATAAAGGCAACTGCAGTAATGAATTACACATCCCTTTTGAATTTTGATCATGCACTAATCCGCATTTTCATTATACATTAATATATTTGCAAGAATTTACTGACCAGGGCAATAGGGTTGAAGACCATATAATTTATCTCTGCCGCTTCTTCTGGGTTACGAGTTTGCAGGCATCTACCTACTTGAGGACAATAAAATCGAACAAATTCACCAATTGCATCGTGGACCACATCCCTAATAGAGGTAAAACCCACTTCAAGATACTGAATCTCTGATATAAAAGATAGAAACGAACAATGCATAAAACCATTCTTGTAATGCTAATGCAAGTGATCAAATCCTGATCAAAAAAGGTAGTTCTCATTAAACTGACTCAAGTTCTACAACTGAATTTTCACATTGCACTTCAACAATCACAGCTACCACCATAACAATATGAAGCCATTGAAGGTCCAGCTAACACATTTTTCATTCATTACAATTGTCATTTGAATCATACAGCCTCAAGGTTGCACAGCCTCCAACAGTTTCTCATAAACTTGTCTAGCAGACAAATCTTCAACCTGAAAAAAAATCCCCAAATGTCAGGAGAGAGAGAGAGAGAGAGTATTTGTTATTCAAAGAGGTTTACTTCAGTGTTATACTCACCACAAGAAGCTTCGATTTGTTATTCCATCCTCTTTGAAGAGTCATCTGGCTTAGTCTAAGACCCAACACCTGTGTAGAAGAGCAATATGTTGAGGTTTATAAAGACACTTGAAACAAAAAAGCTAGGTCTTACATGTAACAGCCCAAGATGAAATAGAATTATACCTTTCCCATAAATTCCAGAAGTTCATTATTCGCTTCTCCTCGAGCTGCAGGTGCAGCTACAGTAACTCTAACATCATCCGCATTTACTCCTGACATAAGAGAACAAAGTGTGACCAACTCTTAATCAAGGAACCCATATGTTTGAAGGAAATCTAAGATCATCCCAGTTCAAGGAATTGACTTCCTTTTTGGCAACTATTACAATGCTAAAAAAGCTAAAGTGGACAGCCATTATCATGTTATAGAAAAGACATCAGACTTTGAGAAGCAGAATGGACTAGTACTAGCTAATTGCCATGAAAGAGAACCGGGATGAAAGATTGGCTTATAATAAACATTCAAACTAAGAAGCAATGCATGTTAAATACGATAACAAAAAATCATCAAACAGTTCCGCCTACTTGTGATAGCTGAGCGTTGTGCGCGATCTTCCACTTCAATAGCCACTTGAACAAGTCCTCCGTCTATTTGTGATATGCAGGGCGGCACAGGAGCATCCTAAGTCACATTTCAAATTAAACAATTATCAAAATTTGGATGGAGCAAAGACATGAATGTACAGAAAAGACAGTTAAAATCGCTAGGCTCATATAGAAACAAATTGCTAATTACTTGAACTAAAAACTATACCGAAAAGTATGCTGATAAGGAGGATAAAATGCTACATAAACTTCTTTGTCTATTTATTATTTCAGAATGAATCCTATAGGATAGGAGGAACCTTTATGAACAATGAAGGTTGAGAAAGTTTGTAATACCTGTGGGTTGGTTTCAGCAGCAACTGTGCTAAGAGCACCGTCAACAACATAAATCAAAGAAGCACTGTCCAAATCTTGTTCGGAGCGATAGAAGACAAAGAGTTCACAACCAACACAGTTCATACGGAACTGCTTCTCTACTTTCCCTTCTCCCCTGCATAAAAATGTGACAATTTGAGTTCAAACAATAGTAGTCGAAAGAAGAAAAGGCATACATAGTTGAATCCAAGAGAGAGCAGGTAATGAAGTACCTTTTGAGTAAAACTTTTCCGCCTTCACTAATGTTGAGCCTAGCGAGGTGTTTGTTCTTGTCCAAGACATAGGCTTTGTCCGTCTTCCGTTTGGGCATTTTCTGCAACTGGGTATCTTAAACCAAACAAGCTTCAGTTCAGCTGATTCAAGTGAAGAGCAAAATGAGAGAGAGAGAGAGATACCAGTGATGAGGAGGTGAGATCCGCAGTGCTTGCAGTAGTAGACGAAGAGATCAGAGTCGGGTCCATCCGGAGCTGCGTCCTCGCTCGAGTACGTGTGCGTCGTCCTCTTCGGCATCCCTTCTTTCTTTCTTTCTTTCTTTCTTAATCAACCAAAGGGTGCTCCTCTTCACCAAAGGCAAAACAGGATTTTAACGGGTCAGGTCGTATTGGGCCCTACTTATGTCAACCCGGCCCATTTAAGACGACCCCAGCGTGTATAAGAACCTCTGAAACCCTAGAGGCCCCCCAACTACGCCTTTTCTCTCTCGTCTTCACTTCGCAGCTCTCGCCTCCTCGTTTCTAAGGTAAAGCTTCAGATCCATCCCTCGCTCTGGTTTTGAACAATTAATCAGCACTGGTTCCTCTCGTGCTTTGTTTAATTATCTCTTGGTTTACTCAATCAATCGGATCTGGTATTCCAGAGAGGTTTGTTTTCCCTGAATTTGTGTGAACACTGCAGATTGTCTCTTGATGAATATTAACTAAACCTGCTTTTTTACAGGTAAATTTTAAAGAATATACCTAGAGATAGAAATGGCAGTTGCATTCCATGACGTCAGCTCGGCGGCCGGCCTCAAGAAATTGGACCAGTACTTGCTCACTCGCAGCTACATCACCGGCTATCAGGCGTCAAAGGATGATATCACCGTGCACGCTGCTCTCTCCAAGCCCCCGTCATCTGAATATGTGAATGCATCCCGGTGGTACAACCACATTGCTGCCCTTCTTAGGATTTCGTAAGTTTTCTTCTGCGAATTTTTTATCATATCTTTTATAGAAGGTTCGGAGTTAGCGATGTCTTGTATTGTAGGGGTGTTTCTGGAGAAGGCTGTGGTGTCACAATTGAGGGATGTGCTCCCATCACAGGGGAAGCAGTTGCCACACCTCCTGCTGGTGATTCCAAGGCAAGTATTCAATTTCTCTTCTACTGGCTGTTATTTCTGTACTTTGTTTAAAAAGCTAGGTGTGATTGAACTCCTTTCTTTCATCTCCTTATAGAATCTGCATAAAATTGTTTGTACTTACGTGTTTAGAATATGGTACAATACTCAGGCCTCTGCGGCTGAAGATGATGATGACAGCGATGTGGATCTCTTTGGTGAGGAGACCGAAGAGGAGAAGAAGGCTGCTGAAGAACGTGCAGCTGCTGTCAAGGCATCTACCAAAAAGAAAGAGTGTGAGTTTACTATCTTGTGCTCCTTCAGTTTGCTTCTCTTACTAGAATCCATCTCTCTTTTCTTCTTTTTTTGGACTTTTTCTCCAACTATATTCTTCTGCGGTACTGTTACCAGCTGGCAAGTCATCAGTTCTGCTTGATGTTAAGCCATGGGATGATGAAACAGACATGAAAAAGCTTGAGGAAGCAGTAAGGAGCGTTGAGATTGAGGGCTTACACTGGGGAGCATGTAAGTTTCCTTCCCCTTACCCCATATTAGGATTATATAGCCTATGTAAGCCACTGAACATATCTTAGTTTGTGCGAATTTTAACCCTTTCTATTCTCGAGTTGTTTAATCTTCTGTTGAACTATGCAGCTAAACTAGTACCCGTTGGGTATGGCATAAAGAAGTTGACAATCATGCTTACAATTATTGATGACCTTGTTTCTGTGGACACTCTAATTGAGGAACGTCTTACCGCGGAACCTATCAATGAATATGTCCAGAGTTGTGACATTGTTGCATTCAATAAAATATGTAAGTAATTAACTTTATTTCAAACGTGTCAATTAAATTAATCAATCGATCTGATGCTGCAATGTATCTAGTCATTGTGTTTTGCACTTAGTTGGGAGATTAATAGTTAAGTAGTGCTTATTCTTCTTTGTTATTGCAGGATTGATGCACTGCAGAGTTGGAGTGGTTTGAAGATCTTTCTACTATGTGTACTCATATTTTGTTTCTTGGGTTATGATTCAAGACTTTGTATTTTAGCTATATGATCTCAGTTTTAATTGAACACTCGGGCAGACCCA
Source organism: Fragaria nilgerrensis (assembly GCA_010134655.1). Taxonomy (NCBI): domain Eukaryota; kingdom Viridiplantae; phylum Streptophyta; class Magnoliopsida; order Rosales; family Rosaceae; genus Fragaria; species Fragaria nilgerrensis. The sequence goes on from CM020983.1 coordinate 942,333, forward strand.
GGTTTTGTGGTTCAATAATATTTCATCTATATTCTCTTTGACTGTTTTATTTTGGTACATGTAGTTTGTTTTATGATATTCTTCATCTGTGCATTTCTCTTTGTTTTCTTAGTTTGGTATGTTTAAATTTTGTTATGATAGATCTTTATGTGAAGTTTGTTTTAAGATATTTCTTATCTGCACGTTTCAATAGTTGGTCTCTGCAATTCTAGTGAGCTTCTAGGCCAATGCAATTTAGGCTTAGGTGAACGTTCTTATTTTTTATCCGAGTTGAGAAGGAAAAACAAAGATTTTCGGCTGGATGGCTACCCTTTTCTGAAGTCAAATATCAGAAACCAAGTATTGTTTGCTATTATATGTACAATACACTGGAATTGATTATTGTTCGGTTTCAATTTTCTCCTTCAAACAAATGGGGAGCTGCTAGATCTGGGTTGATGTATAAATGTGACTTCTCATTAGATTAATAAGCTGTTGGCAATCTTTTCTTGTTGATTTCAACTTGCATCCTTGGATAGCTTTGGATGTATCCTTGGGCAACTGCTAATGTTTATAAAGACTTGGACGAAGGGGAAAAAGGAGCTATGAATCAAATCAAGGAGAAAATTGATTGGACCCATCATTGTGTACTCTGACAAAACTTGTTTATCCGATAATCTTTTCTATTAAATAAGGTTTTAATAGTTTTCATATACAATTTAGTCCACAAACATTTCATTTATACAATTTAATCCTACTCAATTTTTTGTTATTATTATTATTATTACTTACTTAGTAAAACTGAGACGACTTAACATCTTAAAAACTAGCCTTCAACATGTCATTTTTTCACCTAACGACATCTTATCTTTCTAGTTACTATCCTGGCATCCGGGCAGAATCACTACTGCCTTAGTGTGGAAAGATTTCCTAGTTCTTAGAGCATCTCCAACCCTTTGGCCTTTGTAAAATTTCATCTCCAATCCGTTATGCAACTTGAGCTAAAATAAGATTTACCTAAATAGTGTCATATTTTGACTCAACCAAATATGATTAAACCTATAATTTATGAGCTTAGTTGGTGTGGGTCATTACCAGATTTTATTAATAGAAAACTACATGTGTGATTAAATAATGATATAAAGATAATTAATGATAAAAATATGTTTTGGGTTTTAACTCTATAGGTTGGAGATACAAAACCTATATGAATAATATAGGTTTGGGTGAGCTAAAATTTGAATTTAGGTTTGAGTTTTAGACCAAATGATGGAGATGCCTTTAGAAGCAAAGCATAGAAGCATAGAACAAGCAAAATAGAAGGAATACAAAGCAAATCTAAATATACATACAATAGCTAAATATTTGTGTGACAGATTATTTTTGTAACGGATTATGGGACACAAGATATAATTTATTTATTCAAACATGAATACAAATACAAAACCCAAAGCCTCACTCTTAGGTAACTAAAAGCTGTTTAGTTATTCATACTTATGATTACAAGATAAAAACTTACTTGTAAATAAAACACTCCTTAATTTTTCTCTTTCTTCTTGCAATTCTTTATAGGATTGTCTAACTTCTAATATGTAATCTAACCTGGTACAAATTGATTCTCTAATTAGTGATGAAAATTAACTGTTTACCTTTAAGTAAAAATGATAGATTTATATAGGGTATTTATATATTTGTATTACGGTAAATAAAAAAATTCAAAATCATAGGCCTACCATACTTCGTCAAATTTTATTACTGAAGATAACACAAAAGAAAAATAAATTAAAAAACATAAAAGACAAAAAGGACTAAAATGAAAATATTTGTCCTAAATTGTTAAAGAAATTATGCTTTGGACTAATTTGTTATTTGAAATTTGGTTAGGTAGTTTTTTGTAGTTTGGTAATTTAAAAAAAATATTACGTTCCCATATAAGTAGTCGTTGAAATCTTCCGTCTAACTCTGTCAAAAATCGTTGATTTTCTTGCTATAAATGCAGTTCAACTAAGCATATGCACCAACAACGTCGATGTCAGGACTCCTGTGTTATAAGAACACTGCAAGAACCGGTCTAAAAGTTGGTGAACCGATCAACACAAAGACTGTAACGTAGAAAAAAAATAATCTTAAAACCCTAACATTGCAACGCCAAAATTGCGCGTCGCCCTACACGCCGTTTCAAGCGGCAACAACAAATCTCCAAGGCTCCAAGAACTTTTACGCCCATCTCCAAAAACGAATTCTCAAGCAATCCAATCAAGGTAAATTTTTATAAAATATGTCGCTTTTGAATTTTAATTTTATAACCGGACTTAGTAGCCTTATTTTACATCTCACTTTTCTTTAGAACATGGGACGATATTGAGGGATTATGAGCTCTCATATCAAAGTTCAATTTGTGACGGTTAGTCACGGTACAACTCAAACAAAAAAAAATAAGGAAAAAATCTATTGTGACGGTATTACAGTTACGATTTTTCGCATCGATATTGTGACCAGTACATCTTGGTTCACGTTCTAATTCTATAAAATTGATCCTAGCTATCTCCCTTGTCCTTTTCATCTAGGCCAGAGTTTGACATCCTTGATGCTCAAGGAAAAGAATACCATCGTTGGGTATCGAACGTGACTCACACATGCGTCGGTAAATGGCACACCTCAACGATTTTTGCTCTGGGAGTCTTCAATTTTGCTCCTCCAAGCGAGGAGACCAAAGCTCAAGCCTTCATGTTTTTGAGGCATCACATCCACCCAATTCTGAAGAAGCAGTATTTGAAAAAAGGTGATCCCGAAGGAGTTATGGGACATTCTAAAACAACGTTTCAATAATTTACATGACATGCAGCCATGGTTCAATGCTTTGATTGGAAGGTTGGGGAAAATGGGGGATGAGTTAATGTGCAGATTGGAGCAGGCATAAGTTTGCCAATGGCTTCCCCACTTAACTGGCGTCCTGTCATTCACTTCAACCCATTTGCCTCTTCTATATAATTTGTATACTATGGCTTATTAGAAGTGGCCTGTCCAAGCCATTCTATAGGTTTTGTGGTTAATTTTGTTATCATGAAAAAGAGCATCAATTTGAAATGATACCAGATTGCTTTGAATATCATCCTTTTCATATCAATTTGAGCCTTGTCTGCGAGTAATACAGATGAAGCAGAGAACTGAATCAAGTGGCTACTAAGTACCAACTAGACTAACATGCACAAGGACCTAATTAGAAACGCCAACTGAAACAAAGCAGGAGCAAATTATCAAAAACACATAAAGGCAAACGAGCCATCTTCTCTTAGCCATGTCCTCCTTACAAAGCTTACGATTTTGTAATTAAGAACCACAACTACTAGCTCATAGAGCAGTGACACAGAATCTTGTATCAATTACAGCGAAATAAATTCATGTACCAAAAACATAACCAAACAAATTACAGAAGTCTTCCACTACCAAACTCAAGCTCATTTTATCACAAGGCCATTTTTCTTTTGGTCTGGTTTCATGTTTTTGGATTGAGTGTGTGTACTTATCTATAGCTGAAAGAAATATCCGGTATCCCAGCTACAAAATGCTGCTATCAGGAAAATGTCTGACAAATTAACTACAGGCAGAAGAGGTATGAAGGTCAGAAAAACTATAGCCAAGTACATGTCAATTTTATCACATCAAGGTATGTTTGAACTCCAGATTTCTATGCTGCTCAACTACCAAGAGATTTTTACAAGAGGGGAAAACTGATTTACTTGTATATCCTGAGCTGTATTACGAATGTCCCCTGAAAAATGAGAAGAACCATGTCAAACAATGACAGACATGAAAGTTGGATGTATATAAAGGAATTAAACAGAAGTAAGAATATTACTTTATCTGTAAACAGCAGAACCCACGTTACAGTAGGTTAAAGGCAAACAATCCTACGAAGAGAAGCAACAGCCAGATTTTGCTTCAGGCAAGGGATCCTGTCCAGGGACAATAATTTGAGTTCCCTTGAGAAGTGAGGAATTCCCTCCAGACTCTGTTTCATCATTAGCAATGAGGGCCTTCTTGCCAACTATTCGATAAATTTCTGTTAGGACTGTAATGAACGCAGATTCAACATTGGTAGATTCGAGAGCTGATGCCTCCATAAAGAAGAGGTTCTCCCTCTGGGCAAAATCTTTTGCATCCTCAGCCGGTACAGCTCGCAGCGTCCCCAGATCAGATTTGTTACCAACCAGCATGACAACAATATTGCTGTCAGCATGCCCCCTCAATTCCTCTAACCACCTTGTTACATGATCAAATGACTGAGGCTTGGTAATGTCGTAGACCAGCATTGCACCCACTGAACCCCTGTAGTATGCACTTGTCACTGCCCTGTATCTGAGATCATAACAAGATACAAATATCAGTATAAGTTTCCAACAAAAAGTAACAAATAATAGAAACTGTTTGTGTTTAACAGAAGAAAATATAAATTCTTGATTCAACTCATCATAAGTATTAGTAAATCCTAAGTCGCTGACTTCTGCTTAGCTCACCTCATTGAACAGCATTGATTATCATGATATAAGTAACCCACAAAACGAATATCAAGTTCTATTGCAGTAAATGTAATGCATTATTTTGGATTGGCTCACCTCTATAGCACTGTAGTACATAGATTTCGATCACGAGTTTGCAAAACAAAAACAAACATAAACAAAAATGATTTTGCAACGCAGATGGGATATCTCAATGTGTGGAATATTGCAATCTCATGTAGTACAGCTAGCAAGATCTTAAATCCACCCTGATTTGAATCAATTCTTCTGAGTTCTGAGTTCATTATGTTGAGACATTCGGAAGCTGGAAAGAGTCATATTTTGCAAGAAAAAAAAAAACAAAGAATGGAATGATATTGCAATGCACTGAAAAAAAAATCAGATCATTAGGAAAGAAAGCAGTGGTAGCAGCTGACTCCAATATTAGTTGTAGAAAACCCCTAAAAAATTGGAAACAATTATGCAAAAACAAGATCTTTAAAAGCTATATTTTGACAAATTAAAGCATAAATAACACCAAACTTTATTCGATTTGGATGAAATCATAGACGATAGGCAACTTGCTTCATGCAGCAGTTAAAGCATTAACTTACTACTTAATGGACATATAGTTTCACTCCTGAGTATTTTGATTACATTTGGTGATTTCCATAACACCATAAGAAATCTCAATTAACTGAAAGCTTATTTAGATGTGTATGTTTGAGGAGGTTTTAATTACAGCAACATGTTCTTTTAGATTGGTAATTACAGCAACATCTCTAGTATGTTAGTTTATCAGGAAGATCTTCCCGCAACATGTTCATTTAGATTGGTATTTAAATCCAATGTCTTTACTTGACTTAATATAAATCAGGGTCTGTTTAGTATGGATCAAAGGGATTGCCTCCTAAGTTAAAGCAATTCCATGGACATCAAGAAAAGTCAAAAATCGAAACAAACCCACATCCAAAAATCCAAAAACAAGAGAATAACACGTAAAAGTGGATCAGGAAATCCAAGAAATGAAGGCGGGGGGGGTACCTTTCTTGGCCAGCAGTATCCCAAATCTGGGCCTTGATGGTTTTCTGGTCGATCAAAAGCGTCTTGGTCTGAAACTCAACCCCGATGGTGGCTTTGGACTCCAAACTGAACTCATTACGAGCAAACCGAGCCAAGAGCTGAGACTTGCCCACCGCCGAGTCTCCGATCAACACCACCTTGAATACGTAGTCGATCTTCTGATTGAAACTACTTTGCAAATTCGACATGGCTTTCTCCCAATTCTCATACAAAAACAGGGCACGACTGAAGACCGATCTACCAATATGAATATGGGACGACGATCATTTCATATATAATTTACTTAGAATTTAGTGAAAACTCGCAGGCTTTTCAAAGTCTAGCTTATAGCAACAGCTTTCGATTTTGTAATGTGAATAATGAAATATGCCCAAATGGAACGAGGTACACAGATAGAGAAGAGCCCAAGCCATGCAAATTATGTATTTGGGTTCAAAATGGGCCTCCTTAAATTTTCAGTCTTTTTCTTAGTTTTGGTACTATTTACTGTTTTGTTTGTTAATGTCGCGCGACTTGATGACAATTGCAATATTATAAAAATAAATTACAAATAGGGAATTAGGTCTCCTCATTTCATTACAGATTCTTCTTTATATAGAGAGAGTTACAAGATATTACAATGGTAACTTACAACATAATGAAACATAATAATATTTGATTGATAAGTTACATCTAATCTCATGATTCTCTCTTCGTCAGTTAATTTGACGAAGGCACAAATGTAGTTTTCCTTTAACACTTCCCCTTGTGCCAAGTCAAAGGCGAAACGGTGCATGTGGTGTTGTCTCGTTAAAAACCTTGTCAAGTAATGAAAACCCAGTGGGATAAAATAAAACCTTGGTCGAAGGGAAAAAGAGCACAACGCACTTATTATATTTGAGAATGATGTAAGTACGATAGACTCCCCTTGAAGTCTACTCCCTCCCCCTGATCCTTACATTTACATCAATCAGGGGAGCTCAGAAAACCTTCGCATTCCGATACTTTTCACATGCTTTTCAAATGTAGCTTTTGGCAAGGATTTGGTAAACAAATCGGCCACATTCTCCTCAGATCTTATTTGATTCACTTGAATCTTGAGGAGGGTCTGTTGTTGCTGACTGTAGAAGAACTTTGGCGATATGTGTTTTGTGTTATCACCCTTGATATAACCTAGCTTCATCTGTTCGATGCAAGCTGCATTATCTTCATAAATGCAGGTAGGCTTTTCAGTGGTAGATATCAAACCACTAGTCGCTCGAATATGTGTGATAACAGACCTTAACCATATACACTCTCGAACCGCCTCATGTAGAGCAATGATCTCAGAGTGGTTCGATGAGGTAGCCACAAGGGTTTGCTTGGTTGATCTCCAAGATATCGCCGTGTTCCAATGGTGAATACATAGCCAGTTTGGGAACATCCTTTATGCGGGTCAGAGAGGTACCCAGCATCAGCAAAACCAACCAAGACATCATTTGAGGTTTCGGTTTTTTCTTCAGGGAGTGCATTTACATTTGTGGTCCCTTCTCTGTTCTTGTAGGGATAGAATAGTCCCAAGTCAATGGTTCCTTTTAGGTATCGAAATATGTTCTTGATACCATTCCAATGACGTTGCGTTGGCGCTGAGCTAAATCTAGCTAATAAGTTCACTGAGAATACAATATCTGGTCGAGTACATCGGGCTAAGTACAATAATGCGCCTATTGCACTCAGGTAGGGAATTTCAGCTCCCAACACCTCATCGTCCTCTTCTTTGGACGAAATAGATCTTTCTTTATATCCAGACTTCGACCGATCATGGGAGTGCTAACAGGATGTACTTTGTCTATGTTAAATCGCCTGAGCATCTTCTGGACATATGCAGACTGGTGGATTAATATTCCACAATCTCGATGTTCTAGTTCAAGGCCTAGGCAAAACCGAGTTTTTCCAAGATCTTTCATCTCAAATTCAGATTTCAAATAGCTTGCGGTTTCTCTTATTTCATCAAGAGTACCTATTATGTTCATATCATCGACATAGACAGCTACGATTGCAAATCCGAAACTTGTTTTCTTTATAAATACGCAGGGGCATAGTTCATCATTCTTATATCCCTTCCCAATCAAGTAATCACTTAGACGGGTATACCACATCCGCTCGGACTGTTTCAATCCGTAAAGTGAGCGTTTCAATCTAATCGCAAACGCACTCCGTGGTTTAGAGTCACTTGACTTGGGTAATGGAAGGCCATCAGGCACTTTCATATATATCTCTGAATCTAGATCCCCGTAGAGATATGCATTAATCACATCCATGAGCTGCATTTCCAGTCTTTCAGAAACTACTAGGCTAACTAAGTAGCGAAACGTTATGACGTCTATTACGGGAGAATATGTCTCCTCATAATCGATTCCAGGGCGTTGTGAGAAACCTTGCGCCACAAGGCGAGCTTATACCTCAAGACTTCATTCTTCTCATTACGCTTTCTGACAAAGACCCATTTATGTCCTACAGGCTTTACACTTGGTGGGGTTAGCACTACCGGACCAAATACCTGTCTCTTTGTCAGAGAATCTAGTTCTGCCTGAATTGCGTCTTTCCATTTAGACCAATCTGCTCTTTGTTGACATTCTACAACTGAGCGTGGTTCGATATCATCATGCTCTATGATTTCTTGAGCAACGGTATATGCAAAAATATCATCAATGTTCATGGAGGATCTTTCCATCAACACATATGCACTCTCATAATCCATTGAGATTTCTTTGTTCTCTAGAATCATTTCAAACATCGGAGCGTCCTCCAGTAATGATTCATGGACATAACTGTAATAAGAGATAATCTCATGAGAGGGATTCTCCACATTGATGATTAATGGATCGGGTTGTGCCTTACTCGCCCTCTTCTTCCTTGGGCGAGTATCCATCGAACCAGGTGGCCTCCCCCTCTTCCTTTGGGGAGCCACGGCCTCAACCATACCTCCACTAAGTGTGGTTGTAGTGCCTTTATCTGCAGCACTGTGCCCTTTATTAGGGACTTCTAACCTTGCAGGCATATTTGCAGCTAGTATATGTGATCTTGTCACTTTAGCGATATCAGTAAACGCATCAGGCATCAAATCTGCTACGTTCTGAAGACCGATTATTCTTTTCACTTCATTTTCATAATGTGAAGTGCGGGGATCAAAATGAGACAGAGTGGGGACAAACCACGATAATTCTTGTCGTTCCTTAGAAAATCTTTTTTCTTATCTCCTCCTAACGATGGGAAGACTGTCTCATCGAAGTGACAATCCGCAAATCTAGCGGTAAAAAGATTGCCTGTCAAAGGTTCCAAATAGCGGATAATTGTTGGAGATTCATATCCAACGTAAATACCTAATCGTTTCTGAGGACCCATTTTGGTGCGCTGTGGGGGCGCAATAGGCACGTATACTGCACAACCAAATATGCGTAAGTGTGAAATGTCAGGTTCATATCCAGTAACCAACTGGTACGCAGAAAATGGTTGGCTAGCAGTAGGTCTGAAACGAATAAGCAGAGCTACATGCAGTATTGCATAACCCCAGGCATATAAGGGCAAATTGGTGCGCATAACCAATGTCGTAGCCACCATCTGTAGCCTTTTAATGGTGGCTTCTGCGAGACCATTTTGTGTATGCACATAGGGTACAGGGTGCTCTACATCGATCCCAGTAAACATGCAATAATCATCAAATGCTTTTGATGTGAACTCTCCAGCGTTGTCAAGCCTTATAGACTTGATAGGATGGTCAGGGTGGTGAGCCCTTAAACGTATAATATGTGCTAGGAGTTTTGCGAAAGCAGCATTTCTTGTGGACAATAATGCGACATGTGACCATCGTGTCGAAGCATCCACCAGAACCATAAAATACTTGAATGGCCCGCATTCTGGGTGGATAGGTCCACAAATATCCCCTGTATCCTTTGTAAGAATGGAATGTTTTGCTTTGTATCTTTAGCATAGGAAGGTCTCGATCCTATTTTTGCTAAAGAATAGGCTTTACAAAACGAGTGATGTGCCTTTGATATAGTCATTAAGGTATGATGGGAGGAAGATTGTGCATCTAAGACTTTAGAAGACAATGACTGTTTTGGAGCAACACTAGAACCGGCTAGTAGCTACTGGTCTGAAATGGTATCGTCACCTTGCAGTGTGACAGATTTCTGTCCCATTTTATTCTTTACTCGAAAGAAAGGATGTCCGTGTGAGTTCTTTAATCTACGGATCATCATGTCACGACCAGGGTGTCCAAGACGGTCGTGTCAGAGCCTGTATGAGTCAATGTCCCACATTTCTTTGTCGGTGACAGCATAGGATTCAATGATCCGAATAGTAGTAAGGTATAATCCACTTGATTGACTCATTAATTTCTCTAAAATGTGTTTTCTTCCACATTCATTAGAGGTAATATATACATATATATATATATATACAAGCTCCTATGGTCACTAGACTTTGGTTTGTGTAATTATTTTGTTCAATAATTTTTTAGTTTCTGGGTTAATTTTCTTAGAATCTGGATCTTCTATAGCAATTTTAAAGGGTGAGGCTATAATTGGACTGTTAAGATGATCAATTATTATTGTTTCAACAGGAGGATGACTGGAAATGACTGAGTTAGTAGAAGTTTTCCATCTTGCTTTTGTTAAAGTTTGAATTTTTTGGTTGTTTAATTGATCTATGAAATCAAGAAAGAATATTTCAGATTTTGTTTCAAGCATAAACGCTTGCCAATCACGAAATAGTTGCTTTCTTTGATCTATGAAAGGGAACTTCATTCGATAAAGATTTCTTCTAAGGATGTTTTCTTCTAATTCAAGGTGTTTATCTAATCTAGAATAGTTGATTACAAAAGGTTGAGTAAGTGTACTTAATTGAGGATTTAGTGGGGGAGTAACTAGAAAATCAGAAGCAGTAGGAGAAGTTTGGTCTTCATCTGTGGTTGATATGTTTTGAGGCTCATTTTCCATGTAATTTGGGTAACTGACTTGGGAAGTAGTTCTGATGTTTTTAATTTTGAGCTTTTGTAATTCTTCTTCTAATTCTCTAATCCTAATATTTTTAATTTCTTTATCTAGATCAGAATCTCGTCTAGACATTGTTTCAGCTGTGGTGGAACCAGCAAATGAATGTCTAGCTGTAGCAAAAGAATGTCGAGAGGAGTTTCCTACCTCTTGAATTCTTGGGTTTTGACTTATCCTAGAATTTTGAAAATTAATTCTTACTGTGCCGTCATTAAACTGTTGGATGCAGTCTAAATCAGAAAGATTATGTTGTGCATTAGATGGTTGATTCTCACTTGTGAGAGACCATTCAGAAGGAAGATGGACATCTGACCATCGGATTGTGTGAGGGACGCTAATGTTGGCATTTTGTTGACTACTTTGAATTAAGAGAGTATGGTTTTTGGACTTTTGCTAATGGCTTGGAAATTCATATTTGTACCAGTGACTTTGTAATGGATTCTATAAATTAAGGCTAAAGGTTGGGTTCCTTCGAGAACATGGTAACCTGAAGTTTTAATATTAAGGGTTAAAGCTTTTAGGATATGGGGGTCACTAAGACTAATGGTGAAATCTGGGTAACAATTAAAATGAACTGGACCATTAAAGAGGCTTGACTCAATTAAACCAAGGGTACTATCATTAAAATCAGTAAATCTTGCATCTCGTAAACATAGAAGAATAGAGGCATTAAGACCTTTTCTAGTTAAAGGCTTGACACCGATTTGAACTAATCCAATATGAAGGAAATTATGACCATCTTTTTTATGTTTCTTAATTGATTCTGGACTAAAAAGTTGGCAAGTTTCATGTTGTTTACTAAGGGCATAGACTTGTTCCACTGATTTAATATGATGTTCACTTTTAAATGAAGCTAGACTCCATTTTTTCTTATAAATTTCATGACTAGGAACTCTGGGAATATTCCAGTCATTCATATCTATGTTATCATTTGATTGATATTCTATCTGTTCTTCATTAACTATGTCTGGGACTCTATTAAGGGAGGACCTGGACGAACTAGAAGTGACTGAGCTTGATCTAAAAAGTCGACTCATTTTGGGAAGAGAATGGAAAACTAGCCCGGAACTAAAAGGATAATAGGATTTAAGATCCTTGGCTTATGATCCTAAAGACCACTATTCACTCGACTCCGCTCATGCCGCATCCGCTCATGCCTCACCTGGGACTTATTGTTTGGACCTGGACTTATTGTTTGGTTTAGAGAAAATAATAGACTTAACAGAAAATAAGAAAAAGAAGTAAATCTGTAATCCTTAAACTTCAGGGATAGTAAACAATCGCTTCATAAAATAAGTAAAACAAATAGATCAACTCAAGATCCACTCCTAGGCGGTAGTCCGCCACCTGGGGATTGAGGAATTTGTTAAGAAGTGAACTCCAGAGCCACTCCTGGGTGGTAGTCCGCCTCCTGGGGTTGGAGGTTTTAACTATTAACTATATCAGGCTTTTGGCTCTGATACCAAAAACACGGAAGCAGGAATTAAACATTTGATTAATGTAATGTTGTAATAAAAGAGTTACAAACTTACAAATTAAAATTGATGCATGAATGAGAGGCAGAGCTCTCTTGATATTTAGGCTAACTGGTGGAGAGGAAGAGAGAAGAGGAGAAGAGAAGAAGAGCAGGAAAAATGAAGCCCCCTGCTTCTGAAGCCAGAGGCGACTATAAATAGAGATTACAAAAGTGATGAATAGTAAAAAATGAATAGTGAATAGTAACTTGTCGGCCACGGGTTTACTGTTGGTGAATAGTAACTTGTCGGCCACGGGTTTACTGTTGGTGAATAGTAAGATGTCTGCCACTAAAAAACTGCTGATGCTTTCGGTGGGAATACTGACTGGGGTTTACTGTTGATGAATAGGAGCTTGTCCGCCACTTAAAAACTGTTGTTGCTTTTGGTGGAGATACTGATTGGGGTAGTTTGACTGAAGTTACTCGTATTCTGCATATGGATCTTGACTATCTTCATAATCGGCCCATCTTTTTGGTGGTTGACTGGGGGAACTTTGATGACTGTGGTTTGATGATGACTCTGAGGAAGAGTGTTCTTCGTCATCTGTGGATAGTCTGGCTGCCTGTTGTAGTAATTGTTTGGCTAACTCCTTTAGTTCTTCTGCTTTGGAAGATAATGATGGACTGGGTGCTTTCTTCTTTTAGAGGAAGATGGTGTCTCAATTTTCTTCGCAGAAGAAGATGGTGACTGGGGAATTTGAGCTGCCTGAGGAATCTGGGGTGACTGAGGAACTGGCTGAATGGAAGCCGGAATTTTTGAACTCAAAGGAGTAACTGAAAATTCTTCACTGAATTGGGTAAGGACTCTTTCAGTATTGAATTTGTCCCACCATTTGACTAAGAGTTGTCTTAGAACCATGTGATTTTCAAGTTTATACTGCCATTTGAAAATCCAAGGGATTTTATATTTGGCCATGAACTGGAGAGTAACTGGAAATCTTGTCTCATATTGTGAGAAAGTCATGACTGAATCAAATTTGTTGACAATATATATATATATATATATATTCAGTTCCATTCTCACTGTGAGTTTTCATATGATAACCGTTGGCACGAATATCTTTAAAACTTAACAAGGTTTGATTAGCTCTTGGTGCATACAGAGCTTCTGTGATTTTAATCATTGTTCCATTAGGCAACAGAAATTGGGCAGTGCCTCGCCCTTGTATTAATGGTGACGATCCAATCATCGTAGTTACAGATGAGTTATAAGGAATTAACTCAATGAATAATTTTATGTTCCTTAATATAGTGTGGGTAGTCCCACTATCAGCTAAGCACTCAATTTCGCCTCGACTCATTCCTACAATTAATTTAGAGGATATTGTTATATTAGTCGAAAATATATCTCACATTCTTTAGAGTATTTCGATTTGGATAGAATGATATACTATCAGCTAAGCACTCAATTTCGCCTCGACTCATTCCTACAATTAATTTAGAGGATATTGTTATATAGTCGAAAATATATCTCACATTCTTTAGAGTATTCGATTTGGATAGAATGATATACTTTTCATCCATTGAGATTTATTTGTTGGATGCATTGCTTTGCATCTTATAGTGCTTCTTTTTCGAACCATGTGTATAGTTGCATAAAGAAATAAAAATCGAATAAAATCCAATACTTCAGAATAACATCCGAAATTTATTAATAAACCAACGATAATTAAATAAAGGTCTTTTCAAGGTAATCTAGTTCATAATTCAAAATAAACTTTAAGACTAAATAATAGTCTAATTATTAATGAGGCAACATGCCATAATTGTCTTGGAAATTAAAAATAAATAAATAAAGCAGATCAGTCAAAGTCTGAAGCATCCAATGACTGAGCACGGTTTTTGTTGCCAGCGAAATCTGCAATAGTAAGGTTGACATCTGGGTCAGGGCCTCCATCTTCCATATAGTGGGCCTCTTGTTCTTTAGACTCCCTATACCTCTTGTAAGCGGCTGCTACTTTGTTACTTGCTTGGCAGTTCTTGTACCAATGGTCTGTAAATCCACACATATAGCAAGGTTCATTGCCAACTCTTTTAACCGGAAGGTTCTGAGGTGGTTTATGCACCTTTGAACCATGACCACTTGGGCCAGCACCACCATGACCACTAGGGCCAGCACCACCATCTCTGCACCACACATTAAGGGGGCCTCCACGGCCCTTACCACGGCCCCTTTTACCCTTTCCACGTGGTGCATTGTTCCCACGTGGGTAGAGGTCAGCACGTCCAACACCCTTTTCTTTGGGGTTCTTTCCACCTTTCACTTTGCCATAGTTAGCCTCATGAATTTTCTTTGTCCCTGCAGGCCTGACATTGTTGTTCAAGAGAACCTCATTATGCCTTTCAGCCACTTGCAATAAGTTAATCAGCTTGTTGAAGGTCGTGATTCTCTTCTTGTCATACTCTAGCCTATACTGGTTCGCTAGTATAAGTGCTGAAGTAGGAAAGGTAGAGAGTGTCTTTTGAATCATATCATCTTCTGTGAGTTCCTTTCCACAGAAGTTCAGACGTGCTTTCAGGCGCAACATTTCCTTGTTGAAGTCATTGACCCGTTTGTAATCAAGCAAGCGAATTTCATTCCACTGAACGGTCAGTTCTGGGAGCAGAGTATCATGAATGTTCCCAAAACACCCTTTTAGAGCATCCCATAGCTCCAAGGGTGTCTTCAACTGAAGGTACTCCCAACGAAGGCTGGGGTCAATATGCCGCCTCAAAAACATTAGGGCATTGGCTTTGACCTTGTCAGACGGTCCTTTGTCATTAGGGTCGGTGGGGGTTTTGATGGTGGAAGTGTAGTCCTTTCCCACAAAAGTGGTTTCCACATCAGAAACCCAACGGTGGTACTCAATTCCTTCTGAGTCCAAAATATCAAATGCGGGTCGAGTTGGATCAGCCATCTACATAAACAAGAGCGAAGATTTAATTACGTAGTCATAAAGACATCCACGTTTTATTTCCAAGAATATGAACTAGATTGTAAGACCAATATTCATAACGGTCACATTTTTCATACTTCGTGAAAATACTTTATCACGGTTATAGGTTTATTTCGATGCTATGAATTTCCTTTATCATAATTTATAGAATATGCTCAAATAATATTTATTGAAAAATAAAGTATGGCATGTCAAGAAAATATTTATGTTACGATTATAAGTAATTGACAAAAAAAAAAAAAATACGTCACATAAACATACTCACAACTATATATTTAGACATGCTCAACATATAATCAGAGAATATATCATGGCATAAAATCAACATCACAAGTACGTCACAATAATTGTTAAAAGAATAGGCTCATATTACACACTCAAAGATATATAATTTCATATTTAATTACCACAAATTCCAGTAAAAACAGTAAATAGTTACCGGTAAAAGGTTAATAGGAAATCAGATTTTACTTTTAACATGTCATCATGGTAAATGGTAAACAGTAACTATTAATTACCCACGATAAGTTAGAGAATTACCTCAGCACCAGTGAGGTGAAAATCGTTTTCCGGGTCGGGTTGGGGGATCGGGTCGCGAGGCACCGAATTGGAGATATCCGGGTTGGGGCGATCTGCGTCGGGGGGATCCGGCGATCTGGACGGCGAGGAGATCGGTGGTTCCGGTGATTCCAGGTTGAGCGGATCGGGGCTGCAGGTGTGCGGAGGTGGAGGATCGAGCGCTGGGCTGTGCGAGACGGCGCGCGGATAGGCTCGGTTCGTCGAGGGGTGCCGAATCGGAGCAGTGGAGGATTGGGAGGCGCGGCGAGGCTGGCGCGCGGAGGATGGGTTCGTCGAGGGACGCCGGATCGGAGCAGAGTCGTGGGTGAGGCGCGACTGGTCCGACGTGGGTGTGCCGGAGGAGATCGAGAGCGACGGTTGTGGAAAAAAAAAAAACTGGGGATTTTCTGTTGTGTTTTCGTGGCAAAAAAAAAACTCAAAAAACTAGAGCATAGTATCTGATAACGTGTAAAAGTAAATTGCAAATAGGGAATTAGGTCTCCTCATTTCATTACAGATTCTCTTTTATATAGAGAGAGTTACAAGATATTACAATGGTAACTTACAACATAATGGAACATAATAATATCTGATTGATAAGTTACATCTAATCTCATGATTCTCTCTTCGTCAGTTATTTTGACGAAGGCACAAATGTAGTTTTCCTTTAACAAATATTGCATTATTTCTTTTTTTTAAGAAATGCAAAACTTTATAAGATAACAACTAACCATTAGTTCATTACAACCATGGGAGATTTTTGATGGTGGACAACAAGTCCACACTCCTCCCACCTACATATCGGCAATTACAATGAACATGAGAATCTAAGAGAATTTTTTTTTAAAAACAGACCTAATAAAGCAATAACCAACATAACCAGAACCAAAGTACCGAGCTAAATAAATCGAGGTCTAGAGACCATTCATATGTACATTTACATTGAAAAGGAGAGCATATTGTTTGCTAGAATTGTGTAGAGGTCTGTCTCATGAATGAGGACTACTCCCTGTCTCCCTGCCTTTTTCAGCAGTAGGGTCTGTTTTCTATGTTGCACAAGGAGCCATGGAATCTAATACCTCCTCTTGAAACAACAACTTCTTGTTTCTACTACCACGAGGTCTGCCTCTCTTTTTGTTATTAACACACCCCATATATTTTCCTATCCACGCATTTTTATTTTATTATAAATTTGTCACTTGAATTTAATTGATAATTGGTTCTCACCATATAAGGGGTGTGTTAATAGAACCACCTTTAAATCTACACTTTATTATTTTTTCTAAAAATACTTCTATGATCATCCAAAAATAATCTTCTGTAAAACCCAATACCTACAAATATCAATTTCTGTCTCCGTTACTAATTATAATTGTGTGGTAAATCTTAAGAAGTACGGTATACATATATATGTGCAGAAATGATATACACACTATATTCTAGACATTGTACGTTTCTATAGATTTGGCAAGAATAAGTCATCAATCGCCCACGTGTTTTCTTACTCAATACAGAAATGATATTTGGTTACATTTGTTAATGACCCTCCATTACTGAAATAACGAATGATCATCTCAAATGGAATCGCCCACGTTTCCATAGATTTGGTTACGTTTGGATGTTTGGATTGATTCGATAATGGCTTTGCTCTTTCTCTCTGTGTGATCGTATTAGAACTTGAGCAGCGAAAGAGGATAAGTTGTTTCTGCTTATGATCGATGATTTTGTTTCTGCTTGTTCAATCAAATAAAGTTGATTGATGACTTGTTCTTGTGTTGTGTTGTTTGTCTGCTCCAACCAGCATCCCGATGGACGTGTCTGAAGAAACAAGGACGACATTGTGAGCTCTGGGAGGATACAAATTTGCTTCCCATCCTTACTTATCCATCTTCATCCTTACTTATCTAGATGCATGACAGATGTCCTATTTTATTTAACTCATCTAACCATGGCTAACAATATAAATCTAAAATTATTTATTTAATTTAAATTTGTGACATTAGACATTTGCTTTTAAGGGTTAGGGTTTGGGGTTTGGGATTTGGGATTTAGAGTTTGGGGTTTGGGGTTTAGGGTTTAGGGTTTGGGGTTTAGGGTCTTAGAGTTTTAGAGTTTACTTAACTATGTCTAATCATGATAAAAGAATAAGCCCTAAACTCAAAACTCGAAACCCCAAACCCCAAACCCCAAACCCCAAATCCCAAACCCGAAATCCGAAACCCTAAACATTAAATAATCTTACAAATTTAAATTAAAAAAATAACTTTAGATTTATATTGTTAACCATGAATAGATGAGTTAAATAAAATAGAAAATATGATACTCCCTCCGATTTTTTATATAAGTCGTTTTAGGTTTTGAGTTTTGTTTCAATATATAAGTCGTTTTAGCTTATATTTTCTAATTTATCCTGAGCCACAATAATGACATGGTGAAGTGAAGAGTAGTAATAAGGCAATGAAGCCATAAATAGAGGTTAAATTGTCATTAAAATTGTTTCTTAATCTCTGTGCAAACTCCTAAAATGACCTATATAAAAAATTAGAGGGAGTATGTGTTATGCATGTAGGTGAGTGGGGATGAAAGTGAAGAAATAAAGTGAGGAACAAATTTGTATCCGCTCTGGGAAGTGGGAGTTCGTATGTCGGCTTTTTTTGGGTTGTTGGTTTGGACGAAGGATTGTCTACATAATTAAATGTATCCAGCCTCGATTCATTTCATATATAGCGCATTACTTACTTAAACGACTTGTATGCCTGTAGATTTGGATACAGATTAAACAATCAGTTCTATTTATATGTCGTACTGAAAACTTTGTATTACTTTAGTACGTACTATGTAATAATTGATTGCATTGCATCTCGATCGTGACTTAACATCTGACAGTGGACTTTAGGTTTAAAAACTCATTTCTACCATATCTAACAAATGATGCTTAATCACCCAACATATATCCGATCAATTTCTTTTTGCTGATCAATTGAACTAATTAATCTTCAATTTGATCATCATCTTGTTTGTTACTTCCTTCCTATAATTTGGCTTCAATACTTGAATGGATTATGTTCATATGCATGTGGTCCTTAATTAGAATCAATTTCCAACGTAATTGGCTTCGAATTCGGATTATACGTAATACAAGGGTTATAAATCTAGCTAGAGCTATAATCGGAAAATTCTAGTATACCATATGGTATAGCATGGCTCACACAATGTGTGACTATCATTGATTAAAGAAACAACTAAATACATGGTCATTTACCCTATCAAAAGCTCTCATGTGTCATATAATTAGACACATTTGTAATATGCATGTCATACCATAGGATATAATAGACAAACATTTATTACGTGGTCAAGGAGACTTTTGAAGGAGTAAATAGTCATTACATGGTCATTTAGTTGCTTATTGACTCAATGATAACCACACATTGTGAAGCATGTTATACCATATGGTATATTAGAATTTTTCTTATTAATCAGCTATAATTTTGAAACAAAATTTGTAAGAATCAAGTTGTATGAAGTCTAGAATATATTGATCATCACCTTATATGTAATTCGGTTGGCTGGTTGTTGTTATATATTTGTAGGAATGTACATATATCCCGATAAACAAAACAAATGCCTTGCATGTAGAGTAATAGACAACCTCCTCAATTTTGCAAGGAATAATTTTTTAGAACAAATGCCTTGCAGATGCTTTTGGATTTTTACGTAATTCCTTTGTATCTGTTGAGAGTATCATATCACTTAGAAGATAGTGATGTTACCAAACAATTGTTTCCCGTAACTTTAATCATATATATATATATATATATATATATATATATATATATATATATTCCTATCTAGAGCGAAGCTTCGCTCTGAAATTAACATGCGAAGGTCCTTATTTGACTCATTTTTCGGTCATATTTTTCAATCATACCCGGTCAGTATCTGGATACATATCATATGATCATCCTTACAAAGTTTCATCCAGTTTGGTGATCGTTTGCACACCGAATCAGATAAAATAAATCAATAGAAAAAATATGTCCAAGTAGAACCGTTGGAATAAATCATGATTATGGAGGCTTAAACGGTCACCAAACTGGATGAAACTTTGTAAGGATGATCATATGATATGTATCCAGATACTGACCGGGTATGATCGAAAAATATGACCGAAAAATGAGTCAAATAAGGACCTTCGCACGTTAATTTCATAGCGAAGCTTCGCTCTGGATAGGGACTGTATATATATATATATATATATATATATATATATATATATATATATATATAATATATATATATATATACATACAGTTTCTATCCAGAGCGAAGCTTCGTTTTGAAATTAATGTGTGAAGTTCCTTATTTGACTCACTTTTTGGTCATATTTCCACATCTCCATCGTTCAGTTTATTGATACTAATGAATAGATCATTGCTGCAAAATTTCATCCAACTTGATGATTGTTAAGGTACCGAATTAAATTAAATCAATGAACGGATCATAAATTTGTCAAAACAGAACAGAACTGGTTGTGTAAATAACAATTATGAAAACTCAAATAATCATCAAATTCAATGAAACTTTGCATAAGTGATCTATGCATTGGGTTATACCAATTGAACGGTGAAGATGTGAAAATATGTCCGAAAAATGAGTCAAATAAGGAACTTCACATGTTAATTTCAAAGCGAAACTTCGCTCAGGATATATATATTATATATATATATATATGTTTCTGCATAATCCTGGTGACTATGTAGAATCACGGTGGAACATGTAAATAAGAGAATCATGAGCAAGAGACAAAGGCATATAGTGGTTCACCATGTCATCAGAGGACATAGCTACATCCACTTAAGCTTCCACTATTATGGCCAATATGCCTTTGGGATCGGGAGAGAGAGATTCAGTCCTACATATGGGAAGCCTTTCTTTTATAGCTAAGGAAGGTTCCTTCCTATTACATGTTTCCAATGTGGGACAAACTATACATAACTATATTATGGTGTCTTCTTGTGGAGCTTGGAGAAACACCTTCCTGATGTGGTACCGATGATCATTCACCATGGCGAGGTAGCCCGGATGTACATCATATCTACAAGTTTCATGACTGGTCTATGGGCGGGGAAGGTAGTTCCCAACTACCGACTACAATATATATATATATATTATATATATATATATATATATATATGCAGTTCCTATCCAGAGCGAATCTTCACTTTGAAATTAAAGTGTGAAGTTTCTTATTTGACTCACTTTTCGGTCATATTTTCACATCTCCACCATTCAATTTGTAAAACCTAATACATAGATTATTTCTGCCAAGTTTCATTGAATTTGATGATCGTTTGAGTTTTGATAATCGTTATTTACACAAACAGTTCTGAATAGACAGATTTATGGTCCGCTCGTTGATTTAATCTAATTCGGTACCTTAACGATTACCAATTTGGATGAAACTTGGCAAAAGTGATCTATGCATTAGGTTCTACAAACTGAAAGGTAGAGATATGGAAATATGACCGAAAAGTGAGTCAAATAAAGAACTTCACACTTTAATTTCAAAGTGAAGCTTCGCTCTGGATAGGAACTATATATATATATATATATATATATATATATATATAATATATATATATATACACACACACATATACACCGTAAGAATAAATGTTATATATATATATAGGCTTTCTCTGCTACAAACGTTCACATTTATTCTTACGGTGCGGATTTCTACTTTAGACTCACTTTTCAATCGAATTTTCACATCTTTCTGTTATAAACATGAACGGTTCAAGTTCGACATAATTATGTTCATCCATTGGTTTAATCGAGTTTGAATGCCTTAATGATAACCAAATTAGTTGAAATTTTGCAGAGATGATCTATACATTAGTATCTAAAGACTAGACAGTAAGATGTGAAAATTCGATTGAAAAGTGAGTCTAAAGTGGAAATCCGCACTGTAAGAATAAATGCGGACGTGTGTAGCAGAGAAAGCCTATATATACCTACAGTTCCCTTCCATATTTCAGGTCGCATTTCCACATCTCAACTGTACAATGTTTAAAACACAGTGTGTAGATCATTTCTGCAAAGTTTGATCAAATTTGAAGATTATTTGAGCTTCCGTAATCGTGATTTACACGAACGGTTCTGTTTAGACAACTTTTGTTCTGTTGATTTATTAATCTAATTCGGTACCCAAATGATCTTCAAATTTGATGAAACTTTGCAGGAATGATCTACACACTGTGTTTTAGACATTGTACGGTTGAGATGTGGAAATGTGATCTGAAAGTGAGCGAAATGAGGAGGTCCACACTTTAATTTCAAAGTAGAACACCGCTCTGGAAGGGAACTATATATATATATATATATATATATAATATATATATATATATTGTATATTGTGTTAAAAGTGACTTTTAAGCTCATATCAACCAAGGCGACTCTTAATTTCTACATTATCGATTATTCTAAAATACTTAACAAATCACAGCTTTTCTTATACGTACTATTTAATTATCAAATGACAAACAAACAATTTTATGTGTTGAGAATATATACATCCAATATGGGAAAAATTGAACTTTATAAGGGATTAAGTCATTTCATCTGTTGTTAATTAGTTTTAGATCTGAAAATTATATTACTTTATCATCGTATGGACAACATAGATGGCCGAGATCATATATTCATCATTTGAAACTTAAAAGGTCATTTGAATTGTGTGCCAATGTGAAGAGCCAAAAGCTTTTGGCTCTGGCTCTCACTCATGCATTAATTTAAATTTGTAAGTTTGTAACTCTTTTATTACAATATTAATCAAATGTTTTATTTATTGCTTCCGTGTTTTGCACAATAAATGTTCTTTCAAAACAAAAAGAACAATAAGAATTATTAATTGATTTAATAAGTAAAATAGATAATCATGAACTTAAAGCTGAGTATCAGCATTGATGATGAACTAATTTAGGGAGTCGTATATAGTTGGCTTAAATTAATCAAGTTTGAATAATAAGATCATTGTGTGTCGCATGCATTATGACTTTAATTGTGGCTTTCTTTTGATTTTACTGTTCCAATTATAGTAACCGCCGGATCACGTTACTTAGCTGCAGATGGTCAAATTATCCCAAATATATATATAATAGAATACAATATGGGGTTCCTGAATATATCTCCAATTTATATTTCCTCTAGCTGATCCGTTTAAAGTCTACCATTAGTTCTTCTGGGTCAATCCACGATCGATTATAGCTTTTCATTTTCAATTTGAAATCTCCTTGTGACCACAATAGGTTGCTTTCCAAATGTCCAAGACCGCCAAACTTAAGATTTCGAGAGCTACTAATTATCAGAATAATTGTGAATGTTTTTTTTTATAGGAAATAATTGTGAATGTTGAAAATATTTTTTTTTGACTGAAAAAAACTGGAGCAGAAGCCCCTTATATTGATGGAATGTTAGTACAATCAAAGCTGAGAGGATCTCTAAGCATTATAGGAATGGAATTAATCCACTCTTTCCAACTAAATCAAAAGCATGACTAGCTAGCTAATCTATGAGCAACCGAGTTTGTTGTTCTAGGAGAGAAGTCAATTGAAAACTGCCCCATTTGTTGAATTCTATGAATGTCATCAATGAGATTTGCATATTCTATATCAGAGAAGTTTGCAACTCGTAAATCTGACACAGCAACTTTGCAATTTGTTTCAATGTGACCCTCTGTGTAGCCCTGTTGTAATAACCATTCCAGTGCAGCCTTGATAGCCAGTAACTCTACATGTTTAGCTGGACTGACAAAAGAAACATGATTAGCAAAAGCTGCAAGAGCATGTCCCTGTGTGTTCCTTAAAATACCTCACAGTCCTCCTTCAGATTCATTTGGTAGGTAAGCACCATGAACTGTGAATGTTGAAAATATCATAAAGTATCAATCATATTTAAATAACTCTAAGATGATCCTATCAGAATTGGTCTAATTTTACATTATAGAGAGGTTTGGATGTATAGGATCCCTTCTTAGGCCTTAAAAAACCTTAAACTTTGTGTTCGTATAAGAATGGTTGGCAATCCCTTTAAAAAACAAAACACCTCAAATGCAGTGTTATTGGGAAAGAACAAGTTTGAAGTCACCAATACATCTCATGGACACAAGTATATATCCATACATATGCATATCATTTGTTTTTCACATATGATAGCAGCTATGCTTGCTATCTAGAGGACTGGCTCTCTGAGACCAGCCATCCTGAGTCTTTTGGTTGTCTTTGTCTAAGAAATCTTATAGCTTTGCCTTACTGAGAAACTATGGTGTTTAAATTCATATTGACAACACAACATGTGCAATGCCTTGGCGCTCAAACCAATATGGGTAGAGATATTTGCTTTCCAACTAGACTTGGCCGCTTCGGATCTATGGTTTTTAAACGGATTTGGATCAAAAATTTGACCAGTATATCCGTTAAAGACCCAGATTCGTTAACCCGTTTATTAAACGGATCGAGGTTGATCTGATCCGTTAAGGACCCAGATCCGTTTTAAAATAATTAAATAATATTTTTATAAATATAATATTACTGATAAATATTAAATAATTTAATAATTATTTGAATAACCTAAACATCTAAATTGCGTCTAAAGTATGATTTGATGAAGTTGAAGGTTACTGATACCTATATTTTTTTTTATACTCTTTGCTAAAAACTTTAGAGGTCTAGTATTTTGATTATATTAGTTTATTGTTAAGGAGTATTTTGACCATGTAATTCAATTTTTGATGTAAACCTTTATTTTGTTATAATATTCCATTAGTGTTTTATGAAAATTGATGATAAAATTAAGAAATTATTATTTAAAATTTGAAAATATTTATTATTATAAACGGATCGAATTAACGGGTTAGGTATCCGTTAAACCGTCGGATCCGGATTTGGATCGAGCTATCAATAATCCGGCGGGTAACGGGTCGGATCCGGATCTAAAATTTCTATTACGAATCTAGATCTAGGTCGATCTGCTCCAGATCCGGTCCATTTACAGCTATATTTCCAACGCGTGACCCAATGGTTGAGTGTCCAAAGGCTCCAACTAGGTTTTGTGATACACAAACCAAGGTTAAGTTGAGTTTTTGGTTGATTCAGTGACTTATCAGCTTTGCTGAGTCACGATTCGCTTATGGACTGAGTAAAAGGTTTTAAAACCTCTTTGCTCGTTATTTTGAATCATACTTTGTTTTGTAAAAGGTCTTTTTGTCTCATTGAGTTGGCTTGTAACAACTCTCTTTTTGTCATATCACTTTTTGATAGTGTTCAAAAATCTTTCTCAAAACACTTTGGTGGATGTGCCACCCTTTTTTTAGGTGTCTCATTTGTTTAGGTGTCTCATCTGCCTGTATATAGAGAAAGCTTTGGTTTTGCTCGATGGTGTTGAAAACTGATATTTTTGTTTTCGTTGTTGAGCCTAGCTTTAGCTTGCATGAATTGTGCTCCAAGTCTTCATTGTGATTATAAACCTTAGAGTTGGACGAAAATCTTCCATGAGATGTGTTGGTAGTGCAATAAAACAAGAAGTAGTTGAATCAGCTAAGAAGTAGTTAGGTTCAAGAACATAGACTTCTAACAGAGGTTTCACATGTTGCTAATAACACAAGAAAGGAAGTATAGGTCTAGACTAGTAAGCTGACTAGGTATGATAACAAAGTGTAGTTGTATCCCTAAATCTGTAATCTTGTAAGAAGTGGTTTCACATAATGAAAAGTTATGACGTCCCTCAATTGAATATGGGCACGCAGTTTTTCTTCCTAGTTTTCAAGGTTTCAGTGAGTAAGAAACATCTTCATGTTCATTGTTTACACATTTTATCTTGTTGTCTCGTATCCGATCATATAGAGATAGCACAATCTATTGCTATCCTCAGTTTAACGAAAAAGCTGTGCTACTATATATAGGCTTAGTTTGGTATTGCTATGAAAAAACTTAGTTTTAAAAAAGCAACTCATAAGCTGTTTTATAAAATCATGGTTTTTTAACTCTAAAATTGTTTAATTAAATGTCTTATAAGATTTTACCAAACATGAAATCTATTTAAAATAGTAATTATAAATGATTTTATGCCTCAAAACTCAATACCAAACTTGAACATGCTCTGCTATTGATGTATGTAACTAAAACAAAACCCTACCTATTATAATCAACACCTCACCAGGGCTATGTACACGACAATATTAGTAAACAAGAATTGCTAAGATTTTGATGTAAACGTACATAAGATTATTCCAGAACCTGTTATCATTTATCTAACTTGTTAATTGTAGATTAATCCAACTTAATTACATTACATTAAACAAAGTCAGTAATGTGAAAACAGTATTTATATAATTTCTTCAAACAGTCAATATCAAAGTAAGAAAGCTCAAAATTCAAAAGCATATGCAAGTGAAGAATTGGTAAACATAAAGTCTCTTTACATTCTCAAAAAAAAAAAAAAAAACATAAAGTCTCTTTGAATTGCATGATGGTCAAGTAATGTGAAAACAAGACACTTTCAAAAGAAATGAATCTAGAAAAAAATTTAGTTTACTCTCTAAATTTTTGGTGTCAAAATCAATTTAGTCCTGTAACTTTTTTTAAAATCAGTTCGCCCCTTCAACTTTCGTAAACATATCAGTCGGTCCAATTTTTGAATTCCCCTCGAAATGTGACGTCATCGAAGTCGTTGGAACTGACAAGGGGACCCATAATTTAGCTTTATCCCCTCATTTTTAAAGAAATGTCTGAAATATGCTCATTGTTTTTTTATTCATTTTGCCAAATAGATGCATTTTTTATCTTTTTAATAATATTTTATCAAATTGGCTATTTTACCCCTTCTAAAGAGGGATAAAGCTGAATTATGAGTCCCCTTATCAGTTCCAACAGTTTTAATGACGTCATATTTCGAGAGGAATTCAAAAATTAGACCCGACTGATGTGTTTATGAAAGTTAAAAATGCGAACTGATTTCTGAACTGATTTTGGCATCAAAAATTTATGGAGGTAAACTGAATTTAATCCATGAATCTATGTGATATATGTTGAAACAAGTTTTGTGTTTTCTTTTCTCTAATTATTTGGATTAGAAGCTGAAGTTGTAAAACCTGAATTTTTTTTTGGGTTAAATGGTCAGTCAAGGCCTCAAGGGTTTTACCAAATCAAACACAGTGGTAATGAGTAATGACTTTGTTGATCGAGTTGGGTTGACTAATGTTATCAAGTCAATTGATTCATAGTTGACTGGGATTCACGAGCAACACGTGGTGTATCTGTTTAATAATCCATTGCTTTCACTAACAGCAACAAATTAGAAACCAACCAATTAACACCCATCTCTTAACTATTTAAATCCCAAATTAGTTTCCGTGACATCTGGTCAAACTTGTTTTGTTCATCGGACGGTTAGAGTTAAGACCATCTCTTTCTTTGGGATTAGGGTTCACACAGCTGGGTTCTTTGACCAACAACCTTTACTTCATTTCTGCTTCTGTTAATCTTATCTGCTTGTCCCCCTTCCTCAATTGAATTAATCGTTTATCTCCCTTTTTATTTTAACCATTCAGTTATTAGGTATATATTTATACAAATTTTTAGTTAAATTGATCATCATATTCAATAATTCATAATCAATCGTGTCAGTAACACAGTAATAACTAGCTAGTTACTTCTTTATAGTATTAGTAAATCAACCAACACGGTGGTGCATAAATTGTATCTACTATCAAACTTGTGGGATTTATAGCTAGGTGGTGTTACGTACGAGGGAGGATGAAGGTATGTTACAAACTTACAATTGATTGGAGCTCTGTTCGAGCTACGTCAAGAGCTAAACCCTAAACTCTACATTCTAATTACTTGGAACTTAGTCATGCACCTTTTTATTCATTCGATTACAACCGGGAATATTGATTTACGGCAAGATACATAGCATATATGTTCTTTTGATTCGTATTCCCCTATCCGAAACTCGCTTTTACAAGTGAATTTTCATCAGCAGCCATATATGCATGCATGCCACTAGCTTCTTCTGGCACCCAAAAGTGCATGCATCAAAGGAATTAATCTGTTAATCATGGCTGTTGTTTTCGATAGTTAGTGTTTATAAGCAATAAGAGAGAAAATACATGCATGCATGTACCTATCAGTGTCCCTTCCCATGAACCAAAGACCAAACACCAATTCAAAACCAGTTTCTGGTTTTATGTTTTGAAGCCGCATTTAGTTTTAGTTTAGATTTACTCTCCAATCCAATCATAAGGAAGGAGCTTTAGTTTAGAGGAGAGAGTAGACTAGTCTCTTGTCCGGGCTCAAGAGTCGCTTGGTCCATAAGCAAAGCACCCTATACCATTATCTCTTCTCACAATTAAAGTTGTTTTCATTCATATATTAATAAACATTACATCTCTATATGTATCCCATCAAAAAGATAGATAAACAAGAAAAAGAAAAAAAAAAACAATGACATAATAATTAATTAAACAAGGGAGGGGATCGAAGAACAAAAACATCTTCTTGTTTCTTCCGCAGCAAACAAAAATCCCAGTTCCTGGTTTAGCTTTGGTCAGCTCTCGTGCTGACGTGCCCTGGATGCCATCACAGGATAATGGCATTTAGGGTAAGAAAGTCAGAAATGAGGGGCAGTCATGGATAAAACTAGTACATATACCACACTACCCGCATCTCTCACTGCGTTATTACTATTTTGCTGCTACTGTTCCAAAGCTTTTCTTTTGCAAAGGAGAGACTTGGGTGCTGACTCAGATTCAGACCCAGAACTAAGTAAGTTAGAGGTACTTGAATTATTATTGCAGCCCAATCCTGTTTGCTCAAATGTGTTCCCCATTTTTGCTATTCTTGTCCAATTCATGTTAGTTTCTCAAAGTGGAATCTTTTGTCTTGAAGCTTGTTTTGATTGCATAGATAGAGGACCAAACCTCCATAAAGATTCTGACTTCTCCTGAACTTTATGTTCCACCAGACCTCATCTTATTTTGCTCTCTGCACTGCGACTCTGCCTCTGTTCACCAACACCTCTGAGCTTGTTCCCCCATCTACACAGTTGAACTCTGGTATGCACTGGCAAATTTTCAAGTTTGAAGCTTTTTCATTTGGATTATTCTTGCTCATTACTTAATTTGTTATGTAGATTTTAGCTCAAACAGGAACTAGATCTTATCTGGGTGTTTCTCCAAATCAAGTTTGGAGATCTAGTTCTCATTTCTCAAGCGGATGAAGTTGAAACCTACCACTCAATTATTATATTGTCTTTGAGTTTTCGAGAGGCTAGGCATACTTGGCTCAAAAGAAAGAGAACAAGAAGTTGTGCGTTCTGTTCTCAATCTGCAAAGTACTATGAGTAGCCTTTTGTACAGTCCACAGTTCAAATCTTCAGAGGCAGAGTTGAGGAAGAGCCACACTGAATTCTTGGATTCATCAAATGGTTTCCAGCAACAACAGTCACAGCAGCAGCAGAGCTCTGGCCTAATGCGGTATCGGTCTGCTCCGAGCTCAGTCTTACTGGACCTTGTGGACAACAATGGTGGTGCTGGATGTGAGGATTTTCGAGATTTTCGATATCCTC
Source organism: Fragaria nilgerrensis (assembly GCA_010134655.1). Taxonomy (NCBI): domain Eukaryota; kingdom Viridiplantae; phylum Streptophyta; class Magnoliopsida; order Rosales; family Rosaceae; genus Fragaria; species Fragaria nilgerrensis. The sequence goes on from CM020983.1 coordinate 971,545, forward strand.
GACCTTCCAGCCCCGAAGTGGAAACCGTCTTGGCAAGGTTCATTTCCTCATGTAATGCACCTGATGGTGACAATGGTTCCAATCATAGTGCGCATAATTTGTTCCAAGAAAGGCCTGTGAAGCAAGAAGCAGGGGACTCTGTTTCGAAACAGAATGGTTACTCAAATTCTCCTCAGATGATGTACCAGACTCAACAAGTTCATCTTTTGGATAATGCCTCCTCCTTTGGTGCGTTCAAATCTACTGGCTTGGAGAACTCGATGCAATCAAAAATGGGTGCTGCAAATCGCTCCAATCTTGTTAGGCAAAGTAGCTCTCCAGCTGGATTCTTCCCCAACTTAAACGTTGACAATGGTATGAACTTTTTGTTGCTTATTTCTTTGTTGCTCTTGCTCACATGACCTTCAACTTTTACAGCTTTTAAAATGCTGAGAAACTTGTGATCTATGTTGCTTTGTGTAAACTTGGCTACAAATTCATATACACTTTGACTAAATCTAACAATGTTTCCTCAAAAACATCTCTGAAACCAGCTTTTCTTAGCTGGAAAGTGGATTCGATCTCTATCACATGAGTTCTGTTTTTGTTTGTTTTTTTCCATCTTATATTCCCTTTTCGTTGCGTCTCTTTATCTATTGCTTATATCCCTTCCAATATTTCCCACTTTCAATTCCTCTTTTCGTTTTCGTCTAATTGCTCATCTAGTCACCAAAAGATACTGCTGAGCAAGCGTGAGGAAAACAGTAGGGTTAAGATGGGGCATTACAAGGTTCAATTTGGATGGTTATTGTCACTGAAATATATCTTGGAACTTTGTTCTGTTTTTTTTTTTTTTTTTTGCTAAATAACATTCCTATTCAATGACCAACAGGCTTCAATCTGATGAAAGATGCTTCAAGTTTTGGAGTAAGCAATGGTACAAATGGAGAAGCTAGTCCATCAACTTCTAGGTTGAGTACCCAATTCAGTTTCTCCTCTCCATCACCTCCATACTCAACAGAGTCCAGACGTTTGCCTCGAATTGCTGAAATTGGGAATGGAAACATAGGAGAGGGTAGTGAACCAGATCAAAGCTTAGGGAATGCCGCTAATGGTGGCAGTTCACATTACATACCTGACTATATAAATAATACTTGGGACAATGTTGCATTTCATGATCTCAAAAGAGGCAGAGATAATGATGGGAACAAGTTTTCTACGACTGCAATGGACACTCAGGTAGCTTTTGAACTTTTTCTTCACTTCCTATGATCTTACTACTTGTAAAGTGGTAATTCTGCTTGCTTGTCCTGTGGTTCACTTTAGTTTTATCTCATCTCTTTCGACAGATCGTGGATTTCGGACACCGCAGTCATGGTCTTACTCATCATTTGAGCTTGCCTAAACATTTTGAGATGCCTGGTATGGAGAAGCTTTTACATTTTCAAGATTCCGTTCCATGTAAAATTCGTGCGAAAAGAGGCTTCGCAACTCACCCAAGAAGCATTGCAGAGAGGGTAAGTTTCTTTGATCACATTACTTCCATCAGCATTGTATTACCGAGACTGTTTGTATTGATTTTTGACCACCAAGATCATATTGCAGATGAGAAGAACGCGGATAAGTGAAAGAATGAGGAAGCTGCAGGATCTTTTCCCAAACATGGACAAGGTAGTAAAGAATTTTCTACATTAATCAAAACTGTAGTGTGTGCATGTTTTCTTGAATTTAGCTTTACATATTGAATGTTGAATCCCTGGCAGCAAACGAACACGGCAGAAATGTTGGAGTTGGCAGTTGAGTACATTAAAGACCTGCAGAAAGAGGTTAAGGTAATAATGGATTTGAATACAATCCACATGAAAGCCGACCACCTATATATCTTTCCTCTAAAAATGTCTTTAATTTTTGGTGCAGACGCTCAAGGATACAAAGGCCAAGTGCAGTTGTTCAAGTAAACATAAACACAATTGATTCATATCCTTCTCCCCTGATTTCTTCAAGTAAAGCTAGCAATAGGAAAATGGCAAAGGAAGAGAAGCAACTTCGTTTTGTTTTGTAAACTCCTTTGCTATTTGAATGACAACATAATAGGAGAGCGGTAGCATATGTTAGTGTGGTTGTGGAAATTTCAATCTATTTTGAGTTAGCTTGATTGCATCAAAATACTTGCACATTTATTTACAAGAGCTTAGCAATTTGGACTTCATTTTTTAAAAATATTTCAGGTTCCGCAGTAAGCCATCAGTTAGTTAACCAAAACACTGTAGAGGTGGTGATAACATCAAAGATGAATGAGATGGGGGAGGAAAATCTGTTAGCTTCGTCAAGTTCTATCCCCTACATGGAACTCAGAAAGCAACATGTCTGTCAATTTGGCCATTTCATGCAGCTCAATCGGACGGCTCAACAGTTCGGTGATCAAGTTCAAGTGAGAACTGATGTTACCTGATCTCCGAGCCATATCTACAGACTAATATACCGTTTAGACAACCATAAACGCCACAGAACGTATCGTGGAAGAAGGGCCATAGGCACTTTACATGTTTACGACACAAAATTGGAGCAATCCACTTTTCATGTCCCTCGGTTATAGTGTGATAAAACCATCGGAGCAACCCATACAGTGCAAGTCTAGACTATCACACAAGTTCCACAACTCCAATTCGTTGTTCTGAAGACATGTATTCACATAAAGAATAATAAAACAATTAAAAGAAAATTGATCCGACTTTCTTTTGATATAATCTGAATTTCACAAAACTTTCGACTTCAAATACAAATTTGTTCCAACACTAATTACCAATCCAATTTCCTTTTACTCCATAACCCATAAGTTCAACTTCAATTACTTAAACCATCAGAAATATATATGGCTTGGACAGTGTATTCAGCATTCAATAATATGCTTTACGCGGATTGTTCTGCAACCCAAAATACCATGTCAGAAGGTCATAGATGAAACAAAAAATTATAAAAATAAAAATCAAATTGAGAAAGGAGAAAATGAGAAGAGAAGGAAAATAGTAGTACCAGAGGATTAGGTCTGTGACGGTAACCGAGCATCATACGCTTCTTATACTGTTCATATATATCATCTTCAGGAGTCACCTCTCCAGGTTGTTGAGCCCCAACCCCCAAATTGTCCTTCTTGACATTACCTGCCATTATGGGATCTGAGATTCCTCTTCTGGAGCTTCCCAGACCCTCACCTGAAGTCCACATTCATCCATTAGGCTTCTTATGAAATGACATTAGAGCATAATAAAAATACTAGAAACCAATGCAATGTGATTTACCTTCTTTCCAACCCATTTTAGACAAGAGTTTATGACCCACATTATCAGCCTGTATTTTGGCCCGATCTGCAGCTTCCTTGGCAGCTTTCTGCGCAGCTGCATCATTACAAGCAGCCATGAACTTCTCCAGCTCTTCTTGTGGGATGTAATCACCCATGTGGTGACCTTTTTTAAGCGAAGACACTGCCAAAAATTGAAGATTCAAAAAAAATTATTACGAGGGAAATCAACATCAAGGGACCAGAAATAGAACATGTTTCTATTAACAGTAGGCAATCTTCTGGCTCAATTACTAGCATATACGAACCTTGAAGAGATGCAGGTGGGGGCATTTCATCTTTTGAATATTTAGGTTGTCTCCTCCTCTCTTCTTGTGCTGCCTTTTTCACGTAGAATTCCATCATGGCAATAGGATCTGCACCTGTTGGCGCACTAGACTCACCTATAAGTGGAAATATAAATAAAAAATTCTAGAAAATCAAGGGGAAAAATAAAAAGAACAACAAAAGCATAACGTTTACTCGATTGAAAGCCTCTCAACATCAAGATAAATGGAGGCATGGAGCTACCAACACAAATGAATAGAGTTACAGACTACTTTTAAAGCCTATCAAGCAATAAAAGGCAAGCCTCGCAAGAAACATGAAACACAGAGGCATATATTGAGGTTTATTGAAAGATATCACAATATCCCCCCATGGAGTCGACTCTAATGCATAGCTGAAGCAAGTCTCCAGCGAAGAATCTGACTAAAGCAACAGAAATTGTTACACCACACACCTGTCCTTCCCAAAGAAGTCCCATATGTTGGATCCTCGGTGGCTTCATACAATGCAGAGGCAGGAGTTTGGTAACTAGGATTCTTCACAGTAGACCTTTGGGAACCGCTTGTGGATTTAGAAGCTGACATGCTTGAACCTCCTACAAAATGACACCCCACAACCTCAGTCTCGCAAACAGAGTAATTCTCAGGAAAAGATGACAATGACAGTCTCTGTTATTGTTAATGTAACAAGCTTTTTATTACAGTTTTATACATCATGAATCACGAAATTACATATAAAAGCACAAAAGGGGCCTCAAAGGGTGACCACCACCACACCAAGCAACTGAATCCTAGCAAGGTCATGCAAATAAAAAGGAATAGGAAAAAAAAATGGAAGTTTCACAAAACATATAAAACTTGAACTTTTGGTTCATCACCATGTTTTGTAGTTACAACTTGAGACTTCTGTTCAGCAATTCACAAGAAATGTGAAAGATAACCTCTCGACCAAGCAAGACATAGAACAGAAATGAGTAGTTGTATTTTATATCTCTTTCAAATGCACAAATACTTTGAAACACCAAATTGTAATGCTTTAACCTACTAAACAGAAGCATACATATTTTAATGAACATTGTTTAATATATGTAAACAAGAGAATATGTTTGAACTACCATTACGTGATGATTCAAGCTCCCTGCTCTGTTTAAGGGCTTTCTCTTCATTGGCAAGCCGATATTCATAATATTTGTAATCAGCACAGCTCTCATCAAATAGAAATCTGCAAACGAATCAGAATGACAGTGCAAAGTGCTTAAAAACCAGCATTAAGTAACGATGAAAACAGAACCAGGAAATAAGGAAACTAAGCAAAGTAATAACAATGTTACTAGTTACTACTACAAACTCCAAAGGAAGCTGGTCTATAAATGCCAGCTGACATTTAAGACAGCAAGAGACATGACTAACAAGTCAAAACTTCATAGACTACTTACTTGAAAGGATTATCTCCTGGATTTTTTTGTCGCGTAATATGCTCAAACTGCCTTCCATGTTTAGCCACAAAACTTGCTAGTTTGTCAGCAACAATCTTCACTGTAGAATCACTTGGGGAAGGTGGTGCTGCATATCACTCATAAAACTGATTAATACCGAGAGCATGAACTAGGAATGCAAATTACTCTTGTAGCAGGCGTGCCACATATGCCAAATCTTTCATTGAACATCTCTTTCCACCAATGTTGATAGGAACTTAAGGAATAAGCTGCATTCATGAGACAAGAAATATTCAAGAATGTTTTGTCCTCTTCAGCCAGACTACTTCATCAGTAGAGAAGACAACTACTGAGACGATTTTCTCACAACAGCATCCTAACGTAAGGGTCCAGTTTCAGGTAACTTTTGCTGTTACTATTTTGGCCAAAGATCGGCAATAACACCTAGACAACTAAGTAACTAAGAAACAAAAAAGGCTGGCAACTATGGCTCCAGAAACCACATGAGAAACTCTATCTGGATATGTAAATTTCATTGAACTAAGAACTTGACTTATACTGCAACTTGCCTTACATATGTAAGAAACATAAATCAAAAATCTTTTCCCGTGATGTGTAGAAAATTGATTGAAGAACAGCAGCCAAAAAATTACATCAAATAAAACATTTTAGATATTAAATACAGAATAGAGCAAAATTTTACAAAAGTTTAAAATAATAAATAAAAGATAAAATGAGAAGATGAAGAATCAAACGATAAACCGAGACAACTTGAAGAGTTAAAACGGCAAGAGTGGACATAGATTTCTGTATCAACATCATCATATTTTATTAAAGAAAAGTTAAATAATGCAAGCATAATGTTAATGCAGAATAATTTACTTGACCAGAAGAGGATAAGCATAAAAGTGGTAATTACCAACATCCACTTGACCAGATGATTGCTCTGCCGCATCTGGCTCACCCAACTTTTGACGTTTAGTTGGTGCATCACCAGAAACATTTACAACATCTGCTCCGTCTTCATCCTCATCTGCTCCTAACTTAACAGCAGAGGCCACAATCTTTGACTTTTGTTTCAAGCTGAAAGCAAGTTTGCCACCTGAAGCAGCATGTCTGGTCTTGCGTGTATCATTAGCCTTCGATTCAGTACTGGTTTTACCAATGGTAAGGTTCCCTGAAACAGCTTTACCAAGCTTCAAATCCTCTACTGCAGCACCCCTCCCATTTTCCTTTTCTTGTTGAAGTTGTTTGAACCTTTCCAGGAATGAACCATCATTAACAAAGAGGCTAGGAGTCACTCCTTTGTCCATTCCCATTTTCCTTTTATAGGAATCCACTGTTTGACAAGCAGCTTTCAAGCTATTTAGACATTGAAGTAATGCTTATATCTGATCTCTGTAAATGTTTGATTTTCAATATGCAGGATGATTGAGATGGTTCTACTCTTGAAAAGAAAAACTTATCATCTAAAGATAAAACAAGAAAAAATCCCACATATTTGTAAAATTCTGTGGATGTCCCTTGTTTTCCAGGATAACCACGTCTAACTTTACATCCACACAGCTTTACAAATAACAATTTAGTTCTACAACAGTGAATATTCCCATAAGATTTAGTTAAAAAGCTTTCTCATATTTACAAAGATATGTATTACTGGATATACATAATAAAACTAATGTATATACTCAGTATGGTCATGCCAAAACTCCCGACATCATAAAATACTGGTATTTTTGATACATAAGAGGAGATGGGACTCCAATGACACCATTCAAGACTAAATTTGAACTGCTTTAATTAGATTAGTTGAAGATATCACGATATTCAGATGACATTTTTCTTTATCAGTTATAATCACATAAGAAATTCAAAAGAAATATTATAAAATCCCATCTCAGAAAACCTAGAAAGGGTGCAATTTGTAGTACCATGATAAAATCTTCCATAAGACATGTATACTGTGAAACTTAAGCTATCTCTCTTATAGTTCACTAGGCAGGTTTTCAAAACAAATGCATGCCTTTTCAAATGCCACAATAATACAAACCAATCACCAGACAAAATTGGTAGGAGTGGTTAACGAACATTGCTTGACTAAAACTATATAATGCTTGAGCCTGAAAACGAATAACAAACTGTTCGGGTTATTGTAAAGCATTTTATAATGGTAAATTAGTGCGGCTATAACATGAGAACATTGATTAATGTTTCTTGTTCTTACCCAGATTTTCTTGTCTAATAGTAATGTATAAGTGATTTGTTTAGTGTATAGACAAAGGAACATCAATCTAAAACTTTAAGTATAAGAAACAGGTGATTAATCACTTGTAAGATTGGCGAATCATAAAAAAAAAACAGAAACACAATTAGCAATTCAATTTTTGACACAATCCCTAACATAAACTTCCAGCCTCATCAAAATACAATCTAATTCAGCTATATTTATTTCTCTTTTCATCGAAAACAAGAAAAACTAAATTCCAGATTACAAGAAAATAATCATCATCAATCCCCCTTGAAATAAATTTTGCTAGCGAATCATCAGAAAACCAAACAAGTACATATACCTAAATGCAAAGAGACACGGAAATTGAAACGGTCAAACACAAACCGAATACCCCAATCGAATCTAACAATTCAAAATCAATTCAGATATATCCAAAACACGAAGCTCAGATCCTAATTTGACCACCAAATCACATCATCCAAAGGATGAAATCACGAAAATAAAGAATCGCGAAAGTCGAAACGCAGAGAGAGTGGAAACTAACCAGAAGGTAAAGCTGTGATTTTTTCTCTGAAAAATCGAAGGAAGACGTTTGGCCCTAATTAGGGATTGCAATCCGATACCGACTCTGTCTCTGAGTTTAGAGGACGAGAAACCGAAGACCCCGCTTGGTTCTTCTGAGTAGGGTCGGTTTACACGCAAATTTTACATATATAATTCTCTCTTTTTCTTTTTCTTTTTTATGACATTTAAATTGTAAATTTTATTTACAATTTATTTTGGTAAAAAAAAAAACGATTAATGTCATAAATCATATATCAATTACTAAGTTTACCTATATCTTTATAAGGTTTGGGGTTAATAACATTTTAGTCCTCGTATTTTAATTTTAAAAATTTATTTTTTATAATTTTTAATTTTCATAAATCATGCTAAATTACTAAAATTCTGTTCAATTTAAATGTTAAAGAATAATGTCAATCTTATAATTAAAAATTTAAAGAGTTGAAGTTCGATAACTCAGATTTTGGAAATGTAGTGAAATATGGCAAGTTATAGAAAACGCCAAGCGTACTGTGCGTCTTTGAATCATCGTTAACGAAAGGGTACATATGTAACTTCACGTGAGCTGGTAAAACATTATTCACTGAGATTGATTAAAGGGCAACAATGTAAGACTGAGTTAAAACATTCTTGAAATTATTAACTCGGTAAAATCAGTCTTTAATCAACCTCCCTCTCACTTGGTGGTCGGCGACGAGAAAAGAGAATGGGCGATGAGAATCTCGACGGTTTGGCAATGTTTCCGGCGATTGTGGCCACTGATTGAGCTGCGTATCATCCGAGGGGTGAACGGTCAAGCTTATATGGTTGCTAAATTAAGTAGGAGAATTTAGAACTGGTTAAGTTGCAGTTCTGGGTTGCTGTGTTCTTTGACTTTTTTATCAAAGGCATATTTTGGGGTTCTATTCTAATTTAGCTTGATTGCAAGGTTAAACTCTGTTAGAGAGTTTTGGAAATCGGTTGTCATATTAAATGTGTATTGTGGTATCGTGTTGAGAATGAAAGAAGATTGGGTATTGATGTGGAGTTGTGGTCAATACGAACAGTGGACATAGGCCAAAAGGGCGCTGGAGAAAGTCGAACACAGCTCCACAACCTCAATCTCTTTAACCCAAGAGAATGATTCAACCCAAGTTCAACCAATTCAAACACCATCAATCTTTTATTTCGACGGTACTCCGGCGCTTCTCGATCATAATCGATATCAATATCAACATCATCCTTGTTCCTCCGCTGCATGTAGAGTCGATCATCATCTTTCTCGGTGAGCCGACCTCTAACATCGACTCCATCTCCGCCGTCATGGTCGAGAAGAACCTGCAGCCCTTGACATGGAGAGAGAGAAATAGTCAGACTAGTCGGCTATGGGTAACCAACAGGGTGATATGACATAAAAGCCTCAACATTTAATTATGATTAGTGGTTTTACTGCTGACGGCAGTTAAGTGAGATATTTACATATATACTTTCGAATATAAACTATGTAGACAATATAATGCGACGTGTCTGAGACCACCTGCGGTAAGCCGTACTGCTGGGGTATTCCAGCGCTTCCCGTGAAAGATATCAAGACTTGCTTAACAATGTTGCAGTGTGCTCGCTTTGTTCATGTGTAATTGTGTATAGAGAGTTGAATAGTTTGGCTTAAAAAAAAAAATAGATCATAAGATTAAGAATGGATAAGATAATCTTTTTCTTCAGTTAATACACGACATTTGGCAAGTTAATGATGTGTTTTTGTGAAGGGTAGTGCTAGAGGGCCTTAATAAGGCCTAAAATTTATGGCCTTAATCCTATGTGGCATGCCATATCATATAGACACATCATCAATTTATTAAATCATGACATTTCATTCTTAGATAAAAATACAATAATAACCCTAACAATTAATAGATGCTACATACTAATATGGAATATTTTTTTACCATTTTAATATGGATACGTATATACCAAATTTAATTAATTTATTAATAATGACCAAGTTAATAATCATATCAAATTAGGCTTTTATACCATAAATTAATTTCGTAAATTTATTAAAATTTCCTTCTATCTTTGTAAATCGAAATTTAGTTCTAGACTATTAACTTATCAATTTTTATATTTTATTTTTGCACAATAAAATTATGATATCTATATGCCATATTCTATATCGAATTTCAAAATAAAATAAAAAATAGAAAAATCTCTATCGAACTTCTTTTGGATGATTACGTATACACTACTGGAGTATGGCTATTAGCCGACAGAACCGTTCCGTCGGTTAAGACATATATTTCATCTGCAAAGATTTTAGCCGACGGAATTTTCGTTGGCTAAGCTTTGTCTGCTAAGACAATAGCCGACGGAATCATCAATTCTGTCGGCTAAGTGGAACTTAGTCGACAAAATAGCTCCGTCTGCCAAGATTTTAGTCGACGGAACTTAGTCGGCGGAAATTATTTTTCCGTCGACTAAGTTTTTCTTAGCCGACGGAATATTCCGTCTCCTAAGATCTTAGTTGACGGAAGTAAAAATTAAAATATTTTTTTTAGAATAACTGGCGGTTTTTTTCCCTTTTTTTAGGTTTTTTTTTTCCTTCTCTTCCTCTTCTTCGGCGACCATGACGGTTATGTTTGCGTGTTCCCGAACAACTCCACTCCACCTCCGACGCTAAACTCGCCTGGATTCTACCGTCAAGGAACTGCACGTATGACGATCTATTGCCTTACTTATGCCGCGGAGTGTAACCGTCCGGACGTCAACCACCCTGCGAGGAGGAGGAGGAGGAGGAGACGCTGCTTGGAGGAGGAGGAGGTGCCGCCGAGAAGAGGAGGAGGAGGAGGAGTTGCTGCCGAGAAGAGGAGGAGGCGGTGCTGCTTGGAGGAGGAGGAGGTGCCGCGGCGAAGGAGGAGGAGGAGGCGCCGCGGTGGTGGGGGAGCAACCAAACGAGGGAGAGAGAGAGCAAGTAGACGAGCTAGGGAGAGAGAGATGAAGAGGATGAGGGAGAGAGAACTGAAAGTTATAGAATGGAGCCGAAAAAAATACAAAATTTTTGGCGGGATAACTGCCGCTTAAAATTTTTGAACTTAGTCGACGAAATATATTTTTCCGTCGCCTAAGTTCAAAATATTTAAGCGGCAGTTAGCCTGCCAAAAATTTTAAATAATTTTTTTTTTAAATTTGGTTCTGTCGACTAAGTAGATATTTCCGTCGGCTAAGATATAACCTAAGTGACGGAATGATTTTTCGTCGCCTAAGTTATCATAAATAATCATTTATATTTATATATAAATGTTCCGTCGGCTAGGTAAAAATTTCCGTCGCCTAAGATCTTCTTAGCTGACGGAATATTTTTCCTTCGGCTAGGTAAAAACTTAGGCTACGGAAGGTTTTCCGTCGGTTAAGTAGATCTTAGGTGACGAAAATATTATTGTTCCGTCGGCTAAGTGATTTTTTCTACTAGTGATATATATAAACTTTATTTTTGACAAATTATATATATATATATATGTAAATTTTTCTTCGGTAAGAAATTGTTTTTTCTTGGACCAATTATATATATATATATATATATTTCATAAAAATTCATGTATTTTAACAAGTATATTCTCATATTTATATATATTTTCACACTGTATTTTAGTGTTCAATCTAAACATGATAGTGATGAAAAGAAAAAGAGAAAGAAAATGTTAGAAATTATATATTTTTTAAATAAAAAAAAGACAAAAAACAATTTTTTTTCTCTTAATAAAAAGATAAATAATATAGAGCCATTGGATTTGGAATGATAAGATTGTCTTTTACTTAAAAATGACATGACATAATATTTTTAATTGGTGATGTGTTTATGTGACATAGCATGCCACCTAAAATTAAAGCCACAACTTTTAGGCCTTACCAAGAATCATTTTTCTTCTGTGAATTGACATGACCCTAAGATTGAGGCCCGGAATCATTTTCCCAGAACAGAAGAAGTGCGTGGTGCCGTGGTGGGAAGCAAAGAGGAGGAAGGAGGTGCAATATAGGAGATAACAAGTAAATAGGCAAAGAAATGGACACCAGCTGCCTTAAAACCCTAAGCCCTTTCTCTCCTAATCCATTTCGCTCCAAGGCACGACCTCCTCTCTTTGCTGCTCTATACTTGTCTCATCTCAACCGCAAATTCCGCCTCTCTCTTTCCTCCACTCGCTTCTCTCCCCTCTGCTCACTCTGTACTCACTCACTCGCTCTAATTCTCTATATCTCTCTATCTCTATATGTCTGAGTGTTCAATAATGAAGTGAATGAATGGTTGCAGCTGACGACAGGGGCAAAGAGTGTTCTTTGCCCATGGGTCAGGGGTGGCACTCAACCAAGTCTCACGAACTAACATTCTTCAAGTCGTTCTCGTATCTCCTCAGGTATACAACAAGTTTAATCTACTTCATAGTGTCTCAACAACTCGCATTTTATTGTCTCTTGATTCGCTTTCGAGCTATACAAGTTAACATTGCTTGCTAAATTGGGTTCTTTTCCATTGGGTCATGAACCCCTCAATTTCTAGAGGCTGGTTCTGAGATGTGTATTGTCCTTGGCAGATTCCTGGAAATACAGGTTGCATTGCCAGAACATGTGCAGCATCAGCAGTTGGCCTTCATCTGGTTGGGGTAGGTACTGCCAGTTTATGCATCATTTCTCATTTTAGATAATCATTTATTGAGCAAGAATATGAATGTTTATCCTCGACTAACATGTTTTTGTTCTTCATTAGCCGATGGGCTTTCAGATTGATGATGCAAAATTAAAGCGTGCTGGATTGGACTATTGGCCGTATCCTTTAATTTGTAATTCACTTTAGGATCTCTTGTGTTGCCAGTACATTTATGAGTACTTGTTGAACAATGGAGTTTCAGATTGTGAAATTAGCTATGCAAAGACATCCACATTGCCTTTGAGATTCAAGATATGAATTTTTTATTACAAGACTGTAAAGTTGCATGCCATTTTCTCCCAAAATAGGGTTCAAGGCAGGAAATGATGCTTTCACATGAATGTTTGTGTCTTAACAATACTGAAATGATTTTGGCTAGTATGTGTTTGTGTCTTGACAATACTGTAATGATCTTAGCTTGTCAGTTAACTAAATTCACAGAAAATGTTTTTCCTGTTTTCAATAGTTAACTTCCGACATTAGATATGTGGTTGTTAAAGTTCACAGCTCATGGGCGGAGTTTCAAGACTATTTCAGGCAACAGGTTTGTCTTATTTCCAAAATGAAAGAAGAGATTTGGAGGTAAAAACATGGGTTTTGACTTAATTTTTTTTTTCTCTCTCTTTTCTTTTATGACTACAGGATGGTGAAAAGCGGTTGCTTGCATTTACAAAGAGAGGAACACAATTTCATTCAGTAAGTTCCTGTAGTTTTATCTCTCCATCAGATTTTGCAGTATTGAGATCTGCAGTGATACCCTTTGTCTGCTTCCATTTGTTTGTTTTATTTTAGTTTTTGTTTTACAATTCGAGGTTTTCAGTATACCTTTGAAATGTCTTAATCTTCATAGTTTGGCTTCCTTGGGTAGACATATTTGTCTGGACCAAACCATACGTCAACAAAGGAACTTTATTTTTCTGTTTATCTTTTGTTTGTGGCATTGAGCTGTGAATCTAATGTCATAAAATCTTTCCATTAGTACTTTAGCTAAACCGATTTTTTTCTTTTGCGTTTTATATCCAACTATTCTTTCATTAGACGTTAAAGAAGGAGAGTTAACGTATAAACCAGAGATGCAGCATATGCTCATGAGCAATTTGGCTGGTTGATCTTAATAATTGGTTCATGCCCTGCCACATAGAAAGATATGCAAGGCTTCACAATGCTTGGTAGTCATTCATGGAGACATTCCTATAACTGTCATGAGAGCATGAAAGCGATAAGCAGTCACTTTGGTGTTATACATGCTTTAGAAACAAATTTCTGAATATTCTTTTTTGAGTGTTTTCATATGCGTCAACTTACTATCAAATGATATTATTTATCTGATAGAGAGATTATGAATTACAGTGTATGAACTGTAGGCTGCAAATGTTCAAACTGATGCTTCATTTTGACAATTATTCTTCAACTATCATGAAGGCTTAGTCCTTTCTTTTATCTATTCTATTACGGGACTACTATAAAGCCTCTCATACTGTAGTGGTTGTGTTTGAACCCCCTTAGCATACGGAACTGTTTTTACCCTCCCACACTGAACTGACTGAAGTGTGAAATTATATTAGAGGCTATTCAGTATATGAAATTGACCAAACAATGTTCTATTTTCAGGATTTCTCTTACAGAAGGGGTGATTTTCTCATATTTGGGTCAGAAACGAGCGGCCTACCACCTGAAGCCCTCCAAGACTGCAAGAGTGGAACATTTGGTGGTGGAACACTTAGGATTCCAATGGTTGAAACATATGTAAGATGTCTCAATCTCTCTGTAAGTGTTGGCATTGCTCTGTATGAAGCTTCGAGGCAGCTAAATTACGAGCAACTTCAACTTCCGCTTGAAAATTGTATAGATAGTGAAAAATCAATCGTCACAGAGGATATTTTTGCATAGTGCAAATTGTAATGGAAGTTGACGTTTTACTAGCAACTAGAACTTGAGAAACAGGTATTGGGTTTTACAGATGTAGACCACCTCTATGGAATGGTAGATAAATTTACTCCATACGGTAGAGACTAGAGTGGCTTGGATTCAAGTTATTCTAGGACTGCATGTAGCTGGTCTATTGTTGTAGGGAGCTTGTCGACCATTGATGTACTAATAGGTTAATACAGCGTAGACTTTCCCCAGAGTGAAGCTGTCAGGATGGAGCATTAGATTATGTCTTGGGTAATCCACAGCCTAACAAAGAACTTGTCCAAAATTCAAACCCATACCTGGGCAAAGAAATCCAAAGCAAGACCTATGAGGGTCAGTCTTATACATTCATCACTTGGATCATGCCAGTTTTAGAACTCATCACCCACATGCAGGGATTCAACTCATTGTTTAAATTAGAATTAGGGCAACGATAATGATCAAAGCTTGGTGTTCCAATTAAATTCCACCAAAGCCTCGTGTCATTGGTCCTAATATACGATGAGATAGAAAATGAAAAAGAGTTGACGAGGGTCGAGGGGGACCACTGTCACCTTTGAATCATGTTCTTATAAAGACGAAATAACCATATAGGTTGTATGGAGGTAACGGTTAATTGTGTTGGAATGAGAACTTCAGATACCATTTTGATATTTTGAAAATTTGAGATGCTAAAATTGTTAATGAGCTATATGTGTTCAGACGATTTTTCCTTAACTTTAGGTATGTAATTTTGTGGTTTAAGTCTTTGTACCCTTAAAAAGATCATTTAGTGAACCTTCTGTCCTCATTTGTACCAACTCACCGTACTCATAGATCTTCTAATCATCTATTTGTGTCAAAAATATATGTTTAGTACAATGAGGTTTTTGAAGAAATAATTTTCTTTTTCGGATATTTGTATCTAAAAATGTTTTTTTCTTCTTCTGTTAAACGAAATGTGGTGTATTTTTTTTTTTGGGTAAAATATTATATAATCCTTATGGTTTAAAATCGACATCTGTTTAGTCCTTATGGTTTTTAATTTAATCTGAATAGTCCTTAAAGTCATGATTTTTCATCTAAATAGTTCTTATGACCTTTAACTGAGAAAATTGTCGGAAGAACTACTTGGATGAAAAATCATGACTTTAAGGACTATTCAGATTAAAATAAAACCATAAGGACTATTTGAATGAAAAATTATGACTTTAATGACTATTCAGATTAAAATAAAATCACTATAAGGACTTCAAACTATAAGGACTAAACAAATTTCAATTTTTTTTTTTTTTAGATCTTAAAGACAATTTTGTCATTAGTATTCAAGTAGAGGGTACAATACAAATCGATATGTTGTCATGCGTACATAGGACAAACAAGATCATCTTATTCATATGAGGGTTGCATCCTCCTTACAATTTCGACTCACTTACCACAAGTGAGCCTACAATAGTACAACCTAATAAAAAATAGATTATAGGCTAGGATCCTCCCTAGAAAATTAGAAAAAAACTAATAGAAAAATAGACTCACAACACCACAAGACGTCATGAGACACCAAAAGTGCTTTAGGCACAAAAGCGTTTAGAATCCTAATAATGAACTTATTTTAATAGGAGCTAGAAAAATAAAAATAACAGCCCAAAGCTCAAAAAGAAATTAAAACCTAAGCCCAAAATAGTTGACCTAGCCCAGCTTTCATTCACAGTTGCAGGCAAGACATGGAAGAAAGCCACCACCGAGTCCCGCAGTCGAGTCCCGCCGCCGCAAGCAAACCACGGGAAGAAAAACTCCATCTTCACCATGAACACAAGGTCCAACAACACCTCCTTCAACCCAAAACTCCTCCCCTGAAAAACAAAGATGAAGATCTTGTACACCGTCACCGTCATTTGGGAAGATGGAATCAAATCTACTTCTCGAACCGGTTTCCATGGTATCATACCTACAACCTAATCTGAAAAATCACTCTAATTAAAAGCTATTAAGAACTTATAACCAATTACCTCTCAAAGCAATGAGTTGCCGATATATCCTTCATCCGACAACAAAGTCATACGACGACGGCGCGATTAAAAGACCCACATATTCTTAGACTGACGCCGGACGATGGTGGGATTTTGTGGTTGGACAATGGTGGATTTTGTGGTTGGTTGCTCTCTTAGGGTTTTGTTAATTTTATTAGTGGTTGTTCACTTGTTCCCGAAATGTGGTGTATCGTCACACTCAAATGCCTGAATATGCCGAGCATTGAAGCAATGAACCAGCAGCACTGGGAACAACCTCACCAAGGGACCCAGACATGTTATTCTATCCCATCATCTTCTTCATTACGTTGAAATGCAAGGCCGAAAGGGTGATACAGGACACACACATACAAAGAGGGGTAGGCCTCTCTATGAGCTGGACTCAGTAAGATTGATCACCATCGTTTAGGAAGTATATCCTGTATTTTTAGCTTCATCATTTCTACTCAAAACTGAGGTTTTCGATAAATAATGTAGAGCCATGTGCAATCAAGCCAAGAATTGTTCTTTTATAATGTCGATCATAATCATCATATTATACAAACCCACAGAATCTAAGCCAAATATAATCAATGTCATTTGGACCAAAATAAAGGATCACTCTAAAGAGTGTCATAATTGGGATCGGAAAAGAGAGCAACAAACAGTCAAAATAAGAAGTGTAGAAGTTGTATTTGCAATTTGGTGATTTCTGTATAACTCTTATTATTGGGCGTGTCCTTCTCGATCAAGATTTCAATCTATAGTGCTCATCTTCATTTCTTGTATTAGAGTTTTGGTGATGCGTTCTTCCTTTCAGTTTTCACTTGTTTGACACCTTGTACTTCTTTTTTGAGTTAATTATAGATAATGTCAATCTGGTCGCCATGTTATTTTTCATGTCACCAAGTATTTTTCCTTCATATATATCTTTTCAACTCAATAACAATGGATGATAACACTGGCTTTGTCCCTTTTGAACTTCTAGGCGTTTTATGGATACCATGTTTTGTTCCTAACGCATTTAACAAGGCGAACGGGGGTGAGAGTTTTTGACAAGTTTTCATTATTCTCATCTCTCATTTTCTGAAAGGAAAAAACTGGTGTACATTCCCATTTTTGGAAAAACCCTGAGAGCCGTCTGCGCCTTCCTATTGCAATTCCAGTCTCGTCCGGTAGCGCCCAGACGCCGGAGACGGTCTCCGGCCTTTGTTGTTGTCCTAGGTTATGTTGCCGTACAAGTACGATCTTATCCTTCGAGTAATCGAAGTCTAATGTTGCTGGTGTGGTCAATTGCCTCTTGGGATATGTCGGATGAAAGGTGGCGCAAGACTTCAGGGTTGAGTTTGGCTGGGTATGGTCGTCATCTGGAGCCCGATTTTTTGTTCTTCTGCCAACAACATCATTTGACGGTGTGGGTTGTGAAGATCTGGATCGGGGATGGGTCTTCGGGGCCAGCCCAAGAGTGTGGTGGCGTGGCTAGGGAAGTCTCGGGTTGCAGACAGTGAAGTTGCGGCGACATGATGAGGCTGGCCGTGGTGTTGCAGGTCTTGGTCACCGGAACTTGGTCGGTCGGGATTGTACAAAGATTAAGATGATGTTGGTAGACTGGTCCAAACCAGCCTTGGTGGGTCAGGCGTGGACATTTTCCTTAGGTTGTCTCATTTGGCTGCTATGTTGGGTTTTCTAACTCTATCTTTTGTTTTTCGTTTTAGCTGTGTAGGAAAAAACTTATCTGAGAAGGCCTGGCCACTTGTATGTGATTAACATCGATAAAAAATTGACACGTGATTAAAAAAATAATTAAATATAAATATTAATTATTAATAACCTCTTATAATGTTTTTAAAGTCAAACTTAAACTCTTTAACATGTCACGTGTTTCTTCTTCATTCATGTTGGTCACTTGCAAGTGATCATGTCTGGTCACCTGCAAGTGACCATGTCTGGTCACCGAAGTCAAGTCTTTTAGCTATGCCTCTTTTTTCGGTCTTCTTTGAGCTTGATATGATTAATGAGTGGTTTTATTTAATGTACTATTGTGAGTTTCTCACAACTTTTTGTCTACCTGAAAATGGTAGCGGAATAGTATGTAATAGCTACTCTAGCCTGAGATACGTTCTATAAAATCCATTGATTTGCCTTTTCTAAAATAAAAAAGAAAAAAATGGTTCCTTCTAAAAAAAAGAAAAAAAAAAGAAAAAGAAAATGTGGTTGCTCTCAATCCTATGAAATTTAAGACTTATGATCATGACCTCTGCTAGGGTTTAGAAAAATAAAATAAAATAAAGTGCATCTTCCCTACCCGGCTACGAGCCTTTCCGCCATTGTTGGATGGGTATTGGTTGATTCCATGCGGGTCATGGTGGTTGTTGTTGTTGTGATGGAGATCGCAGTGCGGTTCATCCTTGATTTGGGGCCTTCGATGGCTTGGATTCGATTTGTGGCTGGGTTAGTTGGTTGGGGTGGCGCTTGTTCATAGAGTGACAGGAGGGTGGTAGTTTCAAGGTGACGGGTTCAATTACATTGGTGGCACGACATAGGGAGTAGTTTGATGGCATTAGTTATTGTGGGGATGGACCAGACTTTGCTAGCGGCTTGTGGTTTCCCCCCTTCCTTGGGTCGAGGCTTGGTATTGACCTTTATTTTTAGCCCAACCATGAGAATAATGCTCAACATCCCTTGAATGTAAACCTAAAGATAGAGTGAAGTATTATTACTAAGTTGAGTTGATTTATTTTTCACCCTTGGATGTGTAGATGTAAGGGTGATTGAGCATAATGACCAGGTGAACACTACTGTATGTGCTTAATCCAATAAGGCTTGACCATTTTCGGCTTCATGCACTTTTTTATGTCATATATTAGTTTATTTATGGATGTGTGGCGGGCTCTCTTTGATGACTACCATTGATGTAAACCATTTGCGGTCTTGGATGGATATATTATTTATTGAACATTGTCCCTGTACAGTACAACCTCGATTAAATAATATTTTTGGTCGGTCCCGAAATAAGGATTTAGTGTAAAATTGACCTCGATAATTAATAATAATTTAATAACCTCGATTAAAAGGCTATTAATTCATAAAGGTTTAACTATATATATTGTAGTATTGAATATATATATTCTTTCTCAAAATCCTTGATTGATGAAAGTACAGTATACAATAGGGGAACAATGTGTGTGAACCCTAAATAACGATAATCGTCAACATAACATCTCAAATAATAACTGGAGTTTTTACTAATTCTATGTATTCTAATAACATGGACCAACTAGCGAACAATGTTGTATAGAATTTATACAAAAAGCTCCATGTGTTCTAACATGGACCAACTAGCCAATGGTGTTGTAGAGACTCTATACAAAAACATTGACATGCACGAAAAAAGAAAAATGACTTTCACAAAGCCACAATATAATTAACATAGCTCCCCCACAAGATTTTACTCACTGTTGCTGGTGGCTATGGTGACGACAATATTAGTGTGCATGAATGGTGTGTGTGGTAGATTTGTTAGTATTGTTGTATTTATGCTTATAGATATAGGGTCATCAGTCCATAGTTTAGTGAGTTGTTGGTTTTCTTTTAGTCTTTCTATTTTGATCGAGTTGGAGACTTATGGTCCTTGTTATTAGCTTCTCGGCCTTGCGTTTGCAGGCTTTGTAAATTCAGCTTGTCCCTTGATTAAAGAATTATTCATTTCTCACAAAAAAAAAAAAAAAACTTGATGAGATCAATTTATAGTAGGCTGTAGGCTATTGCTTCTCCCTGTGTTTTCTGCTCTTTCGGTTTGTTTATGTCTTTTGCCGTTATGCTTGGAGTTCATCTCCACTCCCCGCCCTGTAGACTTCTCTTGTTCTAAGTCTCTTTTTAGGTTCTTTTGGAATTTTGCGGTGGCGGTGGTCATTCTCTCCTAATCGAATGTTGTAGCTTTTACTCATGCTTGTCTAGTGTTGGGCCTGTTCTTGGGTCTAGTTTTCTCGGGACTTTCCAGGCTTGTGTGATGTGATTAGAAATTTGCTTGTCTTGAGTGTAGGAGTTCAGACGCAAAAGGTCCATCTTGACTGGCCCAATTAATCGACATGTCTTTATTCGGAGAAGTATTGTTATCGATGTCATTTGTATGTTTCCTCTTTAAAGTGTCAGGTGTTTCTCTTAGGTTTTTTTTTTTTTTTTTTTTTGGAAAATGGTCAAAATAATGTCTCACCTTTAGAGAAGCAAAACTTTGATATCTCACATTCAGAAAACTTCAAAACAGTATCTCACGTTTTTATCTCAACCGAAGTTTGATATCTAGAACCGTTAGCTCCGTTAAAACAACTGACAACAACCATTTTTATTCTTAAAATGACCAATTTACCCTTGAGTTTTTATTTTTGTTATTCTTTTTATTTAATAAAAAGAGAAATTCGTCATAACGGTACCTCATCTTTTCTTGCTTATAAACTTTGATACAAGTTTTGAAAACAACAGAATGGTACCTCAAGTTTTCGCCCAACCCAATTTTAGTATTTTTAGCCGTTAGTTCCGTTACAGGGGTTGCTAGGTGGCAATCTTTAAAGGCTATTTTGGTCTCTTCATGTCTTCATTCATTTTTTACTTTAGAAACAAAAACAATTATTCATGAGTTTGCAATTGATGAAATCCAAAAACAAAAATAAACATTCCAGAGTTTTATTTTTTTCATTTCGTATGTTGCTTGTCATAACATCATAAACATTCAATAGTAAATATGTTGTGCAAACTCACTTAATAAAAGATTCAAACATATTTCTCTTCAACTCTAGCCTAGAAAAGCAGTATCACTTGTTCAATTCGATTTAGCTCTTTTCGTGAAGGTCGTAAAGCTCCTAATTTCCTAAATATAGAGGAAAGAAGAAGATAACAACTTTCCCCCTACAAAAAAAAAATTAATAACAATTTTTTTATTATTACAAAGATGAAATATATAGAGAAAAAAATAATGAATTGAAATATGAAGAGACGAAAAATACCCATGAACAATGGTCAGCTGACAGTTACCTTATCGGAGGTTACGGCTAAAAATACTAAAATTGGGTCAAGGTGAAAACTTAAGATACCGTTATGTTGTTTTCAAAACTGAAATATCAAAATTTATAAGCAAGAAAAGATAAAATACCGTTATGACGAATTTCTCTTTTTATTATATAAATAGAATAAAAAAAACAAAAACTCAAGGGTAAATTGGTCATTTTGTGAATAAAAATGGTTGTCGTCAGTCTTTTAACGGAGCTAACAGTTCTAGATACCAAACTTCGTTCAAGGTAAGAACGTGAGATACTGTGATGCAGGAGCATATGGACATCATTTAATGTCTTATTTCGTAATCTTTGATATTTTGTCATTAAGATAGATTTAGAGAATTATTAGGATTTACTTTTATTTACCTTCCCCTTTTAGTTTGAGCCTACTTATTCTCTAAGTATTGTAACCCATATATATATGGGTATTGTAATAGTTATTGGGGAGCTTATGTTTTATGAATAAAATCAGTCTATTTGCGGCATGGATTTGCCATTTTCTACGAGTTTGCTACTCCTTATTTCTGGTGTCTGTTGAGTGACTGTTAGAGGCATGTTCTCGATACCTGATCCGCATCAAAATTCCTCAGTAAATTCATCAACTGACCGAGCTCCTTGACGTAGGCTATGCAACTCCAAATAATTGTTATGTATGTAATTCTCCGGTAAGAACTGATAAACCAAAAGTAACAGAATTGAATACGAGGCTATCTACAACAGCAGATGAGGACTCTCCAAGTGTGGATATGATTAGATAATAATCTCCTTTATCAGATACATCTCTTGTAACTGTTTAGATTAGCTTCTCATAGAGTTGTATTTATCTCTTGTACATGAGATCTTTATCTTGTACGTACTGTCCAATATATAAACACACGATAGTCAGGCTGAATGATTAAGCCTTGACATTTACCAAAGTATTATTCTCTGTCAGTTCGTTTATGGTATCATGAGCCATAGTCTAAACGACAATTTTTTTTCTCGCCTCCTACCAATGGACTCTTCTTCTAACAATTCTCCTCTCAACCCCGAAACTCCTCCTCTCAAACCTGAATCTCCTCTTCCCAACCCTGAAATTCCTCTCACTATCACCAATGGTGCAAACAACAATGCACTCGTCCCCCACCGAATGATTCCTGACACCTCTAGCCCTACTGTGTCCAACTTCCTCTCTATCAAGCTGGACGATACCAATTACCCTTTGTGGCTGGCACAAATACAGCCGCTTCTAAAGAGTCGAAATTTGATGCCGTATGTTGATGGAACCCTAGGCTGCCCCCCGTGTTTCCAAACCGATGCTGAAGGAAAATTGACTGATGAAGTCAATCCTGTGTATCAACAATGGATAGCTACTGATCAGATGGTCCTTGGGTGGATCAACAACTCTTTGACGCCTCCAGTCTTGGCTACAGTCGCTCGGTCCACTAACTCCTTCTATACATGGAGTTCTTTGGCAAAACGCTTTGCCTCTCAGTCCCAGAACCGCATCCTGCAACTTCGCGGAGAGCTACTCAGGACCATGAGGGGTAACATGTCCATCTCCGACTTTCTTGATAAAATTAATTCTATCGCAGATAACTTGGCACTTGCAGGAAGCCCCACAAGTGACAATGATCTCGTCTCCATCATCATGAACAATGTTGGACCACTCTATGAGAATACAGTCAGCTCTGCTCAAGCACGAGACACTCCCATCACCTATGAGTCTCTAGAAGCCCTCCTTCTTTCAGCTGAGAGGCGCATGAAAGATCAGCAGCAAGCTGCCCTCGATGTCTCCTCCATAACCACAGCACTTCATGCTACTCATCTCTCCAATCGAGGACGAGGACATGGCCGTATCTCCTCTTATTCTGCTCGGAACCCTGCTTCAACTCTTGGAGGCCGAGGGTCTCCTACAACTCGAGGGAGAGATGGTTCTGTTCTTGGACCTCATCCATCATCAAGCTTCTTGTCCAATAACCAATCTCGTCCTACCTGTCAGATTTGCAGCAAGATTGGTCACACTGCTCTGGACTGCTACAATCGTATGAACCTTTCTTATCAAGGACGGGTGCCGTCTAAGAACCTCAGTATGGCAGCTTCTGTGTCCACTCCAGCTCCTTCAACTTGGCTGCTCGACAGTGGTGCCAACTCCTATATTACATCTGACTTGACAAATCTGCAACATTCCAAGGAGTATCAGGGAAGTGATCATGTTGGAGGCATAGGTAATTCAACACCTTTATCTATTTCACACATTGGATCCACTACTTTATCTTCTAAAAATCACACCTTTACATTACAAAATGTATTACATTATCCCTCTGTCTTTACCAATTTACTCTCTATCTATCGCTTCACTTCTGACAACAATTGTTATCTTCTAATATATCCTGATTGTTTCATTATCAAGGACATCCAGATGGGAAAGATCCTCTTTAGAGGACCAAGTGAGAACAGCCTTTATCCTTTGCGTCTATTCCAACATGATGGTTTTGATCACAAGCACTTTGCGTTTGTAGGTGCAAGGGTATCTGCCCAAATTTGGCATTCTCGACTAGGACATATGGCTTTTCGAACTTTATCTAAGGTTTTGTCTAATAAAGCTGTGCCATTAGCCGGCCGTAGTTCAGTCTCCTTTTGTCATTCTTGTCCGTTAGGAAAAAGTACGAAGTTACCTTTTGTACTCTTTGATTCTATTTCCAATAAACCATTGCATTTGATTCATTCAGATGTTTGGTCTTGCTCAACTCTTTCTGTTCAAGGTTATAAGTATTATGTTTTGTTTGTGGATGATTACTCTAGATATTCTTGGATCTTTCCCATGAAACGAAAAAGTGAAGTTTTCCAAATTTTTATCCAATTCCGCATCTATGTTGAAAAACAATTCTCTTGTCAAATTAAACAATTTCAAAGTGATGAAGGAGGTGAATATACTTCTCATGCCTTTAGGGATTACCTCAACCTCAATGGTATTCATCATCGTTTCTCTTGCCCCAAACATCCCGAACAGAACGGCCTAGCTGAAAGAAAACATAGACATATTGTTGACACTGCTCTCACACTACTTGTTCATGCTCATATGCCTCCATCTTACTGGGTCGAGGCCTGCAATACTGCCGTTTACATCATCAACAGACTCCCTTATCCCATTCTTAAAAACCAAACTCCATACAAATATCTCTTTCACAAAGAACCGAATTACTCTTTCCTTCGCACTTTTGGGTGTGCTTGTTATCCTTACCTTCATCCTTATAATAATTCTAAACTTCAGCCAAGATCAAAACAATGTGTGTTTCTAGGTTACTCACTGAATCACCTCGGCTATCGGTGTCTAGATTTAAAAACGCAACGAGTATATCTCTCTAGACACGTTTTGTTTGATGAAAACACTTTTCCTTTCCAACAGGCTGTTCTCACTTCCCCAACAGGTATGTCTTCTTCTTCTTCTTTATATTTCTTTACATTACATGATATACCTTCACCTTCACACACTATTCCTGTTCCCCCCTCACAAACCATTCATTCTACTTCATATAATTCACAATCACCTTCCCATGTCTATTTACGTTCATGCACACTTAATACCATTAACAATTCACCTACACCTCCCACCACAAACCACCCAGACACACTTCATACACACACGCAGCCTGCTCCTCCCATAATCACTTCTTCTGATGCTAATTTGAATGATGTTGGTGACTCAAGTCAGGTACTTTCGACCACTAATGCTCATTCTATGCAGACTCGTTTCAAGGATGGGATCATTAAACCTAATCCCAAGTATGCATTACATGTTTCACTAATCAATGATGTTACAGAAATGGAACCTACTTGCTACAGTAAAGCAGCAAAAAGTGAACATTGGCGCCTTGCCATGGAGGATGAATTTCAAGCACTTGAGAAAAATGACACTTGGGACCTGGTTCCTCTTACATCGTCCATGAACGTCCTTCCCAACAAGTGGATATTTAAGATCAAAAAGAAGGCAGATGGGAGCATTGAACGCTACAAAACTCGACTAGTTGCAAACAGATTTCATCAACAAGAGGGCATTGATTTTTCAGAAACTTTCAGTCTAGTAGTGAAGCACTCCACAATTCGATTAATTCTTGCTCTTGCTGTTACTAATGGGTGGCACGTTAGACAACTTGATGTACATAATGCCTTCTTACATGGACACTTGACAGAAGAGGTCTACATGAAGCAACCTACTGGCTTTGCTAACTCTGAATTTCCACATCATGTTTGCAGATTGAAACGCTCTCTTTATGGTCTCAAACAAGCGCCAAGAGCTTGGTTCCAATGCTTTGCTGACTACTTAGAAGGTCTTGGGTTTCAAGAGTCACTCTCAGACTATTCAATGTTCACATATACCAACAATGGTATTTTTCTCATTCTTCTGATTTATGTGGATGATATATTAATTACAGGCAATAGCAGCCATCACTTGTTTCAGCTTATTTCTGAGTTGGGAAAAATGTTCTCAATGAAGGACTTGGGTCGCATACATTACTTTCTTGGCATTGAGGCTACCTACGATGGTCCATCTCTTATCTTACTCAGAAAAAAGTACATTGTTGATCTTCTGACTCGGACAAAAATGCTTGATGCCAATCCATGTGCTACACCAGCTGCTACTGGTCAAAAACTCAGTCTTCATTCCGACAAGAAACTCTCTGATCCAACTGAGTATAGAAGTGTTGTTGGCGCCCTACAATATCTCACCCTTACACGCCTAGACATTTCTTATTCTGTCAACCAAGTTTGCAAGTTTATGCATTCTCCCACCACCATACATTGGATAGCTGTTAAACGCATTTTGCGCTATTTAAAGTTCTCTCTTAATCATGGCCTCAAGTACCAGCCTAGCTCTCTCTTCATAAGTGCATATTCCGATGCGGATTATGCAGGTGATCCTGACAATCGTCAATCCACAGGAGGCTACTGTGTGTATCTCGGACCTAACTTGATTTCATGGAGCTCCAAAACCCATCGTACTGTGTCTTGTTCCAGTGCTGAAGCAGAATACCGCCAACTTGCTTTTACTGCAGCTGAGATTTCGTGGTTAAGGTCCATGTTTTGTGATCTCAGCCTATTCTTACAATGTCCACGGATTTGTGTGTGATAACCTATCAGCTATTGCCATTGCGTCAAATCCGGTCTTTCATGCTAGAACAAAGCATGTGGAGGTTGATTATCATTATGTCAGAGAGAAAGTAGTTAACAAAGAGCTGGAAGTTCGGTTTGTCTCTACTACTGATCAGATTGCAGATATCTTCACTAAGGGATTGTCTTCATCACGTTTTCATTTTCTGGTTTCCAAGCTTCCTGTTCTTCCAAGATCACTCAGCTTGCAAGGGAGTGATAAACCAAAAGTAACAGAATTGAATACGAGGCTATCTATAACAGCATATGAGGACTCTCCAAGTGTGGATATGATTAGATAATAATCTCCTTTATCAGATACATCTCTTGTAACTGTTTAGATTAGCTTCTCATAGAGTTGTATTTATCTCTTGTACATGAGATCTTTATCTTGTACGTACTGTCCAATATATAAACACACGATAGTCAGGCTGAATGATTAAGCCTTGACATTTACCAAAGTATTATTCTCTATCAGTTCGTTAAGAACCTTTTCCTCATCTCTTTCTTCATTTTCTCCCAAGAAGTAATCTTCGGTTTTCCCAACCGCTCTCGTCGAACTTTTAGCTGTTCCCACCAGGCTGATGCAAATTTCGTTAGTTTGACAGCCACAGCCTTGACTTTCTTGTTCTCTGGCACCTCTTTGAAATCAAAGATACGCTCAACAGAATTGAGCGAATCAACAAACTCATCTGATCGATTCCTACCTTCAAACTCAGGAATCTCAACCTTCATGTCAAAATATCGGTTACCTTGCCCTTCTCCACGCAGCTCCCTCAACAGAGCGCGACCATGAAAGTAGCAGAGACATTCATGTTGCTTGGAAGGTCAAGTACATAAGCATTCTCTCCAACACGCTCCAATACCTGGAATGGTCCATCTGCTCGATCACGCAATTTCTCATGTTTTCACGCGGAAACCTTTCTTTACTCAGGTTTACCCACACAAGATCTCCCACTTTGAACTCAACATGTCTTCTATGCTTGTCAGCTTTCTCCTTGTACTTTTTATTACTTGCTTCAAGCTTTTGACGAACCTGCTCATGCAACTTCTTGATGTATTCAGCCATATCTTGTGCATCACCACTAATACGGTCGTTGGTGGGCAGCGGAACCAAGTCCACAGGGCTGACAGGGTTTCGGCCGTACACCACTTCAAAGGGACTCATCTCAATGGTTCGGCTAGTTGACTTATTGTAGGCAAACTCTGCTTGTGGTAAGACTTCAGACCAGCTTGATTTATTTTTCCCCACAAGTGATCTTAATAGATTTCCCAATGTCCTGTTGACTACCTCAGTTTGGCCATCAGTTTGTGGATGGTGAGCACTGCTATACTGAAGTTTAGTCCCCATCCTTCGCCAAAGAGTACGTCAAAAGTGTCCCACAAACTTTGAATCTCGATCAGAAGTGATGGTAATTGGAATACCATGTAGCTTGACTACCTCTCGAAAATAGAGGTTTGCAATGTGACTAGCATCCATGGTTTTGGAGCATGGCACAAAATGTGCCATCTTTGAAAATCTATCCACCACAACCAGTATAGAATCATGACCATTCTTAGTACGAGGGAGTCCCAATACAAAGTCCATACTCACATTCTCCCATGGAGCCTTCGGTTCGGGTAGAGGAGTATACATACCAATGTTTTGAGAATGCCCTTTAGCAACATGACACACTCTACACCGTTGAACATACCTCATCACATCTCTATTCAACTTTGGCCAGTAAAATTTTTCCCCAACTAGAGCAATTGTTTTGTCTCGTCCAAAATGCCCCCCAAGACCGCCACCATGCTGCTCTTCAATTATCCATAACCTCATTGAACAATTAGGAATGCACAATCTGCTCCCTTTAAATAAAAATCCATCATTCATATGAAAATCTTGGAAGGGACGTTGAGCCTCACATTCTGTCCATATATGTCCAAAATCCACATCGTCTTTGTACAGATCCCGTAATCTCTCAAACCCAACAACCTTGATCTCCATTGTTGTTAATAAAACATGTCGTCGACTTAATGCGTCTGCCACTCTATTTTGTACTCCGGCTTTGTGACGGATAACAAAGTTGTATTCTTGAAGCTCTTCTACCCACTTCGCATGACGCCGGTTAAGCTTTTGTTGCCCATTGATAAATTTCAATGCTTCATGATCCGAGTAAAGGATAAATTCTTTGTATATCAAGTACTGTTTCCACTCTCGCAAAGCTTGCATGATGGCATAAAATTCCACATCATAAGTGGAGTACTTTCTCCTCGTATCATTGAGCTTTTCACTATAAAAGGCTACCGGCTTACCCTCTTGGCTCAGAACAGCCCCAATCCCGATTCGGGATGCATCACAATCAACTTCAAAGACTTTCTCATAATCTGGTAGGGTCAAAATGGGAGCTTCTGTCATAGCTTTTTTCACCGCCTGAAAACTACTCTCAACTGCATCTGTCCACTTAAATACACTAGATTTCAAGCAATCAGTCATAGGTGCAACAAGTGAACTAAAATTGCGAATGAATCTGCGATAAAATGAGGCTCAGCCATGAAAGCTTCTAATGTCGTGGATTGACATGGGTGTTGGCCACTCCAATATTGCTTCAACCTTCTTTGGGTCAACCTTGACTCCTTCTGAAGAGATGACGTAGCCCAAAAAAATCAAGCTTTTGGTCATGAACTCACACTTCTTCAAATTGGCATATAACTTTTGCTCTCTTAACACTTCAAAAACTTTGCGTAAGTGCTCCATATGTTGCTCAACATTGCAACTAAGACATTGATGTCATCAAAATACACCACTACAAACTTCCCAATATATGGACGAAAAATCTGGTTCATCAGCCGCATAAACGTACTTGGTGCATTTGATAACCCAAACGGCATCACCATCCATTCAAACAACCCATCACGTGTCTTAAATGCCGTCTTTCATTCATCACCCGGTCGCATTCGAATTTGATGATACCCACTTCGAAGATCAATCTTAGAAAATATACTTGAACCTGACAAATGGTCCAGCATGTCATCCAAACGAGGAATGGGAAACCTGTATTTCACTGTGATTTTATTAATTGCCCTGCTGTCCACACACATCCGCCAAGTACCATCTTTCTTTGGAGTTAGCAAAGCTGGAACAGCGCAAGGACTCATACTCTCACGAATCACACCCTTATTTAACAACTCAGTGACTTGTCTATTAAGCTCCTCGTGCTCTTGCGGACTCATACGATAATGCGGTCTGTTTGGCAAGCTTGAACCCGGGACAAGATCTATATGGTGTTGTATATCCCTCATTGGAGGTAGGCCTGCAGGAAGTTCATCTGGGATAACATCACTAAATTCCCCTAATAGAGGCTTAAGTTGAGAAGGAAGAGTCCTTTCAGAATCTATCTCTTTCACCATAAGCATATACACATCATCTCCAGCTTTCACTTCTTCCAGAAACTCAGCCATAGACAAATAGTTATTTCCCCCATCTTTTTTGTAGGCTTAGGAGTGCTCCCCAACTTCGAAGGACCTAGAATCACCTTGACACCTCTTTATGAAAAGTGTAAGTGTTTTTATATCCGTCATGAACTGCCCTCCGATTATATTGCCATGGACGGCCCAATAGTAAATGACAGAGCCAAGAGCCACCGCATCAGTTGGTACCAAACTCCGATGTAGCATATGCTTGGAGATGAACCAAGAGCCAAGAGGAATGTACAGGCGCCAAAATATCTTAAGGACTATGTTTGGTCCAAGAGATGATTCCTTATTATATTATGCTTTGATTATTTACCTATTAAGTGGTGGTAGTTTTAACGTTGTTGCTTACTTCCTTTTAAAGACTAGGTTTTGTTCTCTATTTAAAGAGATGTATTGGCTCTTGTAAGGGGCTTTTGATCATTCATATATTATAAATATTGGCAGTCGCCAGAGCATCATTATCTTCTTCTCTTGTTGTCATGTGTGTTTGAGTCCAGAGAGGCTTTCAGTTGTTGTGGATTGCTGATCTGCATCAGCTACTGATGCGGATCAGGTATCGAGAACAGGCCTCCAACAGTCTCTCAACAGACACCAGAAATAAGGAGTAGCAAACTCGTAGAAAAGGGCAAATTCATGCCATAAATCAAGTGATTTAAATTATAAAACATAAGCTCTCTAACAACTATTACAATACCCATATTTATATGGGTTATAATACTTGGAGAATAAGTAGCCTCAAGCTAAAAAAGAAAGCTAATTAAACGTAAATCATAATAATTATAATATAATTCCTTAAAACTATCTCAATAACAAAATATCAAAGATTACGAATCTATAATTAAATATTGTTATATGCTCCTGCATCAAACTCCCTTGGTTGGAAAGAATTCGTCCTCGAATTTGAATCATTGATTGTAGAAAATCTAGACAAAATCTTCCACTGCTTCAAATTTTCTTTTGACAGATTCGCTTGCAATTGAATTCTTCCTTTCCAAATAAATAGATATTTGGAATAAATGCTTGATCCTGATCCAATAAATTTTCTCTTCAACTTCAATCTCGCAATCCTAAAATTTCCCCCACCATCCTTGATCTGATTGACAAGATTAACTATGGATTTAGGAATCTGCATAAGGAAGGTATTAACTCTAAGAAAATCAACAAAATTATTGTCAATATCCTTTTTCAATGCCTTGATCGCTTCCTTATTGGAATCTTCATCTTCTTCCACACCACAATTGCCATAGCAAGCCTCACAAAAACAATCATCATAAATCGGTGGCTTACTAAAATCCACAACACCATTTTTTTTTTCTTACTCTGAATTATTATTGACTGAAAAAGTAAAGATAGAATTTGAACCTTCA
The DNA here is from genome assembly GCA_010134655.1 of Fragaria nilgerrensis. NCBI lineage: Eukaryota > Viridiplantae > Streptophyta > Magnoliopsida > Rosales > Rosaceae > Fragaria > Fragaria nilgerrensis. The sequence continues at coordinate 1,002,956 of CM020983.1, forward strand.
TAGTCGAAACTAACAGGTTCTCCCCTTTCACCCGACTCACACAACGGAGCACATCGATGAAATGGGCCAACGCATATCTCCCCGTTGGAACCATCACCATCTTGGTTGAAAGTTTCGATGCGATCAATACGTTGATGATAGGTGGTAACGTCTCTCTCCCCGTCGGAACTCTTACGACCCCGTCGTCGAGCTTCGATGCGATCGATACGTACCGCAAGTTGCTGAAGCATCCTTTTGATTTCAGCCATGTCGTTGTTGACGTCACGACCCTCCATTCTGAAACCTCCGCCTCTTCGCCCGACCTAAGACATGGAATCCACCAAGCTCTCGCCAGAGCTCTGATACCAACTGATGCGGATCATGTATCGAGAACATGCCTCCAACAGTTACTCAACAGACACCAGAAACAAGGAGTAGCAAACTCGTAGAAAAGGGCAAATTCATGCCATAAATCAACTAATTTAAATTATAAAACATAAGCTCCCTAACAACTATTACAATACCCATATTTATATGGGTTACAATACTTGGAGAATAAGTAGCCTCAAGCTAAAAATGAAAGCTAATTAAACGTAAATCCTAATAATTATAATATAATTCCTTAAAACTATCTCAATAACAAAATATCAAAGATTACGAATCTATAATTAAATATTGTTTTATATGCTCCTGCATCATACTGTTTTGAAGTTTTCTAAAGGTGAGATACCAAAACTTTGCTTCTTTAAAAGGTGATACACTGTTTAGACAATTTTTCCTTTTTTTTTATCTGTTTAGATTTCGTGTTGAAATTCTGTGATCCGTGTGATCTGATTTTATCCAATTACGTCGGCCCCAAATTGTTATAATCTCTTCGTTTATGAATGAAGATACTCACAAACAATTTAATTCTAACCTCGACCTCTCTACTCTCTCTCTCTCTAAAAAAAACCCTACCGGACGTCGCCACTATCTTGGTCAGGGCCTCGCCTCGATGTTGGCGATGGCCTATGGTGACACGACCCATCCCGAATTTCACCCTGAACCCGGAGTAAATCGTGCGGGGACCACCTTCAAGGAAAGATTTACCACAAAATTCGGTATAACCTCTCTTGAAAATGGACAACCCTTCCTAACGAAAACCTGCAAACACTCCTAAAATTCTCAATCCACCCTTAACTTCTGGAGCCTTCGTGCTCCCCAAATACAATCACCACCAACAAGATAATAAACATCAACTAAGATAATATACATCCTCCATCAAAAATTCTAAAATATCAACATGCCTTCACCCACAACCAAAAATATATACATTAAACCCAAGTATTCAGAGCTACTAGACACTAGCGGAAGTAAGAAAACACAGGTAGGTTAAACAGGTAACTTACTGGTGAAAGGTGGTGGAAATACGGGTGACTATGCCTCGTCTCCTACTAGATCCAATCCGAACTCTGCAGACTTGGCATTTTAAAACGAAAGACCCAGGGGAAGACATTTAATAACGTTAGAGTGAGTGGACAAAAATAAATTAATAAAAAAGTATTTATGCATTCCCATTTTAATTTCATAGAAAAATATACTGCATGCGGCAGCTCAAAAGTGCTCAACTCATAAACTGACAATTTCACGACTAGCACTGGCTAGTCACCAACTCAAATAAAATAGAGCCACTCAGGCTAAACTATATATAAACATATATTCGTATGTATTTACACTCGTCAGACTCCTTGTATGAATCCGAGAAACAATTTAGAAAAATAGAGATTCATAGAAGGCTACAACGCTGGCGTCTAACGCTCACGTTGCGCCATAATAGAATTTTTCCTCATTATGACCAAAGAGGACGGTGTATTTACGTGTGGACTCCCTATATGAAAACCTAAATAAACAGAAAGAGTTTTCATATAGGGCTATGACGCTTGTGTCTAACACTCACGCCACGCCATAATAATATTTTACCTCATTATGACGGACCAAACACGTATGGCTAGCTAGCATTTATATACATACTATACTCATAATATCCAAAATATATATCCACCGAAAATGAGATTTTCGGGAACTCTCCAAAGGAGAAAAAATTACCAAATAGCCGAGAAATCAATAAGTCTCATCAGAAGAAATAAATGATCAACAAAATCATTCATCGCATGCTTTTCAATTAAAACAAAGGTCCACTCACAAATTATGCCTAAGCCTGATGACGCTCCGAGGCTTCTTCTGCTCGGGCCTCCTCACGTCCTGTTCCAAATATATAATTAATTTCCCACTAAAAATTCAATATTTATACAAAATAAGCAAAATTAACCGAGAGCCATAACCACGCTCATCATTGCCTAACTTCGATATTCTTAAATCGAAATGACCCAAACTTTAATACCATACTCGGTAGCCGTAAATACAACTTTTCCCAGAAATTGACTTAAATCCTACAGCCGGATTTTACATTATTCAACCGCCAAAATACCAAACTTCGGAAATTCTCAAACCTATCCAAATCTCATCCAAAAATTCCATAATTCATATCAATATACTCCTCTAATTATTACACATTTAAAACCATACAAAACTCCAAAACGGCGGCGGCGGCCAGAGACCGATTCTGGGAACCTCCAAATCTGTGAAATTTTAACAACATAATCCTCTCATCATGCTCTACAACTTTCCTAACTAGCACAATCATCAATTCCAAGCTTAACTAGGTCAATCGAACGCAAACACCTAAAGAGCCCTAGAATTTCAACTTCGAATTTCTTCTTACCGAGCTCAAGAGGGAGTGAGCCCTTTGGAGGGTTGCTGGGAGGAGAGCTACAAAACAAGCCAAGGATCGCCGGCTTTGGTGCCCGGAGGAGGGAGTTCTGGCGAGAACTCCACCACGACAGCCGAACCTTTCCGGGGTGAGAACTCCTTCACTGCCGAGCTAGGGCGGCTCTCACCGGCCTAGAATGGAAGCTGGGTTGGAGCCGAGCAAACGGGACCGGTTTGGTGGCGAAAGGCGGACGGAAGTTTCTGGGTCGGCCTGCTCGGGAGAGAGAGCTCGGGAGGGAGAGAAGAAGAGAGAGAGAAGAAATGGGTGTGGGCCTCACCCCAACCCGGTCCAACATCCTTATACAAACCCACTCCAAAATAAAACACCCCGAAAAAATAATACCCTAATAAAAATTACCTATCACTAGCTAAAAAATTTACCATTTTTACCGTTGTCACATTTTCTCCTACGAATAAATCCTCCAAAATAAACATCCCTCAAAACCCCTCTAGGGACCAATAATGTCACATCCCGACCCGTAAATTTTTATCTTATTTACTAGCTTGATTATAATAAGAATTTTACCGTCTCCGTCATTGAATTTATAGTTTAATTGGTCCCCAGAGGGGTTTGAGGGACGGTTAATTTTAGAGGATTATTCGTCGGAGAAAAATGTGTCGACTGTAAAAATGGTGAATTTTAGCTAGTAAAAGATAATTTTTAATAGGGTATTTTTTTTGTGGTGTTGGGCCGGGTTGGTGTGAGGCCCAAACCCATCTTCTCTCTTTTTCTTTTCTTCTTCTCCTCTTTTTCTTTTTCTCTCTCTCTTCTCTCTCTCCTCCCGAGCTCTCTCTCCCGCTGCCGGATTTCTTCCCGCCCGTCCGCCGCCGTCTGGCCAAGCCAGGCCGCCGTACCGGTCCCGTTTGGACCCCCGCCACCTTCTCTCCCTCCCCGGCCTAGCACCCGAGCCTCTAACCCGCCGGAGAGAAGGAAAACCTGCCGGAGACGTCGGGAAGCTTTTTGCCGGAACTCCCTCCTCCGGCCACCAATCCGGGCAAGCTTGTACAGTTTTGTAGCTCTCCTCCCGTGCAACAACCCCTCCAAAAGGCTCACTTCCTCTTGAGCTCGGTAAGGAGAAATTCGAAGTTGAAATTCTAGGGCTTTTAGGATGTTTTCGTTCGATTGACCTAGTTAGGCTTGAAATTGGACTTAGTGATAGTTATGAAAGTTGTTTGGATGTTGAGAGGAAGATGCTGTTAAAATTTGATAGAATTTGGACGTCGCCGGAATTGGCCTCCGACCGCCGCTGCCGGCGGAGCTGCCGCCGCTGTTTTGGAGATTTTTAAAGTTTTAAATATGGAATAATTAGAGGAATTTAATGAAGCGAATTGTGGAATTTTCTGACGAGTTTTGAATAGGTTTGTGAATTCCGAAGTTTGGTATTTTTGGTGGTTAAATAATGTAAAATCCAACCGTAGGATTTAAATCAATTTCTGGAAAAGGTTGTGTTTACGACTGCCGAGTATGATATAAAAGTTTGGATCGTTTCGATTTAAGAATATCGAAGTTAGGCAATGATGAGCGTATTTATGGCTCACGATTAATTTTGCCTATTTTATCAATACTGGATTTTAGTGGGAAACTAATTATATATTTGGAACAGGACGTGAGGAGACTCAAATTGGAGAGACCTCGGATCGACGTCAGGCTTAGGCCTAAAGTTGTGAGTGGACCTTTGTTTTAAATAAAAAGCATGCGATGAATGATTTTATTAATCATTTATTTCTTCTGATGAGATTTATTGATTTCTCGCCTATTTGACAATTTTTCTCTTTGGAGAGATCCCGAAAATGAGATTTTCGATGGATGTATATATTTTGGATATTATGAGTATAGTATGTATATAAATGCTAGCTAGCCATACGTGCTTGGTCCGTCATAATGAGGTAAAATACTATTATGGCGTGGCGTGAGTGTTAGACACAAGCGTCATAGCCCTATATGAAAACTACTTTCTTTTTCGGTTTATTTAGGTTTTCATATAGGGAGTCCACACGTATAAATACACCGTCCTCTTCGGTCATAATGAGGAAAAATACCATTATGGCGCAACGTGAGCGTTAGACGCCAGTGTTGTAGCCTTATATGCTCTATTTTTCTAAATTGTTTCTAGGATTCATACAAGGAGTCTGACGAGTGTAAATACATACGAATATATGATTATATATAGTTTAGCCTGAGAGGCTTCATTTTATTTGAGTTTGTGACTAGCCCGTACTAGTCGTGAAATTGCCAGTTTATGAGTTGAGCATTTTTAAGCTGCCGCATGCAATATATTTTTCTATGAAATTAAAATGGGAATGCATAAGTATTTTGTTATTAAATTATTTATGTCCACTCACTCTAACGTTATTAAATGTCTTCCCCTGGGCCCTTCGTTTTAAAATGCCCAGTCTACAGGATTGCATAGTTGAGATCGGGCGTACATGGAGAAGAGGCATAGTCAATAGTATAGCTTCCGCTCTTTTCTATTTATTTATAGTTCATTTCCTCTCAAATAGAGTTGCTCTGAATATGTGGTTGTTTGTTATAGGATCTTTGTTAGATTAGTAAGTCTATATTGGGAGATGTTGTGATTTGTGGGGAGCACGAAAGCTCCAGGAATCTATAAGGTTGGAATTGGAACCTTTAGGAGTGTTTGCAGGTTTTGGTTTGAAAGGGTTGTCCATTTCCAAGGGAGGTTGTACCGAATTTAACGGTAAATCTTTCCTTGGAGGTGGTCCCCGCACGATTTACTTCGGGTTTAGGGTGAAATTCGAGGTGGGTCATGTCAAATAAACTATATCTCAATGCCGGAAACGGTAAAAATTCTTATTATACTCAAGCTGGTAAATAAGGTAAAATTTAAGGGTCGGGATATGACATATGGCCTAGCCGACGCATGACCGGTGCGGCCAGACGGGTAGTTCGGTGTAGGGGAAACTCAGGTCCGGTGGCTAGGCCCGATAGGTGGGTGTTTTCTCCTCTCTCAACTGATGGGTGTCTCAGTAGCTTGGTGGCAAGTTAAGGATAAAGCACGACTAGATATTTACGGGGACGTAGCGGTGTGGGTTGTTGGAGGTAAGAGATTGGCAAGCCGGATCTGGTGGCTAGTCGGAGGAAATCGAAGACTGGTTGGTTAGATCAAAGGTTTGAAGAAGTGGTTGAGGGTGGTTGATTGTCTTCGAGTACTTGTGCATGGTTCCATTTTGTAGATAGGTGAAGGGTTCTCCAAGATGGTACAAATCGGTCATCCAAGATCAAACAACGATGGTGCCATGGTGGCCCGACACCAGTGGAAGAGCGACAGGTTTGGCGATGGAGCGGTGCATATGTGACTTTGGGCCGGGAGGACTAGAAGCGGCCCACACACTGGTTTGGCCCATTGGACCTGTAGTTTGCATGAGGTCCCGTTATGGGCTGGATGTGAGTGTTGGGCCCAATTTTTAGGCCTTGTCTTTGTTATGTTATTTTCAACTGTTATTTTATTTTGTTGTTTAGTTATGTCACGCCTTAAGCGTGCAATAAGTTCATGCATTAGTTGTGTAGGACGAGTCATGTTTTGTGTATGTGGGTGCACTCGAAGTGTCTTGTCTGCCCTAGACCGACAACGAGTTTCTTACTTCGTCAAATGGTCGTTGCTGCCTAGTGACAGGGTGAAGCTAAGTGTTGTTGGATATATCATCTGACGACAACATAGTAGGAAAGTAATGTGTTGGTAATTATGTTTCGCAGTAGTCGAGTTATCTTTCTGTTATGTCATTGTTATATCAAACCAAATAAAGTTGTCGTTAGAGCACTCTTTGCTAATTTGTGCAGCTTTGAGTACATGTTTTGTCACACCCCAACTTGGAAATTTTTTAAAAAAATTTGGTTCTTTTCCAAGTAAGGATGTGAATAACTTTAACTTGTCAAGGATAAGAGAACCTTGGACAAGTAAAAGTTACATGAAAACCTTTAAATCAGAGGTAATTTAATGAAGGAGTAAACTTTATTTCATAAATATTGTTCTTACGACAAACAGGAAAGAAAGCTTATAGACTAAGCTTTATTACACAAATAGAAATTTAAAAACAGCAAGCCCTAGTTTACTCCTTCTAGACTTCATCCCTTCTAGGTATTAAGTTTTTATCCCTCAAAGAGTAACATCTGCATAAATTCATAAAGGGTGAGCCAAAAACTCAGTAGAGCAAATCTCATGTCATTTCAATAAACAAATAGTATAAACATGTATAGGTTAAGTTTTCAACTTTGTACTCTTGTACTATCATTGGTCACCGGTGTCTTCTTGCCATGAGATCATTTTATCAATATAATATTGAAAATGCTTCTCTCCCTATATGTATACAAAGGCAGACAATTGCTGGTCTCTTTCAAGGAATAGCCTCAACCCCATAACTTCATTCATTTCTTATTCAACATAAGATCAAATAGTAATATGATGTTCACATAAGATCATATAATAATATGATGAAAAGCTAAACATAATAACTACCTTTAACAAACAACATGTACAATTCCAAAGCAAGATAACAAGATTATAAAACAAAAAGATTCCCCATAACTTCCCCTACCTCAAACCTGTTTTACCAAAACTGAAATTTCACTATTAGATACTAGTACTTTGCTTCAGAACTCCATTAGTTGCTTTCTTCTTCTAACTTTTCTCTATGTTTTCTGAACTCTGCCCTTTTTTTTATTTCCTCAGGTGAATACCTCTATTTATACTAGGAAAAGTAATCAGCCACCTGTAGCTTCCCTAGCCTATCTTAGTTAGACACTTATCCTTCTAACTGTTAATTTGTTGTCACCTATTAATGTAAAAACACTTGAAGTTTATCTTCAAGTGCCAGCCATTGTTTTTAAACTTGATGCCCAAGTTTAAGATGCTCACTTAGCAGGTATTTGAAATCCACAAGTCTGATTAAGGTTTTCAGACTTTCACTTGTGATTGGCTGCATGTAGTCATGTGTTAGGCATAAGCTAGCAATTAGGTGAATCAAAACATTTCAAATAAGACAAAGCAGCAATCCCAATGTTTTTTTTTTTTTTTTTTTTTTAAAGTTTGAGGTTTCACATGTTTATTTTAAAGACCCATAATATTATTTTAGGTCTTTGTAATAGGGAGTTTAGGCTCAATGCCCCCCCTCTCTTTTGCTAGTTTGTGCAACTTTGAGTACATGTATATTTAGAGACACATAATATAAATTTAGGTCTTTGTAATCAGAGAGTTTTGGCTCAATGTCCTCCTCTCCCCCTTTTCTCTCTTTTATCTTTTTGTATTCAACAGTTTCATTAATAATGACTTGATAACAGCCGGTCCTTTACTCAGAAGATACCCTTGATATAAAAAAAAATCTTCATATCCGCACTTTGAGGTTGTTTATGTTTAATGAATACGGCTGACCTCTTCACGACTTAAATACTGCAAACGAGGTACAAATTTCACCGATCAAAGCAAAGGCCATACAATACTCCAATAACTTACTACCGTCATAATTAAGGCCACAACTAACACACAAAAGTAATCTTGATGGTCTCTACTCTATACTCTCCAAACAAAAAGGCCAATATGTACCAACAGGTGCCGGGAGGCTCTGGCTCTTGGCAGTAATCGATTTATGAACCATACGGTACCCTTTGTCATTTGGCTTTGTTGATCCTTCCAAATTCAAATCACACTCAAGTTTTTCACTACTCAGCTATAGCAAGCACGATTCACTTGCGTCCCTACAGTGACCTGTTGATCCAGTTTCAATGATTCAAGGTCTTTCTCTATCTAAGTTTTATTTTGTCTCTTTCTTGATCATCATCACCGATTAAACATAAATCTTTGGATTAATTACATATCACCCCCCAAACTATGGAGGCGCTTTCACTTTCATACCCAAGTTTGAAATTCTAACATTTAGGTACCTGAACTTACTTCCGTTAGACATGTTCATACCCGGGGTTAAAAACTCTGTTACAAAAATCTGTTATTAACCAGTGTGTCAGTTAACTCAGCAGTTAACTGATGAGGTGTCACCACCACATATATTTGATTAACTCAAGAAAATAAATAAAGAGTTATAAAAAATTCAAAATATATTAGATGAGTTTTGAACCTTCCCTTCCCTTCTAGCTGTTCTCAGTCGACCGATCCCAAACCCAGTTCCTACCCTAACCTAATTCCTCTTTTCCTCCCATCCTCCTTTAACCAAAGACTTCTAATTTTACAATTCTAATGGTTGCATACTCCGATTGTGGTGGAGAGGCAAGGTCGATTGCGAGCTGGAGCCTTGTTGCTCGATTGCCAAAGGTTCATCAATGACTTCAAAAACGACGACCCAACGGTGATCTTGATTAGGATCGTAGCGGAGTTGTGGGTAAGTTTTCGGGCACTGGACTTGAGCTCTACGGTGGACATGGCTAGCTAGAGTTTCGCGGCGGTCCAAGAGCTTGTTGAGGCAAGTTATGACTCAATGCTACAGTTTTAGAGTAGATCGAAACTCTAAATGGATCATCTCCTACAAGATTTCATTTTAGGTACATAATTTTTTACTTTAGATCTGTGATTTCAAATTTTAAATCGAAAACTGAAATTGGTTAGGGAGAGAGAGTCATGCCGGAAGTAGAGATTGCCGCCGTCGCGGTGGTGGTGGTGGCGGCGCTATTGAGACAATTGAGGTGACCGGCTAGTCGATTCCGCATATGGGTCTTCTCTAATGTCAATGTTTGGCCAAATTCTCCTTTCCAAATCTAACTTTAGCTTTTCCCATATATTGGTTCTTGGGCTAGCTAGGGAGTACTCTTCTCTTGCTTCATGATTCATGTTCCGTTTGAAGTGTACTAGGTGTTGCTCCCCAAATCAGAAGATGATATTTATGTGACACTTTCCTTTATGAATTGACACTTTCCTTTATTTATTGCAAGTATTAGGAAGTGCCAGATTAATGACAGATTTTTGTAACAGAGTTTTTAACCCGAGTATGAACATGTCTAACAGAAGTAAGTTTATGTACCCAAATGTTAGAATTTCATATTTAAGTATGAAAATGAAAACGCTTTCATAGTTCGGGGTGTGATATGTAATTAATCCTAAATCTTTCTTCAGTGACCATCCCATTGATATCTGATACCGACATAAAAGTTCTCTCCAAAATCATAAGCCACTCACTGCAATGATCGATCACCCCTTATTTCCTTCCCAATGATGCATTCAATTGGCACATTCCTCGAAAAGTTACTAAGGTAACTTAAAGGTCCGAAAACACGGAACAAACAGACTTAATAACCATCACATTTCTAAATAATTGATACATTATAAAATTATTCATCTAACATTATTCTTTTATAAAATCGATTTTGTTTAAGTGTAATTTTGTAACACATATTATGAAGTGTAATCGAGTTTCAAAACCTAAACCTAATTAAATGTGATCTCCATAAATCTATCAAATAACCGCCAATGAGGTTTGACTCAGTTGGTAAGGCGGGCTTGTGATGGAGACCCCATCCAAGTTCGATCCCCGCTGCTAGCAGGTCTCGTTGATTCGCGATCTGTAAATTCTTTTATGGATATCTATACTTAGAGGCTGGTGTGACAAATACGTGTCAACTGTAAGTCATTCAGAATTAAAATTTGCAGGTTTACCCCTGTCGATGATGATATAAGCGTAACCAAGCTCTTAGTTAAATTGTAAAAAAAAAAAACAAACACCCTAAACAAGCATAATGTATTCTTACGTATACATACGTATATAATTATTTGATAGAAGACCTACACTCTGTAATCTGTAGGTTGAACTGCATATGCATCAATGCATGTGCCTGCGTGGACTGGCATCACATGCAAAGTGGAGCAACGACAACAGTCACAGTTTTCTCCACAAAACCTTGTATATATAACAACCCCAACCCCCAATCAACTTCCATAGCCTCTTACCCTTCTCTCTCTCTCTCTTCTCTCTCTCTCTCATTTCTTCTTCACTCTAGCTCACTCGTAGCTCACATTTAGATTTAATATCCGAACCATGAGGGTGGTGTTGATCACCGTCGTGATCACTCTGCTCTGCGCCATTGCTGTTGATTCCTGCTTACCAACAGACCTGGCAGCCCTCGAAGCCGTCAAGGCCTCCCTCACCGAATCCAACCTCGGCCTCTTCAACACATGGTCCGGCACCGACTGCTGCCTCAACTGGTACGGCGTCAGCTGCGACCCTTCCACTCGCCGCGTCGTCGACCTTAACCTCCGCGGCGAGTCTGAGGACCCCATTCTCTCCAAGTCTGGCCAGTCCGGCTTCATGTCCGGCTCCATCGCCCCCGAGATTTGCAACCTCGACAGCCTCACCACCCTCGTCCTCGCCGACTGGAAGGGCCTCTCCGGCGAGATCCCCCAATGCCTCACCTTCCTCTCTTCCCTCCGAGTCCTCGACCTTACCGGAAACAAGCTCTCCGGCGTCATTCCTACCGATATCGGCAAGCTGAAGATGCTCAGAGTCCTCAACCTCGCCGACAACCAGATCTCCGGCGACGTCCGGCAAGCATCGTCAACCTCGCCGGGCTAATGCACCTGGACCTCAGGAACAACAAACTCACCGGCGGAGTTCCCTCCGGGTTTGCAAACATGAAGATGTTGAGCCGAGCATTGCTGAGCGGGAACCAGCTCACCGGATCCATCCCGGAGTCCATCGGAAACATGCCTCGCCTAGCTGACCTAGACCTGTCCCGGAACCAGATCTCGGGTTCGATACCGGACAGCCTCGGAAACATGAGGGTTCTGTCGACACTCAACCTCGACGGAAACGCGATTTCCGGCGAGTTACCTACGACCCTGTTAAGCAACCACGGTTGGGCATCCTGAACTTGAGCCGGAACAGCATTGAGGGCAACGTCCCGGACGTGTTTCACGGAAACTCGTACTTCATGGTTCTGGATTTGTCGTACAACAACTTGAAAGGGAAGGTACCTGGGACGCTGTCGTCGGCGAAGTATATCGGACACCTGGACCTGAGCCACAACCACCTGTGCGGGAATATTCCGATGGGTGATCCTTCGATCATATGGACGCCTCGTCGTTTACCAACAACGATTGTCTCTGCGGGAATCCGTTGAGTACTTGTTGATGATCATAATATAGTGAAAGGTTTGGCTCCAAATTTCCAGGATATGTAATTTACGTGGGCTTGGTTTGTGTAATTGTGTATTATCATTATTCGTGAAAACAGTGAAGATTCGAAATTAAAATATACAGTACATGCATGCTCTTCTGTAATTTGTGTCGTGAGTTGAACGACAAAGATAAGGCAGATCAGATGCATGCACGTGAAAATTATAGAGATATTCCTACGTACCCAGTGAGTGAGTGAGCAAGCAAAAAACATATTCGCCCTACTTTATTTTGTATATTGTATTCTCTCCTGAGAATTTTATCAATTATGAAGAGCATACTCTTATCTTCTCTTTTTCTTTTTCTTTTTTGCTGTGAAGAGCGTATTTTACTACCTCATCAGCAAATTCGCCAAATGGAAGTCGTTTCTTTTAATTTGTTGTTGAAAAATGTTGATATGCAAGTCCATTAGTTAGACGAAAATGTCATTCAATCGGACAGGATGATAATCTTAGAAATGTAAACGTTCTAAAATCTATTTGAGATGTCACTTTGGCTAGATAGATTAAAAGTCATATTGGGTATTAAGAAACAGAGACAATGTCTCATTCTCAGAGGTTTTGTTTTTCTTCTTATTTCTCACACTATTCCCTTCCCGTGAGGTTGTTAAGAACATTATTCGCACAAATTGAAAATACTAAGAACATTTCACCGACAAATTATTTCATAGATATTAACGGCCCGTAAAAATTTTGTGCGACATGAATTGAACATTTACATGTTTTATTTGAGAAAATCTTCTGTTTACAACATGTAAATACGCGACACTATGTGAATGATTAAGATCTATAACTTAATTGCATATATATGAATGGTTAAGATTGCACAATGTCTTAACACATCGTGCATAGAAGAATTTTCTTTTTTTACAAAATTACAAAATGTATGTGTAATTTTGGATCAAACTGAACTCTAGTGATGAACTTGAGATTAGCTTCAAGTACTATTTGTGCGCCATTATTTCCAGCGTCTTAACTTTGTTTTCGAGACCGCAAAAGAGAAAGGAAATACCAAATCACGTGAAAGACATCATAAAGTGTTTGCTCAGACACAGATGGAGGTGGCCGAAAGCGATTGCCATCCACCAACTAGTGTATGTTTGCTGATGATGTAGGGTTTGGGAGAAAAATGATACAAGTTGGATATTCTGGATATTATGACTTGTAAAAGTTAAGGTGGTGCATAAATCTCAATGACATTCTAATTAAAGAGTCGAAACAAAAAAATCTTTCAAACAGAAATCAAGGCACTTAGGTACAATACATAACTCAATAATGCAAATCCAAACAATAAATGAACATGTGATAATTCTAAGTTAGGTACCGGGCATCAGCTCCTTCTATGTTTTCAACTTCACTAACCTCTTTCCACACATGGGATCTTCACTTAAATATTGCGAGTTCTAGTGATTTACTTCTCAGATTTTCAAATTACCAGCTGTTGAGTGTTAACAATATATATCAAGTTCACATTTACTGCATATTTCTAACTTATGGATGTTGAGCAGACAAACAATAGGCCAGACAAAACTAACATGACTGAAACTCAAAACTCATGCAAACCATACTTATAAACTGTACATCTAAAAAGTTTCAAAATAAGCAAACAAACGAATATTAAGCTAAATCAAGTTACCAACGCCTCTCTTATAATTGAATATGTAAATCTTATAATAAGGACCAAGTAAAATAAGTTTTTTAAGTTTTAGTTGGTATTTTTAAATTTCGATATGGATATCATCTAACCATTTATTCAAAAGTTCTCACAACTAAAATACTTGGAGTACTAAACCTTAAAGGCTTAACCCAACCATATATCCTAGAACATCATCATCTTAAATTCTTGATCAGTGCTGGAAAAGAGGAAGGAAGAGAGAGAGAGAGAGAGAGAGAGTCTTGGCCAGTAAGGCTTGACAATGAAATCTAGATCACAGGGGGGACATGGTAAGTGGTGAGCCCATGCTTTTGCTGTGCATTTCTGTCTTGATAGCTTGCATTTATGCTGCACAATATGTAGTAGCAAGTAACACTGCAGAAGTTGCCTACTCAGTCACTACTCAATAGGCAAAGCAAGAGAGGTCAAATTCTCACACAGCAATACATGATCAGATCTATGAGACTACCTACCAACCATCCCACCCTCTTTACTATCTCACATTTAATCTGCACACAGGGACAGTCTGGGAAACTGCCCCACTACACACTTCAGAGTTCAGACCCTTACCACTCTCGGGGTATTCTACCCGTCATAGCAAATATAAGCATGGTTTTGCTAGCATGCCGGAGATCCACATTCATCCACCACTTCCCAGAATGGTCAAGACCATCTTTAATCTCCTCGACCAAAATGGGAAGCTGATAGCAATTGTATCCCAATAGTTCAACAGCGAAATGTATACCTGACCAACCTCCTTAAATATACCAGTAGGGACCAATCCCCAGTCCTACGCTTCTGCCAGTCTAAGATCTCTTCTTCATATCTATAATGGAGGCAATAATTACTTCCAAAGCACCCAGTACTGAGTTTTCCATTCTACATCACTAACAATCAATCAAAGTTTCAGGAGAAAGTTAGCAAAGAGTTTACACAATGGGGTTCAATCTCCTAAATGTAAAGCACAACCAACTTTTTTAGAATTTGAAAGTTGAAACAAAATATGCATCTATGGTTTCGCAAGTATAATATCAATGATAAACATGGCTTCACAAGCATAAGCGAGTTCCACTCACCAATGGCCATAGGCCATAGGTGCCAAGGCAGTTTGCATTCCAGAGACCAAAACTGAAAGCTGATAGTAACTTGATCAACCTCCATAATACAGTTTTAGGGATATTTCCTGATCCTATGCTCTTGCATTAATGAAGTCTAAGAGTTTTCTTCTATTCAACTACTTAAATCCAAGTCACCGATTAATTTCATGTCATTAAAATTATTTGTATCAAAGTCTCATTAAACAGTAAGCAATTCCACAAAGAGTTCAATTTCCCAGGACTTGACAAGCATTACCAATCTTTATAGGATAAAACAAAATGTTTTCAAGGTTATATTTTAGAAGGACTCATTTGTAAGCATAACCACAATCAAGTATTTAATGGCTAATAAGTAGATCCAGAAGTTTGGAATGATAACCAGATTTATTGGATTTTAACATAATGAAACTGAAGAGCCTTTGTTCAAACAACCAGTTAGTCATGATTACTAGAACCAAAGCAAAGAAATTATGCTACAAAATCTTAGAAATGAAGATATTGAAGAGTAAGAAAGCAAGGAGGTGCAATATTTCATTTACAAGCATAACATAAAATGAATTCCAAAAAATAATGTATCGATCTTTCCTTTCTGTTGCAGGGGGAAGCAAACCAATGTTCTCTACCCTAAATTCATACCAGCCTGCACCCTTATATATGCCACCTAAACTTTGTTGAGCACTTGAGCACCAGTCTCACGTAAGTTAGGCCAAGTATCAAATAAAGCTCTATATACTTGCTGGGTTTCTCCGCCCCAAAAGCTTAATAGCATTGGAACCACCAACCGTAGCAATAGACCACACATAAGAAATCCCAATTACCCAAAAGAGGGACTATTTACTAATGTGTATGAACATCCAAAAAAAGCGATCCGATACAAGGAATACTGAGCAGCAGCTCCGCAATGATTGGACTAGGTATCTAATAGTTATGTCGATAGGGGTTCTTCACCTAACAGTTTAAGCTCAGGCTGATAACCTCAATAAAATCAAAATCCATCACAAGAACTACTACTACCATGAGGAGGCGCAGAAACACAGTATTATGGAAATTCGCAACAAAGGGAACCCTTTACTTCAACTCCAAGGGTGTATTTTTATTTTACCAAACATAAAGGAAGTTGTATGAACACTTGCTAAAATGCTTTCTCAAATGATAAAATCATTTAAAAACAACCATTTCATATCAAACACTTATGTGTGATAATCTGTTCTCCATCTATATTATTCAATACTTCAGTTTATATCCCAAATTAAGAACTTGACTTTCTAATATCATACATATAAAACTATGAAACTATTCTCTCTACAGTTAACAAAAGTCTAGTTAATTGAGAATCACATGAATTGTGTTCTGGTGGCATGGCACATTTTCTACCTTTTGGTGATAATAGCTGATCTGAGTCTTATTGGAATACGAAATCAATATAAGTAAAATCTCTACAAAAGAATGAATAACAAACTATTCAAAATCACATTTCAGACTCAAATCCAATGTTCCAAAATCCTTCCGGAGTTGAAGGGGGAAGATACCTGTACCTGTGTCGAGAAACACCTTCATGATGCTCACAGCGGAAACCATGCTTATTATTATCATCATCCTTGCCACCAGCATCTGGAAGAACAGCATCATAAAACTTTTGGCACTGCTTGCATTCAACTCCTTTCAAATTTTCCCGCTCAGCCCTCTTTCTTACAGGTTCCACATACTTGAAACCATTTTTGCCAGCTACCGTAACTGGCATATGCTGCTTCTGTGGTTTAGGAGGATCAGCAGCCACATCCTGTGTTTCATCATCGGAGCTGCCTAAATTCGAGTCATTTTGAACAGGAACAGGAAGCTCAGGAACCTTTTCCTTTGTGGATCTATTCAAGTTTGCTCTTATGTTCTCAATTGGGGTATCAAGAAAATCATCATGCGGGTCAGGCCCATTCTGGCCTTGGCGGGATCTAGTGTCTATCCAGGATGATGCAGACCGCTTTCTACCAGTTACTGGAGCAGACTTTACAGAGGAAGGACATTTAGGTGCAATGAAAACAGAAGTAGGAGAGAAAGGAGCTATTTCTTGAATTGGTTTTTGTACATTGTCTTCCTTCAACTTATTGTTAAAACTGATTTCATTCTTCACTTTCTTGTGTTACAAGCATCTGGAGAAGCATCTCCATTATCTTCAAGACCTACAATTTGGAAACAGATAATGGATTGTATGAAGGAATGAAAAAAGAGGATCACAACAGAGAAACAACCATAGGCTAAGTGAATGCATTCCTATATCTTCCCACTAAAAGTTCTGGAAAATTACAAGCTAAGACTCATACTACAATTTAAAAGTAACAGACAACAGAAAGCCAACCCATAATCATCTGGAAGAGTGGAGACTATATTTTAGTGTTCACGAAGGGAACCATGGGAAACAAACAGGAATAAGGAAAGAAGGACAAGGCAACAGCATCATACCATGGAAAGTTGATGGATTCTGATCAGTTCTGAATAAATCATTTTCATCTTCCAACTTATTTTGGGGGAGCATATTCTCCCTCGTAAGACCATACTTGGTGCGCAGATAAGTGTGCTGGGATTTTAAACTTTTGTACGCAGCAGTAAGTTCCCCGTACTTCTTCCTCTCGGTCAGTAAATCTGCAGTTATTGCTTCAACCTCTTGGTGTAAATATTCAGTTGAACCCCTACTTTTGGCCACTTCACCGGCCCTGCCTCTGAGATCCTGTTGTAGCTCATTAACTTTCTCCTCTAGACCAGCCATTTTTCTCAGAAGAAGTTTTTTCTCTCTTGCACAATCTTCCACTTCTTCATTCTTTGTTAGGAGCTCCTTCTGGAGTTGGCAAACATTTTCCTCCACATTCTTCAATTTGGCCAACATCAGTTTTTTCTCTTCTTCCTGATCCTTCAAGAGCTTTTCATTCTTCATAATCTCAGAAGCTTGAAACTCAATCTTCTTGAACAGATTTTGTTCAAGATCATTTCCCTTGGCCACTTGTTCAGTCTTTTCTCTTAACTCCTCTTGGAGTCCATCAGCTCTTTTCTCAAGATCACCCACTTTGGCAAAAAGCACATTTCTACTTCTTCACTCTCTTTCAATTGCTTTTCCTTACTCGCAATGACACTGTCTTTCGACTTAACCTCTTGGAGTAACATACTGTGCAATTCCATTCCCTCATCGGCTTCCTTAGACTTGTGATCAAGCATTTGCTCGAGCTCATCACTCCTTAGTTGTATGCTTGTCACTTCATCTCTTAGTTGGTTAATCATGTCTTTCTTTTCTTTCAATAGCTTCTCCCTGCCAAGCTTGAGCGAACGGTTCTCTTCAACAGTAAGCTGGCTTTCAGCTCGAAGTGTTTCAATCTGAAGCAAGAGATTAGCTTCCTTGGATTTCCATTGATCTTGAAACTTCCGGAGAGTTTCGGACTTGGACTGGAAAAGTGGGTAGAGCTGAGCAAGGAAGACATATTCGATCTGTAAAACGCGGTCTTTTGTTTCCTGAATCCGATCTTTCGCTTCCTGAATGGTAGCAAGCAGTAGAGTAGCAAGTTTGATATCAGGAGATTGAGTTTCAATAGGGAAACTAATATGCCTGCTACTCTCCTCCATATCCAACTTCTGACATAACAAACTAAAAATCATGAAAATTAAAAAGAAAACTAAAAAGTTGTGTTTGCAAAATCATAATTGCAGAAATGAAATCCAGCACAATTCTCAAATTGAAAGAGACATAGCAAACAACTAAAGCAACTACTCAAGAATGAATTGAATAGCATAATCAATAAATTTCAGATCCTTATTCGCGAATCCAGACTTGTTTTGTACATACCTGAATTGAATAGCGACGGCAAAGCCCAGAAGGTGAACGCCGGGAGTCTAATAGTCTCTCGGAAACCCCTAAATTGCATGAAAAATTCAAAATTGAAAATCGCGAGAATGGGAAATGGGAAATGTGAAATGGGAGAGAGAGAAGAAGTTAAATTACCAGAGTAGAAAATAAGATGTGGGTGACTGACTGACTGTGTGGGTTCTATGGCACTTCCTCTCTCTTCTCTTCTCTCTCGTGGCGGGACGTTATATTTTTACTTTGAAAAGCTTCGCGGGCACGATTCCTCCCCTTTTTTTCTTTTTCTTTTTGGATTTTTTTGAATTTTTTATTGAATTTTTCTTTTGTTTTACTGTCCTTTTTGGTAATATTTTCTACTTCTTTTTTTGTTGCTGTTAATTTCCTTTCTTAGGTCATCTATTGCCAAAGCCAAGAATTCGGAATAGATATCATAACATAAAATCAAACGTCTCTAAAAAACTTGATAAAACAAGTATTTTTATAGAGTTTGCGGTGACATATCATTCAAACATTTGTATGAAAGTGATTTTTTTTTTGCGTTTAGTCGTGATAAATTATCAACTCAATACCTCAACAACAGGGTTTGGTTGGAATAACTTGTTTTTTTTTTTTGGATACAAAGTAACTTGTTATTTTTGAATTCCCAAGCAGTTATATAAAAGTCGAAAATTTTTTCGGTGCATTACTGTTAGTGACATTCGAGGTGGCACAAATCTAATTTCAGTAGTGGCTCCTTAAAATGTCTTGTACTCTTGTCACTATGCCGATCAAAACCCATGCCCAAATAAAGCAATGGTTCTCCTATTCCCTGAAAGATGAAAAATTTTCCCATTTCTTCCTATTCAGACCAAGTAATTCCCATGGTGACCAGAAAAAAAGAAGGTTATGACTCCGATTTTCAGTACGAATCTTCCATCCTTGAGAAATTTCAAATGCCTAATTTCAACACTGACATTATGTTAAGGAAGGTATTCTGATTCTGATTCCCTATCTACTATTCTGTTAAAAACTGAGGCATGGGAGAGCAACCGGAGGAGGAAATTATGAGAAAAAAACAACCGAAATATGACGGTTCTTAAAATAACAGTTCTACAATATGCCGCATAGTCAAAAACTGCACTAAATATCATCAAGTAACAGAACTACAGCCAAAACTGGAGGTACCTAACTTGAACAAAGGGATGTAAACTAGTTCAGTCTTCTTCGTCAACCACCTTAGTACCCAAACCCTTCAATCCCTCTGGTGGAACCTCTGTAACAGTGACTAGTGAGTAAAACTCTTCCTTGGCATCTTCTTCGTCATTTCTCTTTCGTGCAATTTGGACACGAACCCTTCTTGGCACACTTCGAATCCACGGCTCCAAATGTGCTTGTTGAGTTTAACATCCACTCTGACATCAGTAGTAGCCATAGTCTTCTGAGCAAACTTCCTGATTTCCTTTATGGCATTTGGAGCCTTCTTTTTAAAGGTGCTGCATAAGTATTGGGATACAAGTTAAACTAAGATGCAGGATAAACATTTGCAAACAAAATGCTGAAAGAAAATGCTGCACATATATGACTCTGACTCTGACTCTGACTTAGGCCAAACTACATAAATGCCCTCAGTCCCCTTAATATTGTATCAACGTGTATGGCTACTTTCGTCTTCTTCCTAATTCTGCATTTTCATTTCTTCCTGCATTTTTGTTTCTTAAATAAAAAAAGAAAATGACATACTACTGCCTAGCATAATACAAAAAGGGATGTGAAATCCACACCTCCCAAATTAAAATCCACACACACTATTTTTCGTTTTTTAGTTAACACATTCACAAAAGACAAAGTTTAAATCACTAAAAGACAAAAATTTAAGTTACCAAAAAATGTTGTGAATTTCAATTTGGAGTATGTGGATTTCATAACCCTACAAAAAACTTACTTTTCAAAAGATTTAAACAAATAAAGACGTGAGTATGGGCCCAAATCTAACACCAAGAATTTGACTTTGAATTTCATATGAAAATTAACAAAATGCTCAAATTTACAACAAAATCACAACATTGCCACAATGTATTCCTTTTCTTCTCTCTCTCTCTTCCCTCCCTCCCTCCCTCGTAACCCTACAAAAAACCTACTTTTCAAAAGATTTAAACAAATGAGGATATGAGTATGGACCCAAATCTAACAGCAAAAAATTTGACTTTGAATTTTCATATGAAAATTAACAAAATGCTCAAATTTACAACAAAATCACAACATTGCCACAATGTATTCCCTCCCTCCCTCCCTCCTCCCTCTCGACGGATATGTGATATGAGGATAGCTCGACCTGGGCTCAAAGGGTCGAGATGTCTCATGCCAACTCAAGATCGCACCTCAGTTTATGGATCAAGTCGATGATGAGATCAAATATGGGCTCATGGCATCGACAATTGATGGAGGCCTTGCTTGCTTCATGAAACTTCTAAATGTCTTCTTTGCCGATGACCTTTTCGATTGGTTTGGAAGGGACGACGATGAGTGGATCTGATGTGAAAATTAAGCAAAAGGTTGTATGTATTAGGAGAAAGAAGTTGATAAATTCAGAGAGAAAAAAAATGTTGGTGTTGGTAGTGCATGTGAGCTAGCGTGTGGGTAATAGTCTCGGGAATGGGTATAAATGGGATGTTATGGTATTTGGGGATAGTTGGGGCATTTAGCATGGTTGCTCCATTTGAAAATTGATGAGAACTTGAGTACAGTAAGTGTAGTAGCACAGCAACACGAGAGCAGTGATAGCAGGGATGATGTATTCAATGACGAGTGCAGTAGCAAGGATGGACTGGGTACAGTAGCAGACTCGAACGAGTCATATGTAGTAGCACAACAATACAAATACGAGTTCAGGGAGTGCAGTAGCAAAATAGCAGAACACGATTGCAGTAACATCATTTAAAATGAGTTTCTCAGTATATAGTAGCAACTTTATGTGAACTAGAGGATAAAGCAGTAGAAGAATTGGAGTTTAAGGCAATAGCAAAATTGAAGGATAAATCTTCAAGCAATAGTAGTAGAAGTGGATAACTACAGTAGCAGAAGTGGAGGATAATGCGGTAGCAGAGTCTTCAAGCATAGCAGAACTAAAAGATTGTCGAAGCATACTTGTGCTACTACTGGGATGTTAACACATGCTACTACTTCTATGGAATTATTAACTGCTATTACACTAAGTTATTTAAAACCTGGTAATGTATTTCATTTACTGAAAAATCTCAAAATGAGGGACTTTTCTCTTCTAAAAATATATTTAATTAGTGTAAGGTTAGTTGGTAAATTAAACCATAACAGATGGCATGCAGAGAAAAAATTGTCTTTAATTGTTTAAAAACTGTCCTTATTTGTTTAACAACAACACAAGTTGATTTATTTGTGTTTCAAATCATTTTGTAGAATGTATATGTGATTTGTTTTTTTATTTTATTCCTTAGTTAATATTAATAGCAAGTAAATCAACTGTCTAGAAAATTCAAAGAATTTTCACATGCTCGTATCGGTACGAACTATTACCACCATATCATGATAATTTAGATCCCATTTCAATAACTTACTTTATTTTTTTTTCTTTATATAGACAATATATATATATATTAATTTACTTTTAAAATTATCGTGATATTACATATAACATAGAACACACTTCAACTATACAAAATTATCTTTTATAAGTGAACTGTATGTTTTTTTATGGGTTCTTTGTTTTATATGTGGTTTTCATGAATGAATGATGATCATAAACATTTATTTCTACAGTGAAAAAGAATTATTTGTCTTTCTAATATAATATAAAATAGATAATTTCAAATCCACATTAAATCTACAATTTTACTGCTAAATCTATGCAAGTTTATGTTTGTGTAAATAAGGAGGGTTTCAAAATACATGAGAAATTTTGAAAAATGACCTCTTTTAGTACTCAAAATGATTTTTAACAAAAGTTTTCGCAAACTAATGAAAATTAACCATCTTGAGGAGGAATAGTCATAATTAAATCATCTTGAGGAGCGAGGAATAGTCATAATTATCTTGTCATCATTCTTCTTGGAATTGCTTTACTATATAATTCTTGTACCAAAACTCTTATATTTTTGTTCCTTTCAATTCTCCAACGGAGACTCCTTTTTATTTCAAGAGTTTGATACAACAGAAGATCATCTTCTCCTTTCATAGAGCACATCTTTATTTATCTTATAGGACTCATCTTCCTCTTCAAATATTGTATTTTAGTGCTGATAACAGTTAAAAACCAAAACTAGCTTTCCGTATATAACAAAATAAACACATGACCCTGTTTGAGAACATGGCATAAAGAAGAAGAAATCTGTTGTTGAATTCATGAGTAGAGCCAGTTAATTTCAGAGTCATCAACCACCAATCAAACGGAGAGACGGAGAGGCCAATATTACATTCGGATTGCAACCCTCATAGAGATCTTATCTCTTTTGCGATGTTAGATAGTTGTTGCAAGTACCAAGAGATTTTGTTTTACCAAGAGATGGCAAACAAAATAAGGCTTGTGGAAGTTAAAGATCAAACCAGATTCACATAAGATCTAAAATATTGGTCAAGAATTTTGACAAAATAATGAAAAATAATCTCAAGAGCTCAAATTCGTATTGCCTTGATGGATACTAAAAGAGAAATAAAGTTAAAAAACTAGAGTATATTTTTATGAACAACTTGTATTCTCTGCAAATTGAAGACTTAGGGTCCTCATGCAAAGATTATTCTATTAAGCTAGCATAGTACTCCAGTGTTTTCATTTCGACGAGTTTCTCTTCAACTAGTGTTATGATTCAAGAGTAATTGATGCAAGTCTTGGATTCATATATACAAAACAAAGAGGAGCTGCATATTCTTGTATCTGTGAGACTTGAGACTGACAGTAATAAGATCTTTTTTTTAGAAGGTAAATACAATTTTTTTTTAAATGAGGTAATAATGGGATTTTGGTTGATGAATGGGCACTTTAGACATTTGCTTCATTCATATGGTCATTTTTCATCTATTTAGCAAGATAAGGTTAAAAATCAATTTGAAGGCCTAAAGTTGGTTATTTATCAAAATTTCTCAAAATACATTTAGCCGCACTATCCCATAGAATTGTCCATTTTTGATAGTATTACATTCTTGGTTTGCTTATCTGTGTTCATGATCACCTTTATATTCTGAATTAGGAAAACTAAGATTTCAATAGCATCAGTGTTCATTCATTTGCAGGGTGTGACCAGAAGCATACTTTTACCTTGACTCATAAATACGAAGCAATTTGATGTTTCATCTATCTATTCTTTTTTGTGTATTTTTATTTGTTTTTTCTATTTCGTTCTTTAATGAGTCTTCATTTTATAATTTTCTTGACCATGGTCATCATAATTATTTAAATGTAAGTTTCTTATTTTTTGTTTTTTCCATTATTATTGGGTGTTTTTGTTTCTATACTTTTTGCATTGTTCTTTGACTACATTTTAATCTTCATACAATTTCGAAGATGGTTCTTCATGTATTTATTGTGTACAGGGGTTTCCATTAGTGGTTTATACAAGTTATGCATGTTCAACATTCCATTTTCATTCTACATTTAATTTGTTTTTGCAAAATTGTAGTGGTCTTCTATTTGGGTTGCTTTAAATGTTCTTGCCCACAGACAGTATAAAACAATTCGAAGATCACCCTTCTCTAAAATTGACCATCGGACTTGAATAAAATTGCAGTAAACTCAAATTTGCTTCTATGAATTGCATTCTATGTTTCAATCAATCCTAACTTTGTCTTTTGTATCTTCAACTAACATGGCAGAAAAGGAACAAAATCATCATTGTCAACCAAGCAACACAAGTGAAGCAAAAGAACGATTAACTCAATCATATGATGCTCTTTTTATAACTGTTGGTAAACTAACGTCCTTAGTAAAGTTTGCGGTGATAGAACTTTTTTATTTCCGTACAACAATTGGTCAAGAATGTGGAGTATATGTGCATGTCTTATCACAACAACACTTCTTTCAAACAAACTCCAGATCAGACTCCAGTTGACACTGTAGCTGCAAAGTTGGGACTACTTTTTTTTAAAAACTTTTGTAAAAACAATCCAATCAATAAGTGATTGCAAACATCTATTGTTGACATCATCTATTCTTTGTAGGGCGGGCGAAAACCAACCGCTTAGTTGAAAACCAACCGATCCGGACCGCAAAAATGGTTCGGTCACCGAACCGATAAAAAACAGTTCAAAAACAGCTTTTCTGACCTGCACCGTTTTGTACGGTTCGAAAGCGGTTGTAGGGAATGCACCGGCTGAAAGAAACCGCACCGCACCGGTTATTTAAATATATTTAATTGTTATAATTTATATTTAAATTAATCATATTTTTAATGGGCTGTCAAGTTTCCATGGGTTAGAAATGGATTTCACGTAGGATCTATTACATCTAATTGCGTCAAGAAACCTAGTTTAATCCCCATAAAAATCCCAGCCGAATCCTCATTTTTCCTCACAGCCTCTCATCTCTATTGACCTAGTCTCTCATCTCTCGTTGAATCCAAATGGACCCAGTAAGACTCTAGCCGATCTTTATCCTGAGCTTGAGAAACTGGAATCAGGTTAACTTCTTTTCTTTGTCTATTACTGCTCAGTTTTTTATTAGGCTTTTTTCATCTTCTAATTTGGTCTTTTTTTTTTGTTGTTGGTAGAATCTGTGGTGACTCAGGTGGATGAAGCTCGCTTAATGATGGGGTCAAACTTCAAAGCTGGTTTCTGCTCTTTTGTTGTCATCTGCAGATTTGCATATCTGTGTTTTATGTTTTTCTAAACTATGTTAGTTTATTTTGGTTGAACCTTCTTCATCAGTTTATTTTGTGTTTGCAATGAAATAAGCTTGTGACTGGTAATTTAAGTTATGTTGTGGTTGAATTGGCTCAAGTTTGATGGATTTGTGACTTTTCTTTTATATTTCTGCGTTCTAGACTTTTGGAAAATGTTGCAGAACTTTCAAATGATACAGGTTATAGCTTATTGCGGAATACTTATAGCGTCCTTTTTTATAAGCCTGTTTATTCATCTTACAAAATTTGAATTTATTTAATTCATTTGTTAAAAGGGTTCCTAATAAATGCAAGTTTTGGGAGGGAAAATAATAAATGTGATATATGATTGGTCATATAATCGCGGTTACATGGATGTTTTTTATACAATCTCTTTAACTAAGTGTATAAGAAAATTAGCCGAAATAACTCATTTTTAAAAAAAATAGGGAGCAGATTTGTGAATAATAAAGCCCATTTAAAACCGGTGTTGCACCGAAACCGACCCGGGCTTAAGTGAAATTTCAATTGACCCAAATATTTCGGCCCCAGTACTTTAAAAAACAGTTGTCGGCCCAAAAAATTTCAAAACCGGGTAATCCAGGTCGAATCCGGTTTTGGCCCAAAACCGACCCGGGCCGACCCGTGCCCAGCCCTAATTCTTTGTACTGAACTATTTGTGTAATACTGGAATTTGTACTGTATTATGTAAAATTGAGGCACCAAAAAGATCCTCGACAAGCACTCTTAATCAATATGTTCAAATCATATAATAACTGTTGGAAACAAATTGGACTCTACATGCCTGATAGCCTAAATGATATAGATGGATTTATTCTCGGATTAATCAGTAGAAATGCAGCTATTAAACTCTTGTTGTTACCTATTGAGATATTGCTCTCAATTGGAGTTGAAAACTTATCTGTTAACCAACTTGTTAATCTAAACTAAGAGATAAACATTAAGTGAATTCTGATAAACATGAATCGATTTTGGACTCCTTATGGGATGAGCACAAGATGAGTTTCCAAACCTCTATATATATCAGACTAAAGTCCCTATACTAGCTGCGTAATTCCTTAAGAGAAAACCGTCCCATTCTGTGAGACTATAACAACATAGTGTAGAAGACTTACTTTAGGCTGTGCTTTTGTGTTTGGTTTTGTGTTTGTGTTGCTGTTGTTGTGGTGATCAAGGAGACGAGATGGCAATCATTGGAGAGGTTGAGCAACTGAGAAGTGGTAATTCTCTAGTTCTACTAGGAAACCATATTCCATAGTTTTGTTTATATCTGATGAATGTGTCTATGAATCTTATGACTAGATCCTAAACTTTGTATGTTGTATTATACATTTCAGATACAATAATTGGTATCAGAGCGCATGCCCTGTCATAAAATTCATAGATCTTTGTTAGACCATAATTACACATTTTCATTCCCCTAAATATTAAATTTGCCTTGTTTTTGAGTTCATTTTAGCTTTCACTAAATCATTTTCTATTTATCTAGGTATATTGCAAGAGTGATGGAAACATGCATTTTTAGCATTAATATGGAGATTTGGGGCCAGGAAGAATGACAGTCCAAGGTGGAGCAAAACATAAATTTCCGGATTCGACGAACCACCATTGGCGGCACAAGTAGCGGCGCACCACCACTCACGGGGTGCCATGTCCTTTCCGGCCCCACTCATGGAGGAGCAAGGAGGACAAAGATGATTGAGTAATGTCATGACTTCCATTCTATTATTCTTGGGTTAGACATCACCATGCTTTAAACATCATCATTACCTACTCTAACATATGTCATCATTTCATATCTTTTCCTCTTCACTTTGAGCTCTCAAACCACTCACACTCTTCCCTCATCTCCCAAACGTGAGAAGCCAAAAGGAGGGGCTGTTTTTGGCTCTCTCTCTCTCTCCTCTCTCTCTCTCTCTCTCCTCTTCTCTCTCTCTCTCTCTCACACAGTCTCTCCTCTTATCTATTCTTTTTATTAAGCATCCATCATTCAAAACATTCACCATCACCCATTCACCATGTTCAACTTTTTTTCTCTTTTCCACCACAAACCTCCATCTCCATCTCCCAAAATCCAACTCATCTTCTCCTCGTTCCTCCCCCAATCGCTCCATCACCACCACCACTACAACATTTCTCCATTCTCTTATCTATATCATTTTCTTCATCCACTCCACCTATTCACACAAAACATAGATCAAGCTTCACCATCTCTTATCATCAAATCATCAAGAGCAAGGAGAGGAAATCACCATCATCACCACCACCACCAAGACGTGAGCTTGGGGATCAATCAACACACCAATAAGCTAACTCTCTCCCTTAAACTCTAGATCTATTTTGATGTTTAATTTGATTATGGAGTTTGTATATGTAATTATGAGTGAGTAGTACTTTGTTAGGGTTAGGGTTGAAAGCCTAACCAATCTTGTATGAATAATGCTATATTATGATTTGATGCAATTTTAGTTAACATTCCTACATGCTAGCATATGCTTAAAATTTACCACTTTAAGTATGTGTGTTTGCCATGACATGATAATGTTTAGAGTTTGGTAACATTTGAATGTTATGAAAGCACACTAGGTGTGCATGTAGGAATTGTGAATTACAATCACTTAGAGATAAGCTTGGTTGTTTGCATAGTTTTTTCATCTCCAAACTTATACACTTAGGGTAATGCATTAGATGCCTAACCAGATTAAAATACATGACTTAAGTAGTTAAGTATTACACCTGAAATGGGTTGCTTGATACCACAAAATGAGCATGTCCTTGTCATACCCGAGAGGAATGCAAAAAGATAAATTGGTTGATTAGCTTAGCATCATTCATATTGATTTGCATAAATATTTGCAAGAGAGGTTAGTGGTAGACAATTCGAATCCTAACACCATTCATTAGACCACTAGTTTAGTTTAGAATCATTTAGTTTACATTTGAGCATTTAGTTTAGTTTAGTTAACTACTTTAAAAACCCAAAATCAAATCATTACTCCATGTTGCATATACTCACCATGAGCCTAGATTTCCTTGTGTGTTTAGGCTTGTGATTATACATTTGCACATTCTAGCTCTCTTAAGGTTAACACCCAGCTAGCGAAATGAATCCAATCCTCGTGGTGAGTTCGACAACCTTTCTTAAAGCCCTATATTATACTTATACTTGAGGGTAGCTTTTTGGCTAACAATCTTTCGTTTTCAATTCAGCAAAAACCAGTTAAAAACCTTTCATTCTATGGTTTATTGGCCGGGTTAAAACTCACAGTGTTTAATCCAGTCCACTTATTATCGGGTCAACCCGACCTCAACGATAAGTTTTATTTATTTAGTTTATGGGATTATTCGCATATGGGATTAATCATCCCAAATAGGCTTTCGATTACCAGAATAGATCAAATCATGTTTTTGGGGTTCTGGCTATGTTTCCGATTTGCTTCCGCTAACTTTAATTGCAGAGATATGAATAATAGGCCGAAGGTGAAACTCTAATGCATTGATTCTATTTTGCTACTATATGTATGAAATTTGGATATGAGCTATTATGCAGGTGAATTTGTTTATTCATATTCTGAAATAGTGATTGACATGCCTGAAGTAAAACTCAAACTTTCAATTTTATTCTTGTTCTGTTCTGGGTTTATGAAATCTGGAAATATGAAAATCAATTTTATGCAGATGAATGCGATCTGTTATACATACTGTTAAAGCATCATAAATCCTATATTTTATAACTTGTGATTGTTGTCTAATGCATCTATCTTCATAAAAATGCAAACGAGTAACAAAATTAAGAATAAAACTCCCAAATGAGTAACCGACGGGACGCCGCAGCGGGAAGGGATAATAACTGACGGACAACCGCACGAAGCGGGAAGGGATAATAACTGACGGGACACCGCACGAAGCGGGAAAGGTAATAACCGAAGGGACGCTGCACGAAACGGAAGGGTAATAACCGATGGGACGCCGCACGAAGCAGTAATGGGTAATAACCGACGGTGGGACCCACAACACGGTACGGGTAATAACCAAAGGGACGCCGTTAAAGCTGTTGGGGTAATACCGAAGGGGTGCCCGCACGAAGCGGTAAGGGGTAATACACCGACGAGACGCCGCACCATCGGGAAGGGGTAATACCGGGGGGACACTACACGAAACGGAAGGGGTAAAAACCGAAAGACACCGCACGAAGCGAGAAGGGGTAATAACCGAGAGGGACGCCGCATAAGCAGATAGGGGTAATAACCGAAGTGACGACGCACGAAGCGGGAAGGGGTAATAACCGAAGTGACGCCGCACGAAGCGGGAAAGGTAATAACCGAAGGACGCCGCACGAACAGGAAGGGTAATAACCGACGGTGGATCCGCACGAAACTGAAGGGGTAATAACGAGGGAACGCCGCACGAAGCGAGAAGGGGTAATTACCGAAGGACACCGCACAAAACAGTAGGGGTAATAAGGGGTAATAAGCGAAGGGACGCCGCACAAAACAATAGGGGTAATATTGACAGGACGCCGCACGAACGGTAAGGGGTAATAACCGGCGGGACACCGCACGAAGCGGTAAGGGGCAATAACCGACAGGATGCCGCACGAAGCGGTAAGGGGTAATAACCGATGTGACGCCGCACGAAGCGGTAAGGGGTAATAACCGATGTGACACCGCACGAAGCGGTAAGAGGTAATAATCGAAGGGAAGCCGCACGAAGCATCAAAGGGTAATAACCGAAGGGAAGCAGCACTAAGAGCCAAAGGGTAATAACCGAAGGGAGGCCGCACGAAGCTGTTGGGGTAATAATCGATGGGACGCCGCACGAAGCTGGTAGGGGTAATAACCGATGGGATGCCGCACAAAACAGTAATGGGTAATAACCGACGGGACGCTGCACGAAGGGGTAATGGGTATAACCGATGGGACGCCGCACGAAGCGGTAGGGATAACAACCGATGGGACGCCGCACGAAGCGGTAGGGATACAACCGAAGGGATTGCCGCACGAAGCGGGAAGGGGTAATAACCGAACTGGACGCAGCACGAAGCGGTAGGGGTAATAACCAACGGGACACCGCACGGAACGGTAGGGGTAATAATCGATGGGACGCCGCACCGAAGCGGTAAGGGGTAATAACTGACGGGACGCCGCACGAAGCGATAATGGTAATAACCGATAGGACGCCGCACGAAGCGGTAGGGGTAATAACCGAAGGGCCACCAAGTGTATCTTTACCTATTTAAGTCTTAAGTATTTAAGTGTCTTATGGTTAACAAGTTATATTAGTCTTATGGTATTCTAGGAGACTAAGGGTTAATTTGAAACCTATAAATGGCATTCTCATGTAATCCGAAGCGCAGATTAGAATGAATTAAGATTTTATCTTATTGATGTTCGGCCTTGTTTCCTCTTTTCTCCCTTAAAGATGCAGACAACACAAATGTCCCCAACATTTTAATTCAGCAGAAAGATTATGAGTCACGATGGGATTACCTCAAGTACCATGTGAAGCAATTGGAAAGCTGCACGCATCCCATTATCTCTTAAAGTGAAGCGGAGTTCCGTAGAAATAAATTCCTCATGGGACCTCCGATGTGCAATTACTCATGTGGTTACACAGAAGGTTCTCTACCTGAGAACATGATGCATATACATAAGAAGATCTCAGTAAAAATGAGTAAGCTCCGATACAATTATCAAACAATGATTATGCATACCATATATAATGATCTGAGTATACTTCTCATATTACCATGTCATGTAAACATCTTGCAACTACGGCAATGTAACTTGGCCTTAATGATTATGCAATACCATATATAATGATCTGAGTATATTTCTCATATTACCATGCCATGTAAACATCTTGCAACTATTGCAATGTGACTTGGCCTTAATGAATATCATAAGCATACATCCCATGAAATCTACTATTAATAAAGCAAATTGTTGTCTGAATGGTTAATTTTGAACTTCTATAACACCCTTGATTGATTAAATTTCAAGTTTAAGGATTTATAAAACCATGGGCAGAATAGAAACTTCAAAATTAGAAATAAAAAATGGAAAACGAAAAAAAAAAAAAAAAAGGATTGTATAGACACAAACGACAACTGTGAGTTATTTTTTGAATGGACTCTTTTTCTACGAGGGAGAGAAAAAAGTGGAGATGGAGTGTAGGGCTGAGGATAATTGCAATAAAAAAAATAACAAAATTAACTTACAATAAGAGAACAAAGAACTTAAATTAAAAAAAACTATATTATACAGAATATAATTTTTTTCCCCAAGGTAGTTACTTTTTCTTTTTTGTCTTTTTTCCTATAAGAACACAAGTTTGTTTATCAAAGAAAGAAGCTCATCAACGCTAAACAGAACAACAAGACACTAATGCCTAAACCCAGAGCAAAGACTACTCCTTGGCCCAAAGCAATGAGACCAACTGAGGCAGTATGGAAAACATTGTAAAACGGCTCACAATAACAGACCGGGACTAAGCTATTCAGCAATTACTTGTGAGATGTGAAATATATTTCACATGATTACACTTTGTGACAGCTATTCATTTAACAAGAACCTATCTCAAGATACAATATAAGCATTATTGAAGAGGAAGAATCTCCTCCTACATTGAACAGTATTAACAAATTCGTTCACAAATCAATTCAAGTAAACTGCACACCTGCTCCCTTGAAAAGTTGCCAACACGACCTGCCTCGCTAAGAGTTCTTACACCCACAACAACAGAACCTTTTGATTCAGAACTTTCAGTAGCACATCCACCACCGACTATAGCCTCATCAAACCTCCCCGAGCCTCACTTTTTGAAATCTATGATTGAAGCATAAAATGAAGACATGAATTTAGTGTAACTACAGTAACTATTCTCGGGTATATTTTATCAATAACAGTGAAAGAAATTTAGCATAAAAATTTGAAAATAAAATATAGCTAGGGCATGATATCTGAAGTTTCAAAATGACGCTCAATCTCACACGCTATGCTTATATAGCTCATAATAATGTATGACGGGACATTATCAAGTTGCATCATCCTTCATATTTCATCTTCTTACAGTGATGAGCACTGAATTTTATTTATTAGAAGATAAACTAAAACAGTACATGTCCGAGTCTGACTAACATAAGCAAGAGATACCTTGTAATTTACAGAAATTCCATTTGAAAGACGAGCTCTAGTGATCCCTGTTTCTTTGTCATAAATTTTTGTCATACTTGTTTCAGGGCTACAGGTGATAAACGATGGCATGCGCAGCCTCAAATCCTATAACTGCGATGAAGATATCAATTCTTTTGGAACCTCAAGCTGCACAAACAAAGAAGTCAGGAAGAACTTTCTAGAGATATATAAACAAGGTTAGGGGAGAAGCAACAAGCACCTTCTTTGGAACACAAGCAACAATCGCTGTAGGAAGGGGTGCAGTAGGCTTTCCAAAATCATAAACAAATTCCAACACCTTGGGGCGCCGATTGAGTTAACCTACATCACTAGGAAAAAAACAAAAAACAAATTAATAATTACTGATACTTAAATAATTGAAAATATAAGTATAATAAATTTCCGAAGCTAGTGTAAAACCTATTTTATTCGATTGTTACCAACATTTAGTGGCGAAATGATGTCTCTCATTAAGACTAAGGCTGAAAAGTACCTTTAAGATCATCCGTGAGAGTTTCTCGATATATGTCTTGAAGAGGTGGTAGAATGGCAGGTGCACAGGTCTGAAATTTTGTTATTAACATTAAGTTACTAACAGAACATAGACTATACAAAACTGAACCATATATGTTGAGCAAGAACAGGATTTGAAAGGTTGAAATGAGCTCAAGAAGACCAAACGACATAAAACAAGATGCTCACACTCTAGTACGATGCAGCATGGTATCAAAACACTCAACACTCCAAAAAAGAAA
Source organism: Fragaria nilgerrensis (assembly GCA_010134655.1). Lineage (NCBI taxonomy): Eukaryota > Viridiplantae > Streptophyta > Magnoliopsida > Rosales > Rosaceae > Fragaria > Fragaria nilgerrensis. The sequence continues at coordinate 1,036,237 of CM020983.1, forward strand.
ACTATAAACCAGGCTCTATGATCTGGGAAAACAATAAAGTGCCACTTCGTAAAGTCTAGCAGACAATGAGAAAAGCACAGAAGGGTTGGCAAAAATGTTACTACACTACTTCTAGCAAACAGGTCACATTCAACTATGCTAGATGATGCTAAATTGCAGCTAAAACCATCCAAAAATCCCTTCAGACTCTAATTACTACGCGGTCAACACCAAAATGAAGATTTGAATTTACCTGAAAATGGAAGACTACAAGCAAACTCAGAGAGTATGATTTGAAAGTCCCGATTTTGGATTATTGATATTGTGTGCTTTTGCCCATTCCTTCACCTAAAAGCAGCAGGAATATATCATATAAGAACACTTATCAGTTGAAAGGTACATTATAATTTGCATTTGCAACCTACCAGTAAAACCATATTATGAAGCGTGGGTCTATATCATTGATCCATGTCAACATTTTCGATATCATTTGGGCTTTCAGGTTATTGACTGAAATATCACAGGAGATGTCGTTAGTTTGCTTTTGACCATCAGAATGGGAACTCCTGCTTGAGGTATGAATTGACACATGTTCCATCCACCTGAAAATCAATCAATGTTCCTTATGAAATGAAATGTGGAAATTGAACCCCAAAACACATACATTTTCATAGTGAAGATGCTTATGGAAATTAACAAACATATGTATGTGTGTGTGTAAGTTTATAGACTAAAAGTAGGTTATTCGCAGAAAATTAATAACTATGAGTCAAGGCTGTTAAGTTACATGTAACCAAACAAAGAAATTAATAACTGTGAGTCAAGGCTGTTAAGTTACATGTAACCAAACAAAGAAAATTAATAACTGTGTGTGTAAGTTTATAGAACTAAAAGTAGGTTAATGCCACAGGTGAAGATACTTGAACATTATTATATACAGTCTATTAGATGTCGAAGGTCGAAGGATCTTCTTAAGATCTAAAGCACTTGAAAGAATAAACAATAAATCTACCTCTCACTCTCATAGCCTTCATTACATCTCTTAGTACATCTTTTGTGCTTCTTCCATAAGAAGAAATATATGAACCTTTAGAGAACTCAATTGAACATCCAAGTCTCCCCACTGGGTAAAAAGTTCTGACACAAATGATCCAAATGGCTCCACTGTTGCACCTGTTTTTATACCAATTATGTCATAAATAAGAAGAGAGTGTCGAATCTAATGACTAGTTTAAACAACTGGCTGGACCAAAACAAGAATATTATATATGAAATGGACAAAGTAAAAATAAATAGATGTACAGTAATCACCTCTTAAGCTTTCTACAGACTTGTAGCTCCCGAAGAATTTGCCATCGTATTTCTCAATCCGTGGGCGAGGGTTCAACAGCACGTAGTATCACCTTGAGAGTATTCTCCATGTTACTTTCAGCACTCAACCCCTGCTGTTTAACAACAGAAAATTTCAGCACCCTAGGCAAAGGTATATCAGCAATATAGTAGGTAGCCGCAGTAAATTCCTCGTAAGTAAAAGCAGACACCCAATATAGTACAATCCCATACACTATGCAGCTACCGCATTGAAATCAATCCATCAGATAAACAACTGTACAACGAAAGCTACAAATTTCAGTCCAGCTATACGAAGTGCTAAATCTGCCAATCAGACTACAAGAACAGAAGTTCATAAACTGAGAATCCATAATTTCGATAAACAGAAACAAAACAACAGAACTTTCCCCCCTGGAATACCTAACACTTCCGAAACCTGCTTAAAAAACATCCAACATTCGAAAACCGATAACTCTACATGCTTGATCAACCTCTGCTTACATAACACTCTGATTTCGCAAACAAAGCCTTGACAACCAAACAGTACAAACAAACATGACTCGATACATAAAACCAATTCGAAATCTAACAATAATCCCTAACCACAGCAAACAGAGCAAAGCCTCTGCTTACATTATACTCCGATTTCGATACTCAATTAATCAAAGTGCATACAACTGAAAAAAAAACCAATTCGAAACGAAGCAATAACCCCAAGCACAATAAACAGAATCCACAAATCAATCAGAAGCTCACGATTCTCAGGAATCGCCACCGATCAATAGCATTAGTGATTTCCCGCGTTTTCTAGGGTTTTGATGAACTCTGAGATAGAATGCAGAAAGAAACTTGGAAAGCGAATCGTAGTGTATACGTTACCTTGAGTCTGGAGTAGACCTGAGCGAAGTAGCGTGATTTGGTGAGAGGAAGAAGGCTTGAATGACTTGTGAGTGGAGGGCAAGGCGGGAAAGATGACGAGTCAAAACGCAGAGGGGTGAGAGTGGACTCTCTCTCTCTCTCTCTCTCTCTCCTCTGCTGCTCCTTTTCCCAGAGAAGTGGTACTTGCTTACGACTCTGTAAAATAGAGGATTGGATTTATACACGGGACTTGTGAGTGGAGGGCAAGGCGGGAAAGATGACGAGGTCAAAACGCAGAGGGGTGAGAGTGGACTCTCTCTCTCTCTCTCCTCTCTCTCTCCTCTGCTGCTCCTTTTCCCAGAGAAGTTGGTACTTGCTTACGACTCTGTAAAATAGAGGATGAATTTATCCACGGGACTTGTGAGTGGAGGGCAGGCGGGAAAGATGACGAGGTCAAAACGAGAGGGGTGAGAGTGGACTCTCTCTCTCTCTCTCTCCTCTCTCCTCTCTCTCTCGCTCCTCTGCTGCTCCTTTTCCCAGAGAAGTTGGTACTTGCTTACACTCTGTAAAATAGAGGATTGGAATTTATACCACGGGACTTGTGAGTGGAGGGCAAGCGGGGAAAGATGACGAGGTCAAAACGCAGAGGGGTGAGAGTGGACTCTTCTCTCTCTCTCTCTCTCTCTCCTCTGCTGCTCCTTTTCCCAAGAAGTTGGTACTTGCTTACGACTCTGTAAAATAGAGGATTGGAATTTATACACGGGACTGTGAGTGGAGGCAAGGCGGGAAAGATGACGAGGTCAAAACGCAGAGGGGTGAGAGTGGACTCTCTCTCTCTCTCTCTCTCCTCTGCGCTCCTTTTCCCAAGAAGTTGGTACTTGCTTACGACTCTGTAAAATAGAGGATTGGAATTTATACACGGGACTTGTGAGTGGAGGGCAAGGCGGGAAAGATGACGAGGTCAAAACGCAGAGGGGTGAGAGTGGACTCTCTCTCTCTCTCTCTCTCTCTCTCCTCTGCTGCTCCTTTTCCCAGAGAAGTTGGTACTTGCTTACGACCTGTAAAATAGAGGATTGGAATTTATCACGGGTGTAGTGTACTTGGATTTATATAGATTTATTTTAATTCTGTTGAGTCATGGTTAGTTAATTGTTTAACTAATATTTTTGTCGTTATAGTATAGTGGTATAATTCCCGCCTGTCACGCGGTGACCCGGGTTCGATCCCCAACGGCGCCAAAAATTGACGTGTCGCGTAACCAGGGTCAAACAACTTCAATTTAATTACCCTGCAATCGTAATAGTATGGACAAGTAGGGATCGTTCTAGCCGGGGAAACCAAAGGGCGATCGAAAGAAGAAAAACCAAACAACTTATAAACAAGTATTCACATATACATCGAAATATTGGGGGTTTAAGATTGATTAATTCTAACAAATAACCTACTGAAAATTAAACCTAAGATTATTATATACAAGTGATCAACATACTCATGCAACACATAACACGAAAAACCATCAAGAACACATAACAACTTCATACAAGGCTGGGCAGCAACGTTCAAATTATCCTAGACTCTAACCAATTCTTATTCTAATTAGAGCATTTGCGGTTATCTAATTGTTAAGACTCCTCAAGTATTTAGAACCATCTTTGCGCTTGATCTTAAACATGAATGCTAACTCATTTAAAGACACGTTGCGTAGAGATTAAACAAGAAAACACTTTAGCACACGAGTCAATCAGAAACATGATCTAAGGCATGGCGTCACTCATCCTATTAGCATGCAAATTATCAGAATTATATCCGCCCTAAGTTAATAACAAAGACCAAGACAACTTTGCGTATGAATCGATCCAAAATATTATGGTAGATGAAACCGCACCTTAAGGACAACCATGGCCAAGGCAACCTCAATGATTGATTTAGATGCACGAATTCATGACAATTAATCAATTAGAAATCAAAAACACATAAGAACATGCTACTGCCCCAAAACCTAAATCACAAATCATCATATATTCAAGAAGTTATAAATCAAAACATAGAACAATCAAAGATCACAAAGAAATCCGAAATCCATGTTTGATAAATAAAACCAAAATCGAAAAGTATATTACAATAGAGTTCGAAACTATACAGAAAATAATACAAGAAGCCATGAGAAAATCACACTTTTACAACCTTGAAAGATTCGGCAAGTGTGGGGAAAATCGGTGGAAGGATGGAATGATTCTTATGGTTTGTGGTGGATGAATCGGCTATGTAATTTTCTGTATAGGGTTTGGTAGAATTTCGGCTATGTAATTGCAAGAGTAGAGATGATGATTTTCTGTACTTGAAGTCGTGCTTTATAGAGGAAAAACCCAAGAGAAGTCGGCCACAAAGCCTAAACCAAGTCGGTTTAGGTTTCCTAGTTCTTCTCAATTTCGGCAGAATGACCTCTGTCTGATGATTACGTCATAACTCCCTCTAGAAAATAGATATTGAGGTGATTCCAATTGATTTGGAAACTAGACTCCCGTAGCTCTCTATCCATATCTAGCACGTTTTCTGATTCATTGTGAGCTGTCCTGGAGAGTCCGTTGAAATTGACAGACATGCACAGAATTCTCCTGATAATCCGGATTTGCAAGGCTTGGATATTCTTGAAATTCTGCCGAGTTTAGATCTTCTTCTCCATATTGGACTTGGTTTGGACCTCTCCTTCATGGACTAGGCTTCGTGGATCAGCTGCTTTGCTTCCCTTGGTCCATCAGGAACACTTCTCTCGGCATTCTTCTACATGTTACCTAAGTATCAGAGAAGTTAAATCAATTTGTGACAATTTTCTACATCATTCCTCTATGTTTAACACGTTTTACACACAACTCTACCAAAAAACTTTCGACTCTACATTATGACTCTATTTTACGACAATAAGAGATAATCAAAGTACAAATGGAGGTAATAACATTAAGAATGTCGCATTTTATGCTCCTATCAACTACCCCACACTTATCCTTTGCTAGTCCCTTAGCAAACTAAATACAAAACTCTACTACAAACACTACTAATGCCCTTAAACAATTGTCTCAGAATCTTTATCATGCATAGCTTTTAAATTTGAACATTTGAGTGTAAACACGTAAATTCCAAGTTTCATAAAACATGTAACATGGCATGAATAAGTAAGAAGTGAGAACAAATAGCATGAACACACAAGGTCAACTGATCCTCCTCACAATGGCATACTCTCTTCTTTTCACTCGATCATGGTATTCACTCATAAGTATATACAAGAGAACAGATTGTAAGACAAGAAATAACTTGCATATTTCATCAAATAAAAGCACTTTGTGAATAAAATTTTATGGAAAAACCTCATTTAAACTAAGTGCAAGAATGACCAAAACCATATGCTCAACTCATGAGAAAATCTCCACAAATCAAAGTTAGTCATCTTAAGAATCATGAATCAATCTCAATAATGGTTGTAATAGGGCTCGGCTGCATAGGGTAGGAATTTTTAGGATAAGTGGTGCTTTAAGGCATCACCAAGACTTTAGCAAAGCTCGATCCTCCTTATGTCTTCACTCCAAGGACCGAATTTCATCTTGTTGGACCCATACGTCTTCTTACTCCTCAAAGTATCATGAACATGAACATGACATGAACAAATGTCACATATTACAATTTTAGACCTTCAAATACACACAAACTCCAAATTCAAAACACTTTCTTTTGTAGTGTGCATCCCTTTCTTTTATTTTGTTTTGATCTGATTTTCATAAAAAAAAAAATTTCTTCTTTTGTTTTCGGATCAAAGAATTTTTTTAATTTTTTTTTTTTTGGATAGGTTTCGGCACACACAATTTTTACATCAGTTCACCCCACACTTGTTCCTTAACATTACACAAACATAACTCCATATTGAATGTAAGCTTTGCCAAGTCTTGATAACAAGGTAAAAGATATAAATATTCTAAGCAAGAGAATTTTATGAAGGTGATGAAAGAAAATGCTCAATGTAGGCTCAAAGGGGTTAAAACTAAGGAGTCCCACTATGGGCACAAATAGGCACATGCTTTATTTGGCAATGGTGGTAATCCTAAAGAGTTCAATTCAATCCTTTTCAAAATTAAGACATGTTATGATTATAGAGTTTCGATAATCACATGAGTGAGTTCTAGTACATTCTAGAGTCCATTAAAAAGCTATAGCACATAGTCATTGAATATGCAAAGAATGATGAGGTTTATGATAGTGAATTTCGAAAATTTTGCATATTATCACTCAAGAAGAAAGCATTTAGGCTCAATAGCTCACATGGGTTGTTATGGAAACAAATTAACCAAACATGCATGCTTCACAATCAATCAAATCTCAAATGTTCATACCAGTCCACAATATCCATGAAACTTACAATTTCTTTAGTAATGTCAAACCATCATCTATGCATTCAAAGACATAATCATCATTGACTTTAAGGGCATTCTAAGACTCAAAATAAAACAAAACACTCATCTTTTTGTTGGATCCGATTTTCTGTTTTTCCGAATTTTATCTTTGGTTTTCTTTTTATGACTCAAAAACTATAATTAAATGACTCAAACAAACATGTTACTATGTAAACCCTCTACCCCACACTTAGAAAATTACATTGTCCTCAATGTAATACCCGAAATCATGTCATAATTTCCTAAGCATGCGTCTAAGTCACATAATAAACACATATACAATTCAACCATAAGAAGTGAAGGGATAAGAATGATGCAAACTCTAGGTGATGGCTCCTCCACTGCTACGGTTGAAATGAGTTGCCTCTCATGCAGCGCTTAATGTCTAAAGTCCTTTAGCCTAGACTCTTCATCTATATAGTGGCGTCACTCTCCATGCCGTGGGTCTTTAACGTTTTGCTCCTCAATGTTGTACTCCTTGAATGCCCCGTAATAAGGCTTAAGTCGATGACCATTCACCTTGAACGTATTTCCTGATGAACTACTTTGAATCTCAACGGCACCATGAGAAAAACATTAGTAATAACAAATGGACCTTGCCAACGTGAACGAAGCTTACCTGAAAAAAGTTTAAGTCTTGTGTTAAATAAAATGACTTGTTGCCCTATTTCGAAACTCTTTCCCCGTATCATCTTGTCATGATAAGCCTTTGTTTTCTCCTTATAAATCATAGCCGAATCGTAAGCTTCGTTCCTAATCTCCTCAAGCTCACAAAGTTGTAGCTTCCTATGCAAACCGGCCGAATCTAGGTCCATGTTGAATTGCTTCATCCACCGCCCACCATGCTCTATGTTCAAGCTCAACCGGCAAATGACATGTTTTCCATAGATGAGCCGAAAAGGGGACATCCCAATAGGCGTCTTGTATGCTGTCCTATAGGCCTACAATGCGTCGTCTAAACGATCGCTCCAATCCTTCCTTGTTGGACCTACAGTTTTCTCCAAAATCTGCTTGATCTCTCGATTTGATACTTCGGCCATTCCACTAGTCTGAGGATGATATGGCGTTGATATCTTGTGAGTGACTCCATACTTCTTGAGCAAAGCCTCTATGGTGCGGTTGCAAAAGTGAGAACCTCCATCACTTATCAAAACTCTTGGAACTCCAAACCTAGAATATATGTTAGTTCTCAAAAATTCTGCAACAACTTTAGAATCATTAGTCTTGGTGGCTTTTGCCTCCACCCACTTAGAAACATAATCAACAGCTAATAAAATGTAAAGGAATCCCTTAGAAGAATGAAAAGGTCCCATGAAATCAATTCCCCAAACATCAAAATTTCAACAACAATGATAGGGTTTAGGGGCATTTGATCTCGCTTACCTAAATTACCTGTTCGTTGGCAACGATCACACGTCAAGCAAGTCGTATATGCATCTTTGAAAATCGTTGGCCAAAACAAACCAGCCTCAAGTACCTTCATGGCTGTCCTCTTTGGTCCAAAATGTCCTCCACACGCCTCCTTGTGACAAAAATCAAGGATGGACTTATGCTCGTCTTCAGGAACACACCGTCGAATGACTTGGTCCCCACATTGTCTCCACAAGTATGGTGCGTCCCATATGTAATGTCGAGCCTCCTTCTTGAGTCGAACCTTGGTTGCATACGGCATGGTGCTAGGAAGCTTCCTAGACACAAGATAATTCACTACATCATCGGCATACCAAGGCTCCTTCACATCCAACTGAAACAGTTGCTTATCCGGAAACGTCTCCAACAATGGAATCGGCTCCTCCTCTTGCACAATTCGCTCAAGTGATCCGCCACCACGTTTTCGGTTCCTTATTATCCTTGATCTCGATATCAAACTCTTGAAGCAAGAGAATCCATCGAATGAGCCTCGGCTTCGCATCTTTCTTTGTCATCATTACCTTAATGCTGCATGATCACTATACACAACAACTTTAGAATTCAAAAGATAAGATCGAAATTTTTCTAAAGCAAAAATAACCGCTAAGAGTTCTTTTTCCGTTGTCGAGTAATTCAATTGAGCATCATTCAATGTCCGCGAAGCATAGTAAATGGCGCATGGTTTCTTCTCCTTCCTTTGGTCGAGCACTGCTCCGACCGCATAGTCCGAGGCGTCACACATGAGCTCGAATGGCAAGCTCCAATCCGGCGGAATCATGATCGGTGCCGATGTCAACAAGTTCTTAAGTCGCACAAACGCATCCTCACACTCCTTCGTCCACTCGAATGGCACATCCTTTTGTAGAAGGGATAAGTGGTTTTGCCACCAACGAAAAATCCTTGATGAACCTCCTATAGAATCCTGCATGGCCAAGAAACGAACGAACCTCTCTCACCGTTGAAGGTGAGGGTAAGTGATGCATAATATCAATCTTAGCTCTATCAACTTCTATACCCTTTCCCGAAACAATATGTCCCAAAACTATCCCTTGATTAACCATGAAATGACACTTCTCCAATTAAGTACAAGGTTAGTTTCTACACACCGTTCTAAAATCAATTCTAAATTCCTCAAACATGCATCAAAGTCTTTACCATAGATACTAAAGTCATCCATAAAAACCTCAATGATATTCTCAATATGATCAGAGAAAATAGAATACATACAACGTTGAAACGTACCTGGCGCATTGCACAAACCGAATGGCATACGTCTGTATGCAAACATGCCAAAAGGGCACGTGAACGTTGTCTTCTCTTGATCGTCCGGTATCATGATCTGATTGTAGCCGCTATAACCATCAAGAAAGCAATAGAATGCGTGGCCGGCTAACCTCTCGAGCATTTGGTCCATGAATGGTAACGGCATGTGATCTTTCCTCGTTGTTGCATTGAGTCTTCGATAGTCGATGCACATCTGAAACCCCGTCACTAACCTTTGTGGAACAAGCTCGTTCTTCTCATTCTCTACGACGGTGACTCCACTCTTCTTTGGTACCACTTGGACGGGTGAAATCCATTGACTATCCGAGATCAGATATCACACTCCACAATCTAATAACTTGATCACCTCGTCCTTCACAACTTTCATCATCGGAGGATGCAGTTGTCGTTGTCCCTCTCTTGTTGGTTTCGCACCTTCCTCCAATAGTATCCTATGAACACACTTAGTAGGGCTTATTCCCTTGATGTCTGCCAAAGTCCAACCTATGGCAGCCGTGTTCCTCTTCAAAACGTCAACTAGCTTGATCTCTTGTTGCTCACTCAACGATGAAGACACAATAACGGGTAAAGTGTCCTCGTTTCCTAGAATACATACTTCAAGTGCTTGGGAAGAGCTTTTAGCTCTAACTTTGGGGCCTGCTCCACAGGTGGTAAAATTTTGTTAGTGGTAATGGGAATTGACAAAGGAGAATCATACCTCTTGGTGTAAGGTTGTGCCTCTAGCTCAGCAACACCTCACGTATTCTTGGCTCAAGATTACGCCGAGCCTCCTCATCCCATTCTCCATTTTTGTCAAATCCGGCCCCTTGCTCGATAGCTAATTGCTATGCTTGATGTGGAGACGTCACACATTGCGCAACGACCTCCACATCGTCCTCAAATTCTCCCTCCTTGAGATTGGCAATGGGGTATCTCATGGCGTCAAAAACGTTGAACTTAATCACCTCACCATCGAACTCCATTGTCAAGTTACCCTCGGCAACATCGATCCGTGTTCTTGCTGTCCTCATGAAGGGTCGTCCTAACAATAATTGTGTTGAATTTCCGCTTGACTCCTCCATCTCTAGCACATAGAAATCTGCAGGAAATATTAGTTGATTTACCTGGACAAGAACATCTTCAACATATCCCTTAGGATACTTGTTAGAATGATCCGCCAATTGGATCACAACATTGTCAGTTTTAAGGTCATAAACCAAGGGATTGATAAACATTGTAAGGCATAACTTAATAGAAGCCCCTAAGTCTAGCATAACTTTCTCAAACCGTGTAGAACCAATAACACATGGGACGTTGAAGCTTCCTGGATCCTTCATCTTTGGTGGCATCTTCCTTTGGAGTATAGCTAAAACCGTCTCACTCTCATCTTACAACTTGAGTCTCCCTTGTATGCCTCCTTGTCGTGCAAAGCTCTTTCAAGAACTTAGCATACTTTGGAATTTGTCGAATGCACTCCAACAAGGGTAAGTTCACGTTTACCTTTCTGAAAATCTCCAACACTTCCTCGTCGGATTTCTCTTTCTTACTCTTGGCGAACCTTGAAGGAAAAGGTAAACACGAAAATGATTAGTTGTAATTAATTCATTAGAGTTAGAATTTTTACCTTTGTGTGCTTCAGAGATCAGCACACTGTCCTTCTTTGAAGTAGCGGGATCTTTTTCTAAGTTCTCTTTCATTGCCTCCAAGTCTCCCTGTTTGGCTCGTTCCTTTGTTTCCTTAGAAACGTGCTCCGCTCCATCTTGATCAACATTATGCTCGGCATCAACATGACTCTTGGTAGCAGCCCTAGGCTCGGCTGCCTTGCTTCCGACGTCACCAAAGTACACATCATTGTCCTCCAAGTCAACCCTATTACACATCATGGTTGGTTAATTAGATTTTGAGGTCATGGGTTTAAACCTCATTGACATATGTAGGGTGTGTGAGTTATTAATAAAATGTTTTTAAAAAAAAAAAATAATATATATATAGATTTATTTTAATTTAATCAACTGATTTTTTTAAAAGTCTACAGAATCTTTAAAAAGTTTATAGATTTCACTGATTTCTTAAAACCATCAATTTTTAATCACAGACTTTCACTGATTTCTTATGAATGACTTATATAGATTTCTCAATATTTACAGAGTTACAAGAAGAAAAAAAAAACAAAGATGCAATGACAAACACATAATGACACCGATTATAAGTTTAGTGCTTCATCTATCTAATTTCGATGCATACAGTTGTAATATTTGATTGAGATACATAAACTTAAGTTACCAACACACATATTTGTACGTTAACCAAAAACACATGTTCTAAAGTGGGATATTAGATGTTCACAAGTTTAATTCATATACACAAATATAATATATATATATGATCATGTAGTTCTAGTATCAAGAGTTAGTAAATAATATTTAGGTTATCAAGGGTTCCAAGCATTACAATTGAAAGACAACAAAATGTTAACATTCAAAAAACATTGAAAAAAATAGGTAGAATAGAATGTTGATGACATAAAATATAAAAAAGAAAAAAAGAAAAGAAAGATGATGTATCGCAGGATCAACCTATTCACATGTAAAGAAAAAGTCTGTCGTAGACTTTTCCAAATCTTTGCTCTAGTAGATGGAAAAATATTGGAGTTTGGTGTGTGTAATTTACACTACAAAGTCCACAGTTATCCATGAGTTACTAATTCCATAAGTATGAAGGATATTTTGAATACATCTAAACTTCTATTCATTTAAAAAGTCTTAATTGAATACCCATAAACTTTGGTGGAATTCATAATGATTCTTTAAAATCTAGTTGAATACACTTAGACTTTGATGGATTTTTAAAAGTTTGTATTGAATACACCTAGACTTTCAAATTCTATAGACTTTTTTAAAACTTCCACTAATTTCATATACAATACACCCCCCATAGATAGTTAAAAAAATGAGGCATTAGGAATTAAATCTTATGGACACCTTGGAATGGAATGTAATGAGGAAAACGAGACCTAAGAAATGTAGATTTATGGACACCTTTCCGTACTTGGAATGAAATGTAATGTAATGAGAACGTGGTAACATATATTTATTAATATAGAAATGAACCAAAATGATTTTAGGTAAAACTATTCATGCGTTTTCTAACACATTAAGGAATTAAAATTGGCCAATGTCCACCCAAATCGATTCATTTCTTCTCTCATTCCACTTGTCTCTTATTCATGATTATTTTTCTAGTGCAAGTAACTAAACGTGTCATACATATAACCATATGAAATACATAAGCCAACACCGGATGTTTACATTGAATACTTTGTGAGTATATCTTAAGATCTTGGAAAATGAAAGTTTGACATGTTTTTGGCGAAAGATAAAAATTTATGTAAAGACTGAAGAATTAGCTTAATTTGACCAAAATAAAAAAATTAGCCTAACTTTACAATGTTCTTAGTAGTAGAACATTCTGAAGTGTTTTATGCCATCTCTTCTCTTCTTTAATTTTATGATTTAGCTGTGTTACAACCTTGTGAACTAAGTAACGTTGTAAAGAGAAGTGTATAAATAGTAGATACTTTTTCTTCAACTTTAAGGTTCAGGTCACATTTAGGTTTTTACTGATACTTAAATTTCTTAACCAAAATTTAACAACTTCACCTAGGTTAATACCAACACATCCTAGGAGGCATAACAATGCTCCAAAACACTAAAAATGGCCATGAAAGGCGCAGCCGTGGTGGCTCAATATGGCCAAATCCTCAACTTTTAAAATCTCCAAAACTATATGCAATACTATACTCCAAAGATAGCCCATGAGGTAAGGAACAACTTTATACCTCGGGGTTTCTCCAAATTCTTGATAGTTTGGCCGGAATTCACAGATTTAGCTGAATCCTTCTCTCCTTCGATTTGTTCACACAAGTAAAAGTAATTAAGAGCCTAGTATATATAGAATGCCCGTGAAAAGAGGAAGGGATTGATACCAGTTTTATGGCCGGAATCGGCGCCGGCGACGTGATGTTTGGGTGGTGGTGACTAGCGCATTTTCTCTCTCTCCTCCGGTCTCCTCAACGTGAAACAAATGAAAGTGGGGGAGGGGACTGATCCATTTATGCAAGGGATGAGATGAAGTGACCAAAATGTCCTCCAAACGAAAATACTCAAATCTTTCTAGTTGTAACTCTGTTTCATAAATCGTTTGCGTCTGCATTCTTGTATCGTCGTGCTCAACTTTCCTAAGCTCATAAGAGCATCTTTAGTTATTTTGTAGTCAAATTTTAGTTAATGTAGCTAAAAAAATCATTTAGTTAGAGTTTGATTTATATTATTGATTAAATAAAAAATTAATTTAAATGTGTTTTAAAATTATATAAAATAACTTTAAAAGAACACATTGAATTAAAAGAAAATTCTCATTAGCCCTAAATTTGAGGATTTTTTTTTTCTCACTAACAAAAACATATTCTAAAATTCTCATCAACCTATTGATTCTTAGAAATATGTTCCCACTAACAAAGTTTTTGACTTTTTCCTTAACTTTGTTGTCTACTCTCTCTCTCTCTCTCATCGGCGCTCGATGCTAACTATGGTCCTTTAAAGACGACGATGCCGCCGCGTGGATCGAAGTCTCCGCAGAAGATCTGGAACCTGAGGTCGGCGGAGAGGTAAATCACACCGGCGACTTTCTAGTGATTGAGCGGTGGAACCGTTTTAGGTGAACGAGCAAGGCTGGTCATCGTGGTTGTTGGCCGTCGCCGACGACGCGATCCGAATCTCATTCCCGCCTGCTCTGATTCTCTCATATCCACCTCTACTAGTACCGGTGGTGGAGCTCAATCAAACATGGAAGATTGGAAGCTCACTTCATTCCACGACCGGTGGTTCCCTGAGTTAAAGTACTGTGAATTAGTTTTAGTGTGATTAAATGATCTCCCTTTGCCATTGCTTTTTCTTTTGCATATAGATATCAATCATAGATTATATTTTTCCATGGTTCCCTTGTTTGTTATCAGGCATATAGATATCAATCATGCATGGTTCCCCTGTTTGCCATTGTTATTTAGGCATATAGATATCAATCATGGATTATATCTTTCTATGGCATTATGCTTGACTTTTGTTGTGCTCAAGGTACAATTTGACCCATTGAGATTAGGTGATATTAGGTTCTAATCCCTAGCGGGCATTTTCTCTAGAGAGAACTTAGGTGTTATTAGGTTCTAGTCACTCGAGTCTACTGCCCCCAGTAGACCCTCCTACTGCCCCCCGTATGCCCCCGGACAGACCCCCTACTGCCCCTAGTAGACCCTCCTACTGCCCCTAGTAGATCCCCTAGCTTTCGTCACAGCTCGATCAACGGTCGTCGGAGCCCAATCAACGGTGACCGGAGCCCCGTCAACATCCCCCGGAGCCCCGTCAACGTCATTGATCGTGGGAATATGGTCATAGAACTTTATTTTATAATAGATTTTTATAATAGTCTATTGTAGTTTATTTAATTCATTAAAGATATAATTGTCTTTCTGCTATTTAAGTTGGCTCTTGGAATTTTAAAATCTAATTTTGTTAGTGAGAATAAAATTCTTAAAATTATGGCTAGTGGGCATTGACCCTTGAATTAACATAAATAATAAGGAGTTTCATCTCACTAGCTATATTTAGAGAGCGAGATAGTTAAAAGTTAAAACGGCTAGCCACTGTGCTAGAGCTGGTAAAAACTTAAACTCGCTATCTCAAATAGCTAAGGAGTTAATCTAGAGAGTCTGTTCAAGATGCTCTAAGAAACCAATTTTGAAATTCTATAACGGTGTGTTTGGATGCGGGTGAATTCCCAGAAATTTAATCAAAAACAGGGAATTCCCAATTTCTTAGGATTGTTTCCCCCGTTTGGATTTTTATCTCGTGGAATTAGTAATTTCCACGCGAAAATAATCGTGAAATTTGGAAGCTTAAATTCCCAACTTGAATTCCTCACAAAATATGTGTCGTTTGTCAATTCCCTTCACTGAGGTTATTTTAAATACAAATTCTTTTCATTTTAAAACTCTACGTCATGAAATCCAAACAACGAAATTCTTAATTAATGGAATTGTAATTCCCATCATCCCATGATTTTGAAATTTCTATGAAAATTAAAATTACTTATCCAAACACAACGTAAATATAATTCCTTATTACTAGAGACTAAGCTAACGACAAGTCGAATTAAAATATCTATTGCACTGCAATTAGATCGATGGTAGGTATTTTCAGGTGCATGATGTTACACCAGTGCATCACTCTATGATGGAATCCAAATTATCCACAGAAGATACATTATCTATCATAGCCGTCAGATGCTCACTATCTTTTAATATAAAGCTATCTATGTAACAAGTCATTTCACCCTTAGTAACACCAAACTCCTTGAGCCTTCTAACCTGCACAAGATAAGAACTTTGCCGTTATGTTTTAGTAATTAGTCAACACAATAACCTCGGTAAGTAGTGCAATGGATGCGTTGGTTCCCACCATGATATGAAACCCCCTCGTCATGGATTCGAACACCAGTATTGCTCAATGTTATTGTTGAATTATAAGCGTGACCAAGGGAGGAGCTGCAATGCTTTGTTCATTACATTTTATTGGTTTGTTTGACTAATTGGTTATGTAAGAACTATTCAGAGAATGATAGTGTGGGAATGGCTTAATGGTTTCTTTGATGTTAAAAACTTTTGAGCATTGATTGGATGGGGCACTAAATTGCTTCATAAGGAAAGACAAAATTGAAGGTTGAATAATACAAAAGAATGATACTCTAAGCTGTAAAGGCAAAATTGAAGGATGTATCCTCGACAAGTACTCTCAATCAGTCTGTTCAAATCATATAATAACCACCACGTGGCTAGGCACGGGCGCTCATCGAAACAACGCTAACTTCTCGATAAAAAAAGAAGAAGATGGCCTTGTAAACTCTAGAAGAAATTAAGAAAACTAGCTTTTTACTCGTGCAATTGCACAAGATCACGATTTACTTATAAATAAACTTTTTTTTTTATCAAATGCACAATTAATATGCTACAATATTGTGAGTCGAACTCACGACCTCTAAGGAGAGCGAGAGACTAAGAAACTTGAGTGGTTAGTTTTGGTTTAGTTTTCCTCTATCATCTTTATGTTTTGTTTTTATTTTTTATTTTGTAGTTTACTATAATGATCTTTGTTTGTATAGCAAACTGCATATTAGTTACTAACCAAATTTCAGTTTACAAATATATTCTTTACATAATACCTTACACATTTAAGGACAAAAATTAACAAATTAGGACAAATTAATATAACCATACCATTTGTCATTATGTATTTTACCATAATACCCTTCTTCCCATCCATATAAGAGCAAAAAAAAATCAGAAATTCTCAGTCCCAAACTGACATGGTCAACCTTCTCTCTCGTTTTCTCTCTTCTCTGTGAAATTTACAGAGAGATTGCGTTGTCGTCGGAGAGATTTGCCAGAGAAATTTCGTCGTTTACTCACTAGAGAGCTTAGCAGAGAGTTCGATCCCTCAGCAGAGAGTCTGATCAGGCCTTTTTTCTTCTCTCTTCTTCACCATCAGTTCATAGTTTCTGGTTTGTTGAATCAGCAATCTATTCATCTCCAACTATAATCTAATTTTTAAGTTAGATTCAGGCTTATTCATGTCCTTTTATGCTTTAATTTCATGTTTCAATGTCAATTTGATGCTTTTTTATGGTTTTGATCACCTAGTTCATTTGATTTCTTGTGAAAATCCTCTAGTTCTTGTTTAATTTTGGTTCGTTTTGAATTTGAACTACTTTTAGGTTAGCATAGTAGCAGAGAAAATATCCGTGTTTTATTAACAGTTCTCTAATATTGAAAAAAACTAGTTGAATTTGAATTTTCATAATAAAGTGTATCAGAGGAGTAATAGGTTTTTGATTTTTTATGTTAGAGAATGTTATATATTAACACAGTAGCACATAAAGTTTAAGTAGCTTTATCAATAGTTTTCTAATTGTGAATACCTTTTAGATTTAATTTCATAATAAATTGTAGCATAGCAGTAACAAGTTTTGGATTTTTTGCGTTTATGTTATGTATTTATAACTGATTTTCTAATAAGCAGAGATTACTCATTTTTCATTGAAAAAAATAATAATTACTCATTTCACACAAAAAACTATAAATTCCGACACAAACCAATAACACTATATGAGACCTACACATAAGAAACCCGATGAAACTTGCACAATTCAAAAACGTGTGGATTACATATCTATTAGTAACATGAAATAAACCGGTGTAAGTCATTTGTTTATTTGTTGAAATCAATATTGTATACAATATCATAAAGAACACATTAAATAACTTTCCGAAATCAAGTGGTGAAATAATGTACTGTATTTAAAAAAAAGTTCATAAATATTTTCAACCAACTCGACTTCTTTGTTAAATAGGTTAGGTAAGTCATTATGAGTGGCATGTTTAATAACTAATAAGTCATGTTCGGTTTGAGTTTTCATCCTCAACTTGAGTTAAGTTTCGATTTCAATTTCTTTATTTATGATAATGTGACACGATTAATATATTGACACGACACGCACCATACAGTCACAAGACCTGACTGACTTATCTTAAGAATTTACTCTCTTTTTTAAGACTTTACTACTACAAGAAGAAAAAAAAAAATCTACAGCGAATTTCTTAGTTTACCCAACGACCCAATTTTTATCCCAGACCTTCCACTTTTACCCCTCATTTAAAATTAAGTAAAACAACAACAAAAAAGAAATAAGGAACTTGAATCTTCGCCGTCATGCGCGTCGTTGTGGGTCTGCTCGCCAGTGTTTTTATTGGCTCCGTAGTTGCATATCCTCAAGGACATCTTTAATCTCGATGACAGAGGTCGGGACCTCTTTTATATTCTCTTCTAAGTATTTTCTAAGGCCTAGCCTTGTGCTTGTGTTGCTCTTTTTTTGTGTGGCTAAAACTGGTGTTCTCCGATTCATTTATAATTTTTAGGTAGATGTTGCTCCATTGAAGATTTTGCAATCTTAGAATTTACAGATTTTGCCTTAATTATACATATGTATATATCTACATGATTGACGAGGTAGAACTATGAATCAAGATCAAGAACAATGAAAGTAAAAGTGAGAAATAGAAGTGGAGCAATCAAAATTGTTGCCTCTAAACTTGAGTGAATTGGTTCTTGAATCTGAATTGTCTACGAGATCAAGTGAGAGAGAGAGTGTTAGAGAAAAAGAGGAAGAAGAAAGGTCGTTCTTCCCGACCGTAGTTTCTTAATTTTATTTTTATTTTTTATTTTTTATTTTCATAAAATAAATGATAGTTTGGAAAATAATGATGTTGCTAGATCTAGTTAGAAATTTGTTAGGTACAAATTGAGGACAGTACCTGCTAAAAAAAAAAACTGGATTGTAGTTTTGGTCCAACTCGGGGCTCCACAGTACCCGAGCCTAAGAATCCGGTTGATATTTGTGTGAAGTTTTAGAGTGGAGGCAGGCTGGCAGGGTCTCAAACCTTTCAAGCTCCCGCTCCCAGTCGGCGAAACCGACCGTCACCGAGACACCAAGGTACCCCATTTTTTCTCTCTTCTCTGCTACACTTTGATATCTCTGCTGCTTCTTCTTCTTCTATTGTCGACTTTTTTTTTTTAACCCTAAATTTGGATCCAAGTGGTTTATACGTGTGCACTCAAACTTCACTCTCATTGTGTTTAATCTTGATTGTCTCCTTCAATTGAATAACATTTTTTGTGCGGATATTGTTCTATTTCTCATTCAATCGTCTAACTCTTTGTTTTTTCCCGAAATTTCGCGTTTTAGGGTTTTGAAGAGGAACTATAAAGACCTAAGTAAGATGGTAAGTTTGATACCCAGAAGAAAACATTTGATTATATTTTGGGTTTTGTGATTGTTTTTAATTTAATAGTGGATTTCAGTCAGGGAGGAAAGAAACAGTGTTGGACTTGGCCAAGTTTGTGGACAAAGGGGTTCAAGTCAAGCTCACTGGTGGTAGACAAGGTTGATTCAACTTCTTTATCTATCTAGTTTTTGTGTCTGTTGTATAATTAAGCCTATTGGTAAAAATTTCGGACTTTTGGTTGTTAAAATGGAAGTTTGTTAGGGTTATGGAAGTTCTTTTTAAGAGTGTTGAAGTTTGGTTACCTCCGTGTGCAATGTCCAAGTGCAGAATGTTGAAGTTTCATTGTAGAGCAAGTACTGTATCTTAGGTTGTATAGCAACGCTGAAAAGACAATAAGAATAGCTGTTCCTACTTCTTTTGCTCAAATATAATATCAATCTTTACTTTGCATCTTACTATTTTGGAAAATAGTGAATGAGGATTCCTGCCTTCACTTTATAATGGTCAGTATATGTGCAGAATCTAATCTTTTGCCATCAATTTTGTGGATTTGGTTACAGTGACAGGGACTCTGAAAGGATATGATCAGTTGTTAAACCTTGTTCTAGATGAAGCAGTTGAGTTCATAAGAGGTATGTTTCATACTATTTGGAAGGGTTCCGTACCATTTCATTCATCATTCTTAGATGACTGTAATCTCTAGGAGTTTGTGTTTCTGGTTCTTTTATGATAATATTTGGAACTTTTCTATGGCTGTGGATGGTAAATTGATTCGTGAGTTTTCTCTTTTGTTGCAGATTCTGATGATCCACTGAAGACTACTGATCAAACCAGGCGCCTCGGCCTAATTGTATGTATTCTAAGCTCATCTTTCGTTGCATTGTATATGAGAGCTATTGAAATAAATTCTACAAACTGACTAACCTAGGCAATCAATTGACTCAAGTGTTGTCGCTGAATACAACTAAAACAGAATTTGACTGAAATTCAGCTTCTTTAAGCAAATTCCACTTCTAGTTGGGAATCATGTCAAACTCTTGAATTAAGTTCGTCCTTATCTCATTTTTCCAGGCTTTTATTTGCATCAGTCCTTTCGTTGAATGCATAAAGTTTGAGGCATCTAGTCTCATCTTGTTAGCAAAATTTGCTGTGCAACTTTAGACAACATACTAACTTGTCTAGTTATCTGTACTCAAAATTGTCATGGTAGATTATCTTAAGAGTCTAGACTTTCGCTATGCTGGATGCTCCTTAGATGTGGGCTAATTTTTTGGTAAATCATCATTAACCTGGTGTCTAGAGTCTCTCAGAAGGTGGGTGTGCTAGGTAGTTTATAGTCCACTTAAAACAATGAACCTGATCCCTCAATTGGAACTTTTTTGGGGTGAAAACTCCGCTAAGTTTGCAATCCTTAAGGTGTCTTGTGACTTTATGAGAGGATGCAAAGTATAATTCCTGGTACATCTTCATACAAGTTTGTTCTTTTCTAGTCCACATAAAACAATGAACCTGATCCCTCATCTCATTGGAACTTTTTTGGGGTGAAAACTCCTCAAAGCTTGCAATCCTTAAGGTGTCTTGTGACTTAATGAGAGGATGCAAAGTATAATTCTTGGTACATCTTCATACAAGTCTGTTCTTTTCTAGTCCACTTAAAACAATGAACCTGATCCCTCATCTCCTGTTCATGAATTGGAACTTTTTTGGGGTGAAAACTCCGCTAATCTTGCAATCCTTAAGGTGTCTTGTGACTTTATGAGAGGATGCAAAGTATAATTCATGGTCATCTTCATACCAGTCTGTTCTTTTCTAAGTAATTGAAATAAAAAAAAAGAAAATAAAAAAGTCGTCCTTTTCTACAATTTGTGACATTCATCCATAGGGACTGTGATGTGCAAATCACATCTTCAACCCATGGTGAGTTTAATCAAACACCTATAAGTGATTAAAATCTCGTTTCAACGTCTTATTTTGACATTCAAGGCTGTATCCTCATCAAGAGAAGCAGACCAAACCTTCCCACCACAAAGAACACAAGTCCAGTCAACTGTAGACTGTAATCATATACGACCGAACTCTAAATATATTTATTAATGATGTTTTGACAATCTTAGATCAAACCTCATCACGACTAATACTAAATAGTAAATACTGTTAATGTCAGTCATCATCATAACATTTCATCAATATGTTTTTCTG
This sequence comes from Fragaria nilgerrensis, assembly GCA_010134655.1. NCBI lineage: Eukaryota > Viridiplantae > Streptophyta > Magnoliopsida > Rosales > Rosaceae > Fragaria > Fragaria nilgerrensis. The sequence goes on from CM020983.1 coordinate 1,057,609, forward strand.
CATTTATTTTGTTTCAACTTCTGCCGTTTACACTCCATTTGGAATAGTATCCTTCTGTTAATGTCAGTCATCATCATAACATTTCATCAATATTTTTTCTGCATTTATTTTGTTTCAACTTCTGCCGTTTACACTCCATTTGGAATAGTATCCTTCTCCCTAGAAGAGAGATCATAATGTATTACTAGAGGCATGTTGGCTACATGTTTGATTAGTACTATGTCTTGCCCTAAATTTTCGCTCGAACGGAAGTAAGGAACACTGAAACTGCTGAATTCATAGGTGTTACACCATGGTTCACTCCAGAAAACGCCTCCGTGCACCCTAGCATCATACCGTTCTCTTCATGGGGTATATTTCATGAAGCAGCTAGATCAACTGTAATGCACCCTTTTCAGTACTAATACCAAAGTACAATGACTAGAAACATAAGTGTATCCCTCCATAGTTTTCTCTTTTTGTTTAATCAGTGGAATTTTTGACAATTCCATCTTGTAATCAGGTCTACAGCTTTGGGTTTCTATTGTAGAGCGCTTAATCTTCAATGTTCTTCCACCATGGGAGGATAGTGACCTCTTTTATAATTATGTTTCTTTCGTGCATCAAATTGTAATCAAAGTAAGGTCTACACACTATTTCCTGATTCATGTAATCCTCCCTATGCATTTCTTGTAAGAATCAAAAACCTCTTAATTACCCATTAATGTTAAGATCCTGAACTATCCAAAATCATAACATAACCATCCTGAAATTTATTGGTGCTCGTTCATTTTTCCAGCATGCAGATTAAATGATTATGACTGGCAAACTAACTGTTAGAAAGCTTCATCTACTTTTTAGTAATTCTAGACTCATGCATATGTGCAAGCAGATAGAAATTGGCATCAAATTCTCTTCTTTGAATGGCAATGGCATGTCTCATTTATGTAATGTTCTGAGACAATTTGCTCCACAAGTTGATTTTGCATTTGCTTTATTTTTGTGCAGGTTTGTAGGGGAACTGCTGTGATGCTTGTGTCGCCAACAGATGGTACAGATGAGATTGCTAACCCCTTTAGCCAGCCAGATGGTGCCTAAGATGGAGGAACTTGCTTTGCGCTGTTTTTAAGAAACCATGATAGTGGTATTTATGATGTGTTAGGCCTTAAATTTGTCATGCTCATTCTTATGATATGACCCAAGTTCTGCTGATGAAACTCAATAGCTGCCCCTATCCACATTTGCGCACTTTGTAAAATCCCCTCGACTTTGATTCAACCTTGGTTTAAATTTGTCTGTTTTGCTGCACTTGTTTACAAAATGAAGAGCTATGGTTCTGCCTGGAGTACCCTTTCCTCACAGAAAAAAGGGAAAGAAATATGTGCATCTTTTGTAGCTTTGCCCTAATTTGGCAAATGGCCATCGTAAAATTATGAATTCAGTGCGCTGGCACACCAATGCAAAATTCATGGTCTAAAAGGAATCGTTTGCACTGAATCAAAATTAATCATTTTGGTCCAATAAAGTTTTCTACATCATTTTTCCATTCAATAGAGAAAAGCTGATTAACTTTAGATTTTTTATAATGCTCATTTTGCTCCACTCCACTTGAAGAAAGGGGAATTTGAATGGGGTCGATATTATGAAAGGACAACTTGAATGGGGTCGATGTTTTGGTGATTAATTTCCAGAATTTTTTCATTCACATTTTTTTTGGGGTTAGGTTGCATTGTTATTGCGGTTTCAGGTTGCAAAGTAATTGTCCAACAAAAGCTAGCCAATAAATGGTTCTTGAAGGTATTATCTTTAGAATAAATTGTGGAACCATATAACTTTGGGATGTTTTGACAGCCATTTGGTAGTATTGAAAATTTGATGTATGGCTGTATGGTGGCCACTTTTGTTGATGGCTATTTTGATGTGTTGTCTCCCGATCAAATATACATTTTCTTGACTAAGCATAGATTTCAATTTCTCAAATCTAATACGGTGGTTCTTTCCTTTGTTTTGTGAATTAGCAGTTGAAAGTCTCAAATTTAATTTTAATCTACATTTTATGTTATAGCTTATTCGGCGCACTCCATACGCTCTTGAATACTGAACATTTACTTAAAATACTACGCGGATTGTAGCATATACAAGGTTTTGCCTTACTAGAGTTCAAAATAAACATAAGAGAAAATTTTAAGATTTATCATTTTAAATAATAAATTAGTCGCAAGAAGAGCGAAAATGTTGGTCTACTCCTACGTTTTTTGTTACGAGTCTATCATGCTTCCAATGTTATATATAGTGGTGTATGTGGAGTTTTTGTTTCAGAATGAGTCTTTCGTATGTAGTGTGACTTGATATCTTCGATTTGTCGTAAATGTAAGACTAATATTTGTGTGATCATTAATAGTTGATGATCCTTGCACCGTAACTAGAGTTGTGCTTAGGCCATTGAAGGTTCACTGATTTGATTAACTGGTTAGAGATTTAGTCTATATTTAGGCAATTGTGTTGAACGGGAGAGTTTTTCCATCAAGAAAGTTGCATTTGAGAGAAGATTAGAAATTTTTGCTTTAGAACCAGTAGATATTTTCTTGTTGGGTTTGAAATTTAGACCAAAAGATGCATGAGTTTGGACTAGTATTCCAAATTCACCCCACACCATCAAAAGAAAAGTATAAAATTGCCATACACACGAGTACAGATAAATGACCCTAATTGTTTGAAGAGGGAAATGACAAGGCTTTGCATTGTGGCTTGATGTATGTTATTGAAAAGCAAATGAGGCTAATTACAGGACAAGTTAGGAGTCGGCAACTTCAACTCGACCTATGATCACGACAACTAGAAACAGGTTCCATGATTGTCATCATCCACTCGTATTTAAGTTGACAAGAACACATACCAAGACTGATCAACCCTAAAGCCTAAACTTTAAACTAAACCTGCTAGTTTCATGTAAAATTACCTATTATTGGCTAGACGTAGTACCAATCTTGATATTCTCCACATTACCTGGTTATGTACACAATGAATGAAATGTCAACCGATCGATACATCGAGTATATATCCCTATTTTACTTATTATCTTTTATCAAATAGGTAAATGTTTATCGATCACATGTGTTCTATCTCATCTAATATATTGTCCACGTATAGCTTAATTATCAACTTGAAGTCAATGAAAGTGTTTGAACATGTGGAGTGTCTTCTCGTACTAAAAAATGAAATATTGCAATTTACCGATGTAAACTTCTTCACCATTATATTATATTATAATACTCAAAATTATTAACATTTCATATTTAAAAGTTAGTCATCACAGCTCCCATGCCTGTACCTGAGGTGAGGCTGAAGAGGCAACCGCATCAGGCACCAAATTTTTCCTTATATGTGTATATGTATAGACATTTTCATATAAACCCTAAATTTTTCATTTTTTTATCTGTTTTTCTCGTCTATTCTTCTCATCTATCCATTCATCTGAAGTTAATTTATTTTTGTCCATAGTTATTTTCTTCATTACTCATAGCTACAAAATTCGGAGAGATTGGCCAATTTTTTTATGGTTAATTTGTTGTCTTAATTTTTTTCTTGTATAATCATAAGACATTATTTTTAAAACTCGCTGTGACAGCTTCAAAATTTCAATACACATCGGCAAAAATACATCCACAATTTTCGACTCCAAATTTTCAACGTAATCAGTTTTTCTTTAAAAATAGAAAAAATAATTTTCGTATGTAGTCACTGCATTACCCAGAACAAATCGAGAAAGAAAACAAGAAAAAAAAAAAGAACCGCATTCCATTTTTCTTGTTTGGGTTACTTTTTTAAGTGTGTTCGCTTTCTTTCTGACAGCTTTTCATGTCTCTCAAGGGTCACAAACCAGGAGGAGGGACCTACCACAATGTGGCCCCCCCAGCCTCCCTTCACGCACTGATCCGCGCCGTCTGTTCTCACCACCCACCAGCACTCAATCTCTACCGTCCGATCTCCCGCTTTTAATAATGAAAAAGAGAAACTAATTATCAGACACGCAAGTGTTCCCTTCACCACCACTTTACAGCTTTTCCAGAGTCTTTCCTGTCATGCCGTGGACAAGTGTCGCCATCCTATTCGGCCTCCTACTTTACGAGAGAGAGACACCAACTTCTCGTCCCGTCATATCGCGAGAAACTCAATAATTGAAAACGTCCCATTCCGTGGGCCCCGGAAACCTTCCCCAACCGATTTACCAGTTGAAATTCGCTAAATGACGAAAAACACCCTGTCCCTTCACAAGAATTGCATACGAATATGGAAAAGGAAAACAAGAAAAAGGTGAAGCAAGAACAACCAACACGTCGAATATCATCATCATCGTCATCGTAAATCACAATAATTTATCATTTCCAAACAAATAACAACACACCAAAAAATTAAAATTTAACAAAAAATAGTAGTAATAATCCATGATCGAGAGAGATTTTGAGTTTCTTTCAAGCAATAACGAAGCCGAAGTCATCTCTCTCTTCTGCTCTAAACGATCGCCCGGTGATCTCCGGGGAAGAGACACCACGAACAACCGAGCACTAATTCCTCTCTGTTTCTTTTTTTATCGAGGAATTTCTAGAATTTTGATGCATGTTTTTTTTTTTCAGTTTCTACAAATGTTTAAATATGAAAATCAAACCCTGACGATCTTGGCGGCCTTGACCACGGGGTTTTCTCTGGCTATGGCCTCGCGACCGGCGGCCTTGTAGTCGTAGCTACACACGTGCCGATCCGAGTACCGGTGCTCTGAGCAGAACAGCTCCCCGCACCGGCACCGGAATCCGGTCAACCCGACCTTTCTCCGGCATCCGGAGCACCGGTTGACCACGCGCCTCATCGACGACTCCTCCGATCTCGTGCTCTCCGCCGACGCGGCCGCTTTACGGATGGTTTCGGAGGGAGGAGCGTCGAAGCGAAACGAGCTGGATCTCGGGACCTTCTCGCCGGAGAACTTGAAAACCGCGGTGGTTGTTGATGATGTTGTTGCGGTGGCGACGGTTGTAGGCGTGGAGGTGGTGGCGTTGAAGCACTTCTGGCACATGTTGTTGGTGGCGGGATTGCCTGTGACGCCGCAGTTGTTGACGCAGTGCGTTAGGGTATCTGGAACCTTGAACTCCGTCTCCTCCTTCTCTGTCCTCTGAGCCATTTCTTCCGGATAGAGATTCCGACGAGCTCGATATATCGATCTCTAGCTTTCTCTCTATAATAATATTTGTATGAACGTAGTAAATCTCTCCGATGGAGGAGAGAGAGAGAGAGAGAGAAAGCGGAGGTTGAGGTTTTGTGGTAGAATAATTTAGAGAGAGAGAGAGAGAGAGAGAGAGAGACGAGAGAGGGAGAGAAGAGAGGACGAGAGAAGGTTTGAGGATTGAGGTTTGGCGAAGGAGGGAGACAACAGAAATGGGGGATATGAAGGAGATCGAGTCTCTCAAAAGTCGGCAATGTGCGAGTTGATGGAAAATATGGGCCTCATAGAAACGCGTATAAACCAATTTTTTTTTTGTACTTATTGTTTTACCGAAATAACCTTCTTCCCTGCTGCAGCTGCTGCTTTGTTTTTTTGTTCTAGATTGGTACTGACGTGGTGATCCGTCATTATTGAGAAAAAAAAAAAAAAAAGGTCGGTTTTATTTTTCTTAAGGTTCGGCGGGGTCCGCCGCTTTTTACCACATGCAGAAGCCGTCGGATTGATTCCATTGGTTGCCCTATAATAAACTACGAGCGCTGCCGCGGGTTTACAAACTCGTCGTGCGTCTCCGATTGGGCAGAAGCTCGTATTGGACCCACCATTTTATTGCATTCTCCACATTTAATCCGGAAATGTATTCTTTTCTCAAAAAAGAAAAAAAATCCGAAATGTATTCTAGTACAGATTCGGTAAATTAGGACCTAGGAGAGATCAAAATCACTCGAATTAGTAGGTCATATCGCAATGTGCTCTTTTTGGAATATAATGAATCATCGATGAGGCAAGTATGTAGACTATTATTTTTGTCTCTCTAAATAACTAATAGGTATAAAGCTAGAGAATAGAACGAACCCTCCACTGCACGTCCTCGTGGCGTCAGCGGTGGACGAGTTAGAGTGAATCTAAGTTCCTTGGCTGGCTACTTGGTTCTTTGTCACCAAGGCATGTAAACCCTAAAAATAGGAGTCATTACTTTCGCACACAAAAACAAAACAAAAAACAAATATCTCTGTTTATATATTTATATTGATGTAAAAGCCTTCTTCTTTTTTTTTTTGAAGAATGTAAAAGGCTAATGTAATTTCAAATATCAACTTTAAACATAGCATTTGATTGATAAGTAAGAAACACTACTAGTCATTGTTACTAGTGCTATAAAGCTGCTATACAATTTATAGTGATGATTTATGATTTACCCTAAAGTTATCACACATAAAGAACGCTTTAAAAGCAATTTGTCACTTCAATTTTCCTTTAGATTACCCTAACTTCAAATAAAAGCTGCCTCAAGGATGCCTAGACAATTTCGTATGGCATCTTTTTCTATTAATTGTCACATAGAGTATGCAGTGTATAAGATTTTTTTATTTTTTTTAGATCAGATAATTGAGCGTATAAGATTCTTAATCCGTCCAGAAAATAAAATAAAATACAAAGAAAAACAAAAATTGAATTTCTTGTGTTTCTGTTTTTTTATTTTCTACCAACTTTTAAAAATAACAACCAGGAGTCCTGGGCCACATGATGTAAGTAATTTTGTTTGTTATGGACATCATGAAATTAATCACCAAATTAGGGAAGAATTAGAAAGAGAGGGATATTTTTGTGTCATGGGTGTCATCCACTGAGAAGCTGATATTATTTTTCGATCGATGCAAATATTTTATTTGGTTTATTGATTGTGTAGGCGCGTGTTGCATTGCATGGGATCCGAGAAGACAGACAAGTGGAAGGGCAAAATGGGAAATGGCGACACAGACAAGGGCAATTTCTCGCGTCCCGGCCCCCAGCAATATATAAATAGCAAGCCGCCCCATCTGACCGCTTTCGCTTTCTTTCTGTTCTCGTCCGTCCGACGCCACACGCGTCTGCTTCCCTCTCGGTTTCCATACGCGCCACTTCCGACCTAAATTCATACGTAATTTCATTTTCACCTATTTTCCCAGGTTTACTTCTACGCATGCGTTGACTTCGATATTTAGAGCCTACAGATTGATACATTTCTACAATTTTCTAGTACGATTACATCTCTGTGCAAAATGCCAATATATATATATATATTATGTTTAAGAAGTTACATTAGTATATATACTCTATATAGTGGGTTGAGATGATAGACGATGAACAATATCTTCAATGTGCTATGTTCAGAATTTTGATGCAAAGTCAGACTCGACTTCCTATAGTTATGAGTCACAAAAAAGACTCATATTCTATCACCATAATTTTATTTTTATTTTTCTGTTTAGATTGAAAAATATCCTAAGCATGTGGGTCCTTGATAAATAAACAATGCATTATGTTCCTACCTGGAGTTTCTGGAATTTTCCCACTTGGTTTATGGTAGTATTACCCGCTTCTGAGTGGCAAGTTCTATTCTGTCAAAAGTCATAACTAGATCCATGCCTCATCATTTGGCCTTTCGGTCCTAGCCCGCCCTATCCTCTAGGGTAGAAGCCCTATCCGGCCCTCCATTAGGGCGGACCGGCCTTAGCCTTTCTCAAATAGAGTAGGGTAAGAGTTGAGCAAATGAAACACGGCTCTACCCTATTAAGCCTTTTAGGGCCAAGCTCGGCCCTACCCTAAAAGCTTGCCCCTAAGGCCCTAATAATTATATATTTTTTTAATTTTTTTAATATGTCTCTTATTTTTTAGATCAATACAACTAATATTCTTTCTTGTAATTGGTTTTGTAAGTTTTATTTCTTTGATTTCTTTTTGCTTTGTTAAACAATTATTGAATTTTGATGATTTAGAGAGATAGTTCATAAGATATATAAATATAACCACTTAAATTAATATTTATTGATACATGTTCAAAGTTAAATATAATGTATATGCATGTATTTTAAATATGACTAAAAAATAATGTATTACATATAATTACATATAAGTGATATAATCATTGAGAAAATTTTGAGAAAAAAATTAAAACTAGCCATTTTCGACCATATTTAAAAGACCGGCCCTACCCGGCCATTTTAGCCCTAACGAAATGGGCCTTTAGGGTGGGTAATGATTTATATTTTCAAGCCTCAGCCCTACTCTACATGGCTCTAAGTTTTGTTGACTAAGTCAAAGCCCTACCCGGCTCTACCCTAACCCTAAAATTTAGGATAGGGCCGGCCCTAGCCCTGCCCATGATGAGGCCTAACTAGATCTAATGAAGTTGGTCTAATAAAAACATGCTAGACTTAAAATGAGACCTCCGTTGATAGTTGAACCCTAGTTTGTAAAAAACATCTATTATGACTTATAGTACTCCACATTGGACTTACTTAGCCACTATCCTAATACTGCGTAGCCCGGCATACAATTCTCAGAAGTCATGACACCAAGATCCAAGGTAAAAAAAAAAAAAAAAAAATAAATAAATAAAAATAAAAATTGTTCTTATTTTCAGAGAAAATTCTAAGTCCATTTCGGGAGCACAGTGACGGCGTCTAAAGGAGATGAGATAACAAGAAAGTCAAACACGGTAAGACGGACGGCTGAGATCGAAAATTACACGGTGTTCCTGCAAGTGGGGCAAAAGCGTCGGTCACAGATGACCCATGGGCCATGCCCACCCTGGCGCTTGAGGACCCTCATCTTCCATTATATTATGAAATCCTATGATTAATTTTTTTGTTTTATTGAGGTACTGAACATGTGTGAGAAATGCAACTCCAGGTCTGGAGTCCAAGCCTCAATTTGGCATTGCTCATTATGTACAAAGCTGCTTAATTTACAACTTTGTACATAATTTACAACTTTAATAGTACAATATATAGTGTAAAATGTTAAATAAAGCCGCTTATCCCAAGCTCGGCCGGAGTCCGAAAATGAATCTCCAAATTCGTATTTGCAACGGCAAATAAGCCGATCATGAATGGCCTGGGAAACGGTTCGCTAGAACGGTCTATAACTCTAGTAGTTTTGTGTCATGTGAGAACTTGAATAAACCGTTACACACATAACACTTGGAATCTGTTGCTATCAGAAGCAAAGAGGCAAGGTGCTTAAATCAAAACATAACCATCAAACTTAACAAGCAAGCAAATTATCCATAAACACAGCCAAGCGGAGAGCCTCACAGCTCTTGCTGAAAGCAGGGATTATAACACACACATTGTTCCTGTCATTATGAAACATGCCCGAGACAGCTTCCAATCATCTATAACACAGAATAACAACAATAACTTAATAGACGCAGAGGTCACAAGGATGGAAATCAGAGCATGGTGTGCAATAATACATCATAGAGGAATGCTCCTTCAGAGGCCGCTTGTTCATATTTTATCCAGCTTTTCAGCCTTGACAACAGGGTTGGCTTTTGCTATAGCATCCTGCGCAGCAGCTCGATAATCATATTGACAGTCATGTTTATCAGAGTAGCGATGAACTGCACAGAATAGATGTCCACATCGGCAATTGAACCCAGTCAGACCAACACGTTTCCTGCAAGTGTTGCACCGGGTGGGAGTCTCTTTCACCTTCTCCTCATTGTTTGGAGGCGGAGTACTGGATGCCTCTGTTGTGATAAGAGGCAAATATGGCGAACCAGCTTGGACATCTAAAGTCACAGCAGGCTTCTTTCCCCAGTTATTGGGAGTGGCATTCACAGCACTTTCAATGGACACTGCAGCAACTTTGGCCTGTTCTCGCTTCAGTACCAAGTCCTTGTGGCATTTGGAACACAAGTTCATGGTAGCTGCACTTCCAAAGAATCCACAGTTATTGGCACAAAGTTTGGGAGCTTCTGGAGGCGCTTGGCATCCTGTCTCGTTGTGCTCCATCCTCTTGAAATATTCCTGCACTAAAATCCTCTCAGTTTTGCAATAAGGCAACCAAAGGCAGAAACAAAAAACTAATACTAATACAAACGAGCAATCCAATGTGTAGTAGAGTCAGTTACATGTTTTACAAAAGAGCAAGAGATAGCATCATATCTCAAGAGAAAATGATTTTTTAACTACAACTGTGACAGTGCCATGCAGACATCATCCTAACAATTACCTATATTCAGCTTCCCTCAACTCAATTCAGCCATTCATCAAGGAGATATAGAAAATATACAAATAAGATGTATTAGAAGTGTCCGTGGAAAGAGGTAGAAAGGTGGGAGAAATTATGGCAAAACGAGAATGGAAGTAACGGGAACCAACAAACGAACCAAAAAAAAAAAATCATTCTGGTTTCTGGTTTTTTGTTTTCCGCATTTCTTCATTACATTTTCTCCCATCTGAATAACCAAAATGAAGAACTCTAAAACTGATAGACTAGTGAAGGAGTTGGTTTTCTTGGTTTCGTAGAATATGAAATCACAGTCAACAATGACAAAGACCTGGATATGGTTCTCTTCCCATTTAAAGATCTATGCAGATGGTGAACCGCACTGAAAAATACGTTCATGAAGAGAAAAATGGCTTTTCTGCCTTTTCTTATTGCTATGTTCCGAAGATAGATGACAAATTCTTGTTCGCCCTTTGCTTTCTTCATTGGTAATAAAGGGCGTGATCAACTGTAAAGGGACTCGGTATTTCAAGCATACACTCTCACGACACACATAAAAAGACTGAGAGAAAGAATGAAAATATGCTGGCAAATCAGATCATAGGAAATACAGCTACAACACTTATGCTGTTCAAAACAACACAAACAGTAAAACCATTACAACGATCATTCCATCTTTTAAGGAAATTCCTTTTAATAAAAAGAACTCAGAAAATATGAAATACCATCCAGCGACTACCTACGAATTTCAAGTATCCATAAATAACATGTACCTCACCATAATACATGACACGTTTTGACGGATACGAGAAGAACACTGACACGGAATAAAATGGTCCTACTCCTATACAGGCATATAATAAGTATAGGGGCAGTCATATCCAACACCAATAACTCATCAAACAGAAGTATAATGTCTTCTGGTCAGGTAGCTAATAACTGAATGGTAAAATGTTGTAGCCAATATCCTTCATATTGAAGATGATATAATTTGTAAAGGTGGAGGTTTAGCTTAGAGTAAACAGGCAGCCCCATTAAGAAAGATTAAATAGGGAGGATTCCCTAGAATAGAAAAGAAAAACAAGCACTCTGCCATTTGCGGACAGTAATATCATATATAATAGTAAATACTAGCTCTATTGAATGCCTAGGTTGCGCATCTTAAGATCTATAAAGCAGCTTAAGCCTGTTCATGGTTATTTGAATGCAACAAGCATCAGTAAACAGTAAAGCTTCCAGCTAGAGTTGATGGTCAGTATACAAATGAAATATATATTCACCAGCTGTGTTCTTCTATACTATAAATACAATCAGTAAAACAATGATAAAGATTCAAGCACATACATTTAGCTCAACATTGAAGAAGATAACTTGATTTCAGCATACACCAGTTAAGAGATTGGAGTATACACCAAGTTAATAGAAAATTCTCCTTCTGCCATATAATTTACAATACCTACCTAATAAAGGAGAATCAAACATCAGAAGAAAATATAAGTAAATAATAGAAATGTAGAATACAATCATCAACTCAAAGTACCAAATTTAAGGAAGATGACTTTAACCTATACTTCAATCATCTGCCATGCTGACATGATCGTAAATGCGGACTTAATGCTCAGCTAAACTCATTTCAGCATAGGGATTAACTTGGCTCACTAACCTTGTGCCACTCTGGTATGATTAAAGTTTAGATTAAAGTTTTTCTTTTAGCAAAGGAGATGGAAATATAGGATTCTGTGAGCAAAGAGGGATAAGGTGGGGAGAAATGATGGAGGACGATGACTGAGGAAGGTGAAAGGGAGGAAAAACACATGAAAGAGAATCAGGAAAAACAGAAAAGTTCTGAGTTTTTTTTCATGTCTCATTTCTCCCCAATGTTTTTTCTCCTTGTCGAAATATGAGAACCAAGGACATAATGTCACCAAACCCTGGCCTTATATATTTAGGTTTGGTTTCCCGGTTTCAGATAATATTAAACCACGAAGATCAACAATCACAAAACACCTTTCCACTTTTATATAAATTTTCTGGGCTTATTCAGAAAGAAATTGTTTCCCTGAGAACTCATGTACAATCGCCTTATAGGTGATTCAACAAACCAATAAACCAAATAAGACAACATCTCAATACAATAACTGACATTACACTAACAGAGTTTCTTTACCATTACATTAGGGATAACCTCGTAGCAGAGCAAAGGTATAATACTTGCAGTCTTCCCATATTGCCTGGAGAGATTCCCTTAAATATAATATAAGAGATCAACTTTTGTGATTGCCTACACATCTATACCTCAAGATCTAGCTCAATATGTGATGTAAGTATACAGGGATTAACATAAATTTTCCCTCTTGCCATGGAATATTCATAATACTACAAAATAAAGGAGAATTCAACATCAGAAGAAAACATAAGGATAAAACCTGAAGACATAACCACTGAAATTTCAGAATCAAGGTTGCATCCCTTCTCGATGCAAGGCTAGAAATGACATAGATCAAATTATCAATAGTTTAACAAGGGCAACGAACAATTCCAATTCAGGTTGGTTATACTAAACTAATCAGTATAGATTCATTCTCATCAACAAACTAGCACATTAATAAGTACATAAGAACAACAGCAGTATCGTCAACTCTTGCTAATCATCATCATCATCATGGCTAATGAAACAAACCAAATAGCTGAAAAACTCATCAAAGTTATAAGCTTCACAAATCACTCTAAATCTTTAAAAAAAAAAAAAAAAAAAAAAACTATGTATCACTAAACTGCATAAACTTTTATACTTTGTTAGTTATTATCATCATCATCTTGAACCAAACAAGTTATAGATGAAAAGACGCAAAACCCAGAAGAAGAACAGCAACAGAATACCAATCTATACATGACTCACCTGCTCGCAGAATACCAAGCTCTGAAATTCGCTCCCCTATAAAATGAACAAACGAAATAAATATATAATTCCGAAAACCAAACACCCAGAAAAGAGAGAGAAAGAGAGAGAGGAGATACGAACCCTAAAGCGAGGCGAACAGGAAATGGAAAAAGGTGTCAGAGAGATAGAGAAGTCGGAGCCAGAACCCAGAAGTTGCAGCTGGGAATTTATACGGAGGACGAGACTGGGTAAGTATTATCGGTGTGTAACCGACCTCATCAGCGACGCCACGTTTCTAATTATTGTTGGCTAAATTGACGCCTCACCAATCAGGCACGAGAATCCATTCGAGTCTACTGGAATTTGTTGTAGCGGATCCTGGCTGGAATACAAGTTACGTGCGTGGTTTTGTGTCAGCTTTTTAGTTTTATTATTATTATATTAGGTGGGTGTAAAATGATAAAACCTGAAAGGCATGGGAGTCCTGGATGGTTTTACCCAGTTTGGTAAAAACCGATCTGACACAAGGGTACCAAGTACCACTGTACCAGGCACAAATGGTACCACTGTCGGGACCATATACCGCGAGAACCAGGCGAAAGTGGCTAGGGCTGTTTTTTTAAAACCGAAACCCGAAAACCGGACCGGTTTGACCCAAACCGACCCGATCGGGTCGGATTTTGACACAGAAAACAGCGGGTCGGTTAAACCGGACCGATTTTGAAAGTTCGGATCGGGCCGGGTTTCGTCTGCAACGACCCGATCCGGACCGTAAACCCGAACTTAAAATTTCTGAGGCTACGTGTCGCAAATCCGATGCAGCATATAAAGCCTAAAAAACCCTAATGGCCTAATCCGTCGCCTCTCTCACTCTCAATCTCTCATTCACTCGCCTCTCAGCCCTCTCTCTCTCAGTCTTTGAATCAAACCCAGATAAATCCATCAGTCAATCACTCTCAGTCTTTCTCATGGATTCGTCTTTGGGAAACACAGTCGAAACATAATCAGAAAGCTTCGAACTCGAATCCAATTCGAATTCAAATTCAGAGGATCAAGATGTGAAATCGATGGAGGTTGATTCTAAATCTGCTCCAGCTGAAAATTCCCTCATCCCTGCAACAAAAGAACCAACTGCAGCAACTCCATCTCCATCTACCATGACATCCCTGCCACCGAAACCCTAAAAGAGATCGAGAAAGAGTTCGTCTGCTGCGTCTTCATCAGGGTCAAGAGAGCGTTCAATGGTATGGGAGCATTACGAGAAGTTTGAGCGGCCGGTGTATGAGTACAAAGATGGGAAAAAGGTCTTGGTTCGTAATGAGCCGCGCGCCAAATGTAAGTACTGCTCAAAGACCTTGCTTGCAATACTTATGATAATGGTACAAGTAGTCTGAAAAGACATATTGAGAATGTGTGTAAGAGATATTCGGGTATGGCAGATTTATGATAATTGTGTTTCAAACTTCATGACTTTGTGTTTTAACTTTTAAGACTTTGTGATGACTTTGTGTTTTAAGACTTTGTGAGTTTGTGACTTTGCAAGTTTGCAGCATGTCTTTGTGAGTTTATGATATGTTTATGAAAGTGAATTTGTAGATAGAAAGAAACTGGGCACTGCTGTTCAGTTTTGATTTTTGAACATGAGTGCAGATACCATTTTTTTACAACCCGAAAACCCGAAAACCTGGCCCCGCCTGAAAAAGGCCTGAATTGGTCGGTTTCTAGAGATAAAAAAACCGGCCTGACCCGACCCGAAACTTTCGGGTTCGGGCTCGGTTTTGATTTTTTTTGGCCCGGACCGACCCGAACGCAACCCTAGACGAAACAGAATCGAATGACCCTCGACACAACATTATTGTTCTTGTTCAACAATGAAATGCATTTTTTTTTTAAATATAAGTTTATTTCATTAGTATGAAGAGCCGGCAATCTGTGAATGACTAGGGCAAACCGTACTTACAATAAGATATTCGGCAAGAAAATCCGGGACCTTATTCTAAGCAAAGCAATTAATCATCTATAGGGTCAAACAAGACCTTAGATTATAAGCTAGAGCAAGTTGCACAAAGTACAACACTTGCAAACCACTTTGTGTGGAAAAATTTGGTAGAGGTAAGGCATGAAATACGTTTCGAGTCCCAACTCTCACCAGCTTGTGTCCAACAGGTTTAAGGGACCGCTCCGGTTTCGCACGCTTGCTACGGGTCTGGCTTTATTGAAATACTCTCGTGGACCTCAGTCCGAATAGACTCTCTCCTAATTAAAAAAAAAAAAAACAAAGTAAAAACAAGAAAAAAGATTAGTAGTAAGAGCTTGAGTTGGTGTGGGCTTTATGGACAAAAGGGGGTTATTTGGTTTGTATGAGTCCAAGAAATAAAGGCCCAGAAGCAAGGAAGTTTATCCCCAAACGGCAACAAAGCATTCGGAGGAGGTACTTGTTGCTGCAGACCCTCCTCTCTTTCTCTCTCAAAAACAAAACCCTCGTTTTCTTCCATTTCAGGATTCAACCTAATTCCCTCCCGGGGTTTCCTATGCAAATCCCAACAACCGCCCTTCTCCGTTGGACCCTATTAATCGCCGGCTTCTTCTTCTTCTAGGGTTTTTGCTTCCGCAATGGGCAGCGTCGATCGAGCCGATGATCGGACCTTCAAGGTTAATCTCACCGCGATTCTCTTCTTAAGCTCCGCGACAGCGTCGGCGAGAAGCTTAAGGAGTTCATGGGCGATTACACCGACGACACTCTTGTGGTACTCTCTTCGATTTCATCTTCTTGTTTCGATTTTCATCCCATTTAAGCCAGGCAATAGAGATTGTAGATATGTTTTCGATTTTTACTAGCTTCATTTAGTTACTTACTTACTTCAGTTAAGATCGTCGAATGCTCTTTGGGATTCTTCACATAATTTATGCCCTTTATTTTTTAAAATGTGATCTCCATAGTACGAGAATGGTGACTATCTTTATAGGTTTAGATGTACAAGTGCATTGCTTGGACCTTCAAGAGCATTCTTATATGTTGCTGATGTCTCTGGTGGACTATAGGCGGTTAATTAGGGCATGATAGTGGGTGTGTGAGAGTTGTAGAGGGGTTTCGCCTTAATATGTACCTCCTGAATATTTGCTCATACGATAACTACTGCAAGATACTTAAACATGAACATGAAGGTTGGAACTGTGCCCTGGACACACATTTGTTCTCATGTTGAGTAGTTCTGTAATCTTATTCCTGCAGTATCTTTTGCTGCCTTAATTATCGTGTAAAAATATTCCAAGTTATTTATGTGGTGCAATTCAACTCTTAATGTATAAAGTGTAAACCCTCTTACTCTGAAGTTGCATTTTGTATAAACCCATTGCTTCCTGTTCCTTTTGTTCTTTCGATACATTTCCTTACTCATATTACTGCACTCTTAGTCTTCTTTTGTTCTTTCTAGTTTAATTTCCCATCTTTCATTGCAGGAGTATGTCATAGTCCTTTTGAAGAATGGCAGATGTAAAGAAGAAGCGAAGAATGAGCTGAATGTCTTTTTAGGGGATGACAGTGATTCTTTTGTTTCTTGGTAATTCCTTGTCTTCTTTATAGAGCAAAGTTATGTCCATGGACAATGGAGGTTTACAAACCTCACTCTGTTAACATGCTCTAGACTACTCTTGACTTTTGTGAAATTTCTACCAACAGGTTGTGGGATCATCTGGCTTCAAATACCGATTTGCATATACAACCTCAGGATTCTTATATGGAAGATGCAAATAAAAGGAAATCCGCATCAGAGGATGAAACTGGAAAAATTGATTCTCATCATTTGAGTTCTGCGCCAGACAAAGTTAAGTCTAACAAATCATCTAGAAGCCGGCACAACAGAGAATGGAGAGGACTAGCCAGGGATGCAGCTGAACCCCCTCCTTTTCTAAGCTCTGAGCTTGGAAATGTTCAAGTTGAGACAAAAGTTCATAGCAAGGTCAGTCGTGCCAAATCTCCTTCGCTGCAACCTGCAGCTCAGAGGAAAAGAGTTCGGCCTGATGAGCGGCATCATTCAAAGGTTTGAATCTGTAAATTTCTGTTTTATGCTGGGGTAATTTTGAGTAAACTTTATTAATCTGATGTGTGGAGCTTGCGTCTGATTTCACTTAGGTGATATATAATTCATGTTATCTTTACGAGTTATTCAGTATGGTCTGAATAACCTGGTTATTATATTTAGTCATGATTAGCTTATACAGATTTTGTAATTGAACTGTGTATGCGAGTGTCAGTGTGTGTCTATATATATATTTTAATTTTTTTCTATCTCTACTACTATAAAGCGAGGGGTTTTGAAATTCACCAAATTATGTTCTACCAAAATTACCCTCATTGTATTTAGTTGAAACAATCAAGTTAAAAGGTTAGTATAATAAAAAACAAAAACAAAATAAAAATAGGAGTAGATAATTATGGAAAGTGGATGTGGAAAGTTGAGATTTATAACTGCAATAAGAAACTCCCCAGTCCCCACTACGCATGCACGTACTAACTTCACGAAAAGAGAAAACAGCTACAAATAAGAAAGAAAAAAAACACCTATTAACAACGTCTTCTACACACGAGTTTCGCGGGTATAAAGGCTAGTATATTTTAATTAGGAGTATTCATTTTGATATGAATCACATCTGTGAGTTTAGGACATTAGAAGTATGGTCTAATCAGTGCTCCATTCATCATGTTTTCAACGGAAGTTCATACAGTGTATTTTCACCCTTCTTACATGTTAAATCCTGCACTATCTTTAATTGTCACTGAACGTTATTGTGTACGAGGTTTTATATGTTAACAAGTTGATACTCTGCATCGATTTGCATACTTTTTGTGCAAGAGGGCATTATTAGGTTGGTCCTCTGTTTTCAATTCTGCCAATTGATACTCTTGTGTATCACGTTTACCATTGTGGTCATTTTTGTAAATGTGGTGTTGAATCGTGCATCTGAGGAATTGGATAGAGATGTATCATGTGAATGAATTCGGCTAGTGGTAAAAGCATAGGTGACAGGTTAGCTAAAGGCTTAAAACGCAGGGAGCATTACTTGCACAATTTATCACCATAAGAATTTTGTGGACTAAATTGACTTGATATAAAACACAACAAACCTTTTGGTGTATCACGGAGACCCAAAAGGTAGTTAATTTTCGTTTGGTTTGAGTCTATGCTTCCTCTGCCTACCTGCTCTATAAGAGAGATTTAGCCATAGTTAAGGTTTCACCTTGTTTAATGTAGAACTTCGAATTAATGCACTTCAATTATTATCCAACTTCGTTTATTCAATTTTCAATTTTTGACAGAGGGAGGTAGCTTCTCAAGTGAATATCGATGCCCCTCGTCGGCTACTCCAATTTGCTGTTCGTGATGCTCTGACGACTTCCAGGCAATCCAATTCAACAACAGAGCCTACCTTAAAGCGTCTCCGTTCTGTGGTTTCTACATCCACTGGTGACTCATCATTGGTTGATCCTCCTCGGCGACTTCAGTCTGTTGCGAGAGTGCCAATTCCATGGCAACAGTAATGAGAGCTGTTGCAGAGGCTGCTGAAGATGTAACAAGAGTTAAATCTTCAGGAAGTGTGTTTGACCGACTTGGTCGTGGTATGGATGTCTCTGAGACCAGTGGGCCACTTGCATCGTTTAGAGAAGCTGCTACTGAGGATGTTGATTATGAAGAAATTCATGAACACACCCGATCAACATATCTGCAAAGAAGTCAATACAGTAGGCAGTATGCTGGGAACTCTATGTTAGACAGTGAAACTGGCTTGCCTTCTGATTCTGTTTCAGACAATGAAGGATTTGATGATGTCAATGTTAAGCGTCATAGAGTCGCTGATGTTTCTCAAACTGGGACATCTGTTGGAAACAAAGGTGACAGTTCACTGATGGTGCAGTACAGTGTAGCTAAGAACGGTGATGATCTAAGGCGGATATCAACTAACAAAGATCAGGGTCAACCTACTGCTCCTGCAAATAATTCTCATAAAATCGTGAACATATCCGTGAATGTCAATACTTGGAAACCACCCCATTATCAGGAGCCAAGAGAGGTAGCTGAGCTGGACGATTGGAAATCTGTACAGGATATTGATGCAGGCGCTCCAAATTCTGATTTGCGTTTAATGAAGGAGAACAGCAACCCTGTGCCAGTTAGTAATGGAAATGTAAGATGCCTGGACCTACATCTACTCAGCTTCTGTTGCTTAATATTTTTTGTACTTGATTACTGACTGGTGTTGAATATGTGGGATTGATGGACAGGCAAATCCTGCAGCAGATTCTCAGAAGGCGCTTTCATCTTCTACTGGTGGGTATTTCAATCTAGTAATTATAGTCAACTATCCTTTTGTATCTCTGCAAATCATTCAATGAGATGATGCTAGCATCCTCTTTTACTCCATCTTTCCTTATTTAGGGCTCCTATTATTTGCAAGCCATCAGACAATTGCTTACCATCTTGATATCAGCAGCATGGATTGATTTTGCTGATGTTATTTTTTTTTCCCCCAGCAGATCGTGCAAGTCTATATGCTGCTGGTCGTCCTTTGGAGGATGCAGATTCCCGAACTATCTTTGTTAGTAATGTAAGAGCTCACCTTCTTGTTCTTCTAGTTTTTGGAGTTTGTGTTGGTTTCTCCAATTTTAAGTGTTAAATATGTTTTTTTTTGTATATACAGGTCCACTTTGCTGCCACGAAAGATAGTCTTTCTAGACATTTTAACAAGTTTGGTGAAGTGCTAAAGGTGGTGATACTTACTGATGCAGCAACTGGACAACCTAGAGGGTAAGATGTTGGTCTGATAATTGTACTTGACTTCCCAGCTACAACCTTTGATTTTATTAGGTGATTACAGATTACTTCTTATTTCTGAATAACGTTTGTTGAGCAGATCGGCTTATGTTGAGTTCATGCGAAAGGAGGCAGCAGACAACGCATTATCTTTGGATGGCACTTCCTTTATGTCACGGATCCTTAAGGTAGTCACATTGTAATTGCATCTTTTCATAGTTAGTTAGAGAGTGATGGCTTCGCAGAAGTCTTAACATATGCATCCTGAAATCAAACCTTAGCAGCATGGATATTCGTTGCATTTTGACACCCCAGCCCCATCCATCAAATATTGGACCATATTGTGAAATCCGTACTTTATTATCTATTTCTGTCTTGATAGTTATTTGGCAAGTCAACCTTTATATATGTATTCATTATCGCAGGTCGTTAAGAGGAGTGCAGCTCACCAAGAAGCAGCAGCCACTGCCATGACATGGCCACGCGGAACCCGTGGTTCTCCATTTTCCACTGCCAGGTTTTCTAGGGCACCATTCCCAAGAGGCATGACTGGTGGATATAGGCCTCGTGCCTTAATCAAACCAGGTGCCAGGAGTATGCAGTGGAAGCGGGATTCTCAAACCACTCCTGGTGAAAGTGGCACTCCAGTCTCTGGCATGGCTGTTCCGTCACCCACAGGTCGTAGTCTCACCTATGTTCGAACAGAGCCAAGCCAGCAGGCAACTAATTCAAAGATCTTAAGAATGTCAGACTTGAAGTTGCGCGATGAATGCTTAATGTTAGTTGGAATCCAGCAAAATGGAGTACATTATTTTTGTATATGGTCGAGAAGTCGAGAACATTGGTACAAGGAAGGTCCAGAGTGGTGAAGGGAAAGGTTTCACCAATCGCAATTTTTTTCCAGTTTATTTTTTGATATGGGGAGTAAAGGAGGTTTAATTCTTCTGCCTGGCATGGGAGAAATGAGGGAATTATTTTGGGCGGAGCCGTCAAGTCCTTGGATGTTTCTTCCGGAGATATACTATTTAGGACAGATTTGTATAGAGCGGGCGGACAGTAGATTTCTTTTTGATGGATATGCACAATAATATCTTTTAATTTGTTTTGTAATTTTTGTACTCGTTGAAAAAAAAAAAAAAAAGATAAAAAGGGGAAAAAGTAAAGATAAGTTGCCTCTGTGCATCAGCATACTATTTGGTTACAGATTCATGCTATTTGGTTACAGATTTAGAGATGTCTGGTGGTAGCCTAGTAGTACACGTTGTCACATTCTCTCCAGGTCTGCTGTTACTCCGGAGCTTATAAAACACTCAAGTAAAATCATGCTGGTGTTTTTCTTTTCATTAGAAAAGGATTAAACACGAGACCAGAACCCTAAAACATTTTTTTCTGAGTAGATGATGTGCGTGTGGACGTGGGATTTATTTTGGTTTATATGAACTTATTTTCTCTAGATAACTTATACGTGTCGCAGCTTCATAGCCATAGCCAGCCTCATGCAGTGAAATTATTGCGCGACTTTTCTGAGAGTTGACTTGACATCAACGGGTCTCGGACGTCACACCGGAGAAATGAAGAACTGGGAACATGAACATTTAGCTGAAGATCCAAGAAAGGAAAACCCTTTCTATCTTCCTTTCATTTGATAGTTTACTTGTGCGAGCTGTTAAGCTGTTTATAGTTTATAGATATGGTGCTGGGAGCAGGGCGGATACAAGTCTAGGGCTGTATAGGCTGCAGCCCAAAAACCTTATGGGTGTACACATGTGTATTAGCCCATTACACTTGAAAAAAAAAAATAAAAAAAATAGAAGGAGGTTTACATCTGTCTGCAGCCTTCAGTCCTTCACTTCGCACACAAACAGAAGGGGTTCTGCATATTCGTCTTCACTTCTTCAGCTATCCACATCGGCGAAATCGCTAAAGAGGTTTAATTCGTTTGCACTTTGCAGCCTTTAGTCCTTCACTTCGCACAGCCTTTAGTCCTAAAGGGTTCTTCACTTCTTCAGCGGTCCACATCGGCGCGCTCTCCTCTCAGCTCGTCTCCTCTTCTTGTTATTCAATCAATTTCAGAGCCAGGTACTAAATCCTTAACACCCAGTCACCCATTCATTGTTTTTTTTTAGCTTTCAATCTTGAATTGAGATTCTCTTGTTTCTCTGTTATGCTTCAATTGAGGGTTTTTCAATTTTTATGCTAAGACAACTTCAACTGAACTTCAATTAACAGAGAAAAATTCCCCTTGTTGTATACAGAATGAATGATGCGAATCCATAGTGGATTAGTGGATTGAGTTTTGCTGTTCTGCAGACTGCCGTGTGCCAAAAGGTGATGACGGATGGTCGGAATAGCAAAAGGTACAAAAATCTGTTCTCATGGTTTACTCCTGGTAGTATTCTATCAAGTGATAGTGTCAATGATAGTCAGATAGGCAGTGGGAGTGGGCCGAGTGGCAGTAGAGATCTGACTGAAAATTCTGTTAATGATATTACTTTGAACTCTTCTCCAGTGGGTTTCTTGATGATTCGATGGTTCTCTACATTGAAAGAGAATATGCTGAGAGCATTGATAACAATTCTGTGATTTCTGAGTTTGAAGTGAGCGGGTCTCGCATAGTACGATTTAGATAGTTTATTGTTGCTTAAAACAGGTTTATGCTTGTTGTTGTTGATTCAAGGGGTTTGGTTTTATGTTCCCCGATGTATGTTATGGTTGAAAATTATAAAGGCGTGAGGATGAGCCTCCACGGGTTCTAAACCTTAAAAAAGAAAATATTGTGCAGATAGAAAATTAAAATGAGCTTAGGTAATTTTCATTCCTGATCCGCCACCGGCTGGGAGAGGACTTTCTGGGGGCATTCCTTCAAGTGCTGCTTGACAGGTTGACTCCTCGGGCGATCATCAACTTTGCAAGCCTACCATGGTATGAGTGTGGACAAGAAGGTCAAGAAACGGAGTTCAACGCTGTCGGCCATCGGAGCTGTGCTGTATGATGCGGAGGAGAAGCAACTTACGAGCGAGGCTGTCAAACTGTGGCTGGATGATCTCAAAGACCTGGCTTATGATGTTGAAGACATCCTAGACAAGTTCTCCATCGAGGTCTTCCGACGCAGAGTCAAGGAGCTGCATGGAGCTGCTACCATAAGTAAGGTACGGAGCCTGATCCCCCAAGCTAAATTCAACTTCCATATGAACTCTAAATCAAGGAGATCACTGATCGACTCCGAGACATATCTGAATGCAAAGAATCGCTTCGTTTGAATGATATTGGCATGTCTAGTAGTTATAATAACAGGGCATGGAAAATGCCACCGAGTTTGTGTAGACCAGATGGACCTGTGATCGGAAGGGACTGGGATAAAAGCCAGATTGTTGGATTTTTGTCCGGGGTCGAGCCTTGTGCCATCAATTTTCATGTTGTGGCCATTCTTGGCATGGCAGGAGTTGGAAAGACAACACTTGCAGGACATGTATTCAACTCAACGACGACGATGATGCCCTGCAACAGTTTGACATTAAGGTATGGGTGTATGTGTCTGATGACTTCAATATTGTGAGTGTGACAAAGGCAATTCTGGAATCAGTCACATCGGAGCATTGTAAGTTGAAGGAGTTCAGTAAAGTCCAGGATAATCTCAGTAAGGAGTTGAAGGGTAAAAGGTTTCTCATTGTGTTGGATGATGATACTTGTGACTACGATATGTGGACCAAATTGCAATCCCCCTTTCGTATTGGAGCGCTAGGAAGTAAGATATTAGTGACTACGCGCCATGAATCAGTTGCAAGAATGATGGGAGCCATACAAGTTCATCATGTGAATTGTATATCAAGTGATGATTGTTGGCAGGTATTTGAACAACGCTCATTCATGAACATTAACAACAGCAGGCCACAGAATTTCGAGTCCCTTCGCATCAAGATTATTGCTAAATGCAATGGATTGCCATTGGCTGCAAGGACCCTTGGTGGGCTTCTACGCTGCAAAGGAATTGGTGAATGGGAAGAAATATTGGACAACAAATTATGGAGTCTGTCAGATAAGAGTGGTATTCTCCCAGTATTGAAACTGAGCTATCATTCTCTCCCTTCGAACCTAAAGAGATGCTTTGCTATGACTATGAATTCAGTGAGAAGCAGTTGATCCTTCTATGGATGGCAGAGGGATTGATACAACATCCGGAACAAACTAGACAAATGGAAGAATTGGGCAGCGAGTATTTTCAGGAGCTTTTATCTAGGTCATTGTTTCAAAAATCAAACAAGGACAGTTCACAGTATGTTATGCATGACCTCATTAGCGAATTGGCAAGGTGGGCTGCAGGAGAAGTTTGTTTCAGACTGGAGGACCATGTGGATGATAACATGCAACATCTTAGATGTTCTCCAAAAGCTCGACATTCTTCTTACATTTCTGGTGAGTTTGATGGAATTAAAAAGTTTGAAGCCTTTTCTGAGGCCAAACGTTTGCGGACGTTCCTTCCATTTACACTCTCAGAAAATACACAGAATTACTTGACCTGTAAGGTTACTCTAGATTTAGTACCAAAATTGCAGTACTTGAGGGTCCTGTCTTTCAACAGCTACCAGATAACTGAGCTACCGGATTCCATAGGTAAATTGAAGTATCTACGGTACCTTGATGTTTCTCACACGCCAATAATGAGCTTACCAGAATCAATAAGCACACTACATAACTTACAGGTACTGGTACTAAAAAGTTGTTCTCGTTTGGAGGCACTACCCACAAATATGAGGACTCTCATTAATTTGCGTCATCTCAACAATTCAAGTGCACATTCGCTGAAAGGAATGCCTATGCAACTAGGTCAGTTAACTAATCTGCAAACACTTGCTGATTTTGTTGTGGGTAAGGGTAGTGAATCAGGGATAGGAGAGATAGGTCCTCTAATGCATCTCCGAGGGACATTACACCTCTCAAAACTGGAGAATGTGACTGATGTTGAAGATGCAAGGAGGGCTGACTTAACCAGCAAAAAAGGTCTTGATGTCTTGCTACTACAGTGGCATGAGTTGAACGGCACAGGAGAAAGGGAAGCAGATGTTCTTGATATGTTACAACCTCATAGGGAGTTAAAAGAACTCACCATCTGGCGATACACTGGTGAACAACTTTCTGCTTGGGTGGGAAGTCCTTCATACACTAGCATGGTACTTGTAAACTTGGAAGATTGTAGTAAATGCAGATTCTTGCCACCACTTGGACAGTTACCTGCTCTCAAAGAGCTTTTCATAAAAGGAATGCCTGCAGTTGAAACCGTGGGTTCTGAGTTCTATGGAAAGGGTAGCTTGCCGTTTCCACTATTAGAGACCCTTTCGTTTCAGAATATGCAAGGATGGGAGGAGTGGATTCCATGTGAACACATCAGGGAACTATAGATTTTCCTTATCTGAAAAAGCTTTCCATCTATGCTTGTCCCAAACTGGAGGGTACGGTGCCAGAGAACCTTGGTTCATTAGAAGAGCTTGTGGTTTGTGAATGTGACCAACTGGTGGTTTCAATTGCCAACTATAAAGAACTTTCTGTTTTATGCATCCGCTATTGCAAAGGGGTTGTATACAGAAGTGTGGTTGATTTTCAGTTAATCGATATGGAGATAACTGGCTGTGAGGAGCTGACATGTTCGTTGCAGAATGAAAATGGAAATTTGAAAAACCTTATGTCGCTTCGTCATTTGATTATTGAAGGTAATTCGCATCTTTTTCAACTGCATCACTTCAGCTTGCTACAAGAGCTTCACATTGATAAGTGGCCTAAGCCTAGAATCTTTTACGTTGGCTAGTTTGCCACCTTCTCTCAAGGATATAAAGATTCGAGGTTGCAATTCTCTTACTTATTTGCAAGATACAGATACCACCAAGTCTAAGGAGAATAGAGATAAATAGATGCCAAAATTTGAAATCATTGGTGGAGGATGAGGAGGCGATAGGGGGTTCTTCATCTACATCTCTTTGTTTGATTCAGGATGAGGAGTCCTGTCTTGAGTATTTGAGCATAGGGAACTGTCCATCTTTGGTATCTTTATCATCCAGAGTGAAGCTACCCAGGGCGCTTAAACACCTTCAGATACATACTTGCAGACAACTGGAGTCAATAGCTGATGCATTACACAATAACATTTCTCTCGAGTACATCCACATCTGGTATTGCTCAAATCTTCAATCCTTACCAGAAGGTCTTTACCACCTCCCCAATCTTCAGAAGTTGAGTATTTACGGTTGTAGGAGTCTTGTTTCCTTCCAAACAGGAGGCTTCCCAAGAAGTCCTTTCAGGTTGAGAGAGATTGAGATCACCAGTTGTGAGAAATTGGAGGCTTTACCCAAAGGCATGCATAACCTCAACTCTCTTGAGACATTAAGGATCCCCTATTTTGAGGGTTTCACTTCCTTTCTAGAAGAAGGGTTTCCTCCTAACCTTCAATCCCTTAAAATTCTGAATCTCAAAAGTTGTAAACCGCTCTTTGAATGCGGTTTGCACAGACTAACATTTCTTAGAGAGTTATGGATCAGTGGCGAAGACCCAGAATTGGTTTTCTTTCCACCCAAGAAAGAGATGATGCTCCCCAAATCTCTCATTAAGCTCATTATCGAAGACTTTCCAAATCTTAAGCATCTACCAAGCAAGGGGTTTCAGTTCCTCACATCTCTTAAATCACTCTACATCTGGAGTTGCCCCAAGCTACTGTCCATACCAGATGAGGGCAGGCTTCTTACACTGACACAACCTAGTATCCGTCACTGTCCACTGCTAGAAGTGAGGTGCAAACCAGGTAAGGGTCAGTGTTGGCGCTCCATAGCCCACATCCCTTATATATGGTTGGGAGACGAGAATTCAAGCTGCTTGATTACAAGTGATTCAGGAGAAAACAGATGGAATCTGAAGTTCTAAAAAAAAAAAAAAAAAAAAAAAAACAGAAAAAAAGTTATTAGACACAACAATGTTCCTTGCTATTATTTACCTGATAGATACTATATCTTCTCCACTTTCAGAATGATCTCAGAGCTTGGTGCACTTCATTGCTATTGTAGTTGAAGAATTCAATATTAATCAGGTACATTTGCTGGACTTCTTTTTATGTTATGAATTCAGACAGCTACCACCAGGGTAAATGCATTTTCAAGTGGCTGTAAAATTTGATATTAATTTGTTTTTGATGAATGCAGCAGTCATGAGTTCCGCAAACTAGCAGTATTTTACAGCAACCTCTTGGAGATCAATATTGAGTTTGTCTCTTACCTGAATGTGGTTATGAAGGGTCAGGATTCAAGAGACTGAGGAGTCGGGACTCGGAATGCCAAAAGGAAAAACAGAAGGTAAGTTGCGCAATTTTGGATAAGTTCTTTACCATCACTCATTGCTGTCTGCAATCATTGTTGCTACAAAATCAGAACTTTTTTTTTCCATCACTTAGATTCATAGTACTGGGTAAAATGACTTAATAGTTAATACCGTTATGTTGGTTTGCAAATGTTCTGATGGATTTAGCTTTTCATTGTAGACACTTGAACGAGTGAAAGAAGCTGGAGACTGGAAGTAAGAAGAACTATCTTTGTTAATTGAGACTTCTGATTGCAAACTGCTGTGGAATATATTGAGTTGTCGTGCAGGATGATCGATTCAGAAGATGCTGTGTCTCCTTGATTGTGCAGGAATATCTATGTACAAATTGGAAGCTAATTATTCAAGTAGTAGGCAATGTTGAGTCTCTAAAAAGCAACCCTGCATACTAACATTTGAGATTATAGATTCTACCTTCACAAGCTTATAGAGTATCGAGCTACAGGACGGAATGTTTTGGGAAGTACCGAAAATGCTGTTCAACTGTTATGGTTCAAACGCTGCTAGTTCATTAATTACAATTTGCTTTCATAAACGCTGCTAGTTGATTTTGGGTACTCTTCTGCAAAAAAAAAAAAAAAAAAAAAAAAAAAAAAAAAAAAAAAAACAGGGGATTTTCCTAGTGTGTAGTAGACACCATAGCTTTTTCAGTTCCAAAAGGCATTAGAATCCCGAATATGGTAGGCCAAGTGAAGAAACATTGAAATTGAAATGCCAAGTAGCCAAAATCATAGACTATGCAATGTGAATCTCCAAATGATATATAAGTTCATAATAATGGCATCACAAATGATGAAAACAACCTAATACCAAAATCAAGTCAACTTGTATGCAACTTGGAACAAAACTCCAGCTGATAAACCCACAATGCACAAGACAGAAACCCCACGAACCCGAATGAAAAAAACATTCAAATTCTTAGCAACTTGAAGAGCAAGAGTCAAAATCTGCAGCCTACCTTGCTCCTCCATTTTCTTAAAGAAGTAGATTGGCTTCAGAGACTGCCTCAACATGAATGCCAAAGAGAACGGAAACCCGAATGCCAAGAAGCTCTGAATCGAGACTTCGGGTATTGGTGAAGACCGAGCCATGTATGAAATGTAAGCTCCAAAAGCGAGTTGAACCAAACCCAGAAGAGCTACAGTCCTGCTCAGATTGTACATGTTCTTGGCCATCGTTTCAAGAACTGTTCGGGTTTCATTTCCCAAATCAGAGTGGTCTCGCTCCACAGTGGGTCCTTCGATTTCTTGGTGTTTGAAATTAGGGTTTTGACTTGGGTACTCACTTGGGTTTTGGGGTTTCTCAGGCTCTGATGAGCCCGAGGTTGAAAGAAATCTGGGTCTATTATCCGAAGGCCATTTGAATCTGGGAGTAGTGTTCAATTGGGTAAAAGTACCAAGATTGAAATTGCTGGGTTTTGGATCAAAAACCCTTTGGTGAATCGAAGAAGACAAAGATGGATCAAAGGCCAAGCCTTTAGTGGAATTTCCATTGAAAGGTTTTGGATTTGGTGGTGTTGTTTTGTAGTCTTGGAAAAAGGAGTTGGGGTTTGAGGAAGAGGTGAAAGGGTTTGAGGGGGTTTGTGAGAAAGTGGAATTGGAAAAGTGAGTCAAGGGTTTAGGGGTAGGGTTTTGGAGGTTTTGGGTGAAGAAGTTGGAGGAGAATGACGAGCAAGAATTAGAGGGTCTTACAAGTTTTGAGCTGAATCGGCGAGAGATCAAGGCGGCAGCCATTTTCGAAGAACCAAAAATTGAGAGAGAGATGAGATCAAGAATAAGTTTTTGATTGATACAGAGTAGAGAGAGCAAATTGACGTTATATGATGACCCAAATGAAGAGGCCCGGCCCAATTAAATAAAATATACAGACAGTAAAACACGTGTGGAAACAGAAGAAGAGCTTTCCATGGGAAGAAAGCTAACATCTGAAACAACCAGGTATGCCAGCCTCTTTCTCTTTCAATTCATACAATCACAATTCAAAAGTTCATCCTATTGTTATTTCTGGGTTTTCCTGTATTGGGTCATTTCTTGTATCTTTTTAGGGAGAATTGTTTCAGTTACACCCTTATCAAAATAGTCGAAAGTGGTTGTTGGGAAAGTACTTTTCTGCTCAATGAGGTCCCTCAAACTTAGTTCAGTGATTTTCATCAACTGCAAAAATAGTGGAACACACTTCCATTTTTTCAGTTTTAAGTAAACAGTAACAAGTTTGCGATTGGAAGATGCTATAGATTCAGTTATTCTATTGTGGTAAATGGTATTTTGGAATATAATTGTTGGCCATAGCAGTTTTGAGAATATATATGTTTGACACAAATCCTATATTCTCTGTTTAGAGCTGTGATTCCATGTCCCCCATTCTCTAATTAGTTCTGTGATTTTTTTATAACTGGAAACAACGCGGGTGAGTGAAACCGTGAAAGTGCTCCATTCTTTCTTATTTAAGAAGTCACATTTTCAATTGGAAGATCCTATGAAGTCAGATTATTCTTTCAACTCAACTCTAAACTGTTACAGGTCGAACATGTTCCTTATTGAGCATTTGACCCAATGGAGTGTTGTTTAAATCATTTTCACTTCTTGAATCTTGATAAAGAGCTTATGGTCCAAAACTGGTGGTCTTGCTGTCAGCTAGTTATTAATGACCACTACAGGACTCGAAACTATGTGCTTACCTCGATCAACCCATCTCAGGTACCCATAGATCACCCCCGGAGCATCATTGTCTACCTCTATGCTCAGGACGAAATGTTGCTTCTGATGCTTTTTGGTGAATGTTAAGAGTAGTAGGCTCTACTGCAATTCTCATTCCGCTAGGAACTTCAAAATATGCATGGTAAGTTGCTGTATCCCCTCCGACATTTGTCACAGTCCTGCTAAAGCTCTTGGCTCTTGGTGTAGCAATGTTTGTTCCATTGAAGATAGCCATAAATGAAGGGTAATTTAGGTCGGTAGGCAGTTGTGTGCAACCCCATCGACTTCGTCCAATAATAGCAGACATCTGAACTTCGTTGTATCCAAGGGCAGTGGCAGAGTCAGGATTTATCATCTGGGGGGGTCCGATATATAAACTGTTAGTTCAAGAAAAAGCTTGTGATTTTTATGTTAACACAAGATATTATTATTATTTTCAAAAAGCTAAACAATTGTATACATATATGTGAAGAAAATAGTTAGTATATAACAGACAAATTATTCGTCTATACATAGAGCTATTAACCACAAGTACAACATACTTTTAAAAATATTCCACCAAAGTTTATTATTTATTATTTATTAAGTTTTTTGTTGTTGTTTATGTACTCATGTAGCTAAATCAAGATTTCCTTCATAGTAATTCATGGTGGAAGCTATCTTTCTTTGTAGCTAAATCAAGTTTACCACTTTCTTTGTTGATTTTGAAGCTGTTAGCTATCTAATATTTGCTGTGGTGGAATCGGGGGGGGGGGGGGGGGGGGGGAGAAGTCCAAGGGTACATAGATACTGGATATAATCTTGTGTATGCATGTCATAGACTAGTCCAGGGTTCATGGCTTTGTTTGGTTGATGTGGCCTGCCCCAAAGTCTAAAGGTGTGGCTAGAAGACCATTGAATTGGTCTTTTATGGTGGTCTGAGTATTGCTGAGAGTGTATGCTGTGGTCATGATGGCTGATCGAATGGCTGCTGGGCTCCAGTCGCGGTGTACAGCTTTTAGCAAAGCTGCCACCCAGCGACATGGGGTGCAGCCATTGATGTGCCTGACTTGATTGCATACTCTGCCACTAAATCATAGTTACCTACTCCTGCGACTGGCCTATTAGGTGGGCCTGCAGCCAACACATCAACCCCGGGAGCAAGAATGTCTGGTTTTAGAACACCTGGGCTGATTGGGTCTGGTCCTCTTGAGGAGAAGTCCGCCACCTGTGGTGCTGGTTTTGTACCCAAATTTGTATGCACAAAGGTGAGACTCTTAACTTTAGTCGTATTCATCTTTGTTGCGTACTCTTTAATGTAATATCCAGTATCAGTTGGCAGAATCATTATGGGAATGGTGAAGTCTTCTGTTAGTAAGTCTGACACATCAGTGACGAAGATTCCTGCATATGCACCTGCCCTCTTTACTTCTTCCACTTGAAAATAAACGTCAGTATTGGTTGAATTGTCACAGAGGACTACCTTTCCAGCAACTTCTTTATGATTCAATGCCAAGTGGTTGCAAGTTGCTTTGCTCTCATTGCCTTTTCCGTGTTACAGGTGGATATCAGTTATGGAAACGCTATCAGGGAAGTATGATACTCCTTCAAAAGTCCACAGTCCACCCATTCTCTAGAGTCATTCTTGCAGTGAAACTACGATCTAGTGTGCCAGCTCCTACTGTCATGATCCATGGTGCTCCATTGTATATGGTGTTTTGAAAAGGACCATCATTCCCTGCAGCGCAGACCACAACAATTCTTTCTCAATTGCTGATAGAGAGCCAATGTCAATGACATCGTTGAATTAAGGAACAACATCAAAGCCTAGAGAGATTGACATGATATCAACTCCATCAGAAATGGCCTGGTCCATCCCAGCAAGCACATCAGTAGCTGCACTCTTCAGGATATCTACTGCCCAGAGGACCTTGTACATGGCAACATGCGCACGGGGCGCCACCCCTCTTGCATTGCCTTTTGCATATCCAAAGTGACTTACACCGAGTACATGGTTACCTGCAGCTGTTGATGAGGTATGGGTTCTGTGACCATAGAAGTCTCTTGTCGAGTTATAGTCATACTCAGTGGAGATCTTTATTCCTGCTGCCTTGAGCCCTTTGCTGAATGATCGAGCACCAATGAGCAGAGAGATGAAGCAGAGAGATGAGCTAAATGCCGTCCCATCCTCTCATGTGCCTTTCCATCTTTTCGGGACTTCTGACATTCCCCTATCACTGAAACTCTCACTTTCTGGCCAAATTCCTGGATCAATAACTCTGATGATCACATCTTCGCCGGAGGAGGCAGCAGGCCATATGCTGGACTAACTAAACTTGGGGCTGTGTGTTGTGAAAAGCTTCCCAAAGGACTCCGGGTATGTGGCAACATGAGCAGGAGATTTCTGTAGCTCAGATAGTTGAGTGGGTGTAAGCCTGGCACTGAAGCCATGCATGACATGGTTGTACGAGTACAGCAACATTTCATCAATGTCGTCATCATCGTGCTCTGCAAGAGAGGATGGTGGGATTAATGATTGTAAGGTGGACTTGTGCCATGAAGCATGGTTTAAGAAAGAAGCAGGCTTCTGGGAATGGTCCATGTGGACAATATATGTTTGGTATTCTTCGGCATTCTTGAAACTGCATAATTAATTTGCAGTAAGAGTATCACTGAGAGTGGCAGAAGCATACAGATCTTATTGTAGAAACTCATCTTTGTAGGTAATGCATGGGTTTATGCACATTATGAGATGGAATGCCCAACTATATATATATATGGGTTTGAGAGCTTAGTTCAGTTTTCTTTCGAGGTACATTGCAAAACATTACATTCATATGATCGATCTTTTCTATGCAATCATCTCCAAATCCATAGATTCGAGAATCCGAGTAGAATGTGTAGGACAATAGAATCGAAACCCTTTGCTATTCGGAGGATACCCAATGAAATACCCACTAGTGGTTTTAGGATCTAGTTTCTTAATATCAGGATTGTAGATATTAACTTCAGCTTGACATTAACTTCAGCTTGACATCCCCAGATTCGGAAAAAATGCAACGCCGGCTTCTTGGATTCCCATAACTCGTAAGGAGTCGAATCAACTGCTTTGCTGGGAACATAATTGGAGATAAAGTTGGCAGTCTTCATGGCTTCTCCCCACAAAAAAGTAGGAAGAGTCGTAGAATTGATCATGCTTCTCACCATATTTAACAAAGTCCTATTTCTCCTTTCTGCAACTCCATTCTGCTTTGGTGTCCCTGAGATAGTATATTGAGGAACAATACCGTGCTCTTGCAAGAAAAGGGCAAAGCGCCCTTTACGTTGATCTGTCTCATCATATTTGCCATAGTATTCTCCTCCTATATCGGACCTCACCACTTTAATTTTCTTTCCGAACTTATTTTCTACCTCTGATTTGTACTGTTTGAATATATCAAGGGCTTGCGATTTTTCCGAAATTAAATAAAGGTAACAATATCTTGAAAAATCATCAATAAAAGTAATAAAATACCGGTTTCCACAAATTGTTTTCACAGAAAAAGGACAACAAATATCCGTATCTGGACTTTATTTTCTACCTCTGAATTTCATTCCGTCACTTAAGTACTACTTAGGAGACGGAATATTTTTACTTAGACGACGACATTTTGAAAAAATAAAAATTAAAAATTTTATATGAATCACTTAGGAGACGAAATTACATTCCGTAGCCTAAGTAAAATTTAGGAGACGAAAATATTTACTTAGGCGACGAAATATTTTCTAAAACAAAAAAAAACAAAAAATTATGAATCACTTAGACGACGGAAATAGAACATTCCGTCGCTTAAGTTCTAAAAATTTGAGCGCCTATCTTCCCGCGTAAAATTTCATGAAAATTCAAACCAAAATTTTTCAAAACATATCAATTCTTTTAAATCACATACTCACCAACCTTATCAATAGAACTTAAGCGATTCTCACTCTGGGAAACACATCTTTTCCCAGAGCTCCCTCTCTCTCTCTCTCCAGACCATCACTCTCATGTCGGCCTCTCTATCCATTCTCACCGCTCTTTCCTCCGCTGCCACCTTCAACTGCACCACCCTCACCAACGCCACCTCCAATTGCCACGCACTCATCGACTTCGTCCCCACAAACGCCACCACTTTCAACGTCGTCAAGACCCTCTTCAACATCACCCGACCACCTCCGCACCCTCCACCTCCACCTCCGCCTTCTCGCCGACCCACCACCGGTGATGTAGAACAGATGGCGATAGAGATTGAAGAACAGATCGATCGAAACAAGTCTAAACCCGGTCCAGATTTGGCGTTCGGTGTCTGATTGATCATTATGATACTTTTTTAGAAGCGGAACGGCCCAACGAACCAAACCCGTCGCTTTGCCACGACGTATGGGCTTTTTAGGCCATCCGAGTCTGTTTAGGCTTCCAAAATGCGTATTTAATTGTTTTCAGTAATTATTTTTAATAGTTTGTTTTTGATTTAGTGGTATATTTGGGGCAAATTGTTGGCATGAAATTGAAAGGGAGATACTGTATTGAGGTTTACTGACCCCCAGTAGAACTTTACTGGGGGACAGTCTACTGGGGGTCAGTAAAATTCCACTGGGTTTACTAGGGGGAAATGAATTTGTTTATTAGGGTAAGAATTGATATCTGTTATGTATAATTGACATGAAATTGAAAGGGAGATAATGTATTGAATTTTACTGACCCCCAGTAGAAGTTTACTGACCCCCAGTAGAACTTTACTGGGGGACAGTAAACTTCTACTGTGTTCACTAGAGGCCAATAAAATTGTTTATTAGGGTAAGAATTGGTATGTGTTGTGTGTTGTGCCCCTGAAATTGAAAGAGAGTTATTTTTTGCAAGTTTACTGGGGGGCAGTAAACTTTACTGCGGTGGCGTTTTTTTTTAAAATTCTTTTGCAGCCTTTAACGACGAAATTCAACTATTCCGTCTCCTAAGTGGATAATTTTTTTTATTATAAAATAAAATCCGTCGCCTAAGTTCTTAGGAGACGAAAGTATTCCGTCTCCTAAGAACCACTTAAGCGACGTAATTTCAGGTTCCGTTGCCTAAGTTCCTACCTCACAACACTTAGGCGACGGATCTTAACCGACGGACGTTCCGTCTCCTAAGTACTTAGGAGACGAAATCTGTCACTTAGGAGACGAAATAATTCCGACTCCTAAGTGCTTTTTTCCAGTAGCGGCATATTCTAGAAAACTCATAACTCATTTACCATATCTTTTGTCCTATTTTGGAAGCGAAATCAAATTCTTATCCATATCCTGAAAATATAACAAAATATATATGTATAACGCTAGCTAATTATTAATTAAATTTCATGCCATATATAAAATCTTAATTCATTAATATATATTCTACGTACTACAACTAATTAATAACAAATTAATTAACACACACACATATAGATATACTTAATAATTACATAACAATATTATATATATATATATATATATATATATATATATATCTACATCATCACAAAATCATCATCAACAACTTCATACTATCAACACAATATTATAAATTAATTAATGTGTATATATATATATCTACTACTTATGAACAACTTCATATATATTATCAAATCATCAACCAAATCGATCAAGACATATATATATACATCAAACGTACTCAAAATCGATCAACTCATAACAATATTATATATCAACATCATCACAAAATCATCATCAACTCATATCATCAACAACTTCATACCATCAACACAATATTATAATTAATTAACATATATATATATATATATATATATATATATATATATCTACTACTTATTAACAACAACTTCATATATATTATCAAATCATCAACCAAATCGATCAACATATATATATATATATATATATATATATATATATACATCCAACGTACTCTAAATCGATAAACTCAATCACACTCAAAATCGATCAACTCAAATAAAACTCAAAATTAACATATATACACATATACGTACCTATATATAGCTCCACAAACTAATTATGGACAGATTTCGACAACACCCAAACTTTTTCTCCCGTTTTTTTTTTCCAGATGAGCTGCTGTCCAGATCTGCAAATATAAAGCACTTTAGCCGACGACATTTTAATTTTGTCGGCTAAACTTTTAAAAATTTCGTCGGCTAAAGTTCACAGACTATAGCAGATGAAATAAATTCTTTAGCCGACGAAAATTTAAATTAGCCGACGAAGGAAAATTTCGTCTGCTAACGTGGACTTTAGCCGACGAAAAAATAGTTCGTCAGCTTGGTTTTTTTATTTTCGTCGGCTAAAGCTTTTCTTCTGGTAGTGACAATATAGTTTTTTTTTTTGAACAAAATGAAAGTTTCATTGGTAATACGGATGTCAGGATGATTACATATGATAACCACATAACAATATATGGTTTGGTAAGTTTTGTAGCTATAGGATCTTTAGAGAAATTACTTCTCTTTTTTTTTTCTTTCTTTTTTTTTTTAAAACTTTTTATTAATAACTCACACACCTTACATATGTCAATGAGATTTGAACCTATGACCTCAAAGTTGTCAGTTAAACACTATAACCAACCAAACCACAGCTCACCAACAAGAAATTACTTCTCTAAAAGGGTATAGAATTGAGAAATTTCCCAACTTGATTTTAAGACTTAAAGGGTATCTAATTCCTTAATATAGGCATGCATGAATCTCCAAATGCACATATTGATATAAATTGAAACACCAATGCTCTGATTTTTGCGGAGTACTCTAGCATCACGAAATCTAGGTTTCACAAAGGTGACATCGGCCTTGTGCTTCCATGTCCAAGTAATGGCGAGATGGCGGTGACGTGGACTCAGAAATGGGTTATATTCTCAAGCAGAGGCATCAGAATCCCGACCAAGATGTGTCAGAGGCGTTAGGGTGAGTGAGATTGGATTGTGTCTTGCCGATTTGGAATTGATGGTTTGTTCGAAAGTTAGGCTGGCAGAGGCAATGATGTCAGTTGGATTAAGAAGTCGGGCTTTAGTGGTTCAACGATAGACCACATCGGTAGCGAATTGAGGTTATTCATAGCTCAAAGACGGCAGCTGTGTGGTTGGGTTTCGAAGCAGGGACATCGAAACATGGTGCGACACTAGTTCGGTCGTAGGGAGGCGGTGGCTGCCGTTTAAAGGCGAGAGAGCCCACACCAGAGACGGTTCCTTCCTCAACCCACAATCATTTGTAAAGAAGTCAGAATGACTGCAAAATTAATCAAAACTTCACTTGGCCAATAGCTAGTCTAGGGTTTTCAACAAGGAGTGAGGAACATACTTACTCAAAAGTCATGACCACGAGTTGGCTCAGCCGCGCAATCCAGAAAAACAGTTGGACCATAAGTCCTCCGGCCCTCATTTCGGTTGAAACGATTTTGAGGCAAACAAGTTACCGACAAAGCCTCGCTACGATAAATACATACAACAATTGGAAATTTTTCTGCCACCACTTTTTACTCAAAACTCTAAGGCTTTTTACTTAAAACTCTAAGGCCCCGTTTGTATGGTAGGAAATCATGGTATGTAAATGAAATTAGTTTCATTTTCCATTCTAATGTGTTGCTTGGTTGTAAATAAAGATTGGAAAAGAAACAAAAAATGAGATATAATTGGAAATTGACTCCCTCATAAAGCCTTAATTGAATTACCTAGTGAGGGGTGATATTTTATTGAGTGTGACTATTAGGACCTCCAAATTTGCTCACTATACCTCTTATTCTCTCTACACCTCCCTTTTATTTTTCAATTTAAGTATTTGCTCACTATACCTTATTTCAAATTCCTAACATAACCTTAGTTATTTATTGACATATATTTCAATCAATTAATTACCTCTTATTCACTCAATAGACCTCTCATTTTTTGTTTTTTTTCTCTTTTTGTTTTTCAACATCCATTATCCCTACCTTCATTTTTTTATTATTGTTCTATCATGAACTATTCTATATATCTTTTTAATTTTCTCTTTTGTACATGTTATTTTTTATCTATTTTTTTTTCTTTTGAATAATTTGATCTCTATTTTGTACTTCATAATAAATTATTTCAATAAATATATATTTTCTATAATCGATAGATATTAATTTTTTTTTACAAAATATTTATGCACCTTGCAAGTATATGCGTTCAACATATATGATAATACAAAATTTTAAGTCACATGATCGATATTGATTATTTTTTTAGCTCTTATAAACTATATATATGCTTTAATAAAAAGAAATTAGAAAACAAAAATATATAAGGAAAATAATAAAGAATGATATCAATTATTATTGAATTGGAAAGTCTAAAGAGAATAAATATAATATTTTCTTTTATATAATTATTGTCCTTAATAGTCATTGTGTATGAGGATCTATATGTCATTTAATAATTCACAATACAGTGAGGTCTAATGAGCAAATTTGGAGGTCTCAATAGCCGCACTCTATTTTATTTCCATTCCTACAGTCAAAGATAAATTACAGAAATTAGCCATCTAAAAAGTTTATATTCCCTTAAATAGATCACATATGCAATTAATAAAAGGGTGTTATTAGAAGTTAAAGCTTTTAATTTCATTATTATGACTTATTAAATATTGTATAATAGGAATGTAAATGAATTACTAATTTAATTACAATATCAACCAAACGCCTACATGGAAATACCAAAACCTTTTCCATTCCATATCAGTACGGAAAGGAAAATAAATCATTTATCTATCTTAATATTAAGGAATCAGTTGTCGGGCAGGGCTTGGGATGATGCTCGGGGTGTTTTTGGTGCAGCGGGGCTAAGAACGCTTGCCGGAGACGACTACAATGGCAGCGGCAAGTCAGAAGTTCGGATATCTGTTCCTTAGGTGCCCTTAGCTTTTGGGCTTGGGTACTATTGGGACTGGGTGTATGGAAGTGCTCTTAGGGCTGTGCTTGGCTTTTTTGGGCCAGACAAGCAGAGTTCAATGCCTAAGGGTGTGTGCTCTACTCACAGAATAAGTTAGTTATCAAAATAAAGAAGGTTTTTCTAGGACTTTGTTAGGTTTGTTTCTGTTTTGTTCTTCTGGTTTTCTTGGTTCTCAGGTTCTGGTTATTCTGTGTGAGGTGCAATGCTTATGGTTTGCAGCATAGAAATTACCTAAGGTAGCTTCAGTCTTCTTAGGTAGCTTCGCATGATTCTTTTCTAACGTTTACCCGTGATGGTGTGTCATGTTCATGTTGTAATCCGAATTTCAGTTATCAATATACCAATAGCTAACGTCCATTTATCAAAAAAAAAAAAAAAAACATTCATGCTAACCAAACATGACCTAACGTTTTTTACTCAAAACTCTAACGCTCACTTGGCTGACAAAATGAATTGATGTCAAAGCAATTTCATACTTTTTTCAAATGAATTTATTTATTAGGGGTTTCCTTGTCCTCCCTTTTCTTGGAAGGCCTTAGCAAACTCTGATCCCATTATGCTTTGATTTGGGAAAAAGAAAAAGGATCCGATTTTATTTGTCACCACACACTGCTCAATCACGTATGTCCCATGTATTTGTTGCTCAGTTGAGTAGTACAGGAACCGACATGGTCCTTTGTCAGACGTCCACTTCGCTAATCATCGGAGAAGGGTTGTCCGCTGCCGTTGGTACCCCGCCACCAATAATTACAGATCTACTAGGGCTTTTTGAGAATAAATGAGAAAACAATTGCATCAAAATATCAAATTTTCAAAAACGGGAAAAATATTTTGGTGATGACTTTGTGGTGATCCGATCGTGACTACTA
The DNA here is from genome assembly GCA_010134655.1 of Fragaria nilgerrensis. NCBI lineage: Eukaryota > Viridiplantae > Streptophyta > Magnoliopsida > Rosales > Rosaceae > Fragaria > Fragaria nilgerrensis. Next base: position 1,097,326 of record CM020983.1, read on the forward strand.
TAAACTTGGACAGGCTTGGTGAATGCTAAACCCAGCTCTCTCCCTCTCTCTCGTTTCGTTCATGGCTAAACTCTTCAAACTCAATGTTATTGAGGAATGCCAAGTCTCTCCCCCCACAAAACTCTGCAACTCCACAAGCTTCTTATCATCTCCCTCTAACCTTCCTCGACATACCATGGCTCTTCTTCTCTCCAAGCCAACCTCTTTTCTTCTATGAATTCCCATATCCCACTTCTCATTTCACATCTATCACTCTACCAAACCTCAAGCACTCTCTCTCCCTCACTTTCCAACTCTTTTACCCTTTTGCCGGAACTCTACTGGCCCGCCCCGAACCCGGAAAACCCGATCTCGTCTACACCCAAGGTGACTCGGTCTCATTTACCGTCGTCGAGTCAAATACAGACTTCGGTTATCTTTATGGGAATTACCAAAGAGATGTTGAAGAGTTTAACGCACTTGTACCTCAACTAGCATCAACTACTGGTGCACCTAGTCGTAACTGTGCAGCCAAAATTCCATTGTTGAGCGTTCAAATTACATCGTTCCCAATTGTGGCATTTGCATTGGACTTGCATATCATCATGCTGTTGGTGACCAGAGAACGTTCAACAATTTCATCAAGACTTGGGCCTCATTTTCTAGACATTCACTCCCTGCCAAGTCTATCTTGCCCTCTTATGATCGTAAGGCCATTGTTGATCCGTATGCGTTGGAGGGTATCTTCTTGAAGGAATGGTGGAAGCGAATTTCTTCACGAGGAGCAGTTATAGGTAATACTAAAAGTGTCATGTTAGATCCAAAGAGCATGGTTCGGGAAACTTTTTTGATGGACTTACATAACAATATAGTTTTTTTTTGAACAAAATGAAAGTTTCATTGGTAATACGGATGTCAGAATGATTACATATGATAACCACATAACAATATATGGTTTGGTAAGTTTTGTAGCTATAGGATCTTTAGAGAAATTACTTCTCTAAAAGGGTATAGAATTGAGAAATTTCCCAACTTGATTTTAAGACTTAAAGTGTCACATCCCGACCCTTAAATTTTTACCTTATTTACTAGCTTGGTATTAATAAGAATTTTACCGTCTCCGTCAATGAGTTATGATTTAATTGGTCCCTAGAGGGGTTTTGAGGGACGATTATTTCGGTGGAAATATTCGTAGGAGGAAATTGTGACGATGGTAAAAATGATAAATTTTAGCTAGTAAAAGATAATTTTTATTAGAGTATTATTTGATTTATTTTGTGGTGTAAATTTTTGGTGATGGGTTGGGATTAATTGGGTTGAGGACCGGTTAGAAGGCCCATTCCCTTCCTTCTCCTTTTCTTCTCTTTCTCTTCTCTCTCCTTTTCCCGACTCCCTCTCCCTGCCGGATCTTCAGCGCGACCGTCCGCCGCCGTCCGGCCACTGCAGCCCACTGCATTGATCCCGTTCGGTCGGCCTTCAACCCAGCTACCTCTCTGGACCGGTGGCAGCCCCTCTAGCGCCTCCGTGAGGGAGTTCTCTCCCCCGAAAGCCCTGGCTGCTGTGGTGGTTTCCTCGCCGGAGCTCCCTCCTCCGGCCGTCATAGCCAGAGTTGCTTGGGTCTTTTGGAAGCTCTCCTCCCGTGCATCAATCCCTCCAAAGGGCTCAACCTCTCTTGGTCTAGGTAAGGAGAACCAGTGAGTGGAAGTTATAGGGCTTGTTGTGATGTTTTTGTTCGATTGGCCTAGTTAGGCTTGGAATTGGTGTTTGTGCTAGTTAGGAAAGTTGTAGAGAGTGTTGAGAGGAAGCTGCTGTTAAAATTTGGTAGGCATTGGAGGTCGCCGGAGTCGGTCTCCGGCCGCCGCTGTTAAGGGGTTTTTCATGGTTTTAAGTGTGTTATATTAAGGGGAGTTTATTGGTATGAAGTTTGGAATTTTTGGAGGAGTTTTGATTAGGTTTTGGATTTTTGAAAGATCGGTGAATTTGGCGGTTAATTGGGTAGAATCCGACCGTTGGATTTTTCTTATTATTGTTTTAGAATGTTGAAATAAAGGAAATAAGGTTGTGGTTGGATTTTGGCGTGAATCCGATAAGCTTAACCCTAAAAGGGTAGTGGGTTAGGCGGAAGAGTTTTGAGTTATATATTTAAGTCTTATTTATTCTGAAATTGAAGTGTGGTCTTAAGCATGGTTTTTGTGCCAGGATTTGAGGAGACCTCACTTGAGTGCCGAATTGGATTTCGTCAGGCTTATGCCTAAAGTTGTGAGTGGACGTTTGTTTTAAATTAAATGCATGTGATGACCTCATATTTAATGATGGTTGATTTTTATATTGTTGATTCTTAAATTGTGGAATAATTTCCTTTCACGATTGATTTCTGCGAAGTATTTTCGGAAGTGATTATTCATATTTTATTTGTTAACTTCGCTATTTGAAAAGTACCGAAAATGAGATCTTTCGGTAGAGCCATACTTTTATAGGCTCTTTTGTAATTGGCAATTTTCATTATTTTGGAGAGTTACCGAAAATGAGATTTTCGGTGAATATGTATATGGATATTTATGAGAGTATGTATATAAATGCTAGCTAGCCATATGTGTCTGTCCACCTTAATGGCCGGCGTAGTGTATCACCGTATATGAGCATTGGACGCGAGCGTAATAGCCCTTATGAGTATCTAATTCATATAGGGGGTATAGACACATATTTATACACTCGTCTGTCCACCTTAATGGCCGGCGTAGTGTAGCACCGTATTAAGGCATGACGTGAGCGTTGGACGCAAGCGTAGTAGCCTTGTATGAACTTCTATTTTTCTTATATTTTCATAAGAATTCATATAAGGAGTATAGACGAGTGTAGATACATATATATATATATATATATATATATATATATATATTTGTATTTTAGCCTGAGAGGTTGTATTTTATTAAGTCTTGGAGACTAGCCGGAGCTAGTTGTGTATTTTGTCAGTTTATGATTGTGAGCTTTTGAGCTGTCGCATGCAGCATAATTTCTATGGAAATCAAATTAGGAAAGCATAAAGATTTTTGTTGCTCGTTTTTGTTAAACTTACTTTTGTCCACTCACTTTAACGTTTTCAAATGTTTTCCCATGGGCCCTTTGTTTTAAAAATGCCCAGTTTACAGGTTAGCATAGTTGAGGTCGGACGTACATAGAGAAGAGACATAGTCAATAGTATAGCTTCCGCTCATTTCTAAATTTCTAGTTCATTTTCTCTCAATTAGAATTGCTTTGAACTGTGATTGTTGGTTGTGAGATTATGCTTATTAAAGTTAGTAAATAATTGAGAGATGTTGTGATTTGGGGGAGCACAAAGGCTCCAGGTGTTTAAGGTTGGTTTTGGTTTATCAGAAGTGTATGCAGGTTTTATTAGGAATGATTGTCAATTTTCAAGGGAGGTTATGCCGATTTTTTTCGGTAAACTTTCCTTGGAGATGGTCCCCGCAGAATTTACTTCGAGTTTCAGGATGAAATTCGGGGTGGGTCCTGACATAAAGGGTATCTAATTCCTTAATATAGCATGCATAAATCTCCAAATGCACATATTGATATAAATTGAAACACCAATGCTCTGATTTTTGCGGAGTACTCTAGCATCACGAAATCTAGGTTTCACAAAGGTGACATCGGCCTTGTGCTTCCATGTCCAAGTAATGGCGAGATGGCGGTGACGTGGACTCAGAAATGGGTTATATTCTCAGGCGGAGGCATCAGAATCCCGAGAACATATTAGTTCTTTCTATCCTTTACAAAGAGGAAGTGAAAAAGAAAAAGAAAATCCAGATTTGGAAGACTAAGAAGACGAAGAATTGTGCCCTGTAAATAGAGGAAGAAGAATAGTCGAAGAGGAAGAAGAAGATGAAGCATCGTTCTTTGTAAATGGAGAAAGTAGAATTTTATTTGTTCTGGGAGAGAGGATGAACTCAAACGAAAATCGTACTAATTGGTTATATTTAATATATTTTATCAGTACGTTTTGTAGATGGAAGATGGAGATTAATAAAGTTAGGGTTGATTCAATGGAAAAATTGTTTTTGCCATTATTTTATAACCTCATATGCGTTATACTTGAAAAACTGAACGGAGTAGTGACGGAAGGTACTATAATAATATTGAAAGTTTATGTATCATTTCAAACAGTCTTCCTAGAGTTTAGACACTGTTGAAATAAAAGAAAACCCTTTTATTAATCAATAAAATAAAATCGAATATGAAAAAATAGAAATAATTTTTGGTGTAATGCCTGTAATTTGCAGTCAGTCCACCGACCTTACCAACCAAGGTCTTTCTTGTCGTCGACGCGGCTCAACCAACAGCTAATAGCAAAGAGTTTCACTTTCTCCACCTCCCAACCAAACAAAGCGTTAAAGCAAATATAGCCGTTAACCTTTCCGTTTTCTTTTTACAGAAAAATAGCCGTTGCTGCTTTCTCCAGCTTTCTGCGTTTCCACACCACAACGTGGCCACCCCATAATTCCAGCTGCCTTCCATGTTCTCTCTGGACCCACACGCCTTCCCCTTCCCCCCTCTCACTATATATACTGCTCCTTCTCCCTGCTACTCTTCCCAACCTGCTACCTCTCTTCCATTCTCATCATTTCTCTGATCAGCTCCCCATCCATCATCCTGATTAACTCTATCTCCTGATCATCAACTACATACCCTTATATTATAATGGCTGGTCATTTGAGTGTTGCTGCCGCCAAGGCCTTGGTCCTTGCTTTCTTTGCGGTGGTTCTCTTTGCGGCTTCATCTGCTGCTCAAGACTTCGACGCTGCAGCACCGGCTCCGGCGCCTGCTATCACAGGAGCCGCCCCTCATTCTGCGATGGCCTCGGGAGCCATGATCATCTGCCTCCCACTTTTCCTGTCTGTGCTAGCTCTCTTCAAGCACTAGGCCTTCTCTCATTCATCCATCCATTTCTCACTTGCTACCAATTTTTTCTTCTGATATATATGTAATTTTCTACTTTATTCTTTATTCATGTGATACGAATACAGAGTGTATTGGATTTTATTGGGTGAAACCGTTACATGGATTGAAATTTATTTGGGTATTCTTTGCCAGAACCAAAAGCTAATTGATTGCTCCAATATGAATTTCATTCATCCGGACTAGTTACAGACCAACAACAGCAGTTCCAAATTAACCAGAACGAAAATTCTTGATGATACAATACAAAATAATCCATTACATAATTCCTTTGGTTTATGCCGCGTCATGAATACTTGCCACTTAAGAACTGATGTGTACCAGCCACTGCGTTGTTTCGATCTCTTGCTAATTTGATGCAACACAAATCATTAAATCATTGGTTCATCAACAATTGCTAATTTGTTAATTTCCATTCATATGATGATAAGTAATTCCCGACCACTCTCTTGATTCAGGATTTGAGTCTGTATTGCTAATTGTTCGATAGCAGCACAAATACTAGAAAATTAAAAATTAAAAAAAATTATAAAAAAAAATTTATAACCTGATTTATCTAAAATTATTTATCTGAAAATATTCGCTTGTTCAGTATCTTGATACAACAAATCATAAATTTTTTGGTGCTTCATTTAGAAGTTAGAACTCACTTTATGTTTAACTAATATGTGACAAAATCATTGTAAAGAAACATACAGATTAGAAAGTACCATATAGAGAGAGTTAAAGAATCATACAGATTACAAAGTACCACATAGAGTGGGTTACAAGTAATCGTCAAGCATTATTCATATCGTTCAATAGATATAGGGAATCCAAATTTGTCTCTCCACACACATCTGTTGAGCATTATTTTAGTAACTAGTGTTTTATCTTTTTGTAAAAGTTTTAACCAATAACAAAAAATAAAAAGTGTGGATGTCCAAATTTCAGTTCAATATAGCAGTACTCCTAAAATTGTCCAAGTGTATCGTTTAAAACATGTGTCAACTAGATGTAACATTCTCCTAAAAAAAACACTAGATGTAACATTAATATTTGAAAACCAGACGACTCAGAAAGTTTTTACAAATGTGAGGACAGTGATCAATTTGGAACGGATCGAGTGAGGAAAACACGTTTTGCTTCAGGTTTTTTTTGGTCAACATTTTGCTTCAAGTTTATTTCTATTTGAAAAGTTGAAAACAGTAAAGTTCTCAATTCCTTAAAAGAAATATGAAAAGAAGTTGAAGAAATCAAGTGACATCATGCACAGTTCTGTTTCCAAATTTGATGCCACAGTAGAAATCGCCAAACAGTTTATCTTCAAAATTGTTTCTAGGCAGCCAAAATTAACTATCATGCTTTATGTAGCGATCCTAACCTGATCACTAGTTTAGTTATAAATTATAACTTATAATCTAACGATAGAGCCAGGATGATCTACAAGGGAACGAACTACAAGAAGCATCCTCAATATAAGAGCATGGTTTCATTTCCAAAAATATCCATCAATATTGATGAAAAATCGTCAATGCCGGTATGCTTTTATATACAGTTCTCAACTGGTATGATATTCTCATGCTATCCATATATCTCATCCTTTATTCATAACCATTGTCTATACCCAACCTGTAGAATATTGAAGCCACACATGCATGTATATAATTGTCAAAATCCTCAACATAACTCATCCTTTCCATAATTACTTTTATTTTTTGAATTATGCATGTTGTCAAATAGCAACCAAGCACGTCATGTCTTCTCCCACAAACCAGGTCTCATTCTCCAGCAACATAATCTGTGTCAAGGCAACAATATGTCTTTAAATATACAAATGTATATGTAATGAAAAAAAGAGAGATATTTATCAGAAGCAGTACAATTAAAAGGCTAAAATACTGCCCCTTTAACTTTTTCTTTATTTACAACTGAATGACAAACTGTCAAGGATTATATCCGATGACCTCAAGTCCTCAACTGGATAACAGAACAAAGCTGTATGCAATCCTAATCAGGGACAAGATAACCTAACAATATCTTTTCATGTACTTAGCAGGCAATTACATGTAAAAACCAACAAGAGGACCAATGATGTGTGAGTTAATATGGACAAAAATTGGATAATCAAGGGAAATTACAACTGCCATTTAGCATATGAAAAAAAATCATAGGTTTGAAACCACACCTTATAGATATCTGGAGTACTCCACTAGCAATTGAAAACCAGCATCAAAGCTGCACATATGTTCTTGCTACACACAACACTCCTGCAGTCATTGGCAGAATTAGTACATTCTGCAAAACAGTTCATTACAGAAGAAGCTTTGAGAATAAAACTGCCACTACTGTTATTCGACAACAAATCCTTCAGAGCAGAAATCTGCCCTATATCCACTGTAACAATTGACAACCATGAACCAAACCAGGTTAGAAACTTACATTGGTATATTAGACGACATTATTCACCTTATGCGCATATCACCAAGAAAGTCTGACAGCCTGAAATTGCAAGAACTTAGTATGAAAAAGAAGGTACATAACTGAAAAAAAAAAAAGGTTTTCATTTAAAAAATAATAATTAGGAATAGAGAGAAACCTAATATCTGCAGCTATCACGGTCTGGCCATCTTCATTTCCAAGGTGACGCAGCACAACTTCTTCTAAACGGCCATCTCGGTATGCATGCTGCAATCAGATAACATTCAAGTTCAATATGCAATTCTAGCAACAAATTCGTGCTATAAACCAGCAAAGATGCAGAACGAAACACAAGCATAAATTATATGTCGTATATAACAAAAGCACCAGTCAATCAGACAGCTTGATAAATAAAACACCCAACTCAAACTCCGAGACACAACTATACAAGAACAGAAATGTCAACATCATCTACACAAACCTCATACAAAGGCCAGCAAGAAATGATGAAAAGATGGATGTGCAACATAGTATGACTCTCTTATCCGTGAAGGCCATGTACATTTGACAATCCATCTTTTCAATATCATAGACATGAGAATATGGTGATTGTGAACCATACAACAACTCTTTCTACATTTAATTTTCATTACTTCAAAGGATGTGGACTTGAGTTTAAGGTATGAACTTTTCAGGCTCTCTGCAATAAGGATTCAACCAAAGTACAAATGCTTCTCCAATATACTTGAACACAAAATATTCCATCACATCACAAGAGATTTAGATAACGCAGCCCCAATCCTGGCAGATAAATCTACATTTATTCACAAATAGGAGTTGCAAATATACAAACAATCAGAAAATGGCAACAACTCCAAAAGCCCAAAAGGAACAGAAGCAGATACAAATGGCTGAATCTAGTAGATAAAGACTAATAATTCAATTCATCATCACTTGAATCGCTTGGACAAAGACCCAGCTGCATCAATAATAACTGCACTTCCAAAGGGATATCCAAATCACCAGGAGTATAATCCTCCAATTCTTCCAAGCGGTCGAACATCTCATAAAGGGAATCCATTCGCACAATATCACATCGGCGCGGAGGTGGCCTGTGAAATTTCCATACATAGGAGCCCGGCTTGACCGTATGCTGGAACACAACAAATATCCATTAAAGGTGTCCTCTCCGAGATGAAAGTAAAACGATAAACAACAAGTACATGATTCTATGGCCAGCATTCAGAAGTAGCTATTCTGATTTTCTCCTACAATATAACCAAATGAAACTGACAGAAGGCACTGGAGACTATAGGTTTAATGATCAACCCACTTAGATACGCAGGTGGACACAGAGAGAGACAGGAGAGGGAGGGAGGGGAAGAGAGAGGGTCGACCGTCCCCATGTATCATTATAAAAACACGAACTATTTCACCATCTCAAATAAACATCCAACAAACATTCAATTCGGTGTATTGATGAAGCCTTAACTTCCTCAATAATAACAAACCACATGCCAGAAAGGTGACTATTCTATTCTACAGACCACACCATTGGCTATCTTAAAAGGTTGAACACCTCTTCCATCAAATAAATAGGAAAGTCAGACACAACCAGACCTTTTGAAAAAGAAAGTCATTCAGCCAACTTAGAGTTGAGACAACAAAATAATTCGCAGTCAAGGTAGAAATAAGATAGTTGTAAATTAAAAGTTCCACACACTCCAAGTTCTAATGTGACCATATTCACAAGAGAGAGATATTAAACCCACTCCAAAGAGATAGACTTAAGACCTGGCAAATACAAGACAATGCCCAAGAAGATAGTTAAAAGAAATAATAATGAACTCGTGATCCAGGTCCTATAAATGATGGTCTAGACATAAGAATAATGTGTTGTACTGGGGCATAAATAATTTAAAGAATTTAATTGAGTTTTTTTTTTTTTATTTTTTTATTTTAACTAAGTGGGGTAAACATTCGACACTCTTTAGTGGGGTGACTATTTGAGACTATTTGTTGTAATGGCAGGCAGCACTAAAGGTTCTTGGGAAACTACAATTACATTTCAAAAATGAATATTCTTAGGAGGCTTTAGGTAACATTTCCAAAATGTAGTCAACCACAACTTATACACAAGTTTTTCACGTTATAGCCCAAGTACCAACAAGAAAGAAATGAAACAATAGAAAGAAAACCTTCAAGGACTACAGGAGAAGAAGACATCCCGAAAAATTATATTCAGAAAGACCAATCCCATCAGTCAGTGTGGTTACTAAATATAGTTATTTCCTGATCCAATTTGGGCAGATACAGATCACAGAGCACATTATCTCAAACAACCAAAGCAATCAGCAGAAACGTAATTTATATTGTATAATCAAATGAAAGTCTGAAGAAGACTAAAAAATCTGTTCAGTTAGTGTAGTCAATTAAACTGTAGACTACAAACAAAGTATAAAAGATGTTTCCTGATCCTAGTGAAGTACAAACAACCAGAGCCAAAAAATTCAGCGTGAACATAAAGAAAAATAGCACAAAAATAACTAATGCCACCTGACCTGACCACAAACAAGGAAATCCACTTGTGATCAAATCAAACATTATTGAGTAGATAAAAGTAGAAGTAATGTTGAAATATAAGGAACTCCAGCAAAACAGACCATCACATACTTGTCAATCTCATCCTGAGAGTATTGACACAAACATTGGCTTTCAATATGACAGAAAACAAACAAATGTGAATGACAAGCACAGCAGCATATTTCCAGAAGCAACAAAATTACCTTATAAAAACAGCTAGTCCCAAATGGGCAGTTCCCATTTCCAAAATCAAAGTGCTTACAATCAATTGATCTGCAAGATTAAAAACCAAACAATTAGCCTGCAAGATTAGGAGAATTGGAGAACCAGATGAAGATACAAAAATAGAAGTGTCACCACAGAGAGAGAGAGAGAGAGAGAGGAAGGCACCAAAAATTCCCACTCTCAATGCTTTTCCAACTTCAAATTAAAGAAATCTAAAACATAGTTGATCCCTGTCCTAAATTCTCAGTCACATTTTTTATTAGAAGAAAAAACTAAAATACTTCTGATAGTGAAGTGTAACAATGATAAACATTGGCTACTGCTATCACAATCACAGTTTCAGGAAAAATAAAATAAAACATAAAGACAACCAGATAAAAATATTTACCTAAGCCGAGCCTTGTAGCTGTCAACAATTTCCTCTTTCTCTTCTTTTGAGTTATACCATATGACACTTGGAATCACAAAGTATGACAGCTTGCGACATATTGGGCAAGCCCTCAATGCACTATTGACATCCATACCAGATGTTGGGGAGCTACTGCGCCAGTTTCGAATACAAGATATGCAAAAAGGGTGATCACATTCTGATAGTATCCCAAACTTTCTTTCAGCAACTGTGGGCTTTGAAAGAACACGTTCCAGGCAAACACTGCATTCTATTTCTTGACTACGCTTTAGTGCCTCAAGTTGCTTGTGCTTTTCCTCACACATCCTCATATGCTCCTCTCTTTCTACAGGTCTGTAAGGATGCAAACAATGTTTTCCACAACTGGGGCAAATATCTCCATGAACATGAGGGCATTTTTCTCCACGAGGACAATTACCAGCTGCAGCAAATGAACAGATAGCACGATCGGCTGGTCTAGCATTTCTAGTCTCCCCCACGTCACTATCCTCACTGTGGTCAAAATCACCATCATCCAGAGAATCACTCCATGCAGGTTTAGGGGGAGGTAGAAAAGGACTACTAAATGCAGATAGTTCAGAAAGAGTGCCCGGGACTAAAGCAACTCCACCTGATGCAGTTCTTGAGGGATGAGCGAGACCAGAATCAAAAGCCAGAGATTGATGAGAATTTGCTGATGAAGACGAACCAGATGACTGAGCTCGAGAAGCTTTAACATGTTCATATCTGCATCGACTACCAAAGGCACAAGCTCCTTTCTGATAAAAGGTACATATCTGTTGTAACGAACAAGCAAGAAAATTTATAAGATACAAGTAATCGTCAAAATCCAATTTTATGGACATTAAAAAGTTAAGTACAATAAGTGGCTTACATTATTTGATGGATCCTTCCAATCATGTGAAAACTCGCAGTGCTCCCCTTTTAAACAGGCTCCATGTGCAAAGAACTTGCAGAGAACCCTGTAGACATCAGAAAGTCCACGTCAAAACTGCTTTCAGCAAAGAGCCAAAGACAACCGCAATGAACAGTGGAAGCCGTTTGTAATATGCTTAGTGTCAGTAAACAAACTTCAGTTCCCATTCACAAAGGACTTGCCACTAATTCGTCTCCACAGATAAAATATGACAAAATGCAATCCCAGTACAAATGACAACGACTTCATTTAAGGGAACGTTGCAATCTCTTATATTCATCCAAATTTCACAAGCACATTAACAACGGAGAATTGAGCTTTGCACCTAATCGATTTATGCAACCATTTCCAAGATGCAAAACTGCCCAGAACAAATTAGCCGTGTAATAAATTCACAAAAGCAGTAGATGTAGAAACACAAATCTAGTTTTCACAAGGCCACCCAACCATACACAGTGAAATTAATCAAATTCATAATCCCTACAACATTTCAATTCTAAATTATTCTCCTCCAATCTAATCATACAAATTCTGAACAACAAGAAAAACAAACAAACAAACAAAAATGGAGCTTCCACATTCAAAATAGGACATCAAAGCATAGGAAATTCAAATCCTGATACGATCAAAGACAAATTGCAAGAGTAAAGCTTACCGTTTGGCCATGGCGATGAAGAAAACGACGCGATTTCGGGAAAAGAAAAAAGAAAATGAAGGAGAAGAAGAAGAAATTGGGAACCAACCCCCAAGCTTTCGCTCAGGGGAATGATAGGTATAAACAGACAGAGCGATAGAGAGAAAGGTCCTGTGGGGAACGTGAAACCCTAATTTTGAATCCCAAAAATCGAAAAGGGGAAAAACAAAGGGGATGGAAAAGTCTGTGTGCAAGTCTCAAAATTGGGAGAGTATCTCAGGGTTTTTTGGGCCTCCATTTTGGTTGTAATCACGGAAATGCCCCTCTCGACAGAAGACGAAGCGAGGTGCGTACAAAACGGTGGGTTGTAAAGGTAAATTGGGAATTGGGGCGGACTGCCTCTATTGGTGGCGCCTCTCAATTCCGCAGCTTTATGTGTCATGAAATCTTATGCTTTGTTGTAATTTTTGTCTTCTTTTTTGACTTTTGTGTCTGGGTTCAAATCTTAAGCTTGGTTGTAATTTTCTTTTAATCAATCTTTTCATATTTTCTAAAATATGAGCATAGTGTTTTTATCAGTTAATGACTCAAATATTATAACGAATCGAACTTACGACCTCACAACAACTTAAATACTATAACAAGTTTATTGTGGGTCGAACTTATAACCTCACATTTATAAAGAAAAGATTATATCGTTAGATCAAATTGTACTAGATATAATGTTTTTTTTTTTCATTTTCTTAATAAAGAAATAAATAAAGGTCTGTACTTTTAAAAACATGATGGTGTGCAAGTACAACTATTCCCTCAAAACAGAGGATTATTGGTCAAGGTTTAGAGCATCACAATGATAACCTATTGTTGATGGAGGGCTATAAGATTTGTATAAAGATTATAAAGAGATCTGAAAAGATTAAATCGATTGAACTACATCCATATATGTAGATTTGAATTATTGTTATATTGTATCTAACACTGTCGTTATTTCTCAATCATAACAGTGATAACACTGTCGTTAACTATGATTTTCCTTTGCAAATAGAGGTTGTATAGCATGTATTATAATTTGTTGAGCACTAGGGCATAATTGGTTTGCTACGAATTTCATTTCTTTTTCACTCGGAAAAAAATCATTCAAAAATGAAATATATATATATATATAGCCCGTTTCAGGTGTGGACGTCCGTACCAATGGTTTTGGTGCGGATTTCCATTTTTACACCATTTTTCGATCGAATTTCCTCATCTCCACCGTCTAATATCTAGATAATATTGTGTAAATCATCTCTGCAAAATTTCAGCCAATTTAGTGATCGTTAAGGCCCTCAAAATTGCGTTTTTCTGGTATAAACATGAACCGGACAGAATTCAGTTCGTCCATTTGTTTTTCGATTTTGAGGGCTTTCACGATCACCAAATTGGCTGAAATTTTGCATAGATGATCTACACAATATTATCTAGATACTAAACGGTGAAAATAAGGAAATTCGATCAAAAAGTGGTGTAAAAATAAAAATCCGCACCAAAACTATTGATGCGGACGTCCGCACCTGATCAGCTTATATTTATATATATATATATATATATTCTCATATTAGACATCCTTGTTTCCCCCGATTATCTTCCACCACATTGGATAAGGAAAATCTTAAATTAGGATAACAAAGAAAATAACGACCCACACCTCTGCATCCAATCCCATTTCCCCGCAATGGCTACCATGTTCTCCACCACCAATGTCACCAACACCCCAAACACCACCATCCCATCTCTCAAACCACCCCAAACTCCACCACCGTCAAGAACCCACCTCCCCATCCCACCCTCCAAGCCACTCCTAACTACCTTAACAGCCACCTTAACCGCCACTGCCGCAGCTGCCGCCATCCTAACTGCCACTCCGCCATCATTAGCAGACTCCCCTACTTACCAAATTTACTACGGCACCGCCGCTAGCGCCTCCAACTACGGCGGATACGGTGGAAACTCCGACAAGAAGGCTTCCGCCGAGTACGTGTATGACGTCCCAGACGGTTGGAAAGAGCGTTTGGTATCAAAAGTCGAAAAAGGCAAGTAGTCCAGACTCTACACTAAATGCGTTTCATATGTTCGTTACTTATGTTGTTAAAGTGCCGATATAAACCACGAGTGATGATCATACAGGTACAAATGGAACTGACAGTGAATTTTACAACCCGAAGAAGAAGACCGAGAAAGAGTACCTGACTTTTCTCGGTGGCTATCGGCAGCTAGCTCCCAGGGACGTAATTCTGAACAATCTAGCTCTGTCAGACGTGAACTTACAGGACTTGATAGCTAGTGCCGATTCGGTGACGTCGGAGGAGAAGAAAGACGACAAGGGACAGGTTTACTATGTGTATGAGATCGATGGGGTTGCTGCACATAGTTTGATTTCGGTGACTTGTGCTAACAACAAGCTCTATGCTCATTTTGTGAATGCGCCTACCCCCGAGTGGAACCGCGACAATGATATGTTGAAGCATGTGCATGAGTCTTTCAAAACTGTTGGAAACTATTGATTAGTGTTGCCAATATTGTGATGGGATCATGTGTTTTGATTTCGAGGGATAATTGATACTTGATTAACAATTGGGTTCAACTGTGTGCTTTTGAAATACACATATACATGCAGATATAGATAATGCACTTCTGTAGCTTATTCTATCAATTTCATTTCCCAGAGTTATAGCTCTAGAAAAGATTGTGGAAAAGGAGTTTCAAGAACACGTTTTAGGTTGAATTGAAATTTGTTTAGTCTTTGTGGTTTGAAGTTGACATCTATTCAGTCTTTTTTGTTTTATTTTAATCTGAATGATCCTTAAAGTCACGATTTTTCATTTAAATGGTTTTTCCGTCATTTTTTTATGTTAGAATACTGACGTGGCCGTTAAAGCCACGACAACAATTTAACTAAAAAATTGACGGAATGATTATTTGGATGAAAAATCGTGACTTTAAGGACCATTCAGATTAAAATAAAACTACAAGGACTGAACATATGTCGACTTCAAACCATAAAGACTATACAATATTTTACCTTTTCAGGTTTTATCTTAATAGGTGAATTTTGTTAATCATCGGTGGTGATCACCAAGGTTTATATATCAGGTGGACCTCTGTTTTCACAAAGTTTTAGTAGACAATGTTGTGTTTTGAAGAGAAGCCTACGCTTTAGGCTTGAACACAAACGTTCAACCAAGCACTGTCAAGGATTCAGAGCGCTCATCCATATGGACAATATGCACGCCGTAGATAGACATAATGCACGCTGTTATTCTGAATTTTTTTTTTCCCAAGAGATTCTATATTATGTTACTTGTGCTTTACATTCCACAGTAAAGTAAATTATGCAACCAAAACAAAATGTGCATTTCAGTAAAAAAAAACTCCATTATATTGAGAAACTTAATGTAAATACCATTACATACTGTATATGTTTAAGTCTACAATGTAGCTTCTCTAATATTGATTCCAGAAATGTCATAGTTATACACCACTTCAATATGGCGATTCATCATCACTTCAAACTTATGATATTGGGATGCTCCAAGGACTTGTGGTACAAATCTCTCTTGTACATGCTCATCAATCTGTAAACAGCCAAGCCAATTCCTCCATTAGAACCATAAGTATTGTTGACATGCATCTCAAGCTAGAGCATTAACTATTAAGGGGAAAAAATTCCACTTTTTTTGTAAAGCTCGCATCAGCTAAATAAAATGAACAAGTGAAATACAAAGGAAAGCCACAAAACTACACTATCTACTTCCAATAAGTGATATCAGCATTAATTGAACAGAACAATCAGGAAAACAAGGAAGTATAGTTAAATCTCGCATAACATTCTAAGGCCTTCAGACAAACTCAGAGACAGGACTGATCAAAACATGGGAAAAAGAAACAGAACTGTCACACAGAGAAATTTGTTGTCAAGGCTGGAAAACTCTATTGGTCACACCACCATCTACCATTTAATGTCTTCCATCTAACTATCTCACAGGTATGGAACTCATGAAGACCTGAAAATCTCTGATACTACACATCAAGCAACCTGACTTCTGCATCTACTTCTTATTTCTGATCCTAACCGGAGCTAAAATAATGGAGTTTGTTACTACTATATGTAGCCCACTGAAGAACCAAAAGAGTTGATTTCAATGCAAACTACTTACAAATATCAAGCACATTCAACTAAACCATGATGCACTCAAAGTCTAAAAGTTTACTCGAAAATATGCATGAATACCAGCACCCGCAGCAAGCAGCCTCAAAATTCTAAAAGGAATGAGTAATTCTCAGGAAAAAAAAATTAATCAAACAAGTGTCAAGGGATAGGCATGGATGCGTTATAGTTATTCCTAATTAGTACGTATCTAGTTAATGTTTCATGATACAGGGTTCAAAAAGGGTGAATAGAGGAAGCTACTCCTCCTTGATAACAGATCTCAAGTTATTTCGATTTTGCAGGACATGCGTGTTGAAAGATGAAATAGAACATAGAGAATAAAATTACCTCGGCATAATAAGCTCTTGATCTGCTTTTTACAAATTGGATCACATTCAAATGTAGGCAGAACTGCAGATGCATGAAGAAAAGTTATTGTTTTTCAAAACAAATGCACTATGGACATCGATATAAGGCAACTGTTGTGGCTAAACTGCTACTCTGCTAGTACAAAGTGAAGCCATCATCGTAGGAAACATGCCATCCTTTTTGACAGGGTGTGGCATCTTGATCATACTCTTGACAACAGCTCCATCTTTTCTTCCAATTTCCACTTCCAGTGTTTGGTCTCTCGTTCTTCTCATTCCATCTGTACACAACTACTCCAGACCTGTCACTCCACTCTCCATCAATCCCTTGGTGCGGTGGAGCCAATGCAAATAATCCCTTCTCTCCTACATAAACGTATCAATCCAAGGAAACACATTAACAACTCATTCACTTCAAAGAATCTAATCTCACCCAAAAAAATAAAAAATAAACTGAGCCTAGCAAAAAACATTTCTAACATTCTGGCGAGAACTTGGAACTTCATACTGAAGTACTGAACTGTGACATTTTGTGGAAAAGAAGAATTGTTGAGATATGTAACATACCAGTACTGGTGTGGCCATGGAAGGAGCAAGCAGTAGGGGAATTATCCTCGTCTGTGTAGAGGGTGTTGCACCTCAAGCATCGCTTCTTCGTTCCGATTTGGGATGTGTTCGTTCTGCAATCGCTACTAATCTTGGAGGACGATTTGACGATCTTTAAACCGTTTGATGTCCTGCAACAAAAGGCTGGAGTAAAACCCAAAGCCATAGCCATCATATAATACGCCCCTCGATCGACCCTCGATTGCCGCTGCTGCTGCGTCACCTGTGTGGTAGACAGAAAGAAAGAGAGAGATTACGTTTTTCACAAAAACATTATTATGAAAACGCCACCGAAACGCGTTTCGAAACATTTTATATAATTGTCCCCGAAACGTTTTGGTATCTGTGTATATCAATCTTCGGGAGGGTGTATTCAATTAGGAGACTGTAAGATTTTTTTGTATTTTGAAAGTCTATTAAAATCTGATGGTATTCAAAGAAGATTTTAAACAGTGTTAAAATCTTGTGATATTCAGTCTTGATTTTAAAATGTCTTTTAAACTCTAACGGTATTGAAAACTCCATGGATTTTCACGGATTCTATGACATAACATGCTAGATTTTGTAGGATTTCAAGAGCTTGGAATAAATACCAAACCTTATCAGAAATCTGCTCTCTGGAGGTGAGATTTTGAGATTCCGAACTGAATAGACCTTCAGGACGAACTCGATCCTCTTTCAACTGGTTTTACGAATAATAAGAGAACAACTCTACAGCGATTGACCAATCTCTACAGTCTCGGAGCAACGACAATGGTGGTCTCATCTTCAGATCTCGACCTCGACGGAGCAGAATCCATCAAAGGTTTGATTCATAACACTTGACTCGATCGCCCCCTTTTTGCTTTGCTCAAAATTGAAAAGCTAGGGATTTCCCCGATTCAGAAATCGTAAAACACTAGAGAGTAGAAACCAAAATGAAAAACTGATCTGAGTGATTAATGATTAGAGTCATGGTTATGAGAGCATATGCTATATTGTTGACAAATTGATACAATGCGTCATTAGATTTATGGGTTGGAATTATCTGTAATTTGGCCTATGAAATTTAGTTTCGGCTACCATCAATACACAGATTTTTTTTATGCGTTGATTGGTTTCTATATATATAAAATTCTACTAGCTTAGGCCTTAAAGAAAGCTAAACCCAGAAAAACAACATAGATTGGTGGACAAGAATGATCCAGGACACATAGATTGATTGAAGTATGAGAGGACTATTAGTGGAATCCATAGCAATGTATAATACTGTAATATATATTGGCATTGAAGTGAATGGTTCTATGGTCTCCCGGGGCCTCTTTATCCCTAGCAATTTTGTATGGGAATTAGTTGCTAACTGCTGTAGTTTTTTTTTTTTTTTTTTGATACAAGCTGTTGTAGTTTTTCTCTCTAGTGTCTTTTGTGCTTTTCTAGCTAGTTTGCTGTTGTTTTTGGTTTTAAGCTAGGCTCCTGTATTCCTTGTTAACTGTAAGTTGTAGGTTCTTTGCCTGTTGGCTTCTATGAAAGTTCTTTCAGACCAAAAAAGAAGAAGCCCATAACTGAGTATTATATCCTGTGATTATTTGTGTCTGTTGTTAGGGACTTATGAGAAGGAACGAACCTAGAATGGCGGTGGAAGTGTCAACCATTGCCTAACAGTGAGGAAATCACAACTACAATGTTGCATTTTCTCATGCAGGCAAATCTAGAGGCAAGTGTTAGTGTTTGTATAGTCAATGTTGTGCTCAGATTTTCATTTCGTAATTTGTTATATGAATGTGATGTGGGCAGGTAGACAAATAGTTTGAATTAGAAATCTAAAATTTAAACTTCGTTGTTGGAACTTTGGAGTTTGATAATCATGTTAGGCATGTTAATTTGATGACTCCCCTCAATATCTTTCTTACTAGTCATGGATAGTGATAAGAACCTCAACAATTTTACATGCCTCAAAGATCCATGTACAACAACTTTACTTTGGTAGGCTTTATAGTCATGAGTGTTTTTGGTGTGTGTAGAATTCTTTGAGGTACCTCAGCAACTTTACATGCCTCAAAGAATCCATATACAACAACTTTATTTTGCTAGGCATGACTGTTTTTGGTGTGTATTATCTACTTTGAGGAACCTCAGGAACTTTATATTTTGAAGTGTAATTTTCTTTCTAGTCATCATATTTGGTTGATTAGCAGGGTATGTTTTGTATAAAGAAAATTCTTCAACTTTACAGTGGAGGTCATGTTATAGTTAAATTGCCTTTTCGGCCACTGTCATTTTTATTTATATGAATAGGCTCGAATGAATCACTCCATTGAGTACTAATGCATACTGGACTTCATCACCATGATCTAATCTACTTCTCATTTAATTTCCAAGTCAACTTACACTAATATTTGGAGGACTAATGAAGTGGCCTTGGTGGTGTTACAGGAAGAAAAAACTCAATGGAGTTGGAAATTGGAAGATGAACAAGGCAGATGATTTTATCTTGCATCAGACTTTTTATGCTGGTTGCTCTCAAGTTTCCTCTACACAAGTACAGAAGCAAATATATGTTGATATCAATTTGTCATTAGGAGCGACAAACTGAAATAATTGTTTTCTCTTTGTCTACTACATACACTTATCCACACCCTGAATTATGAGAAAATGTGTAAATGTCACATGTTTGTCAATGGAAATTTGTGGTCATTATGATTCTTACAGTAAGAGTACTGTCAAACTTCTTATAAACCATGTGCTTTGAGTTGGATATCTGGAATATTACTGCAAAAGTTGTTGCTGCTAAGATCCAAAGAATGGGCAATTGCCCAATTATGTTCCCATGTAGATTATTGTTTTATAGAATATATAAGCAGCGGGATATGAGCAATTGCACTGTAAAAGTCTAGTAACACAATATACTGAAATCTATTAAAATCAAATCAAATCTTGGTCATAGAATACATTAAAATTTGTTCAACTCAATCTGTGGAGTCTACATAATCAATGAGAATCCATGGAGAATGAGAAGTCAGACAAAATCATTTAAAATCTAGATTGAATACACCTCTCTTCGTCTTTTAGCTAGACAATGCCCAACTTACAACAAATATGCAACTATATGTGGGATGTTGGAGGTGATGACTTTGATTCATTAGAAAACTCTAATGTTTGAAGGATTGAGATTGCCAACCTTTCACTTGATGATTGGAGACGGTCTGTTTGAAGATGATGAGTTTTGAGAAGAAAACTTTGAGGAGGATGATATTGTTGGAGCCAAGTCATTAGTTGAAAATAACTGTTATTTCACTTATTTGTATTTTAATTTGACTATGGACCTTTTCTCAAACTTTTGTTTGAGTTTGGATTTGGATTTGGATTGACTATTGTTGGGGTAGAAATTGAATGAGGATCTAGGAGCTTGCCGTTGTTGGGCTTGGTGATCTGATCTTACCCTTAGGGTTGTGAGACTAGGCCCAAAGTCTTCCTAAGATAGACTTGTTGTGATGGAGAGGCTCCGAGCGTGTAATATCAATATTGAGAGGACTTAATTGTATGCATGGTGTGGGAGCTAAGATTTTGCAAGTGTAACAGAATGCATGCTCATCAAATGTGGGTGAGGGATTGTAAAATATGGTGGTGGTGGTTAGAGGTGTCTGAAGGTGTTTAGGAGGATGGGTATGGTGGTGGTGATCTAGGGTTGGTTGAGCATGAGGAGCTTGGTATTGGTTTTTTTACGTGTGTGTGTTGTGTCTCAAGCCCACTGTAGCTCTCTTTAAATAAAACTGTAGTTGAAGGCTGAGGGTAAAAAATGACCTGTGACTCTCTAATTTTAGCAAAGGTCAGAATCCCCCTTCTCACTGTCATCGTTCGAGCCTTAAGCTAAAAAAACGGAAAGGTGGCAGTGGTTCTGAAGCATCCCTTCTCGATTTCTTACCAAGCTACTTTTGGCTAACAGGTTCAAACAAGACATGGCCTTGGGTTTGCCTTAAGCTTATAAGGTGAAAGTTATGGAGGCAGGCACTAAGGTCTGAGGTGACTTGGTCTGAGGTGATCTGTGATGTTAGCATCCTATGTCTAACGCATTGGGTGATGAGATGATGAGATGAGGTATCCGTTACATGCCTATTCGCGGGAAGCTCAAATTCAAGTTTGATCCTCGACTCTCAAGACATCTCGGACACTTGACATTTGGCCTCCATAGGCCTTGCAAAAATCATGTGTCCTAACACACCACAACCCACTAATAAGCCCCATTTGGCCTAGTGTCTTGGGTCCATGTTTGGCTGGCCGCGTGGCATGTTGTGATAGATGAGTTTGGGTACACCATCCACGATGCTTGTGCGTAACTGTGCTTGGCATGTGTTGAAACATGTATGAAATGGGCGGGCATGTGGTTATTGGTTATTGAAGCGTGTCCATGAGAAACCACATGGCATGGCTGGCTTGACTCCCAAATGGGCCTCGTGTAGATTTGGGCATGTCACGGCATGGCTTGCCTCCCTCGTCTAAATAAAGGGGGGCTTGGGCCTAAACGAGCATGTCATGTCATGGCGTGGCTTGCCTCTCTCGTCCCAGATGCAGATAAAGGGAGTAGGCTTGGGCATAAACGAGCATGTCATGGCGTGGGGGACGACTTGGGCCTAAACAAGCATGTCATGTCCCAGATGCAGATAAAGAGAGTAAGCTGGGCATAAACGAGCATGTCATGGCGTGGGGGACGACTTGGGCCTAAACGAGCATGTTATGGCGTGACTTGCCTCTCTCGTCTTAGATAAAGGAAGTAGGCTTGGGCATAAACGAGCATGTCATGGCGTGGGGGACGACTTGGACCTAAACGAGCATGTTATGGCGTGACTTGCCTCCCTCGTCTTAGATAAAGGGAGGAGCATGTCATGGCGTGGGGGACGGCTTGGGCCTAAATGAGCATGTTATGGCGTGACTTACCTCCCTCGTCTTAGATCCTAGATAAGATAAAGGGAGTAGGCTTATGCATAACGAGCATGGCCTGACTCCCAAATGGGCCTTGTGTAGATTCGGGCATGTCACGCCGTGTGGCTTTTGTGACCTCCTTTTGTACCAAGCCTCAATTCGCTCGAGCCAAACGAATCGACGTGGATGATACATGCCTCGTATTAGATTTAAGCTTGATCATTGACCTTAGGTCTGTAAGACTTACAATAAAAAACAGTCTTACATTTTTGGGTATCAACATTAGCCCCCTTGATTATGTAACTCATGTACGACTAGTGACATGATCAAATCAAATGCGTTGAAGTACTTGTGCATGTTTGTGGACAGCGTCGCTTGCTTATTGTGAGATCATGAATGTGTGCTTTAGCTATATCTTGGTGCTCGGTCGTGCTTTTGTTTTGTTGAGGTAGCGGCTTGTGGTGCATATAAAAAGGTATAAGTCACCCATGATGATAGGGGCTAAAGATGTAATTTAAAAAAAATATCGAGGGACTAAACGTGTAATTTGAGAAAAAGTCAAGGGACTAAACGTGTAATTTGAGAAAAATGTCGAGGACTAAACGTGTAATTTGAGAAAAGTGTCGAGAGACTGAACGTAATTTGAAAAGAGTGTCATAGCATGGCATGGAGGGACATGAGAAAATTGAGTCTCTCCCCTCAGACTTACTTGAGAAACAGGTATATGTTAATTGAGGTAGGAGGCATGTGTGTTATACGGCGGGATACATACGTGCACATGTACATATATGTATTTGTGTGTTGTATGCATGTTGATCATATGACCCTATGTGCATTGCATATGTTAGAGAAATAGGGTGCATGGCCTACGCTGCACATGCATGTATCCACACAACTCACCTTTTGTACTCTACACGTTTCCCTTTTTTTTTTTTTTAGTTAAGTGAGGTGATGTAGACCGAGTTCCAACGCTTGACTTTGGTCATTTTCACACGTCTCTATCTCTTCCTTTTTTGCCTCCTTTTTCTTCAGTTTTCAGCCTCTTTACTGCCTTTCTCCATTTTTCTTCCTCTTTGAGACTGCAGAAGAAAGAGATGCATCAATGGCCTCTTTGAGACTTTCATAAGGTAGAAATCTCCTCTTCGTTCCTTGTCCTTGTGGCTTTCTTCTCTGCTCTTTGCTAATCTCTTCTTCTCTTTCTTTTCTCCTTTTTTAGGGCCGAATTAGGCATTTGGAGAGTGGGAGCCTCATCGTCAAACCTCGAACAGTTTGATCCTTATGGACTCTGAATGTGTCGGAGATGCCTCATCCTCCATGGTGGACGTGAGCTTCTCATTAGATGATGGATTAAATGGTAACACCTCGCGTATTTCGAAGTTCCACGACATTGCTCATGGTCAACACTTGATTATTGATGAGGAGAGTCCATCCTTGCCAATAAGCCCGGACTCAATATCGAGACTTAATATTGAGAAAGAGGAGTATCTTGCTATGGTAATATCCTTCAAGTATCTTTCGGAGTTGTCAATGACCATTTCAACTAGGTGAACCATGAGTTGGAGTCTTTAGAAGCTCGACATGTTTTGAACAAAGCAAAAATCCTCTCTGCTGTCCTCATTTCGAGCCTGTGTAGTGTGAACAAGGACCGAACTTTGCTTTGTCATCTTGTGAGGCGATGGAGTAGGGAGACTCACACCTTTGTGTGCTCATGGGGTGAGTTCACTCCTACATTAGAAGAGCTAATGCTAATGTTACCGGGCTACCCACCCATCACAAGTAGTATTGACCCATCTAATATCCAAATAAGCATGGAGGACGTGGATAAGTTGGATGTTTTAAGGACAGCGAAAGACCGTTTCTCCTTGTGGGTGAAGAAGAAAGGACTTGGTTATAGCTCGGGCTGTAGAATGGAGGCCTTATTGAGTTTGTGGTTGAGTAAATTTGTGTTTTCAGATGGGAAGGATGTGATTCAAGAGAGGGTCTTCCCTTTGGCTTTGCTTCTATCTAGAGGCGAGGCCTTTCCTTTGGCTCCCATGTTCCTTGGACACTTATATCAGTCACTGGACTTGATAGCAACTCAAGAGAAAGAGGGGCATGATGACAGAGTTATTGAGTCATGTGTGAGCACAGTTTTCCTTCAAATGTTCATATGGGAGAGACTAAAGGGTCAACCCATGAAGCCCACTCCTCTTGCCACGTTCAGAAAAAATGAGTTGCTTGATTTCAAGCCTGATAACCGCCCATTGATGTATCGTTGGGTTAAGAGGACAGCATTAGTAAGTATCTCTATCCCTGATTGTTTGGATGACGAGGAGAAGTTTAATTTCCGTCCGTATGTTGATTTGGCAAGTGAGGTCCCTTTGAACCTCTTAAGTGATGGGTGCCAAGATCCTATTGGGATTGTTGTTGAACCGGTGAAGAAGCGTCATGAGGATGCTTCCCTAGACATATACTTGGTGGTTAGGTGTGGCTTGTTGCCCACCTTGGTGAGAAGTCTAAACTCTCCTTTGTATCATATTCTCCCCATCAAGTAAGGCGTCAGTTCGGCTTAGACCAAGGAGTGCCGTGTGGTTCACAACAAAGTGAAGAGGGTGGTATGCCTAGTGACTTGTTCTATGGGAAGTTGGAGGCTCTGAGTGAGAGTACCTCTGTTATGTTGGCGGGCAGGGAAAGGATAGGGTACAAGTTAGAGGCTTTCCATGCTTATTGGCTTCAGGTCTTGAGTGGCTTTAGCAAATATATCCACGATTCAAGATTACTATCCTCTAGATCAAATAATGATGCAGAACATTTGAGTGAGGGTGCATTAGAACCAAGAGGGAGAGGTGATGGAAGAAAATAAGTGATGATGGGAGAGGTTCCTCTGGCAACGTGTACTCAAATGCTTCAAATAGGAAGAGGAGAATACGTCCAAAAGTAGTGGAGGACCCCCTTCAAAGAAAAGAACTAAGATGCATGAGCCCGGAAGAATCAGAGCGTCTGAAGTTAGTCACTCTAAGTCTATTACAAGAGAAGAAAAATCTTCGCCCAAGGGAGCCTCAGAAGATTATATATTCTAGTGGGGATGAAGACCTTGTTAGTGGCGATGCCTTGTCTCCACATGACTCTACCGACTCTTCTGATGAAGAAAAGGTTTGTGTAAGCTTGTTACATGATTCTAATACATACTTATGTTGACCGTTGCATGTGGGCTCATATGTATATGGAATTTATTTATTTATTTTATTCACGTGCGCAGACAAATGAGCATGACCAACATGTGAACGACTAATCTGTTCAAACTATTTTGACCCAGGGAGAGAAGGTGTAGACTCATCACCATCTTCTTTTTTTTTTTTTTTTTTCTTTTCTATGCATGTATACCCTCTTCTTTCTTTTTCTTTCTTTTTTTTTTTTTTTTTTTTTTTTGTCTAAGCATATGTTTATGCAGGGAGGTAAAATGAGCGAGTATGATGCTTTTCTCTCTCGCCTCATAGTTACCCCTTTGGAAGGAAAAAAGGGCATGCTACTTCAACTCGCTTGATCATATGTATCATACCAGGTATGATTCAATTTTTTTTTTATATATAGGAGAGCGAACCTTCTGTGATGGGATCTAGTTCTATTGGCATTCCCCAGACTCCATTGTTTGTATCTCCTACACTTTCGCAAAGTGTTCCACAATTTCCAGCGAAGACAATTGAGGAGGTTCCGCTAGGCATCAAAGACTTTGTGCACTAGAGCGCTCAATTTGAAAGTGGGGCTAGGAAGTGATAGTCGCATATTTGTGCGACTTTTATCATGCTAATTATTTTTATTACTTAGTTATTTTGTGTTGTTTTCCTATTTTTAATTAACTTTATTTGTTTTTAGGTGTTTTGAAGTCAAACAAAGAAAATGAGATAATTGGATTTAATTAGGATCCCTAATCCTAGTTGGATTGGTGATGGACGTGACATATAGGTTCACTAACCTATTTCAACAAGGGAGAGGAGCCAAACGGAGGGAGCAGCCGAACAAGGGAGAAGAAGAAAAGAAAGAGAAGAAAGAAAGAAAAGAAAGAGAAGAAAGAAAGAAGAGGAGAGAGAAAAGAATTCGATCGGCAAAGATCTTCTTCAATCAAGTTTTATATCTTCTCCACTTTTAATTCATCTTCCATGTATTCTCTGATGTTCTTAATCAAGATTATGTGTAACTAAACTCCTTAGTAGTTAGGGGCTGATCAAAGCCCTAGATATGTCTTCGATTTCGAACCCCAATTGATTTATATAATTTTAGATGAGAATTTCTCACTGATTGTTTATTGATTTATTGCATGTTTCATTGAGTCGACACTTTGATGCATGTTTTAGGGTTTATTATTTTGAACATGTTTATGACTGAATATCGTTACATATTCTATGAGAGATAACAAGTTCTTTTCAGGTACTTGTGTGAAGTGATTCCTTGGTAATCTAAGGCTACCGACATTGACCTTAGATTCTTTGTTGCTACTCAAACGTTCTTAGATCTTCTTGATTTCAGTTATTTTGGTCTAGATACCGACATTTCATAGATCAATTAATTAGGAATATAGTTAGTCGATACCGACATTTCACTTAACATGGCAAGTAAGAGAACGCAATACGGTTAATGACCTAACGACATTGGCTTAACTGTGAGTGCATTCATCTTTAGTCATTGACATTGTTTTGGGGTGATTGAAGCGTATCTAGTGGTGGAGAGAAGTTCCTAGCTATTGTTTCTCTCATATTTACATCCATATTCACTTTTTAATATTCTGTTTTCAGCAGTACTTCTGTTTTATCTATTTTTTTCACTAATCAAACCAACTCCGAATACCCTCAAAATTTGTGTGGTAGTCCACTACTGTGTCTAGTTACTGTGTATTTAATCTCATAATTTTTGGTTGAGCCTAGATTAGCTAATTAATTAGGTTTCTGCTCCTAGTCGAGTCTGCCAAATTTCTGGTTTATGCGTCTGTTTGTGTTTCTTGTGTGTTTAAGTCTTAGTATCACCAATCCTCTGCGGGTAATGACCCCTATTTGCCGTTTACTACATTTATATAATTGATTTGATAATAGGGTATCTTTGTAGGTGCTTTTGCGCCTATCAAATTTTGGCGCTGTGTCGCCGGGGATTGTTTAATTCTAAGTCTTCAAAGTGTCTTTTGTTTTTAGTTTTGCTTTGTTTACTTTATTTTTCTTTTGAGTCTTACGTCTATACTTGTGTGCAGGAGCATTGTGTATGCATACTCGTCACTCTACCAGCTCTGAACCACTATTATTTGATCCAGAGATTGAGAGAGCAGCAAAACAAAACAAGAAACAGCAGAGACTACAGGTGAACACGAGTAATAGTGGTGGTGAGGATTCTGAGCCTGAACACCATTCTGATTCAGAGATCGAGGAACTGGAAGAGCAACATATTCCAACACCTCCACCATCACCAAGACCAATAGCCGCGAAACTTAAGGAGTCCTTATTCCGGGAACAGGTGCAGCAGATTCACCAGTTGTGCTACCAGACGATTTAGGGGCTTACTCAATTCCCCCATCTCTGATTTCGAATCTACCACACTTTAGAGGCACTCAAACTGAAGACCCACAAGACCATCTTAATGAGTTTACAGCACTGTGCAGAATACAGAAGTCAGCGGCGGTGGATGAGAATGTTGTGAAACTTATTATGTTTTCTTTTTCCTTGAAAGAGCAAGCAAAGGCATGGTACAACTCATTGGCTTCCCAATCTATTGACTCATGGGACAATATGTGTGCTGCATTTATGAAGGAATTCTATTCAGCCTCTCGCACTAAGAATTTAAAGAAGCAGATCATACATTCAGGCAGAGAGATGGAGATGAATTACATGTAGCGTGGAGTCAAATGGAGTCCAATGCCCCCATCACAAGTTTGATCTCAACACTCAAATGGAGTACTTCTATGAATGACTTGATTCACTCAACAGGCAAAAACTTGATTCGGCTTGTGGAGGAAATTGGTGGAATCAGACTGGAGCTGAAGCTAAGGAAATTGTGGAGAATCAAGCAGAGAATTCAAGACAGTTTCAGTCTAGAGACCGATCTATGGGTGCTAGCAGAAGATCCTTGAATGCCATTACCATAGATGGAGCCATAGAGAAGAGATTGAGTTCTATGGAGAATGACATTGCTTTAATTGCTAGTGCTATGAAGGTGAATAAGAAAGCAACCGTTGCTGCATCTCAAGTGGTGTGTACTATTTGTTCAGCTAAGAACCACCTTGCAGAAGATTGTCCTAAGTGTAGAGCAGTTGAGGAAGGCACCAAGAGGAGGATTGAATTTTGTTTATCGGCAGCCCAACACATAATGGGAATAGAGATCATCCATTCCTTAGCTACCGAAGCAATAATGTGCTCAATCCTCCAACTACTCCACCTGGATTCCAACAAAGACAACCTGTTGGGGATGGGCAACAATTTGGCCAAAGACGTGTGCCTCAACAACAACAGGCTCCAGCTCAGACATCAACAAGAACTTTAACTTCGGAAGTTATGATGCAACAAATGATGTTTGATAGCAAAAAGGAAAGAGAGGAAAGCAGTGCCTTCCGCCAAGAGATCAAGTCCACCACTCAGCAACAAGGAAGGCAATTGACTTGTTAGAGCGCCAAGTGAGCCAAATCCAACAAACTCTTGCTCAAGTCAACCCAGGACGTCTTCCCAGCAACACTCTTCCTAAGGGTCAACATGAAGTCAATGCAATGGTTTTGAAAAGTGGGAAGGTGGTAGATGCAGTTCCAGTGGTCAAGCTAAGAAGAAAGTGGGAAGAGCCTGTATTAGAGCAGATTGTGCCTGAGGAGCCATCAAAAGTCAGTCTAGGCACCCCAACCCAATCCGTTGAGGAATTCTCTCAACCTGTTGAGAATGCACCTAGAACAAAATTGAGTCAAGATCGAAACCAGCCACGGTATGTCCCTTAACCTCACCTTTAATTATCACTAATGTGCCTTTTCCTAGCAGGTTACAGAAACAGGTGAAAGAGGAAAAGGACAAGGAGATCCTAGACGTCTTCAAGAAGGTTGGGGTGAATATTCCATTGTTGGATGTGATCAAGCAGATTCCTCAGTATGCAAAATTCCTCAAGGACTTGTGCACTACAAAGAGAAAATTCAAAGGAACCGAAACAGTTGCCTTGAGTGAGAGGGTGTCCGCTGTACTGCAAAGAAAGTTGCCACCAAAGTTAGGTGATCCGGGATGTTTCACTATTTCATGCACTATTGGTGATCACAGGTTTGCTAGTGCTCTTCTTGATTTATGTGCTTCCATAAATTTAATGCCATATGCTGTGTATGATAGAATGAATAAGGGAGAACTTTTACCTACTGGGATAACCATTAAACTTGCTGATCGATCTAACTGTTACCCTAGAGGTATTATAGAAGATGTTTAGTGCAGGTTTGTGATTTGATTTTTCCAGCGGATTTCTTTGTATTAGAGATGGAAGGTGAACAGATGCCCTCTGAGATACCATTGATTCTTAGTAGACCATTCTTAAGAATAGCTCGTACCAAAATTGATTGTTATGAAGTTCACTTAGCATGGAAGTAGCTGGAGAAAAATCCGTTCAACATCTTTGAATCCCTTAAGCACCCAAATACTGATGATATGTACTCTTGTTGTTCTATTGATGTTTTTGAGAGTTTTGTGCAGGAGTTCATTCAGTACTCATTGAGGAGGATCCCATGCGAAAAGTCATCGAAATGGCTGGTAAAAAGAAGTTCCAGCACAACCGGTTCAATCTGTTGAGAAATTCCTCAACCTGTTGAATTTGAGCCTGTATTGAGATTGCTTCAACTGAAGACCTTGAGATGAGGAGGAGTATTATGCAATGGAGGAGGCATTTGAATCTTTGCCATACATGACAGGTATGTCTCGTAAACTCATTCCTCTTCCGTTTTCAACTAACGTGCTTGCTCCATCTATTTAGAAAGCGCCCGAGTTAGAGCTCAAACCTCTACCTGAGCATTTAAAGTATGTTTTTCTTGGAGACGGTGAAAACTTTACCGGTCATAATTTCTTCAAAGCTCTCACAGTTGCAAGAGGATAAGCTATTGTCTATTCTTAGGGAGTACAAGCAAGCAATTGGATGGACAGTAGCAGATATCAAGGAATAATATGCCCCACTTTGTGTACGCACATGATACATTTGGAGGAGGGAGTTAAGCCAACAAGAGAAGCTCAACGTCGACTGAACCTCCCATGTTGGAAGTTGTCAAGAAAGAATGATTAAACTTCGCGATGCAGGTATAATTTATGCTATTTCTGACAGCAAGTGGGTTAGTCCTGTGCAGGTAGTTCCCAAACATTCAGGAATTACAATGGTACAGAATGATGAGAACGTGTTGGTGCCTCAACGTGTGCAAACGGGATGGACAGTCTGTATTGACTACCGCAAGCTCAATGCCACCACACGCAAAGATCACTTCCCCCTCCCGTTCATTGATCAGATGTTGGAAAGGTTGGCAGGTCATGCATATTATTGTTTTTTGGATGGTTATTCAGGGTACAACCAGATAGCCATACACAAGGATGATCTGGAGATGACCACCTTTACATGCCCCTATGGCACTTTTGCTTATCGGCGGATGCCCTTTGGCCTATGCAATGCGTCTGCAACGTTTCAAAGATGCATGATGAGTATTTTTTCAAACATGGTTGAAAAAATCATTGAGGTATTTATGGATGATTTTTCTGTTTTTGGTGATTCTTTGACCTATGTTTGCATCATTTATCCATGGTTTTGAAACGTTGTGTTGAGACTAACCTTGTTTTGAATTGGGAAAATGTCATTTTATGTAGAACAAGGTATAGTTTTAGGACATGTGATATCTGCTAGGGGAATGAGGTTGATAAGGCCAAGGTTGATATTGTGCTTACTTTACCTCCTCCTTCAACTGTGAAGGAGTGAGATTTTCTTTCTTGGACATGTAGGATTTTATCGCAGGTTTATCAAGGACTTTTCCAAGATAGCCCGACCATTATGTGCACTGCTCCATAAAGATGTAACTTTCCACTTCACGGATGAGTGCTTGAAGGCATTCAACAAGCTTAAGGAGCTTCTGACAACCGCACCCATCATACAGGCACCTGATTGGAACTTACCTTTTGAATTAATGTGTGATGCTTCTGATTATGTGGTTGGTGCTGTTTTGGGTCAACGTCCACAAGTTTTTCCCCTGTCATCTATTATGCTTCCAGGACTTTAAATGATGCACAGTTAAATTACTCAACTACAGAAAATGAACTCTTAGCTGTGGTCTTTGCTTTAGAAAAGTTTAGGTCTTACTTGTTAGGAACTAAAGTTATTGTTTTCTCTGACCATGCTGCTTTGAGATACATGATGACTAAACAGGATGCAAAACCCAGGTTGATTAGATAGATGTTACTATTTCAGGAGTTTGATATTGAGATCAAAGACAAGAAAGGCACTGAGAATGTGGTGGCAGATCACCTGAGCAGGATCACACATGGATCTAACACAGAGGATGACTCATTGCCTCTGCGTGATAGCTTCCCGAATGAGCAACTTTTTTCTCTCAACGTTTCCGAGCCTTGTATGCAGATATTGTTAACTATCTTGTGTCAGGAAGAGTACCAAGTGACTACAGTAGAGCTCAAAAGGACAAGTTGGTGAAGACAGCTAAGCATTATGTGTGGGATGAGCCTTATCTATGGAAACATTGTCCAGATTTGTTGATAAGAAGGTGCGTTCCTGAAACTGAATTTCAATCTATACTCACTTTTTGTCACTCACATGTAGAGGGAGGTCACTTTGCTGGAAAATACTGCAATGAAGGTTCTTGAAAGTGGCTTCTTTTGGCCAACTTTGTTCAAAGATCGCATGAGTTCCATAAATCATGTGCCAGATGTCACATCTCGACCCGTAAATTTTTATCTTATTTACTTGATTATAATAAGATTTTAATTTTTACCGTCTCCGACATTGATATAGTTTAATTGGTCCCTAGAGGGGTTTTGGGGGACGATTTTTTCGGAGAGTTATTCGTCGGAGAAAAATGTAACGACGGTAAAAAACTGGTAAATTTTAGCTAGTAAAATGTAATTTTTATTAGGGTATTATTTTTTGGGGGTGTTAATTTTTAGAATTGGGTTGTATATAGAGGAGTTGGGCCAGATGGGTGAGGCCCAAACCATTTCTCTCTCTCTCTCTCTCTCTTCTTCTTCCCGCTTCTTCCCGGTTTCCCTCTCCCCGAGTCTCCTGCTGCCCGATTTTCCGGCCGCTCGTCGCCGCCGTCCGGCCACCGTTCGCCGCCGCTCCGGTCCAAAAGGTCGGCCTCCAACCCAGCTTCCATTCTAGCCCGACGAGAGCTTCCCTAGCGCCGCCGTGAGGGAGAGCTGCCGCCCGAAATATTCGGTTTGCCTAAAGCCCTCCTCGCCGGAACTCCCTCCTCCGGCCACCAATCCAGGCAAGCTTGGTACGGTTTTGTAGCTCTCCTCCCGTGCAGCAACTCCTCCAAAAGGCTCACTCCCTCTTGAGCTAGGTAAGGAGAAATTCAAGGAGGAAATTCTAGGGCTTTTAGGATGTTTTCGTTCGATGACCTAGTTAGGCTTGGAATTGGTGATAGTGATAGTTATGAAAGTTTTTTGGGATGTTGAGAGGAAGATGTTGTTAAAATTTCATAGGATTTGGAGGTCGCCGGAATCGGCCTCTGGCCGCCGCCGTTTTGGAGTTTTGTATGGTTTTAAATCTCTGTAATAATTAGAGGAATTTAATGGAGTGAATTATGGAATTTTCGAATGAGTTTTGAATAGGCTTGTGAATTTCCGAAGTTTGGTATTTTGGCGGTTAAATAATTAAAATCCGCCGTAGGATTTAAGTCAATTTCTGGGAAAGTTGTATTTACGGCTGCCGAGTGGTATTAAAGTTTGGGTCATTTCGATTTAAGAATATCGAAGTTAGGCAATGATGAGCGTGGTATGGCTCTCGGTTAATTTTGCCTATTTTGTATAAATACTGGATTTTTAGTGGGAAATTAATTATATATTTGGAACAGGACGTGAGGAGGCCCGAGCAGAAGAAGCCTCGGAGCGTCATCAGGCTTAGGCCTAATTTGTGAGTGGACCTTTGTTTTCGATTAAAAAGCATGCGACGAATGATTTTATTGATCATTTATTCTTCTGATGAGACTTGTTGATTTCTCGGCTATTTGACAATTTTTCCTCCTTTGGAGAGATCCCGAAAATGAGATTTTCGGTGGATATATATATTTTGGATTTTTATGAGGATAGTATGTATATAAATAAATGCTAGCTAGCTATACGTGCTTTTCCACCATACTGAGGTAAAATTCCATTATGGTGCAACGTGAGCGTTAGACGCAATCGTCGTAGCCCTATATAAATAATAATTTATATAGGGGATATGCGCGTATATATATATATACACACACCGTCTTTTCGGTCATAATGAGGAAAAATATCATTATGGCGCAACATGGGCGTTAGACGCCAGCGTTGTAGCCTTGTATGAATCTCTATTTTTCTAAATTGTTTCTAGGATTCATAAAAGGAGTCTGACGAGTGTAAATACATACGAATATATGATTATATATAGTTAGCCTGAGAGGCTTCATTTTATTTGAGTTGGTGACTAGCCAGTGCTAGTCGTGAAATTGCCAGTTTATGAGTTGAGCACTTTTGAGCTGCCGCATGCAGTATATTTTTTCTATGAAATTAAAATGGGAATGCATAAATATTTTGTTATTAAATTATTTTTGTCCACTCACTCTAACGTTATTAAATGTCTTCCCTTGGGCCCTTCGTTTTAAAATGCCCAGTCTGCAGAGTTCGGATTGGATCTAGTAGGAGACGAGGCATAGTCACCCGTATTTCCACCACCTTTCACCAGTAGGTTACCTGTTTAACCTACCTGTGTTTTCTTACTTCTGCTAGTGTCTAGTAACTCTGAATATTTGGGTTTAATGTATATATTTTGTTGTGGGTGAAGGCTTGTTGATATTTTAGAATTTTTGACGGAGGATGTATATTATCTTAGATAATGTTTATTATCTTCTTGGTGGTGATTGTATTTGGGGAGCACGAAGGCTCCAGAAGTTAAAGGTGGATTGGGAATTTTATGAGTGTTTGCAGGTTTTTGATTTGGAAGGGTTGTTCGAATTTTGCGGTAAATCTTTCCTTGGAGGTGGTCCCCGCACGATTTACTCCGGGTTTAGGGTGAAATTCAGGGTGGGTCGTGTCAGTTGGTATCAGAGCTTTAGGTTTCCTTTTCCTGCTTCCTTGTCACTATCATATTTGCCTAAGCAGCACGTAGTGTCTATAGAGTGATGATCCGTCCGCGGCAGATTCATTGGCATTTTATGCTTTTGATGCTATGTGTTATTGGGTATGTGTGATAGTTGAGTTAGTCTTGTTTATGGACTACTAAATATTTTCTTCCTCAGGTACTATGCCTCCTAGGCGCCCACGGCAAACCCGTGTGGCTACTTCGACCAATGCCAATGAGGGCCATGAGGTCAGGGGATTGGTTGATGATATTGGAAATTTGCTGAAGGATGTCATGGATCGAGCTCCACAACCTCATGCGGTGAAAATGAGAGAAGTTTATGAGGCTGGAGCCAGAGAGTTCAAGGGTGCCAAGGGACCCCTTGATGCTCACAATTGGGTGGACAAGATGGAAAATGTTTTTGCGATCACTGAGTTACCAGAAGAAAGAAGGGTGAAGACGGCAGTGACTTTTCTGGATGATTCAGCACACACATCGTTGGTGGTTGCTTGCCAGCAGGAATGTTGAGGATGCTCTGAGTATGTCGTGGGAGCAGTTTAAGACTCTCTTCTTGGGGCTGTATTTCAATCATGCCCACCGCAGCAGAATTCAGTCCGATTTCCTGCATATGACGAAGAAGGATGATGAGGGGATCATAGAGTTCCAGGAAAGAGTCACTTCCCTGAGCTACCATGTGTCATATCTGGTTCCTGATGAGAAGACCAGGATTGAGATGTTCATTGGAGCACTTGGTGGAGTGTATGCAGACAAGATGACGGGGGTAATTTACCCGACTTTTATGGATGCAGTTGGTGCAGCCATGGCCATTGAGTTCAGGGGGACATATGGTGTTCGGCCCCGTGATTACATTGGCCCTAGTCAGGGTCCATCCAAGAAGGCTGCTTCATCATCCGCTTCTGGGTCTTCTGCTGGTAGTGGCAGTAGTGGTAGATCTAGCTCTGGCGTTCGAAGCAGATCTAAAGGACGTTTCAGAAGTTCTTCTCGGAGCAAGTTGGGTAGGCAGCCGGCTAGGCAGTATGGTTCTAGTGGCAGTTTCCAGGGTGGGTCATCCAGTAGCCAAACTTATTCTTATGGGCAGCAGCAGTTTTCTAGGTGCTATGAGTGTGGTAGTCTGGATCACTTCAGGAGAGATTGCCCATTGTTGGCTCAGAGGACCACCCCTACCCCTACTCAGTCAGTTGGTCAGTCTTCAGCTAGGGGTTCTAGTAGTAGTGCCCAGGGCAATGCTTCGGTCAGAGGTGGCTCTCAGCGGGGCAGTGGTCAGCGTGGACGTCCCATGACTCGTGCTAGATTGCATGCTATGACTCAGCAGGAAGGACGTACTTCTCCAGATGTCATCATTGGTACGTTATTAATTTTTGGTCAGCCTACATGTACTTTAATTGATCCTAGAGCCACGCATTCATTCATGTCTAGTAGATTTGCTCTCCATGTCAATGTGCCATCATCGTCTCTTCCAGGCGAGTGGCATGTATCTCTACCCTCAGGTGAGGTGATGAGAATTAATTGGGTGTTTAGTGGATGTGAAATTTTAGTAGAGGGATTTAATTTCAAGGCCGATTTATTTCCTTTAGAGATAGTGGAGTTTGATGTGATCTTGGGGATGGACTTTTTGGAAGCATATAGAGCTTTGATAGATTGTTTTCAGAAAGTAGTGGTGCTTCAAAGTCCAAGTGGATTTGAGGTTGCTTTTCAAGGGGAAAGAGATGTTATTTCGAGTTGCCTAATTTTCGTTGTTGCTACAAGGAAATTATTAAATAAAGGCTGTCATGCTTATTTAGCTCATGTGGTGGATACAAGTATGAGAGTTTTGGGAGTAGAAGATATTCCTATAGTAAGAGAGTTTCCGGATGTTTTTCCTGAAGAGTTGTCTGGTTTGCCTCCTGCAAGGGAGATAGACTTCTCTATAGAATTACTTCCCGGAACTATGTCTATCTCTCAGGCACCTTACAGAATGGCTCCAGCGGAGTTGAAAGAGTTGAAGACTCAATTGCAAGAATTGGTAGACAAGGGTTCTGTTCGGCCTAGCATGTCTCTATGGGGTGCTCCGGTATTGTTTGTTAAGAAGAAAGATGACACCATGAGATTATGCATTGATTATAGGAAGTTGAATCAGATCACAGTGAAGAATAAATATCCGTTGCCTCGGATCGATGATTTATTTGATCAGTTGAGGGGTGCTTCTGTTTTCTCCAAGATTGACTTGAGATCTGTATATCATCAATTACAGATCAGGGAGAGTGACATAGTCAAGACCGCCTTTCGATCACGTTATCGTCATTATGAATTTATGGTGATGTCATTTGGACTTACTAATGCACCTGCTGCTTTTATGGATCTCATGAATATGGTGTTTAGTCCATATCTTGATCGTTTCGTGATCGTATTCATAGATGATATTTTGGTTTACTCAAAAAGTGAGAAGGAGCATGCCAAACATCTATGAATAATATTGCAGACTTTGAGGAATTCCCAGTTATATGCTAAGTTAAGCAAGTGTTAGTTTTTGCTAGATAAAGTGGGGTTCTTGGGCCATGTGGTTTTAGCAGAAGGACTTAGTGTAGATTCCCAAAAGGTGGAAGCAGTGTCAAATTGGAGAAGACCCACCACTGTGACGGAGATCCGTAGTTTCTTGGGATTAGCAGGTTATTATCGGCGCTTTGTGCAAGATTTTTCAAGGATTGCTGCTCCTCTTACAAGGTTGACCAAGAAGAGTATTAAATTTGAATGGTCAGATGAGTGTGAGCAAAGTTTTCAAGAATTGAAGAATCGTTTGATTAGTGCCCCTGTTTTGGCACTTCCGGATGATAGTGGGGAGTATGTGGTCTTTTGTGATGCTTCTAGACGTGGTCTAAGTGGGGTATTGATGCAGCATGAGCGAGTTATTGCCTATGCTTCCAGGCAATTAAAGCCGCACGAGGGGAATTATCCTACTCATGATTTGGAGCTTGCAGCGGTAGTTTTTGCTCTCAAGTTGTGGAGACATTATCTTTATAGAGCCAAGTGTCAGATTTTTACCGATCACAAGAGTCTTCGGTATGTATTCACTCAAAGAGAGCTATAGGTTTCCTTTTCCTGCTTTCTTGTCACTATCATATTTGCCTAAGTAGCACGTAGTGTCTATAGAGTGATGATCCGTCCGCGGCAGATTCATTGACATTTTATGCTTTTGATGCTATGTGTTATTGGGTATGTGTGATAGTTGAGTTAGTCTTGTTTATGGACTGCTAAATATTTTCTTCCTCAGGTACTATGTCTCCTAGGTGCCCACGGCAAACCCGTGTCGCTACTTCGACCAATGCCGATGAGGGCCATGAGGTCAGGGGATTGGTTGATGATATTGGAAATTTGCTGAGGGATGTCATGGATCGAGCTCCACAACCTCATGCGGTGAAAAGAAGAGAAGTTTATGAGGCTGGAGCCAGAGAGTTCAAGGGTGCCAAGGGACCCCTTGATGCTCACAATTGGGTGGATAAGATGAAAAATGCTTTTGCGATCACTGAGTTACCAGAAGAAAGAAGGGTGAAGACGGCAGTGACTTTTCTGGATGATTCAGCACATCGTTGGTGGTCGCTTGCCAGCAGGAATGTTGAGGATGCTCTGAGTATGTCGTGGGAGAAGTTTAAGACTCTCTTCTTGGGGCAGTATTTCAATCATGCCCACCGCAGCAGAATTCAGTCGGATTTCCTGCATATGACGAAGAGGGATAATGAGGGGATCATAGAGTTCTAAGAAAGATTCACTTCCCTGAGCTACCATGTGTCATATCTGGTTCCTGATGAGAAGACCAGGATTGAGATGTTCATTGGAGCACTTGGTGGAGTGTATGCAGACAAGATGACGGGGGTAATTTACCCGACTTATATGGATGCAGTTGGTGCAACCATGGCCATTGAGTCCAGGGGGACATATGGTGCTCGGCCTCATGATTACAATGGCCCCAGTCATGGTCCATCCAAGAAGGTTGCTTCATCATCCGCTTCTGGGTCTTCTGCTGGTAGTAGCAGTAGTGGTAGATCTAGCTCTGGTATTCAAAGCAAATCTAAAGGACGTTTCAGAAGTTCTTCTCGGAGCTAGTTGGGTAGGCAGCAGGCTAGGCAATATGGTTCTAGTGGCAGTTTCCAAGGTGGGTCATCTGGTAGCCAGACTTATTCTTATGGGCAGCAGCAGTTTTCTAGGTGTTATGAGTGTGGTAGTCTGGATCACTTCAGGAGAGATTGCCCATTGTTGGCTCAGAGGACCACCCCTACCCCTACTTAGTCAGTTGGTCAGTCTTCAGCTAGGGGTTCTAGTAGTAGTGCCCAGGGCAGTGCTTCGGTCAGAGGTGGCTCTTAGCGGGGCAGTGGTCAGCGTGGACGTCCCATGACTCACGCTAGATTGCATGCTATGACCCAGCAGGAAGGACGTACTTCTCCAGATGTCATCATTGGTACGTTATTAATTTTTTGTCAGCCTGCATGTACTTTAATTGATCCTGGAACCACGCATTCATTCATGTCTAGTAGGTTTGCCCTCCACGCCAATGTGCCATCATCGTCTCTTCCAGGCGAGTGGCATGTATCTCTACCCTCCGGTGAGGTGATGAGAATTAATTGGGTGTTTAGTGGATGTGAAGTTTTAGTAGAGGGATTTAATTTCAAGGCCGATTTAATTCCTTTAGAAATAGTGGAGTTTGATGTGATCTTGGGGATAGACTTTTTGGAAGCATATAGAGCTTTGATAGATTGTTTTCAGAAAGTAGTGGTGCTTCGAAGTCTAAGTGGATTTGAGGTTGTTTTTCAAGGGGAAAAAGATGTTATTTCGAGTTGCCTAATTTCCGCTGTTGTTGTAAGGAAATTATTAAATAAAGGCTATCAGGCATATTTAGCTCATGTGGTGGATACAAGTATGAGAGTTTTGGGAGTATAAGATATTCCAGTAGTAAGGGAGTTTCCGGATGTTTTTCCTGAGGAGTTGCCTGGTTTGCCTCCTGCAAGGGAGATAGACTTATCGATAGAATTACTTCCCGGAACTATGCCTATCTCTCAGGCACCTTACAGAATGGCTCTAGCGGAATTGAAAGAGTTGAAGACTCAATTGCAAGAGTTGGTAGACAAGGGTTTTGTTCGGCCTAGCATGTCTACATGGGGTGCTCCGGTATTGTTTGTTAAGAAGAAAGATGGCACCATGAGACTATGCATTGACTATAGGCAGTTGAATCAGATCACAATGAAGAATAAATATCCGTTGCCTCGGATCGATGATTTATTTGATCAGTTGAGGGATGCTTCTGTTTTCTCCAAGATTGACTTGAGCTCTGGGTATCATCAATTACAGATCAGGGAGAGTGACATAGTCAAGACCGCCTTTCGATCACGTTATGGTCATTATGAATTTATGGTGATGCCATTTGGACTTACTAACGCATTTGCTGCTTTTATGGATCTCATGAATATGGTGTTTAGTCCATATCTTGATCGTTTCGTGATCGTATTCATAGATGATATTTTGGTTTACTCAAAAAGTGAGAAGGAGCATGCCAAACATCTAAGAATAATATTGCGGACTTTGAGGAATTTCCAGTTATATGTTAAGTTAAGCAAGTGTGAGTTTTGGCTAGATAAAATAGGGTTCTTGGGCCATGTGGTTTCGGCAAAAGGAGTTAGTGTAGATTCCCAAAAGGTGGAAACCGTGTCAAATTGGAGAAGACCCACCACTGTGACGGAGATCCGTAGTTTCTTGGGATTAGCAGGTTATTATCGGCGCTTTGTGCAAGATTTTTCAAGGATTGCTGCTCCTCTTACAAGGTTGACTAAAAAGAGTGTTAAATTTGAATGGTCAGATGAGTATGAACAAAGTTTTCATGTGAGGCCAGTTTTGGTTGATAGAGTGCGGGAAGCACAGAATAATAATCCTTCCATAGTTCGATTGATAGAAAGAGCTTTGAGCGGAGCCGCAGTCGATCATTTTTCAGTAAAAAAGGATGAGACTTTATTGTTTAAGAATCGGTTTTGTGTTCCAAAAAGAAATGAAGAGTTGAAGAGTGAGATTTTGGAGGAAGCTCATAGTTCCGCTTATGCAGCTCATCCGGGTAGCACAAAAATATATCGGATTTTGAAAAATTATTATTGGTGGCCAAACATGAAGAGGGAAATTGCAGCTTTTGTGAGTAGATGTCTGATTTGCCAGCAAGTAAAAGCTGAAAGGTAGAAGCTTTCTGGATTGCTTGAGCCGTTGCCTATTCCAGTGTGAAAGTGGGACCACATCACCATGGATTTTGTTTTCAGTTTACCTCGTACCCGTGAAGGGCATAACGGTATTTGGGTGATTGTGGATAGACTCACCAAGTCTGCACATTTCTTGCCAGTGGGAAATAAGTATAATTGGATAAAATGGCAGAACTTTATGTGAATGAAATTGTGAGGCTTCATGGTGTGCCTGAATCAATAGTGTCAGATCGGGATCCTAGATTTGCTTCTAAATTCTGGGGAGCTCTACAAGCAGCTTTAGGTACCCGATTACATTTCAGCACTGCTTTTCATCCTCAGACTGATGGGCAGTCCGAGAGGACTATTCAGACTTTGGAGGATATGTTGAGAGCTTGTGTCTTGCAGTTCAGAGGGAGTTGGGATAGAAACCTATCCTTGATGGAATTTGCTTATAATAATAGCTATCATTCTAGCATTGGTATGGCTCCATTTGAGGCGCTTTATGAGAAGCAGTGTCGTACACCTTTATGTTGGAATGAAGTGGGGGAAAAAGGGCTTTGTGGCTCAGAGTTAATCCATGAGACAAATGAGAAGATTAAAGTGGTTAGAGATAGACTCAAGGCCGCTCAAAGTAGGCAGAAGAGTTATGCAGATGTCCGTAGGAAAGATCTTGAGTTTCAAGTGGGTGATTGGGTGTTCTTGAAATTATCTCCTTGGAAAGGGGTTGTACGTTTCGGTAAGCGTGGGAAGCTTAGTCCGAGGTATATTGGCCCTTACGAGATTATAGAGCGAGTTGGCTCACTTGCTTATCGGTTAGTTTTGCCTCCAGAATTAGCCAGGATACATAATGTGTTTCATGTATCCATGCTTCACAAGTATATTGCCAATCCCTCTCACGTGCTGCAAGAGCAGCCGATCAGTTTGACGAGAGATTTGTCCTATGAAGAGGAACCGGTTCAGATTCTCGACCGAAAGGAGCAAGTGCTTAGGAACAAGATAATCCCACTTGTCAAGGTGTTTTGGAGAAGTCATCAAGTAGAAGAAGCTACCTGGGAATCAAAGAAGCAAATGATGCAGCAGTATCCCATCTCTTCGAATGACAGGTATGTAAATTTCGAGAATGAAATTTTTTATAAGGAGGGGAGAATTGTCACATCCCGACCCGTAAATTTTTACCTTATTTACTAGCTTGATTATAATAAGAATTTTACCGTCTCCGTCATTGAATTTATAGTTTAATTGGTCCCCAGAGGGGTTTGAGGGACGGTTAATTTTAGAAGATTATTCGTCGGAGAAAAATATAACGACGGTAAAAATAGTAAATTTTAGCTAGTAAAAGGTAATTTTTATTAGGGTATTATTTTTTGAGGGTGTTAATTTTTGGAATTGGGTTGTATATAGAGGAGTTGGGCCGGATGGGTGAGACCCAAACCATTTCTCTCATTGTGATGACCTAACTAGGCAGGCAATCTAGTAGGTGCATCCGTCCCACATCGCCCGGGGGAGATAGGTTGCTATGCTTATATGTGCAGAGCTAACACCTTACATTGAGACGCGTTTTGAGGTGAAACCTCAAGAGCAAAACCGTGAGGGTCGTTGGGCCCAAAGCGGACAATATCTCAATGGACTGGGCCGAGCTGTTACAGTTGGTATCAGAGCCTGTCCCCGGCCGGAAGTGTGCCGACACGGACGTCGAGCCCCTTAAGGTGGGTGGATTGTGATGACCTAACTAGACATGCAAGCTAGTAGGTGCATCCGTCCCACATTGCCCGGGGGAGATAGGTTGCTATGCTTATATGTGCAGAGCTAGCACCTTACATTGAGACGCGTTTTGAGGTGAAACCTCAAGAGCAAAACGTGAGGGTCGTTGGTCCCAAAGCGGACAATATCTCAATGGACTGGGCCGGGCTGTTACATTTATAGTGCATCAGAGAGGGATAGATGTGGACCCTGCCAAGACCAGAGCTATGATCACAACTCCAGCACCTTCAAGTAAGAAAGAGCTTAAAAGTTTCTTGGGAAAGCTCTCATACATAAGACGCTTCATCCCCGGCCTGTCCGCCCTTACCGGAGTGTTCGCCCCTCTATTGAAACAAGACGTGAAGTTTGTGTGTAGTGATGAGTGCAAGGAGGCTTATGATAAAGTCAAGCAATTACTCACACGACTTCCAACAATGAGAGCACCGTTGCCTGGAGTCCCTTTAAAAATTTATCTTGCATCAACGTCTACTGCTATAGGAGCGCTACTTGCACAAGATGATAGTTTGGGAGAGGAGCAAGCAATGAGCTTTGTGAGTCGTCAGCTCTAAGGAGTAGAAACCCGGTATCCCAGAACAGAAAGGCTATGCCTAGCACTTGTCTATGCTGGTCAGAGGTTGCGACACTACTTCCAACCACATAAGCTCCATCTTATGGTGAAAACCGATCTAGTGCGGTACCTCCTTACTAAGCCAGTATTGACTGGCCGTTTGGCGCGGTGGTTTCTACAACTATATGAGTTTGATATCACATGCATAACCCCTAAAGCCATAAAGGGGCAGGCTTTGATCGACATGCTAGCACTTTTCCCGGAAGATGATGAGTCCATCTTGTCCAAAGAGGTGCCTGGTGAGCTTCCAGAAGTGTCCACAATGTTAGCTCAAGAGAATCTATGGACTCTACATTTTGATGGCTCGGCTAAAAGTGCTAGAAGAGGAGATGGAATAGTTCTGACTAGTCCAGACGGAGTAACAACCACTCTATCTTTCAAGTTGAATTTCCCTTGCACCAACAACATGGCCGAGTATGAAGCCCTCATCATTGGTTTGTCAACAGCCCAAGAAATGGGAGTTAGGGACCTCAGGATCTTCGGCGATTCAAATCTAGTCTTGATTCAACTTAAAGGAGACTTTGCCTTAAAAGAAGCGGCTCTCGTACCTTATAGAACAGCTGCAGAAAGTCTCATAAGGTCATTTGACCATATCACCATGGAGCACCCCCGGGGTACCACCAATAGATACGCTGATGCTCTAGCCACCTTAGGCTCCAAGCTTTCCTTCATCCAAGGCGAGCCAAGAATCTCAGTGCTTCAAAGGGACATGCCAGCCACTGAGATCGTGGCCATGCCAAAGCAGTGCCAAGAAGAGGACTGGATGCAAGGCATAGAAAAGGGACTATCCGGGAATGACATTAAAGTCTCAAGGGAATATGTGATGCTCTTTGGTACATTGTATAAGCGTCTTCCTAGTGGTATCCTCTCTAGGTGCATAGGAAAAAGGGAATCGCAAGAGAGACTATAAGAAATGCATGAGAGCACCTGTGGTCTCGATCAGGCGATAAGCTTATACTGACGCCTGTAGCGCAAGGGATACTATTGGCCTAACATGAAAGCACAAGCCGCCCAACTACAAGCCACATGCCCACATTGTTCTAAAGTACCATCTGTGAAAGAAGTTTTCACCCTCACGGTCTCTGAAGATTGG
This sequence comes from Fragaria nilgerrensis, assembly GCA_010134655.1. Taxonomy (NCBI): domain Eukaryota; kingdom Viridiplantae; phylum Streptophyta; class Magnoliopsida; order Rosales; family Rosaceae; genus Fragaria; species Fragaria nilgerrensis. Next base: position 1,141,418 of record CM020983.1, read on the forward strand.
TGGGCCCCATATTTGATGTACTTCATAGAAAGAAAGTTGCCAACAAATGCCAAGCAGGCCCATCGGCTCAAGAGAGCAGCAAGAAGGTATTTCATGGATGGAGGAACATTGTTCAAAAAAGGGTACAACGGCGAGCCTTTAATATGCTTAAGCCCAGAAGAATCCCTGAAAGTCCTACAAGAGGTGCATGCTGGGGAATGTGGAGAACATCAGGGAAGGAGAAAGTTATATCGGCTGCTGCTCAACATGGGTTACTTTTGGCCGACCATGCAGGAGGATGCAAAAGCTACAGTCAAAAAGTGTCGTGCTTGCCAAATTCATGGGAACCTTAACCACAAGCCACACACATTGCTTCAAGACATGCGCACACCATGGCCTTTTCGCACTTGGTGGCTAGACCTGATTGGCATAATTCACCCAGGGTCCCATGGATACGTATGGATCCTTGTCGGTACAGAATCATACACGAAGTGGGTAGAAGCAATCCCCCTTCGAAAAGCTACTGGAGCAGCCGTTGCAAATTTCATCAGGGAGCACATTGTCTGTAGGTTTGGGATCCCATATAAGATAGTCACTGATAACGGAACTCCATTTGTCAACAAGCAAGTGAGTGACACTCTCAAAGGATATGGAATCAAGCACCGGCGCTCAACTCCATATTACCCTCAAGGAAATGGTCAAGCTGAAGCAACGAACAAGACACTTCTGAGAATCTTGAGCAAGATGGTGTATAAGTATTCTGGGGGCTGGAGCGATCATCTTTGTGACACTCTTTGGGCTTATCGGACGTCACCTCGAAGCGCTACCGGATTTTCCCCATACTCGCTCATGTATGGGTCTGAGGCCATCTCCCCTGCTGAGGTAGCAGTCCCTACTGCTAGAGTTGCTGTTGATAATGACATAGAATGGGATGCTAGCTCCTGTGCAGACTGGAGGTGGACAGACTTAGAAGGAGTTGAAGAAAAAAGAGCTGAGGCTGAAAGGAGGATTGCGCTCTACCACAAGAGAGTCACCCAGGCATATAATAAAACAATCAAGCCCCGACGCTTTGAGAAAGGGGACCTTGTCCTCAGAGTTGCTGAACATGTGAGAAGGCAAGTCTCTGGACCTTCCAAATTTTCTCCATCATGGGAAGGCCCATTCATTGTGAAAGAAGCTTATCAAAGTGGATACTACATGCTTGTCTCACATGAGGGCACGACTATGGGTCCCATCAACGGCAAATGGCTCAAGTTCTATCATTCGTAGCTCAATTTTTTTTATTCTCTCTTTGGGGACTTTTTGTACTTTTGTTCAACCTTCCACACCTTTTGTATGCTACCACGATAGTGCAGCCAATAAGGAAGTATGATACTTGAACAATGTTATGGTTCATCTTTGAAATGAGTATTCCCTTTCCAAACCTCCATTTTCTTTTTCATGCTCACACAAGAACTTTTTTTTTATTATGTGATCCAACTTTAGCTCACATAACCAAGGGGGCTGGCACAGATGATATAGGCCATAACGATGGGATCCCAAGCATAATCTGTCAAGCAACACACATGCAACGTGTAAAAAAAAAAAAACCTCAAAGCCAAGCACCAAAGTCAAGTTATGGCTTCAACAACAAAATAAAGTTACATGCCAAGCACCATAATAAAGTTGTAACTCCAAGCAACAAAACCAAGCCTCAAGTCTAGCCAATGGGCTAATAAGCCCCCCCCCCCTAAGATTACAAGCTCCTCATTCTTCATGAGCATGTATTTGCTCAAGGCTTACAATCAAGCAAGCCAAGTAGACCAGTTCTCCCCGCGCCGGATGTTGACTCAACTATATATTCTGAATATTCTGTAGGAAAATTCGGATCACGAGCCAAAAGATCATGCAGCTTCCGTTGTTCTGTTGTTATTCTCTTGAAAATATCTTCGGCAGATCCCTCAAGAAGCCTAATCTTTCTCATTTGGTGGAGGGTCTCTTCGGGCAACCTGGATTGCAAGAAATAGCATACATGAAGGAACTTTTGTAGATGCCTAATAAGGAACCCTATTGGAACATTCAAGCACATAAGGTCACGCACCACATCACGCCATGCTAAAATGTCATCTAACACCAAGTTGGACATAAGTGTCTTATCCATGCTATAAAGAACAAGCCCAAGCCTCTCAAATATCATGCTCTTGGTATCACACATGCAATGTTTGAAGCAATCAAACTGACTCATATCTCCATATTTTTCAAACAATACGGTCAAGGGAGCAATGACCTCAGGGCACACATACATACCATGGAAAGACATTCGGCGTTCAACAGAGTAAGTAGATGGATGAAGTTGCTCTATTTTGTCAAGCTTCCTGATAGGCGCAAAAGCACCTATAAAGATACCCTATTATCAAATCAATTATATAAATGTAGTAAACGGCAAATAGGGGTCATTACCCGCAGATGATTGGTGATACTAAGACTTAAACACACAAGAAACGCAAACAGACACGTAAACCAGAAATTGGCAGACTCGACCTAGGAGCAGAAACCTAATTAATTAGCTAATCTAGACTCAACCAAAAATTATGAAATTAAATAAACAGTAACTAGACACAGTGCCGGACTACCACACAAATTTTGAGGGTATTCGGAGTTGGTTTTATTGGTGAACAAAAATAGATAATACAGAAGTACTGCTGAAAACATAATATTAAAAAGTGAATATGGATGTAAATATGAGAGAAACAATAGCTAGGAACTTCTCTCCACCACTAGATACGCTCCAATCACCCCAAAACAATGTCAATGACTAAAGATGAATGCACTCATAGTTAAGCCAATGTCATTAGGTCATTAACCGTATTACGTTCTCTTACTTGCCATGTTAAGTGAAATGTCGGTATCGACTTAACTATATTCCTAATTAATTGATCTATGAAATGTCGGTATCTAGACCAAAATAACTGAAATCAAGAAGATCTAAGAACGTTTGAGTAGCAACAAAAAATCTAAGGTCAATGTCGGTAGCCTTAGATTACCAAGGAATCACTTCACACAAGTACCTGGAAAGAACTTGTTATCTCTCATAGAATATGCAACGATATGTCAGTCATAAACACGTTCAAAATAATAAACCCTAAAACATGCATCAAATTGTCGACTCAATGAAACATGGAATAGAATTATCAATGAACAATCAGTGAAGAAATTCTCATCTAAAATTATATAAATCAATTGGGGTTCGAAATCGAAGACATATCTAGGGCTTTGATCAGCCCCTAACTACTAAGGAGTTTAGTTACACATAATCTTGATTAAGAACATCAGAGAATACATGGAAGATGAATTAAAAGTGGAGAAGAAGAAAACTTGATTGAAGAAGATCTTTGCCGATCGAATTCTTTTCCTCTCCTCCTCTTCTTTCTTTTCTTCTCTTTCTTTTCTTCTTCTCCCCTTGTTCGGCTGCTCCCTCCGTTTGGTTCCTCTCCCTTGTTGAAATAGGTTAGTGAACCTATATGTCACGTCCATCACCAATCCAACTAGGATTAGGGATCCTACTTAAACCCAATTATCTCATTTTCTTTGTTTGACTTCAAAACACCTAAAAACAAATAAAGTTAATTAAAAATAGGAAAACAACACAAAATAACTAAGTAATAAGAATAATTAACATGATAAAAGTCGCACAAATATGCGATTATCAAAATACCCCATACTTAGTTTTTGCTAGTCCTCGAGCAAAACACTAAACTAAGACTCTGAAAAGACTCAACAATAGCACAGACTACAAAACTCTAATGCCCTTAACACTTTGTCTCAGCAATCTCCCTAACATTGCAACACCAAGATCACATGATAATTCAGTTCAATCCATGGAATTTCGAAGGTTAATGTCAATACATGACATACATGTAACATGTAGGACGAATACATAATCAAGGTGAATGTAAAGCTGTAGCATGCAGTAAACAAGTTAAGATTCAATCTGACATGGTATGCTATAAGTGTTTCTCTCAACATATGTCTAAGGTTTTCACTCAACTCAATTACTTGCCAAATGGACTGAACCATATGCTTAACTCTTGTGACTTATCTCCACAGATCAAAGGCTGCCTATCTTGAGGATCAAAAAGGACTTTATAAGGTTGTAATGGGGTTAAGCTCATAGGTTTATAGAACAAAAGGGATATGGAATTCAAACAAGTTCTAAAACCTAGTAGAGCATCAATGAAGAGGCTTTTTCGAACTGTACAACCATTGAAGCATCTTCACCATTGAATTCTTCCAAATATATCACCATTGTGGCCAAAGTTTCATCTTGTTGGGCTTTCACCTCATTCTTTTCATCTACAGTTAACCTGGGGTATCAAGCTAGACATCACAAAAGAACAATATTTTTTCGTCGATTTTCTCTTTTTTTTTTTTTCAATACAACACAACTAGCTTGATATCCCACCCTTATTCCTTTGCTTCATCTTCACAATCTTCCACCTTGGTCTTCATGTATATGCCTCATGTACAGCTCTACTAAGTTCTAGAACAAAGGTAGAGATATAACTATTCTAAGGTTCAAGGTTAAGGTTGTGCGGGTGATGACAAAAAGACCATAATGTAAGCTCAAAGTGGTTAACTAAGGGGTGCACATCTTGTGTACACAACATATGGGTCACAGGCTATATATGACAATGGTGGTAGCTCCTAAGTGCCTTTATCACTTCCCCAATCAAGATATATAATGACTATAAGCTTTGACAAGCACAAGAGCAAGTTCTAGTAATCTCTAGAGTCCATTAACTTAATCTGCGGCAAGCAATTGACACACAACAAAGAAAGCATGTAAAATCACATTTAGGCTCAATCGCTCACAGGTTAATGAATCTCAACTAAGTTTAAGCATGCTGAGAAATCTGTACCATGTTAACTCGTTTCTACATCCACTACATATTAACACATGCATCATATATCAAGATTAACCAAAGAAACTCAAATAACGTAGTCACATGTTTCACTCTTAGTCACAATTTTAGAAGATATAAGCACATCATAGACTAGTTAAGGGCCCTAAGTCTCAAACAAGACTAAAAACAGTTTTTTTTTTTTAGCTAAACATAGACGCTAAAGATATCATATAAACCCCACCCCACACTTGAAATTTGCATTGTCCTCAATGTAAAACGAAACCAAAGCATGCAATACATCAAACAAGTATGACGCATAATACATATGACATCGCAAAAACACACTAAACATAAAGAAAAATAACACAAGAGAAAGAATGAAGAATGCAAATCTGGAATCCAAGTTTCTCCATCAACATGGGTTGCCTCCCAAGTAGCGCTAAGTTTAACGTCATCAGCCAAACGACACTCATAATCATTGCTCCACTGGCACTGGATCGTGGAGCTGTACTTCTTCCACATCTCTCACCTCTGCAGGCTCATAAAACGGTTTGAGCCTATGTCCGTTCACTTTGAACATGTTCCCATTCTTCAGATTTTTTACCTCGACTGCACCATGAGCAAACACATTAAGTATAACAAAAGGCCCACTCCACCTAGAACGAAGTTTACCTGGAATAATCGTAGACGCGAATTGAAAAGCAAGACTTTTTGTCCAACAACAAAAGATTTGCTTTTAATCATCTTATCATGAAACATCTTGGTTTTCTCCTTGTAGATTCTATTGGACTCATAGGAATTGTTGCGAATCTCATCTAGCTCATTCAGTTGTAACTTCCTATAAATATCGGCATCATCAATATCAAAGTTAAACTACTTAATAACCCAATATGCCTTGTGTTCAAGCTCCACCGGAAGATGACAGCCTTTTCCATAGACCATTCGATAAGGAGACATCCCAATCGGTGCCTTGTATGCCGTCCTGTATGCCCACAACGCCTCATCTAAGCGTTGACTCCAATCTTTCCGGGTTGGTCCAACAGTCTTCTCAAAAAATTGTTTTATCTCCCTGTTGGATACTTCTACCTGCCTGCTCGTCTGAGGATGATAAGGTGTTGCCACCTTATGATGAACATTGAATTTCTTGAGCAAAGCTGCAAAAGACTTGTTACAAAAGTGGGAACCTCCATCACTGATGATGTACCTGGGAGTGCCAAATCTAACAAACAGTGATTTCAAAAATTTCAAAACAACAGCAGCATTGTTAGTACGAGTGGCCACTGCCTCCACCCACTTTGAAACATAATCAACTGCAAGTAGAATATAAAGATTTTGCTGAGAGCTAGGAAAATGACCCATAAAGTCAATACCCGACACATCAAAAATCTCAACAACAAAAATTGGGTGCTGGGGCATCTGATCTCTAGGACCTAAGTTACCTGTGAGCTGACATATGGTGACACGACCCACCCCAAATTTCACCCTAAACCCGGAGTAAATCGTGCGGGGACCACCTCCAAGGAAAGATTTACCGCAAAATTCGGTACAACCTCCCTTGAAAATGGACAACCATTCCAATAGAAACCTGTAAACACGTCTAAAGGTTCCAAATCTAACCTTAACTTCTGGAGCCTTCGTGCTCCCCAAAAAAACAATCACCACCAACAGGATAATAAACATTATCTGAGATAATATACATCATCCGTCAAATATTCTAAAATATCTACAAGCCTTCACCCACAACCAAAATATATACATTAAACCCAAGTATTCAAAGCTACTAGACACTAGCGGAATTAAGAAAAGACAAGTAGGCTAAACATGTAACCTACTGGTGAAAGGTGGTGGAAATACGGGTGACTATGCCTCGTCTCCTACTAGATCCAATCCGAACTCTGCAGACTGGGCATTTTAAAACGAAGGGCCCAGGGGAAGACATTTAATGACGTTAGAGTGAGTGGACAAAAATAATTTAATAACAAAATATTTATGCATTCCCATTTTAATTTCATAGAAAAAATATACTGCATGCGGCAGCTCAAAAGTGCTCAACTCATAAACTGGCAATTTCACGACTAGCACTGGCTAGTCACAAACTCAAATAAAATGAAGCCTCTCAGGCTAACTATATATAATCATATATTCGTATGTATTTACACTCGTCAGACTCCTTGTATGAATCCTAGAAACAATTTAGAAAAATAGAGATTCATAAAAGGCTACAACGCTGGCGTCTAACGCTCACGTTGCGCCATAATGATATTTTTCCTCATTATGACCGAAAAGACGGTGTGTGTAAATATATATATGTATATATATATATATACACGCGCATTGACACGACCCTCCCCGAATTTCACCCTGAACTCGGAGTAAATCGTTCGGGGACCACCTCCAAGGAAATATTTACCGTAAAATTCGGTACAACCTCCCTTGAAAATGGACAACCATTCCAATAGAAACCTGCAAACACGTCTAAAGGTTCCAAATCCAATCTTAACTTCTGGAGCCTTCGTGCTCCCCAAAAAAACAATCACCACCAACAAGATAATAAACATTATCTGAGATAATATACATTATCCGTCAAATATTCTAAAATATCTACAAGCCTTCACCCACAACCAAAATATATACATTAAACCCAAGTATTCAAAGCTACTAGACACTAGCGGAATTAAGAAAAGACAAGTAGGCTAAACAGGTAACCTACTGGTGAAAGGTGGTGGAAATACGGGTGACTATGCCTCGTCTCCTACTAGATCCAATCCGAACTCTGCAGACTGGGCATTTTAAAATGAAGGGCCCAGGGGAAGACATTTAATAATGTTAGAGTGAGTGGACAAAAATAATTTAATAATAAACTATTTATGCATTCCCATTTTAATTTCAAAGAAAATATACTGCATGCGGCAGCTTAAAAGCGCTCAATTCATAATCTGACAATTTCACGACCAGCACTGGCTAGTCACAACTCAAATAAAATGAAGCCTCTCAGGCTAACTATATATAATCATATATTCGTATGTATTTACACTCGTCAGACTCCTTTTATGAATCCTAGAAACAATTTAGAAAAATAGAAATTCATACAAGGCTACAACGCTGGCGTCTAACGCTCACGTTGCGCCATAATGGTATTTTTCCTCATTATGACCGAAAAGACGGTGTATATATATATACGCGCATATCCCCTATATAAATTATTATATTTATATAGGGCTACGACGATTGCGTCTAACGCTCACGTCGCACCATAATGAAATTTTATCTCAATATGGTGGAAAAGCACGTATAGCTAGCTAACATTTATTTACATACTATACTCATAACCATCCAAAATACATATCCACCGAAAATCTCATTTTCGGGATCTCTCCAAAGGAGGAAAAATTGCCAAATGGGCGAGAAATCAATAATCTTATCAGAAGAAATAAATGATTAATAAAATCATTCATCGCATGCTTTTTATTTAAAACAAAGGTCCACTCACAAATTAGGCCTAAGCCTGATGACGCTCCGAGGCTTCTTCTGCTCGGGCCTCCTCACGTCCTGTTCCAAATATATAATTAATTTCCCACTAAAATCCAGTATTGATAAAATAGGCAAAATTAATCGAGAGCCATAAATACGCTCATCATTGTCTAAGTTCGATATTCTTAAACCGAAACAATCCAAACTTTTATATCATACTCGGCAGTTGTAAATACAACCTTTCCTAGAAATTGATTTAAATCGTACGGTCGGATTTTACATTATTTAACCGCCAAAATACCAAACTTCGGAAATTCACAAACCTATTCAAAACTCGTCCGAAAATTCCACAATTCACTTCATTAAACTCCTCTAATTATTACACATTTAAAATTATACAAAACCAAAAACGGCGGCGCCGGCGGCCGGAGGCCGATTCCGGCGACGTCCAAAATCTACCAAATTTTAACAGTAGCTTCCTCTCAACATCCCAAACAACTTTCATAACTATTACTAAGTCCAATTTCAAGTCTAACTAGGTCAATCGAACGAAAACATCCTAAAAGCCCTAGAATTTCAACTTCGAATTTCTCCTTACCGAGCTCAAGAGGGATCGAGCCTTTTGGAGGGGTTGTTGCACGGGAGGAGAGCTACAAAACCGTACCAAGCTTGCTCGGATTGGTGGCCGGAGGAGGGAGTTCCGGCGAAAAACTTCCTTGCGTCTCCAGCGGGTTTTCCTTCGAACGGCGGCGTTACACGGCCGGTCACCGGCCCAGAAAGAGAGAGGGGACGGCGGGGGTCCGAACGGGAGTGATGCGGCGGCCTGGCTTGGCCGGACGGCGGCGGACGGCCGAGAAGGATTTCCGACAGCGGGAAGAGGAAGAGAGGGCGCGTGGGAGAGAAAGAGAGAAAGGAGAGAGAAAGAGAGAAGAGAAAAGAAAAGAAAAGATGGGTTTGGGCCTCACACCAACCCGGCCCAACACTAAAAAAAAACCCAACTTACCAATTTAACACCCCAAAATAAAATACCCTATTAAAAATTACCATTTTACTAGCTAAAATTTACCATTTTTACCGTCGTTACATTTTTCTCCTACGAATAACTCTCCGAAATAATCGTCCCTCAAAACCCCTCTAGGGACCAATTAAACTATATCTCAAGCTAGTAAATAAGATAAAAATTTTACGGGTCGGGATGTGACACGCATATCCCCTATATAAATTATTATATTTATATAGGGCTACGACGATTGCGTCTAACGCTCACGACGCACCATAATAGAATTTTACCTCAGTATGGTGGAAAAGCACGTATAGCTAGCTAGCATTTATTTATATACATACTATCCTCATAAAAATCCAAAATATATATATCCACCGAAAATCTCATTTTCGGGATCTCTCCAAAGGAGGAAAAATTGTTAAATAGCCGAGAAATCAACAAGTCTCATCAGAAGAAATAAATGATCAATAAAATCATTCGTCGCATGCTTTTTAATTAAAAACAAAGGTCCACTCACAAATTAGGCCTAAGCCTGATGACGCTCCGAGGCTTCTTCTGCTCGGGCCTCCTCACGTCCTGTTCCAAATATATAATTAATTTCCCACTAAAAATCCAGTATTTATACAAAATAGGCAAAATTAACCGAGAGCCATAACCACGCTCATCATTGCCTAACTTCGATATTCTTAAATCGAAATGACCCAAACTTTAATACCATACTCGGCAGCCGTAAATACAACATTTCCCAGAAATTGACTTAAATCCTACGGCCGGATTTTACATTATTTAACCGCCAAAATACCAAACTTCAGAAATTCACAAACCTATTCAAAACTCATCGAAAATTCCACAATTCACTCCATTAAATTCCTCTATTATTATAGATTTAAAACCATACAAAACTCCAAAACGGCGGCGGCCAGAGGCCGATTCCGACGACCTCCAAATCCTATGAAATTTTAACAGTATCTTCCTCTCAACATCCCAAACAACTTTCATAACTATCACTATCACCAATTCTAAGCCTAACTAGGTCAATCCAATGAAAACATCCTAAAAGCCCTAGAATTTCCTCCTTGAATTTCTCCTTACCTAGCTCAAGAGGGAGTGAGCTTTTGAAGGGGTTGCTGCACGGAGGAGAGCTACAAAACCGTACCAAGCTTGCCCGGATTGGTGGCCGGAGGAGGGAGTTCCGGCGACGGAAGGCTTTAGGCAGCCGAATCTTTCGGGCGGCAGCTCTCCCTCATGGCGGCGCTAGGGAAGCTCTCGTCGGGCTAGAATGGAAGCTGGGTTAGAGGCCGACCTTTTGGGATCGGAGCGGCGGCGAACGGTGGCCGGACGGCGGCGAACGGTGGCCGGACGGCGGCGGACGGGCGGCCGAAAAATCGGCAGCGGGAGACTCGGGGAAGAGGGAAACCGGGAAGAAGAGAGAGAAGAGAGAGAGAGAAATGGTTTGGGCCTCACCCATCCGGCCCAACTCCTCTATATACAACCCAATTCCAAAAATTAACACCCCAAAAAAAAATACCCTAATAAAAATTACCTTTATCTAGCTAAAATTTACCATTTTTTTCCTGTCGTTACATTTTTCTCCGACAAATAACTCTTCGAAAAAATCGTTCCCCAAAACCCCTCTAGGGACCAATTAAACTATATCTCAATGTCGGAGACGGTAAAATTCTTATTATAATCAAGCTAGTAAATAAGATAAAAATTTACGGGTCGGGATGTGACAATTCTTCCCTCCTTATAAAAATTTTGTCCTCGAAATTTACATACCTGTCATTCGAAGAGATAGGGATACTGCTACATCATTTGCTCCTCTGATTCCCAAGTAGCTTCTTCTACTTGATGACTTCTCCAAAGCACCTTGACAAGTAGGATTATCTTGTTCCTAAGCACTTGCTCCTTTCGGTTGAGAATCTGAACCGGTTCCTCTTCATAGGACAAATCTCTCGTCAAACTGATCAGCTGCTCTTGCAGCACATGAGAAGGATCGGCAATATACTTGCGAAGCATGGATACATGAAACACATTATGTATCCTGACTAATTCTGGAGGCAAAGCTAACTGATAAGCAAGTGAGCCAACTCGCTCTATAATCTCATAAGGGCCAATATACCTCGGACTAAACTTCCCACGCTTACCGAAACGTATAAGCTCTTTCCAAGGAGATAATTTCAAGAACACCCAATCACCCACTTGAAACTCAAGATCTTTCCTACGGACATCTGCATAACTCTTCTGCCTACTTTGAGCGGCCTTGAGTCTATCTCTAACCACTTTAATCTTCTCATTTGTCTTATGGATTAACTCTAGGCCACAAAACTCTTTTTCCCCCGCTTCATTCCAATATAAAGGTATACGACACTGCTTCCTATAAAGCGCCTCAAAGAGAGCCATACCAATGCTAGAATGATAACTATTATTATAAGCAAATTCCATCAAAGATAGGTTTTTATCCCAACTCCCTCTAAACTGCAAGGCACAAGCTCTCAACATATCATCCAAAGTCTGAATAGTCCTCTCAGACTACCCATCAGTCTGAGGATGAAAAGCAGTGCTGAAGTGTAATCGAGTACCTAAAGCTGCTTGAAGAGCTCCCTAGAATTTAGAAGCAAATCTAGGATCCCGATCTGACACTATTGATTCAGGCACACCATGAAGCCTCACAATTTCATTCACATAAAGTTCCGCCATTTTATCCAATTTATACTTCTTTCCCACTAGCAAGAAATGTGCAGACTTGGTGAGTCTATCCACAATCACTCAAATACCGTCATGCCCTTCACAAGTACGAGGTAAACTGAAAACAAAATCCATGGTGATGTGGTCTCATTTCCACACTGAAATAGGCAACGGCTCAAGCAATCCAGAAGGCTTCTGCCTTTCAGCTTTTACTTGCTGGCAAATCTACTCACAAAAGCTGCAATTTCCCTCTTCATGTTTGGCCACCAATAATAATCCTTCAAAATCCGATACATTTTTGTGCTACCCGGATGAGCTGCATAAGCGGAACTATGAGCTTCCTCCAAAATCTCACTCTTCAACTCTTCATTTCTTTTTGGAACACAAAGCCGATTCTAAATAATAAAGTCTCATCCCTTCTAACTGAAAAATGATCGGCTGCGGCTCCGCTCAAAGCTCTTTTATCAATCGAACTATGGAAGGATCATTATTCTGTGCTTCCCGTACTCTATCAACCAAAACTGGTCTCACATGAAAACTAGCTACCAAGGCACCAACCTCATCTACTGCTAAATCCACTCCTGTAGCTCGCAACTCACTAAGAAGTGGAACTCGAACCGTCCTTAAGTGAGACAAGGATATGGAGGGATTTCGACTAAGAGCATCAGCTACCACATTAGCTTTTCCAGGATGATACTCATAGTACAATCATAATCACTAATCAACTCCATCCACCTTCTCTGTCTCAAGTTTAGCTCTCTTTGAGTGAACACATACCGAAGACTCTTGTGATCGGTAAAAATCTGACACTTGGCTCTATAAAGATAATGTCTCCACAACTTGAGAGCAAAAACTTGGTCGAAGTAGCCACACGGGTTTGCCGTGGGCGCCTAAGAGGCATAGTACCTGAGGAAGAAAATATTTAGCAGTCCATAAACAAGACTAACTCAACTATCACACATACCCAATAACACATAGCATCAAAAGCATAAAATGTCAATGAATCTGCCGCGGACGGATCATCACTCTATAGACACTACGTGCTACTTAGGCAAATATGATAGTGACAAGAAAGCAGGAAAAGGAAACCTAAAGCTCTCTTTGAGTGAATACATACCGAAGACTCTTGTGATCGGTAAAAATCTGACACTTGCTCTATAAAGATAATGTCTCCACAACTTGAGAGCAAAAACTACCGCTGCAAGCTCCAAATCATGAGTAGGATAATTCCCCTCGTGCGGCTTTAATTGCCTGGAAGCATAGGCAATAACTCGCTCATGCTGCATCAATACCCCACCTAGACCACGTCTAGAAGCATCACAAAAGACCACATACTCCCCACTATCATCCGGAAGTGCCAAAACAGGGGCACTAATCAAACGATTCTTCAATTCTTGAAAACTTATTGTGATGACCTAACTAGGCATGCAAGCTAGTAAGTGCATCCGTCCCGCCCGGGGGAGATAGGTTGCTAGCTTATATGTGCAGAGCTAGCACCTTACATAGAGACGCGTTTTGAGGTGAAACCTCAAGAGCAAAACCGTGAGGGTCGTTAGGCCCAAAGCGAACAATATCTCAATGGACTGGGTCGTGTCAAAAGGACTTAAATCCTACGTCCGGATTTTACATTATTTAACCGCCAAAATACCAAACTTCAGAAATTTCCAAACCTATTCAAAACTCATCCGAAAATTCCACAATTCACTTCATTAAGTTCCTCTAATTATTACACATTTAAAACTTTAAAAATCTCCAAAACAGCGGCGGCCGGAGGCCAATTCCGGCGACCTCCAATGGCTATGATTTGACAGCATCTTCCTCTCAACATCTCAAACAACTTTCATAACTATCACTAAGTCCAATTTCAAGCCTAACCAGGTCAATCGAACGAAAACATCTTAAAATTCCTAGAATTTCCTCCTTGAATTTCTCCTTACCTAGCTCAAGAGGGAGTGAGCCTTTTGGAGGGGTTGCTGCATGGGAGGAGAGCTACAAAACCGTACCAAGCTTACCCGGATTGGTGGCCGGAGGAGGGAGTTCCGGCAAGTGAAGCAAAACGGCAGTCGCACCTTTCGGGGGAGAGTACTCATTCACGGCGGAGCTAGGGCGGCTGTCACCGATCCAGGGAGGTAGCTGGGTCGGAGGCCGACAGTTTAAGACCCAAGCGGCGGCGAACGATGGCCGGACGGCGGCGGACAGGCGGCCTGAAATTTTGGCTGCGGGAGGGACTCGAGAGAGGGCTCGGGAGGAGAGAGAGAAGAGAGAGAGAAATGATTTTATTTACGGCTGCCGAGTATGGTATTAAAGTTTGGGTCATTCTGATTTAAGAATATCGAAGTTAGGTAATGATGAGCGTGGTTATGGCTCTCGGTTAATTTTGCCTATTTTGTATAAATATTGGATTTTTAGTGGGAAATTAATTATATATTTAGAACAAGACGTGAGGAGGCCCGAGCAGAAGAAGCCTCGGAGCGTCATCAGGCTTAGGCTTAATTTGTGAGTGGACTTTTGTTTTAAATATTGTGCATGCGAAATAATTTATGTTGTTAGAGAATAACCGAAATTGAGAATTTCGGTGAGTATATATATATATCCATATTTGGATGATTATGAGGATAGTATGTATATAAATAAATGCTAGCTAGCTATACGTGTGTTTTTCCACCATACTGAGGTAAAATTCCATTATGGTGCGACATGAGCGTTAGCCGCAATCGTCGTAGCCCTATATAAATATAATAATTTATATAGGGGATATGCGTGTATATATATATATATATATACACACCGTCTTTTCGGTCATAATGAGGAAAAATACAATTATGGCGCAACGTGAGCATTAGACGCCAACGTTGTAGCCTTGTATGAATTTCTATTTTTCTAAATTATTCTTATGATTCATACAAGGAGTCTGACGAGTGTAAATACATACGCATATATGTTTATATATAATTTAGCCTGAGAGGCTTCATTTTATTTGAGTTGGTGACTAGCCGGAGCTAGTCGTGAAATTGTCAGTTTTTGAGTTGAGCGCTTTTGAGCGGTAGCATGCAGCATAATTTCTTTTGAAATTAAAATGGGAATGCATAAATATTTTGTTATTAAATTATTTTTGTCCACTCACTCTAACGTTATTAAATGTCTTCCTTGGGCCCTTCGTTTTAAAATGCCCAGTCTGCAGAGTTCGGATTGGATCTAGTAGGAGACGAGGCATAGTCACCCGTATTTCCACCACCTTTCACCAGTAGGTTACCTGTTTAACCTACCTGTGTTTTCTTACTTCCGCTAATGTCTAGTAGCTCTGAATACTTGGGTTTAATGTATATATTTTTGGTTGTCGGTGAAGGCTTGTTGATATTTTAGAATATTTGACGGATGATGTATATTATCTTGTTGGTGGTGATTGTTATTGGGGAGCACGAAGGCTCCAGAAGTTAAGGGTGGATTGAGAATTTTAGGAGTGTTTGCAGGTTTTTGATTTGGAAGGGTTGTCCATTTCCAAGGGAGGTTGTACCGATTTTTGCGGTAAATCTTTCCTTGGAGGTGGTCCCCGCACGATTTACTCCGGGTTCAGGGTGAAATTCAGGGTGGGTCGTGTCAATAAAGCCTAAAAATTTGCCTAAAGTCACGCCAAAGACACACTTCTCCGGGTTCATTTTCAAATTATAAAGCCTGCATCTCATCAACACCTCCTCAGGATCTTCCAATGTGCCCCTCTGGTTTTGGACTTTACAACCAGGTCGTCCACATAATCTTCGACTTCTTTTCCCATCATGTCATGAAAAACAGCTGTCATCGCCCTCTGGTAAGTGGCGCCTGCATTTTTGAGCCCAAATGGCATGACTGTGTAGTAGAAGTTCCCGTAAGGGGTACGGAAGACAGTTTTTTCTGCATATCTTGCTGCCATCTTAATCTAATTATAGCCGCTGAAGCCATCCATGCCAGACAACAACCCCTGTCCAGATGTGGAATCTATCAAGACATCCATGTTTGGCAATGGGAATTCATCTTTCGGGCATGCTTTGTTGAGATCCCTGAAGTCGACACAAATCCTCATTTGGCCCTTCTTCTTTTTTATTGGAACAATATTTGCCAACCATGTTGGGTGCTTGATGGGTTTAATGAAACCGGAGGCTATGAGCTTTTCTACTTCATGCTTAATTTTCTCCTCCACTTCAGGATGAAAAATCCTTTTTGGTTGAACAACAGGCTTGGACCCTGGTTGCACATTTAGCGTGTGGCACACTAAACTTGGATCAAGGTCAGGCATTTCCTCATAACTCCAAGCAAAGACATCTTGGAACTCTTTAAGTATCTTGAGGAGGTCATCTTTTTCCTCTGAAGTGAGATTTGCGCTAATAGAGATCAACTTCGAAGTGGATGGGTCGTTACTTAAATCAACATTTTCGAGTGGTTCAGCTGCTGCTGTGGATCCATCTTGTATGCATTTTGGGGCAGGCATGACACCTTGAAGGGTATTAGGTTCTTGTGTCGCGGGGTTCCCTTCGTCTTCATTTTTAGCACATGCATCCCCCACAACAGCCTCTTCTATAGTCTTGGGGCCTTTCCACAAAGTGTGGTCGGACCTCGCGACCCGTCATAAGTGGTATGCCACTCGTCCATCGGGCAAAGTCACCTTTGAGCAGTGTGGGGCCACATAGTGATCAGAAGCATTGATTTCCTCAGATCTCCTCCTTTAACTAAGATTCATCTGAAACGCGCCATCATCAAGGTCCCTGACTTCAAGCCATGAGGGCAAAGGTGTACCCATGGCTTTTAATGTGTTCCCTTCCTGAGCAAAATCATCATAGTATCGTGCCTCAGAGTAATGAGCCTCAACCTGGTTGAATGGTGTCTGATTTCCAGGGATGCTGATGGGCCTAAGACCCAACCTCCCCTTGACACACTGATATTAGGTGGAAACAATAAGCTTGTGCTTGTTGAGCCAAGGATGCCCAAGTAAGGCATGGTATGCCACTGAAGCATCAAGGACATGGAACTTAGTAAGAGAACGAATGGGTCCCACCTTCAAATCTAGTTGTATGTACCCTATGGTGTCTTCACTCCCATTGCCAAACCCTGAAATAGTGATTGTTGATCACGTGATTCTTGAAGTGGGTATTCCTGCAGCCTTAAGTATTGAAAGCGGCACAATGTTAACCGACGATCCGGTATCGACCAGGGCTCTCCGTATTGACACATCATTCAATTGAGCTTCAAGATAAAGCGGCCTTCGGTGGTCTGCATAGGGAGCTACCATGTCATCGTCTGTGAAAGTTACACCATTAGGATTTTCCAGGAATTCCCTATTGTTGGCTGATTCAGCTGCAAAGCATTGAGGTCTGAATTCAGCTAAGACCACATGAGTGTTTTAGCTGCCGCTTGCCTAGCCTGTGGTCCGTACTCAAGCTGATCAAAAAGAGATTTGAACTTTGGGTTCTGTTGAAGAACCTGTGCACATGTTGGATAAGATCGTTGCTTTTTGCTTTCGTTGAGGTGAGCCCTTGCCACATTTTTCTCCAAATCTATGAATATCACTCCAGTCGCTTCTATGTTGCTTGAAGCCCCCATGTGACAATGGGCATGCTCCTCCTCCTTCCATTCCATGGGATCAGACCATGGGGTATTGTAATTCTGAGGCCTGGAGTACTTATTCCAGAAACAAGATCAAAGCATCCTCTTCCGGCTCCGTGACCAAATAGGGCACCTGGCTACTAGTGCGGCATCCTTCCTCCATGTCATCGTCAAAGCAAGTTATGACAATGACTGTTTCTTTTCCTAGACACTGGCGAGGCAAAGGATCCTCGTCGATAGCTTGCTTCTTGGAGGGTACTTTTAAACTCCCATCTTGTATCTTTTCATTAAGAAACTTTCTTAAGAAATGGCAAGCCGATGTAGGATGACCTACAAGCTGGTGGTACCTACAGTAGCGTGGGTCTGCTTTGTCTTCCCGAGACGGGGTTTTGTACGGGCGTGGTGGCTTGATTAGACCATTGGCAAACATGGTATCCAGGATAGCATTGAGTTCTTCATTGCTGCATGGCAGAGCAGGATAAGTTTCTCTGTCCTTGCGCTTATTTGAGGGTCTTTCACCAATTGCCAATGCTTGGTGGGTATCCTTCTTTTCCGACCTCCATGTTCTATTCCAGTTGACCACTTTAACAGACATGCTTATCTTTTTTACAGCGTCCATCAAGCGTGTAAAGGTACCTATGTTTGCATTCTCAAGGTACACCATGTATTCAGGTAGCATGTTACCAACGCAGATCTCCACCAAAGCTTCTTCTCCTTTCTCATCGTAGCAGTCCAAAGCAAGGTCTCTGTAACGCCTCACGAATTCAACTAGATTTTTGCTTGATCTTTGACGCGTGCTGTTGAGTTGAGCCAAAGTGACTATCTCCTCATGCTCAAAGTATTTTTTGCAAAACTTGTCTGCCATATCTTCCCAAGTACGAATAGAACCTAGTGCTAGAGTAGTATACCAAGTGTAGGCACGGTCGGTGAGGGTTTTGAGAACTCACGGAGCCTGAGATTATGATCACCAGCGTGAGGTCCAAGAGCATCAATGAAACGGCTTATGTGCTCTCTCGGACTTCCTTTTCTCCTATCAAAGAGTACAAAGTTCGGTGTTTCATAACCTTTGGGATAAGGATGATTGACCAAGCTTGCTGAGTAAGGTGGTTGGGGGAGATACTTCCAATCTTCATTGGTGCGCTGCAACTTCTTTCTAGCATGGCAAGCACATCTTCTTGAGTGACAAAAGAAGTATTCTTCTGTTCAGCTCTTGATCCCTTTTGCTCGGATTCTTTAGTTGCTGCCCATAGGGCTGACTCCTCATGAGAGTTCTTATCTCTAGCTTCTTGAGAGTGCTTGTCTGGTTCCTCTCGAGGGTTCTTAGCTGAGAGGGAGCCTATTATCTCCTTCATGGCCTCAACTAGCTCATTTTGGGTTTCTCCAAAAGTATTGAAAGTACGTAGGAGATCGGCGGCAGAGATCACCGTCTCCTCCTCATGCATGTTATCATGATTCCCAGACTCGTGTTGCCTAGAGGCAGACTCCTCATGACGCTCTTCACCTTCTTAACGCTCTCTCCCATCTTGTGAAGGCATGGTGTTGTTAGCACCCCTGCTTTTCTTGTTGCGTGAAGGAGCCATTTGAATGAATCACAGCCTAGTCCCCAGTGAAGTCGCCAATTTATGTTGGGGTAGAAATTGAGTGAGGATCTAGGAGCTTGCCATTGTTGGGCTTGGTGATCTGATCTTCCTTTTTAGGGTTGCGAGACTAGGCCCAAAGTCTTCCTAAGATAGACTTGTTGTGATGGAGAGGCTCCGAGTGTGTAATATCAATATTGAGAGGACTTAGTAGTGTGCATGGTGTGGGAGCTAGGATCTTGCAAGTGTAACAGAATGCATGCTCATCAAATGTGGGTGAGGGATTGTAAAATATGGTGGTGGTGGTTAGAGGTGTCTGAAGGTGTTTAGAAGGATGGGTATGGTGGTGGTGATCTAGGGTTGGTTGAGCATGAGGAGCTTGGTATTGGTTTTTTATGTGTGTGTGTTGTGTCTCAAGCCCACTGTAGCTCTCTTTAAATAAAACTGTAGTTGAAGGCTGAGGGTAAAAAATGACATGTGACTCTCTAATTTTAGCAAAGGTCAGGCGCTCAGGTCTGAGTTGATCTGTGATGTTAGCATCCTATGTCTAATGGCATTGGGTGATGAGATGATGAGATGAGGTATCCATTACATGCCTATTTACGGGAAGCTCAAATTCAAGTTTGATCCTCGACTCGCAAGACGTCTCGGACACTTGACATTTGGCCTCCATAGGCCTCGCAAAAATCATGTGTCCTTCCACACCATAACCCACTAATAAGCCTATTTGGCCTAGTGTCTTGGGTCCACGTTTGGCTGGCCGCCGTGGTATGTTGTGATAGATGGGTTTGGGTACACCATCCACGATGCTTGTGCGCAACTGTGCTTGGCGTGTGTTGAAACATGTATGAAATGGGCGGGCATGTGGTTATTGGTTATTGAAGCGTGTCCATGAGAAACCATATGGCATGGCTGGCTTGACTCCCAAATGGGCCTTGTGTAGATTTGGGCATGTCACGGCGTGGCTTGCCTCCCTCGTCCTAACTAAAGGGAGGCTTGGGCCTAAACGAGCATGTCATGTCATGGCGTGGCTTGCCTCCCTCGTCCCAGATGCAGATAAAGGGAGTAGGCTTGGGCATAAACGAGCATGTCATGGCGTGGGGGACGACTTGGGCCTAAACGAGCATGTTATGGCGTGACTTGTCTCCCTCGTCTTAGATAAATGGAGTAGGCTTGGGCATAAATGAGCATGTCATGGCGTGGGGGACGACTTGGGCCTAAACGAGCATGTTATGGCGTGACTTGCCTCCCTCATCTTAGATCCTAGATAAGATAAAGGGAGTAGGCTTATGCATAAACGAGCATGGCCTGACTCCCAAATGGGCTTTGTGTAGATTCGGGCATGTCACGCCGTGTGGCTTTCGTGACCTCCTTTTGTACCAAGCCTCAATTCGCTCGAGCCAAACAACCCGGACGTGGATGATACATGCCTCGTATTAGATTTAAGCTTGATCATTGATCTCAGGTCTGTAAGACTTACAATAAAAAACAA
The DNA here is from genome assembly GCA_010134655.1 of Fragaria nilgerrensis. Classification (NCBI taxonomy): domain Eukaryota; kingdom Viridiplantae; phylum Streptophyta; class Magnoliopsida; order Rosales; family Rosaceae; genus Fragaria; species Fragaria nilgerrensis. Next base: position 1,162,085 of record CM020983.1, read on the forward strand.
TCTTACATTTTTGGGTATCAACAACTATGTGATGAAGTTCTTTGTTATTTGTATTGTAATTTGATTATGCATGCTTGTTTGGATTTGGATTGATGTTTTTTATTAAGAAACTATTTTGTTGATGTTATTTTTTCAATTATATTTATTATAATAAATATTATATGTATTTTAATTTTGATGTTTGCGCGTATTGGATCGTATCGGAAACCGAAACTCGTTTCCGTTTCCGTGTAACATAGGTGCAAACCCAATTTGTATACTTTTTTTTAAGAGAGCGGATATTTCCATTAATTTCAATGATACGACCGTGCTAGGTCAAATTTGGTAAACAAACTCCGTTTACAATACAATATGCTCATAAGAATGTATGTAAAAAGACTACAACAAAAAAACTAATAAAAAGACTAATGTTTAAAAGTGAACTTATTTAGGTCTAGAAAGCATATCACTTACAACATCAAATTAAAGTACCGCAACTTCAATCGAGGCCTAGAGACCATTTTGGAATACCTTACCAACAAAAAAAGGGTATACTCCTCAATTGGCTGATGTAGGGATCTGTCCCAACATAGAGTTATGACTACTCCCTGCTAGTTTCTTCAGCAGAGGGTGAAACTTGTGTCTCCTTGGAGTCCGATGTTTTACCATTAAACAGTAGCTTCTCTTTCCTACATCCACGAGGTCTTCCACGTTTCTTCAGGGACTCTTCCTTGTCTTATAATTCCTAAGCTGTAACATCTTGGACTTTATTTTATCGGTTTACTGTCGATAAATGTCTATCGCTTTCACTTTCGTTTACTTTTTCAAGTTTTTAGTGGCAGCAAAATTTGACCTTTTCTTTCGTTTGAAATTTGAGAGAACTTTCATCATGGAAGTCGTTGAAGAAGTTAAACCGAGTTCGTGGACATGCGGCATGCTCGAAACGAAGTCCCTATGAAGAAGTTACGGTCTAAAAACCGAAGTTACTATTTTGAGGAGTTAGTATATAAAGGGGGAAGGTTTCCATTTTTAAGGGAGAGGGGAAAACCCTAGAATGCTCGTCAGCTTCTCTCTCCAAACGACCCACAATTTTGACTCGAACCGAAACCGAATACCGACGGGTTCTCCGTCGTCTGGCCATCATCATCGACGCCACAGGTGGCGTTCAAAAGCTCTCCTCAGCCCGCGCCGATCTATGGTGGTGATGGGGCTCGACTGGAGACGAGAGAGGCCCAGCGACATTGAAGACAGTTCGATCGGGTCTCTGATTGGATCCCTTCTTTCTGGCCGACCCAGACAACGATAACACCCACAAGTTGAAGAGAATCTTTTGTTCTTCAATCCCTTTGATAGTCTTTGGTCGATTTGCAAAATGGAAGGGGAAAATCGACGATTTGAAGTTTGGAGGAGACTTTTGGGGATTTCCGACATATTTCAATCAAAGGTAAATGTATTAGGATGGGTGATATTAGGATGGTTGCCTGAGCCTGAATGCCATAAATGTATTGTACCTTGAATCTCTTCTTTGTATTATTTAGACTAGCGGCTAGTCTCAAAACTACTAAAAATGAGTATTCGTGACGCATTATACCCTTGTTGGATATAAGTGGGACGGGTGGTTGCGGTTATGTAGAGCATTAAGCTCCAGGGGTTGAATTGAGCTGATGTGGTTTCTCATTTAGTAAACTACATATTAGTTATTGACCAAATTTCAGTTTACAAATACATTCTTTACATATTATTTTATATATTTAAGGACAAAAATTAATAAATTAGGACAAATTAATGTCCACATGTCATCTGCCTATGTATTTTACCAAACTACCCTTCACTACATATTCTACTACTGTTATGGACGTGCTACTGCCGTGTCGACGAGAGATATGTTACTGTCGTGTCGACGTGAGACGTGCTACTGCCGTGTTGACCGAAAACGTGCTACTGCCGTGTCGATCGGAGACGTGCTACTGTCGTGTCGACCGCAGACGTGCTACTGCCATGACCGCAGACGTGCTACTGTCATGTCGATGAGAGATATGTTACTGCCGTGTCGACCGCAGACGTCTATTGTCTGTCGACGAGAGACGTGCTACTACCATGTCGACCGGAGACGTGCTACTATCGTGTAGCAAGGTGCTACTGCCGTGCCGACCGAAAACGTGCTACTGCCGTGTCGACCACAAACGTGCTACTGCCGTGTCGACGAGAGACGTGCTACTGCCGTGTCGACATGAGATGTGCTACTGCCGTGTCGACATGAGATGTGCTACTGCCGTGTCGATGAGAGACGTGCTACTGCTGTGTCGACGAGAGACATGCTACTGCCGTGTCAACCGGAGACGTGCTACTACCGTGTAGGAAGGTGTTATTGCCATGTCGACCAGAGACGTGTTACTGCCGTGTCGACCGCAGACGTGCTATCACCATGTGGACGAGAGACGTGCTACTGCCGTGTCGACGGGAGACGTGCTACTGCCGTGTCGACGGGAGACGTGCTACTGCCGTGTCGACATGAGACGTGCTACTGTCGTGTCGACATGAGACGTGTTACTGACGTGTAGGAAGGTGCTACTGCCGTGTCGACAGCAAACGTGCTACTGCTGTGTCGACAAGAGACATGCTACTGCCGTGTCGACAAGAGACATGCTACTGTCATATCGACTGAAGACGTGCTACTACCGTGTCGACGAGAGACGTGCTACTGTCGTGTCATTTTGTGTAAATTTATTTGAAAAAATTAGTATTTTAGTCATTTTGCCTATGAAAGTCTAGATCAGATCTGGTACCATTAGTTTGGGTCTAGGCTTATGTCATACTTTATACAGAAAATATTGAAGTGGGGTTTTTGTGTTTTAAAATTGGTATTGTGCTATTATGTAATTTTCTCTTTATCATTTCATATTGAAAATTTATTACTTATATGTGATGTGGACGTTGTATTATTGTGAGGAACGAGTGTCTCCAGAAATTGAGGATGAAGGTGTTTATATAGAAGTGTTTGTATGAGTCTATTTGCAGGTCAGAGTAGTCCACTTCTAGGGGAAGTTTTGCGGAATTTTCGATAGAATTTTCGATAAAATTTCCTTTAGAGGTGGTCCCCGCATGATCTTTCTCGGGTTTCAAGAGAAAATTCTGGACGAGTCCTGTCATAAACCCCCTCTAACAGTTATTAAGAAACCGAAATCTTCCGGGTTCAAAGCCAAAGGTACCATTGTCAGAAAGTGTGCTTCGGCTTCTTCCCATTTATAGCTTCATCTTCCTCTCATCCTCGACGAACTCCAGAAACCCTAGTAGGGGAATGAAATGGAGGGACTTCCCTTATTTGCATTGCTCGTTTTTTCCTTGTGAAAGATAGAAGGGAGAGGCAGAACCACTAGGGTAGGCTACACGCTAGCCTTAAAAACAATAGGGGGTGCGAGAGTAACCACTCAACTGCAGTCCTTGGTCCACCAACGTCTCGAGAGATCTAGGGCAAGCTAGTCCATGGGGATTTAACATCATACAGTCCATGCAACGACCAATAAGCCTTTCATACCTGTATTGAACGTGGATAACGTCCTCCGACAAAACCCTAAGCATGCGATCCAAACGAACATGGTCATTCAGCGGTAGCGTGATGCGCACGTGAGCCACACCATTCCTCAGACCCGTATGATCCACTTGAAGAAGCGACCCTATGGTTTTTCCAATCAACCGCATCGCGGCATCAGTAGTTAGGGTTGTCGGCAACGACAAGTCACATATTTCAACCCATATCCAGATAAAATCAAGAGGCAACGTCATGATGTCTAAAAATTCGTTATAGTCATTCAGCAGAATCAAAGCCCTTTGATAGCTCCAAAGGCCTCTTCTCTTCTCGTAAAACGAATTTTTTGGGCCACTGAACCAAGTAAAAGAAGTAAAATACCTTTTACTTTTGCTTGTTTTCTCTCTCGGTGAAAAAGATGACTGAATATACATTGCATCTGGGAAAAGCATCGCAGCTGTTCATTCCAGCCCGATAGAATCTTCCATGTTGGGCTTAGCCCATACCCTATAGTCGTTACGGCGCCGTCCATTATGACAGTTCAATATACCGTCACGACAAATCTCAGACGTCGGTCCCAAAAGTTAACGGCTGCGATTTGAACCGTCGAATACCGATTCCCAATACCTGACCCCTCTCTCCCAATAAAAAGCCATCAAAACTCGTCTCCTCCACACAACGCTCTCTCATTAGGTCTTTGTCTTTGAGCATTTCAGCGAAGAGCTCAAGGCGGAGACCCTTCGCAGCCACCAATCGCTCTTCATTTTCTTCGCAGGTATACGAATCTTCCTCACTAGTATCTCGCCCTAGATCTGAAATGACTCTCCCTGTGTTAGAATTCCGCGATTTTCTTTTAGATCTGCAGCTTGTTTTCATTTGAGAGACTTATGATACTAGTTGATGTGTGCTTTTGATTTCAAGATCTGACTTGATGTGTGCTCGATATCTAGGGTGTTTGATTTAGCAAGATCTGAGTTTTGATCTGTGTGTTTTGACTGCTTCGTCTTTCTCAGATCTGGTTTTTGAGTGATATTTTGTCTGAAAATTGTTTTGATTTGATCTATTAACTGTGGATCTGCAACTCCGGTAGATCTGGAGATGTTGATCTAAAATTTCAATCATTGTACTACGTTTTAAGCAAAATTCTGTGTCTAGTCAAAGCTAGTCAAATGGAGTGGGACTGGTGTGGTGGCTTGAGTTACAGTGTTGGACGTTTACCAGCTGGCATTTATTTTACACTCGGTCGAATTATTAAGTTGAGATTAGTGGTAATATAAAATGATTTGTTTTGACACTTTTGGCTATAAATGATACCGAATTGTTGTGTTGGTATCCTTTGCCCAATCCACCTTTTCTTTTTCGTTTCTTCAAATGGTTTGTGTCGTTTTGGTTATGGTAAATTATAGGTAACATCCCCTGGTTTGTGTTGCTTTTAAAGTTGAAGTTTCAAGCAAAAAGTAGCTTGTGTTTTTTAAGTGATGCACTAGATTTGATTGTTAACTGATATTGTGAAGCAGTAATATATGTTCATATTTTGATCCCAATTACATGTTATATGTCCCCTTGGTCTCTCTTTGGTCTCTATTTTGTCAATGCATTGAGGTGGCATTGTAGTTGTACATAATTTTGTTTAATTACTGGTTTGACCTGACCATAAGTTTTTGAAAATCTTCATTTTTTGTTTTGGGGAATCTAGAATAAAAATGAAATGGTTTATGCATACTTTATTTATTCAAATGGTGTTCTATGCCTGATTTCAATTGTTTTCAGCATGTTGATGTTCTAAGACATGGTGATTGTTTTCAACCTCTTTTGCCATCTGTTTCTTTAATTTGATTGATTGTATAGCCATTTGGTTAGTCTATCTGATGGTTCTCTATTTAATATGATTACTATCCTACACGTACTACTTTGTACCTGAGCATTTGCTCATAATAATTTGGTAACTTAATTATAATCAGCCAATAATACTTCTTGTTTTTCATGTAGAAGGCACCATGGTTGATCAGGTTCAACACCCTACTGTCATGCAAAAGGTTGCTGGCCAGCTCTTTCAGCAATCCATTCAGAGTTATGATACTGGCTTCCAGAGACAAGGGATGTACCAGAGACGTCCTGCATATGGGAATTACTCCAACGCTGCATTGCAGTACCCTGTGATGCCAGCTTGCAGGGCTACCGCTGATCTATCAATGATCCCATCAACTGCATCTCCAGTTTTTGTGCAAGCCCCTGCAGAGAAAAGCCACTTTGCCATTGATTTCCTTATGGGAGGTGTGTCTGCTGCTGTCTCTAAGACTGCTGCTGCTCCCATTGAGCGTGTTAAGCTTTTGATTCAGAACCAGGATGAAATGATCAAGGCTGGTCGTTTGTCTGAACCCTACAAGGGCATTGGTGAGTGCTTCTCCCGAACAATCAAGGAAGAAGGATTTGGTTCGTTGTGGAGAGGAAACACTGCCAACGTCATCCGTTACTTCCCCACCCAGGTTTGTGATGTTTTACTCTTTTTTCTTCTTCTATCTGGTTTGTATTATATGTTGAAGATATGCTAAAATTGCTTCCTGTAATTCATGGCAGGCCTTGAATTTTGCATTCAAGGATTACTTCAAGAGGCTATTCAATTTCAAGAAAGACAGGGATGGTTATTGGAAGTGGTTTGCTGGTAACTTGGCCTCAGGAGGTGCAGCTGGTGCTTCTTCTCTTTTCTTTGTCTACTCTTTGGACTATGCTCGTACTCGTTTGGCTAATGATTCTAAGGCTGCAAAGAAGGGAGGAGAAAGACAATTCAATGGTCTGGTTGATGTCTACAAGAAGACATTGAAATCTGATGGTATTGCTGGTCTATACCGTGGATTCAACATATCTTGTGTCGGTATCATTGTTTATCGTGGTCTGTACTTTGGACTGTATGATTCACTCAAGCCTGTGGTTCTAACTGGAGGTTTGCAGGTTAGTGCCTTGTGATTTTCTTTTTGTTTTGATTTTTGCTTAATCAATACGGTCTTTATAGTTTGCTACTTTATGTTAAATTCATTTTCTTGTGGAAGTATTGGTCAATATTAAATGAGAAATTGATTAATTTGGCTATTGTAGTAATTAATTTGATGTCATTTGTAAGTTATGTTCTTGCACTATTTTTTCTATGTTGATGGTTTTTTTTCTTAGGTTATGCAAATTCTTAACGTGTTGACTGAAGTTGTATTTACTTTTGCTAGACCTGCCCAATGTCTTGTAGGTGTTTCATACCAGTGTTTCAGAATACCCTGCTGACATCCCTTTTTTTTTTTTTGGGAAAACTACAGGATAGTTTCTTTGCTAGCTTTGCTCTTGGATGGGTCATCACAAATGGAGCTGGTCTTGCATCCTACCCAATTGACACTGTCCGGAGAAGAATGATGATGACCTCTGGTGAGGCCGTCAAGTACAAGAGTTCATTCGATGCCTTCACTCAGATCTTGAAGAATGAGGGTGCCAAATCCCTGTTCAAGGGTGCTGGTGCAAACATCCTTCGTGCCATTGCCGGTGCTGGTGTCCTTTCTGGTTATGATAAGTTGCAGCTGATTGTGTTCGGAAAGAAGTATGGGTCTGGATCTGGTTAAGAATGTCTTGTCTACCAAGCCAGATAGCTTTTAGATGGTGATGAAAATCTTTTTTTGAGTCTGAAGAACTTAATTCGGCAAAATTTTCCTTGAATAATTCAGTTATAGGGGAGTTGATCCCAAACAGATTTTAACAATGGGATTGATTTTTGTTCGCATAAGCCAGATTTTTACTGTGAGTGGTGTAAATGCCACACTTATTTGGAATTTTATTCAGATTTTATGCATTGTTATTGTGTGTTATCAATTGTTTTGGTTCATTATTTTCATTTTATGAGTGTTATCAATTGTTTTAGTTCATTCGTTTCATTTTATGATTGAAAGTTTTTGTTTTCCGGAACATCTTAGGAAGTAAAACATTTTAATTTCAGGAGACAACCGTACTTTTGGTCAGTCTCTCTAGAAAGAGTTGCTTTGCATAGGATAGGTGTGATCTGTGCGATCTGAGAATGAACCCAATTGGACAATGAAGGTTGATCCTCACATTCATTCTGAAAGCACATTCAAAGACTTTGAGATCAACTCAACTTCGATATCATTACCGCTCACCGACGAAGCTCCAGTCTTAATTAAGGGTCTGGAGGAACCTACTTAATTAAGGATCTAGGGAGGAACCTATTACTGAGTCTGGGTGATGATTGACGGATTAGATACAAATTTGTCAATCATTTTTATTTGCCCACCTCCTTTTTAGTTTATTGATACGTGGTCATTTTATTATCAAGAATAAAGTCGAACCATTTGAAGATACATGTGTCAATTGACTAAGACAGTGGACATTTTAGTGGGCAAATAAAGATGGTTGGTAAATTTGTATCATTGACGGATTATAGAGATGCTGTTAAAGCCAAAAGAGGAATGGGTGAGAATGTTGCAAAGCCTTGGGAGGGTGAGGGGTTTCCCGAAAGTGCTAAAATTGGTTATTGATGATACTAGAGAGGAGGCTCGGCTGCATATGCAGTGACAATGGACTGGATGTGTGACCCAAAATAGCCATTGGTTATTAATTTTCATATGAATCAGCTCTGAACTTTTTTATTTCTAGGAAAATAAATCATAAATTACCTTAACTTTACCTCAAATGGTACATGACCTTTAATTTTTTTCACAACCAGTACCTGAATTTTTTGGGTTTGTTTGAAGTGGTACCTAATGCCTCTTTCGGTCTTACCACTTAGATTGGAAACCTCCCACCACCGGTTGCCGCACCCATATCGGGAAAGCCGTTCCTCCCAGCCATCCACTTCCACAAATCGTAGCCAAAAACTCCTGCCTAGTTCGAAACAATCCGACCTGGATTAGGAATCTCAGATCCCGATTTCGCCACCACCACCTTTATTTCCATCAGAAGACCAAGTCTCCCATCAATGGTCATCCGACATGAGAAACGACGACACTAGCGCTGCCAAACTTCCACTCAACCACCAATTCCTGTCCCCGACAAGGTCACCACGCAAAGTCGGTCGTGAAACCAACACCATGCAACCTGTACTACGACTAGACTTATCTACTCTTGCCCGTCTGACAACGTCGCCGCAAGGGTGTGTCGTCAGACATGGCATATACTCATGATGTGGGAAGGTTTTTGGGAGAAAAGTTTTTCTTCTCCTAGAGTTTCGAGAAATATTTTCATTCTTAATTCTTTAAATTGAAAAATGTCTCATCGAACACATTTGTCTTTGAGAAATTTTATTAGTTTACACAATAAAACTAGTTTAATACACGAAAAAACTGACTAAAGGTGCGCTCCATGCGCATACCTAGAGAAAACTTCGTCTCCGTCTTTCCTTCTCTTGTCCATCTGCATCTCAGAGTTGTGTAGGTCCTTGGCCTCGCCAGCGTACGTTGTCTGTGGCCGGACATGATGTTGTCATGATTGACTAGATATTGGGGAGGAATGGTTCCTTTTGTTCTGATCTTTGGCTGATGGCGACGACTATACATGGCGCAGGCTTGTGGAGGGTGGTGGGAAGCGATTGGGTCCCGGCATCGAGAAGTTCAGATTTTGCGGCAGAGTTGTCCATTCTTGATGGCGGTTTCGGGGAGGTTAAGCTCGAGTGGCTTGATTCTGGTATTGGGAGGTTGGATGGTAGTGGCAGGGATGGCTTCATGTCGGATCTCTATCAATGGTGCTTGGACGACGATGGTTGAGGTTAGACATTTCATCAATTACTGACTAGGCGATCATGATTGATTGTTCATACTTTTAAGTTGTGATCAATAAAAATGACTTCTCGTCATTTGTCAAAAAAAAATAATAATAATAAAAAATTATTTTATAATCAAGTATAAACTGTAGAGATAAAAGAGATAGCAAAGAGAATAGAGAATCATCATCTTATTCATTGACAAGTGTCTCTTTATATAGGGAAGGGTAAAATACTGTATAGTTCTTGTGGTTTGAAGTCGACATATGTTCAGTCCTTGTGGTTTTATTTTAATCTGAATGGTCCTTAAAGTCACGATTTTTCATCTAAATTGTCATTCCGTCAATTTTCTTAGTTAAATTACTGACGTGGCCATTAAAAATTACAATGTCTTTAACGGCCATGTTAGCAATTTAACTGAGAAAATTGACATAATGACCATGTGGATGAAAAATCGTGACTTTGAGGACCATTCAGATTCAAATAAAACCACAAGGACTGAACAATTGTCGACTTCAATCCATAAGGACTAAATAAATTTCAATTCTATAGGGAATTACAAAACACGATTTATGTGTATATAAGGAATAACCTATCTCTACACGGAATAAGGATTCCTTCTTTAACTAGCATAAGACCAAGGGACACACATGTTGAATATTCTAGAACACTCCCCCTGTGTCGCGTCTTCATGCTTGATGGTGCATACGGTGTTGTCTCGTCAAAACCTTGCCAAGTAACAAAAACCTTGTGGGAAAAACTAAACCTTAGTTGAAGGACAAAAGAGTACAACGCACCAACTACTTTATTGAGAACTCGGTCATGTGATGCTCCCCCTGATAAGTATCTTAATCAGAGAGACTTGATAAATGCCGCATTCCAATGATTTTCACATGTTTCTCAAAAGTAGATTTAAGCCAAAGACTTAAACAAGTTTGCCATGTGTAATGATTAACCTTAACCAAACACATTCATGTACAACTTCAAGTTGGACAATGATATCTGCATGAGACATGCGGTGCATGCAATATTGTTGCCTTGTTAAAAACTTTGCCAAGTAAAAACTTGGTTTCACAAAATCCTTGGTCTAAGGGAAAAAGAGCACAACCACACCCTTCACATTTGATAATGACATGTATGTGCTAAACTCTCCCTGAAGTCTGCATCTCCCTTTGATTCTTACATCAATCATAGGGCGCATCTTGATTCTTACATTAATCACGGAAGTTTCAATAATTTAGCATATCAATGCTTTTTAACATGTCTTTAAATGTGGCATTGGACAATGATTATCTAAATCATGTCGTATTATCCTTAATACTGATCTTTCACACATTGATCTTGAGAAGAAGGCTGCTTAAGTACTCAAAACAGAAGTTCACGCAGAAAATCAGATTCTCGCGCAGCATGACCTTCGGGTACTAAAACAATTGTAACTTTTTTAGGAAACAAATATGGATGATCCGTAAACGGTTTTGGAAAGTAGACATCCGTACCTTTCCAACCGTATATTACACACGTACTGGTTCGTCCCGAGCTATTCACAAAGCTCTATCGAAGTTGCCTATTCAAAAAATACAAATTTTCTGATTTCGCTTTTAATGCATCTTTCTTCATGCATAGCTAGTGATGGCGTGGATAGCTTCCATTCTATCATGCCGTATTCTATGTAGGGATTGAATAAGCCCAAATACCTTCAAGTATTTAACGGATGTCCTTATGCCATTCCATTGGCGTAGCGTGGGCGCATAGTTGTACTTAGCTTTAAATAGCGAATGTGAGGTCAAGTCTTTCGTATTGTGTCAAGTACGTTGATGCGTCTTATTGTACTTAAATGAGAACTCTCTCTTAACACATACTTGTCATCTTCCTTTAGACAAAAACGAATCTCTCTATTTTAGAGTAAAGACTTTGACTAATTATGAGAGTGTAGGCCTCACTTTCGTTAGAGCGCCTATGCTAATTGATGGAAAATCATCATCAATACAATCCTCGAGAGCTTTTACGAGACTGTCTTCCCAAAATCTTCTTCATTGTTCGGATGTTCGATACCTATATATTAGCATCTCTTAGTCCATCAAGAGTCCATATAAATTCGGAATCAACACGCAAATGCATAATTCACCATATCCCTTCCCAATCAAGTAGTTATTTAGTGTGCGTTCTAACCTATCTTGCAAACGCACGCTCCTGTGGTCTAGAGCCACCTGATTTGGGTGAATGAAGTCTATTCAAGATTCATATCTCTGCTCTCATAGAGATATTATTATAACTACATTCATAGGCTGCATGTTTAGTTATTCGGAAACTACCAAATTGACAAAGTAGTGGAGTGCAATGACATCTATTACGAGAGTATATATCATCGTAGTCTATCCTAATTGACAAATAGAGCTCACGAGAGAAATATCCCAAATATCATGTTTGGCGACAACATGGGATTCGGTATTCGAATTGTAGTGACATTTAGTTCACTATATTGACTCATGCGTTTCTCCGTGATGCACTCTCATTCGCACTCATGGGAAGTATACACAAAAATTTCTTCATCATTCTCACAATGAGTTTCATATGGTGACCGTTGGTGTGTATGTTCTTAAAACAAAACAAGGTTCAATTGCTTCTCAATGCATACAGAGCATATGTGACATCGATTAGGGTGCCATGAGGCAACAAGAATCGATTTAAACCGCGTCCATGAATGACCGGTGATGAACCAATCATCGTAGTCACAAAAAAAAAAATTACAAGGTACTAAATCAAGAATTAGTTCTGGGTTCCTTAGAATCTTGTGGGTAATTCCACTAACTGCGAGGCACTTAATGTCTCTACGAGACAAATCTACAAAAGGGAATACATATATGATCGAGTAAATAGTTTCACTTGAACTATTTAGAAGAATTGAAAACACACTACAATCCCGAGAGTGCAAAATTTTCTCGTGCATCCTGACCTTGGTGCACTAAAACGGGCATAATTCTTCATTAAAATAGATATGGACAAACCATGAGATGATCTGGAAGCTAGACTCAGAGAGCTTTCCAACCATATAATACTCATGTTCTACTTCATTCGGAGCTGATCACAAAGCTCGTACGATGTTGACTATCAAGAAAATCAATTTTTTTATTTTTGTAGTTTGTCATGTGCAAAACTTCTAATGATTGCATATGGCGTGTAGGCCTCATCAATGATGTGGTATATGAATGCTTCGACGTCTTATACAAGACGAGATTTGGTTTAATAGCGTAAGAGGATCCAAAATCAAAGACTTTCGGTAACTCCGATTCAGTATGACTAGTCATGTACATAAAGGATCGGTAGTGCGAGACACACTTGAAACTACTAGCTCCTTAAATTCATATGATCCTAGACATCACACTGAGCTTGGATGAGTCTATTTGATAATTGATGATGGAAAATCCGCTATAAGCAGAAGACTTAACCAAAGAATCACGTTGCAATCCTCCGTGAGGATGCATGATGTCGTGTGTCTCCTCCCCTTGGGAGAGACCAAAAACCGGCGATCCACTCTTTGGATTGTAATTTATGCCATGTTCTAAGGACGATGTAAATTGTACATTTGTCGAACCATAAGAGACAAAGGAAGAATACTTTGAATACTTGAATAATTCTTCGAAATTGTGCCAACGATTTCATCGGGGTCTCAAATTGTAAACAATAAACTAGGGACATCGATACGATGTCTGTTTACATATAATTGGAAAGAAAATCAAAGTCTCGTCAGTGACGTCAAAGTCAGAGGCATCTAGAGCTGGATCCGAATCTTTAAAGTTCATAATCATGAGGATGACGTTCTTGTCCTCATTTTAATTTTCTGTACAGTTGATCTCCAAAGATTCTTTGTACTCTTTGTATGCATTCACGACTTGAGGATGAGCTCGACAATTCTTGAACCAATGATCCGGAGATCTACAACAGTTGCATTGTCCTGAGCTGACGTGAGTACGTTAAACAAGTTGTGTCTAGGCCGGGAGCACTGCTACTATGGCCGGCTGTGCCTCCTCCTCTTTTTTGATATCAGGGCGGCTTCATCTGCCGTTGTCGTGACCCACAGACGTAGGCTAATACTATTATCTCATTTGTCATGACCCACCCCGGATTTCACCTTGAAATCTAGAGTAAATCCTGCGAGGACCACCTCCAAAGGAGATTATACCGAAAAATCAGCATAACATCCTTTGAAAATAGACAATCTTTACCTAATAAAAATCCCAAAACACTTCTATAATCAAGATCAAACCTTAACTCCTGGAGCCACCGTGATCCCCATATTAAACAAACTCCCCCATAAATCCACAACTCAACATAAGTAGTTTCATAAGCATCAGAAATTAAAATACAATCCAGAAATGGCTAGACATGTCTAATGGTTCAAAGCATTCTAAAGAAAAGGACCGATATAGTACAATAGGTTAACTGGTAACCTAACAAAATGTGTAGCAGCGGAAGTGTACTATGCCTCAGCTCCTAATAAGCCAAACCATGCTCTGCAAACTGGGCATTTAAAACCGAAGAACCCAGGAGGAAACATTTCTGAAAACTACGTTAGAGTGAGTGAACAAAAATAATCTTTCCAAAAACAACGAAAATTATAATATTGAAAATATCTAATACTTTCCCATTTTCTTTAATAATCTAAAAATCAAGCATGCGATCAATTTAAAATAAAACATAAAATACTCATAACATGTTTTCCGAAAATCTATTTCAATTATGAGATCTTATAAACGAGCTTAGAAATCTACAATATATATATATATACACACACACACTTAAAATCAAACATCGTCAACATATCAAGCAATCATCAATGTCAAGCATCGTCAACATATCAAGCAATCATCAATGTCAAACATCGTCAACTAATCACACCCGCATATGACCTTATCAACAAGCCTAACACCACACACACTCTCAACTACCCCAATGCTTGCATGAACTCATCCCTGGCCACATCAACAACTCTACCGAACTCACAAGACCACACCGACACTCCTATACGCACACACCAGTAATCCCCTCTCTTCTGGTGCCACCAGTTCATCCCTTCTCTCCTGGTGTCTACCTCCTGGGGCCCACTAGTACATCCCCTCTCTTTTGGCGCTACAATCCTAAGAGACAACTAATTCATGCCTTCTCGTCTAGCATCTCGACACACAACACTCTATATATAGCTACTGGTGCATCCCCTCTCTTCCGCCGCTATAATCCTAAGAGATTGCTACTCCTACATTCCTCAGAAAATTAATAATAAATCCGAAAAGTCAAATAGAGCTCACGAGAGAAATATCTCAGCCTACTAGGTAGAGCTCACGAGAAAAGTATCCCAACCCACTCGCCCAATGAATATAATAACACACATTCTCTAGTAATCGCTTGAGACAAGTATAAAATTAGTCAAGGCATCACAAATCTTATATTACCAAACAATTTCCGAAGCATAAGCTCAAACCAATAATCAATATAATTATCTCAAATCATTTCCGAAATCAAAGACACATGCATATATACCAATCAAAATAGCAATAACAAATAAAGGTATTAATAATATTTCAAAATGAAATCACATGCATTAATCTTTGAAAACAAAAGTCCACTCACAGTGTGTATAACTAGAAATGCCAAGTGTGAGGATCCTCATCAAGGGAAGCGTCCGAGCGTCGACCTCGAGAAGTAAAATTCCCAAATCACAAACCCTAGAATTTGGATTCGTCGATTCTCCTTCTTCACTTCGAATTGGCTTGATTCCTTTTGAGGGTTTGCTATGCGAGGGAATACCTTCAAGATGTAGGTGGTGGCGCCGCCGCCTGAGTTTGCCGGAGGAGAAAGAACCGATCGAGTCACTGAAAAGTCCCTTACTGACTGTTCCTGTGTTTCTGAGCTGTGTACGCTTTGAATCGATCCTCAAAGCTCCTATGGTTCGATAGACAAGGAAGAGAAGAAGAGAATGGAACTGGTGGCGAGCAATTTTGTTGCCGGACGGCAGAGAAATCACCGAAAAAACCGTCCGGTCTCGGGTCGGGTTCACGGGTCGACAGGGAGAGAGAGTTGGGTTTCTGAAAATAGAAGTTTCCCGAAATGGAAACTTACCCCTTCTATTTATGGTAGTTTCTATGAATAGTAACTTTAATGTTTTGAGCATAACTTGTTCATATGAGCTCCAATTTAGGTGTGCCACGTGTCCACGAACTCAATGTAACGTCCTCTACAACTTTTATGTAAGAAGTTTTCTCAAATTCTAAAGGAAGGAAAAAGTCAACTATTTTAGAGAACCTAAAAGCTCGAAAACGAAGGTAAAAGTAAAATTGTGTTCATTTATAGTCTGAATGACGGTAAATGGGTTAATTAAGATCGGGGGTGTTACAATCTCCCCCCCCCCCTCTTTATAAAAATTTCGTCCTCGAAATTTCAAACGAACGGTAGAGGCAATGAACTCAAAATAGGTACAAGAGAGATGTCCCCACCCCAAACAGAAAGTAACAAATGAACTGAAGGAAAAACGATAACGTACCAACAATAGCACCTAAAGAGGTAGGATCCACTCCCTGAGTCATAGCATGTAGTCTCGTATGAGCTGTCGGACGTCCACCACGTCCTCCACTCTGGTGAGTACCACTCCTAGTAGGTCTGGTATGTGTGCCACTAGGTGCAACTCTAGAAGCATGACTAGAACCCTGTCCTAAGTGTGGAGTAGCTCGCTGATTCAACATCGGGCAATTTCTAGAGATAGAGCCCCTCTGCCTGCACTGAAAACACGTCGCAAGCTCTGGTCCACGTTGGGGCTGATCCATCTATGAGTAATACTGGCATGGGGAGCTACCGACATGGCTAGTATTGCCTCTGGTTTGCCACTCAGCTATGTCTCCCATGTAGAATCCTCTAAAATCAGGTGAAGTACCAGAACTAAAATGCCTACTATCTCCAGAAGATCCTGAACCTGAACTAGAAGCCACTCTCTAGGTTGAGCACTATATGCCCTCCTGGTCTCAATAACCATAGTTGCACTAACCGCATCAAGAAAAGTCGGGTACACTACACCGGTCATCCTATCTGCATACACACCACCGAGTGCCCCAATAAACATCTCAATCCTAGTCTTCTCATCAGGAATCAGGTAAGGCACATGGTAACTCAAGATAGTGAATCTCTGCTCAAACTCTATCACACTCTCATCATCTCTTTTCTTCATATTTAGAAAATTTGACTGTATTATGCTATGATGGGCCTGACTAAAATACTGCCCCAAAAATAGTGTCTTGAACTGCTCCCAAGTCATATCTCGAGCACCCTCATTATTCCTGCTAGCCAGCACCCACCAATGATATGCAGACTCATCAAGAAAAGTCACTGCCATCTTCACCTTCCGGTCTTGTCACACCCCGGTCCCAACATCGGTGGGTTTTAAGTACCAGACGCCGTTTCCGAGGCGTAAACGAGTGTTACAAAGTGGAATAAAATTAAAACATTATCTTCTAGGCTCGTCGGCTACCCTTTTCTGGCTCAGTCAAATCTAAGTACTTCTCTGCAAAAAATATTAGAGATGGGTAGGTGAGCATAACCACGCGCTCAGTGAGTAGACCAATGTAATATGCCCGCAAAGCCATGTCATTTTACACACGCTACAAAATACGTATATCGTATATACATCACATGAAGCAATTCATCACATCGCACAATCCCTTCTTATTGGATATCCTTCAATTTAGTGATCCCCACGGGAACCTAATGACCTTCATGTCCTATACCTCCGTGTGTCACATCCTTACTTCGGCATAACCAATCAAGAAGTTCACATGTTCCATGACTAGTCAAACAATGGATCAAACACATAAATATATATAAACTCCACATATTTCGCAAAAATCAACATGCTTCACTCAAAAACATAGAGATATTTCATAAATAGATCAAATCATGCTTTTACGACTATTTTGAAAGCAAATAAGAATATTTTAAACATATTACACAAATCCACTCACCTCGACAAAGTGAAACCCCACCACGAGTATCGATCGTAAACCGAGCCTTCTAAAACGAGCTATCTAGAATCATCGTTGGATCTAGCTCAAACTTCTAAGATAAGAAGAGGACATCGATACAAACCCGTAACACTTCGCGGATTCATAATCAGAGTTACGGATAAAAATTATAATCCGTCGAAATTTAGTCGTAACTTTAAAGAGAGAAGCAACCACAGAGAGAAAATCTCTCTGAAATTTGTGAATAAGAAGCTGATCAAGTCAGCTATATATATATAGGCAGGTTGGCCGACTATGAAAGGTCGGTTTGGCTTTGGTCCAATCAAGAAATGGACACTTGTTCATTAGAGAAGAGAAACAAACTCCACACTTTGACAAATGTCCCATGACAAGACCAAAGGCTAGCTAGCTGCGTCAATGCAGCCCTTATCTCTACAGCCAACCTAATCATGTCATGTGGTACTAAACAACAAATAGAAAACTACCGCGTCACCACTCGAATCGATTTTGACGAAAGTTCGACGGAATTTTAAAAAAATCATTAAAAATAGCTTAGGAGTCCGACAAATTCACCAAAAAATACGACGAACTCATGGCGACATCTACTTTTTATTTCTAAGAAGAAAAATCAATTTTGAGATATTTTAAAATTCAGGATGTTACAGGTCTTCAGGGACTTCAACATTCTCCAGAGCGTTCTCCATGTTATCCACCCAAATATGTGCATCAAGAGGTCCCTTAGCACCCTTGAACTTGATTGCCCTAGCTTCACTAACGTCCCTCTTCTTAACAACGCGGGGGTTATTAGGAATTTGAATCCTATCAAAACCACCTCGTAGAACATTCTCAAGAGAGCCAGCTAGTCCCCTAACTTCATTTTCCTCCCTTACATTACTGGAGTTAGCCTCTCAGGTTCGGCGTCCATGAGGCATAGTACATGAGGAAGGAAAATATTTAGTAGTCTAAAAACAAGACTAACACAACTACCACACATACCCAACAAACACGTAGCATCCAAAGCATATACTGCTAATGAATCTGCTGCGGTCAGACCATCACTCTATAGACACTATGTGCTATTAGGCAAATATGATAGTGATAAAGGATACATGAATCGAAAACCTAATGCTCTAATACTCACTGTGAGGACTCACCCCAGATTTCACCTTGAAATCCAGAGTAAATCTTGTAGGGACCACCTCCAAAAAAGATTTTACCGAAAAATCGGCATAATCTCCCTTGAAAATGAACAACCCTTACCTAATCAAAATCTCAAAACACTTCTATATATAATCAAGATCCAACCTTAACTCCAAAATAATGCCGCGGTTGATATAACACAACCCGGACTTCTAGGATTGATACAACACAATCCAAATTAACACTGGAGTTGATGCAACACAACTTGGACCCAGAACGTTCTTCGTTCTAGGATTTCCCTACACGCACAAAATCTCAAGCAATAGAATGGAGATAGAGAGGGGGATGAAATTTTATCCCCCCGAGTTATTTGAGTTTGAAAGTACTGAACTTTGAAAACTTACGTTTAAACGTACCTTTCAAATCTTCAAATAAATGTATGTCGGAAGCCGAATTCGAATGGCAAAACCTTGATCGGAGACGCTGAGGTTGGCCGGAAAATTTGACCGGGGGGGGGGGGGGGCCGATAGGCTTGTCGAATAGAAAGAAAACAGGGCTTGGGGATTTTTTAAGTGGTGGTGCTAGAGTTTTTTTTTTCTCGATTATCAGCTCATGGTTAGAAATATACTGTAGAGGCAAAAGAGATGACAAAGATAATAGAGAATAATCATCTTATTCATTTATAAATGTCTTTTTATATAAAGAATTCCAAACACAATTTAGGATTTTTCTTTGGATAAAACCAAGACATACTGAATATTTTGGAACAGTTTAATACTTTAATACACATTCATGTTATAGTAAATTTTTAATTTTGTTCTATATAAGAACAAAAAAAATAAAAAATTTCTCCCTGCTCTTCTTTCACTGATGTCCGACACCAGCAAAACCAAATCAAAATCTCATCTTGTTTGTTCTAATTGATTTTCATCAAGGACTGGGGATCATCAATCCAAACCCCAGCAGAAACTAAATGTGACGGAGAACTCACGCAATGGTTTGGGTTTTTAGCGAAAGATCAAAATGGGTGCCGGTTCGATTGACCTCCGTATCGATATGTCAACTTTTTCTCTTGCTTTGGTTCTCATGGTTTCGAAGCGGAGACGATTCAAGCTTTATTATTCGCTGATTTCCGAATCTGGTCTGATGTTTGTTATTCAAACTTCTGCGACTTTTCTCTGCGGTGGCGCCATCACCCAAATTGGATTTGCTGCCTTGGTTTGACCATGGAAAAGTCTTCCCTTGCAACCCTTAAATACTCGTCAGCTCTTCGTCTTTTAGCATTTCTGCCAAGGCCGAAGCCCCTCGCAGCCATCATTCGCTCTTCATTTTCTTCACAGGTATACGATTTCCTTTTCATTTCATAGATGGATGATACTACTTGATGTGTACTTGCAAATTTGATCAAAAACTCTGTTAAATGAAATGTCTTGTGAGTAGTTTTGAATTATTTTATCTAATCTTTTGTATTAGATGTTGTTCTATATCTGATTTCAATTGTTTTCTGCCTGTTCATGTCCATAAGTCATGGTGATTGTGCTCAACCTGATTTGCCATCTGTCTCTTTGGATTGATGGATTTATAGCAATTTGGTTACTTTATTTGAGGCTCTATTTTTATTTTTGATTCTTGTATGCATCTTATACTGTATGTATTACTTTTTACATGAGCATTGGCTCATAGTTCTGATGGAACTTCAATTATAATCTGTTCATAATATTTCCTGGTTTTTTCTTGTAGGAGAAGACGCAATGGTTGATCAGGTTCAACACCCTACTGTCATTCAAAAGGTAGCTGGCCAGCTCCTTCAGCAATCCATTCAGGGTTACGATACTGGCTTCCATAGACAAGGGATGTACCAGAGACGTCCTGCGTATGGAAATTACTCCAATGCTGCATTGCAGTACCCCATGATGCCAGCTTGCAGGGCTACCACAGATGTATCTACGATTCAATCAATTGCATCCCCAGTTTTTGTGCAAGCCCCCGCAGAGAAAGGCCACTTTTTCGTTGATTTCCTTATGGGTGGTGTTTCTGCTGCTGTATCTAAGACCGTTGCTGCTCCCATCGAGCGTGTTAAGCTTTTGGTTCAGAACCAGGATGAAATGATCAAGGCTGGTCGTTTGTCTGAACCCTACAAAGGCATTGGTGAGTGCTTCTCCCGAACAATCAAGGAAGAAGGATTCAGTTCGTTGTGGAGAGGAAATACTGCAAACGTCATCCGTTACTTCCCCACTCAGGTTTGTGATGTTTCACTGTTTTTTTTTATCTTCTCTCGGGAAAATATTATATGCTGATAAAGATATGCTAAAAGTGTTGTAAATTCACGACAGGCGTTCAACTTTGCATTCAAGGATTACTTCAAGGAGCTATTCAATTTCAAGAAAGACAGGGATGGTTATTGGAAGTGGTTTGCTGGTAACTTGGCCTCTGGAAGTGCAGCTGGTGCTGCTTCTTCTTTCTTTGTCTACTCTTTGGACTATGCTCGTACCCGTTTGACTAGTGATTCTAAGGCTGTAAAGCAGGGAGGAGAAAGACAATTCAATGGTCTGGTTGATGTCTACAGGAAGACATTGAAATCTGATGGTATTGTTGGTCTATACCGTGGATTCAATGTATCATGTGTTGGTATCATTGTTTACCGTGGTCTGTACTTTGGACTGTATGATTCAATCAAGCCTGTGGTCCTGACTGGAGGTTTGCAGGTTAGTGCGTGACTTTTTACTTTTTCTTTGGTTTTTGGTTAATCATTATGGTCTTTATAGTTTGCTACTTTCTGTTGAATTAGTATGTCTTGTGGATTTTTTTTTTAATATTGATATAAAATGAGAAATTGATTAATTTTCCTATTGTTCTTTGTATTTTTATGTGTTTGAAAAGATCTATTTATTCTATATTGGTGGTTTGATTCTAAGGATACACAGGTTCATCAATTTGTTTGCTGGATTTGTATTATTCGTATGTCCTGTGGAAATATTGATATGAAATGAGAAAATGATAATTTGGCTGTTGTTCTACTTTGATTGGTGTGCTTTTTATTTTTATGTTTTTGAAAATCTCTGTTTATTCTATACTGGTGGTTTGGTTCTAAGGATTCACAAAAACTTTAATTTGTTTGCCGAAGTTGTATTTAGATTTACTTGACATGTCCAGGACTAGATTTTTTTTTTAATGGCCTGTAGGTGATCCCTGCTCGTGTTTCAATGTATCCAGTTGACAACCTTTTATCTTTGAAAACTACAGGATAGTTTCTTCGCTAGCTTTGCTCTTGGATGGGTCATCACAATTAATGCTGGTCTTGCTTCCTACCCATTTGACACTGTTCGTAGAAGAATGATGATGACCTCTGGTGAAGCCGTCAAGTACAAGAGTTCAATTGATGCCTTTGCTCAGATCTTGAAGAATGAGGGTGCCAAATCCCTGTTCAAGGGTGCTGGTGCAAACATCCTTCGTGCTGTTGCTGGTGCTGGTGTCCTTTCTGGTTATGACAAGTTGCAGCTGGTTGTGTTTGGAAAGAAGTATGGGTCTGGATCTGGTTAAGTATGTCTTATCTGCCAAGCAAGACAGCTTTTAGATGGTGATGAAAATCTCTCTTCTTTTTTGTCTGAACAACTTATTTTTAGCAAAATTTGGAATCTTATTCAGATGATATGCAGGTTATGTTTGTGTGTCTCAGTTGTTTTATACCTTTTCCCTTTACCATTCTAAATTGTTGTTTTCCGGAACAATTTCAGTGGTAATGCATTTTCGTTTTAGGAGCAATGGCATGTTTATTTTGGACTGTTTTTCTAGAAGAGTTGCGTTGCAAAAGATTTGTGTGCATTCGTTTGAGTTATTCTGAAAAGAAGGCGTAATATTTGTGCCTTCCTTTGCTACTTATGAATTGCTTTCATTCAATAGAGTTATTCCTTTACTTACTAATATTGTGCCTTCCATTGCTAGTTAGTAGTTAGCATTAAACTCAGTTTACACCCTTAAACTTTAGGTTGAAAATCAGTTTGATTTTTGATCTTTTTTTTTTAATCACGTCAGTCCTTTGTGGTCTAAAATTCGAATTTGGCTCCGAACATGACATCATTTGCTGATGTAGACCCGACAACATGGCCCATAAGAAGGACAAAACAGACATTTTTTGAAAAAAAAAAAGATTTCAAATAAAGAAAAACAAAGAAAAACCTTAGGCGACGGTGACCTAATCCCTCTCTGCCTAACCACTCTGATCCTGACCTCGAATGCAGCCTTGCTGTTGCCATCCCTTCAATTTCAACCTCCTCCAATTTGCCGTTGACCACCAATCTAATTCATTGAAACCCCATCCCAACCCCCTTCCACCAATCCAGCCACCAAGCTCCTCTAAAGGAGAGAACTTCCGCCACCGCATCGATGCCAAATATCCTACCAAAACCCTCTTCTTTCGGGCCCAAGAATCCTCATAACCAAGCCCCAAAGCTCCTTAGCTTCACTGACGACGAAGTAGTTACTATGAAGTATGTGGTCTCCTTAAAAGCAACTAGGTTACTTTTGCTTCCTTTTTTTTTTTTTTTGGAAGGAGGGGTTACTTTTGCTTCCTAGTCGTTATGGCAATAGGTAAACAGTCCTTCTGAAGATGTTCAGACCTGTAATTTGAAGGTTGGATTGTCATCCATTAATGTCTAAAACTCTAAATCTAACTACTACAAGTATAAGATGGAGACAAGACTCAAGTCTTCATCACAGCATCGTTGATCCAATATTCTTTACGAACTAGGAGCTCGATAACCCTCGACCACCAAGGCTAAAAGTGTTGGAGAGGAAAGATCTCACATCAGAAAAGAGACAAATGAAACATAGCTTATAAGTGGATGAAGTTGATGAATCATATCCTACCGAGACCTTTTGTGATTAAAACCCAACACCATAAAAGTGGTTAAGTTGAGACAATATCGGTACAATGTAATCCACCCTTGTTCAAGTTGGTATCAGAGCGGGTTCCTCTTCAATTATATTTTCCAACATAATAAGCCCAAATTTGGGTTCATCGAACCGAATTGCCCTTGGAAAAATTCTGATTGGCTTTGGGCTGCATACCCCAATTTCTGAAATGGGAATTGGACCGAATGAATGTACCGATTTCCGATGTGGGAATTAGGACCGAATGAATTTCATGTGCAGACCTAAAAAATTAGGTTACACGTGAGGGGGAGTGTTGGAGAGGAAAAATCTCACATCAGAAAATGGACAAATAAAACATAGCTTATAAGTGGATGAATCATATCTAATTGTATCGAGACATTTTGTAATTAAAACTCAACACATTAAAGGTGGTTAAGTTAAGACAGTATCGGTACAATGTGATCCACGAGTCATGCTTGTTCATGTTCAAGTAAAAGTGCTCTCTTACAAATTCTCATCTCTGTAAAGCACTTGCTGCATAATGAATGATCCAAGAGCTCATCACAACATATTCAAATTTTCATTGAGAAATTTGCTTTTCATGGGGTTACTGCTACTCTCCTCAGCTTTGGTTTCTAGCCAGTTTACGGGCGGTGACGTCCTCCCCGCGCATAATGGACGCTTTTATTCTGTCTATGACATGAATCTGAGGCCTCTTGGATGCCCTTCCTCTTCATTTTTTGCTCATCATTTTTCCTTTGTTTCACTATGTTCTATTCAGCTTTGAACCTTTATGGCTTTATCCTTATTTCATATATAGTTTCCTTTCACATCTCAGAGTTGATTCTTTGTTTGGGTCTTTCTCTCTACATGTAGCGTTCTCCACTTATGTCTTCTTCCGGGGTTTTGGTTTAAGCTTGAGCAAGGTTTACCCGCTAAAGCATTACGGGTAAGATATCAACTATGCAACACCAGTATGTTCACCCTATGTGTGGCTGTTCGATTGATCCCTTTGTGGATATGTTAACTTTTTACTTGCCTTACATTTCATGATATCTCCTGTGGGAGGTAGACTAAAGTTGTACCCAAACTCGGAGAGGTAAACTGAAATTATTGGAAATGACTTATCATTAGAGTTGCCGTCTAATTTGGACAGAGTAAGTGATATTGGACACGGTTGATAAAATTAAAAAGTTTAGTGCACTAATTAAATTAAAATGACACGGACTAACATGAATTTATACTCAATTCAAGGACGTGAACTGAAATTAGTCTATATAAATTTAACGAATTGTGCTACTCAACATTAGAAATAGCTCGAGCTGAAAGGCCAGTTAGTATAATCTTTGTGAGATTCTAATGACACATTTATCTTTACCCAAACTTAATCAGTTTGATTTTTTGTTTTTTTTTTTTTGAGAAGGTCAGTCTGAATTTTGAAAAGAGAAATTTTAAATACACACTTCTTACTTAATACACCACCTATCAAGTTTTTCATTTCAGTATTATATTTAATACACATCTCAAACTGCCTAAAATGCCCTTAATTTATAAAATATTCCATTATTTAATATAATCAATATATATTTACTATTTGATACCTCTTTTTACATATTATTTCGTCTAATTTTTACTAGAAAGTTTTGGTTATCATCGTTCAATTTATAATCAAATGATTATTGTTACATCCCAACTCCAAATCACCAATATAAATTTTCAAAATTCATAAGCTAGTAGAACTATAGAAGTACAGTAGCTATTAAACATAGATAACTAGTTATTCAGATAAAACATGTCATGATAAAGATGCAGTACTTGACAATATGATCTGCAAGATCAAACTAAAGCTGATACAGATAAAAAAAGATAAAAAATAAAAGAAGAAGAAAAAAAACAACTCATGGGTTAAGGGAGAAAATGTACTTTCGACGATTTTAGAGTAGAAGATATTGAAAAGAATATTTCTAGCTCGATTTTTTTTTATAAATAATAGATGTTTGTTTTGGTCATTTAGCTTACCTATAAAATCTCAATAAAAATATAAAATAATAGAGGTGTGTATTAAGAGATTAGAGGTGTCTCTTGAAAAAGGAAAAAAAATAAAAAAGTAATCTCTCACTTTAATTAAGTTAGATACCACTAGGATATAGTTTTGAAACTTGGGTACCAAAATGTGCATTGGAGCATAGTTCATGTACCATTTGAAGATTTTTCCCTATATAAAATCAACTAATTGCAGTACTCAACATCAGAACTAGCTCGAGCTGAAAGGCGAGCTAACATCAACTAATGGGACATTCATCTTTAGCTAACAAGAGAGTAGTATCGAAACCTAAAGTTAATCATAGTCTGAATTTTGAAAAAGGAGGAAAAAAATTAATAGTAATCTCTCACTTTAATTAGGTCGAGTCAACATGTTACTTTGGAATAAGTAGCTCTAATATGTTTCATATATTATCTTGTATGTTTATTTTTGACCAGCTTTTGGAACCCCCATGAATTCCTTGCTTCTTGTACAAGGTCTTCTCTTCTATGTGGTAGTATGGTCCCATGGAGCTCATGCATTTGATCTAATCTAACACATTGAATAAAGTTTATGACTCCAACTGAAGATCCCCTATGTAATTGTGTATGCATGGCTTAGCTAGGGTGCTGGAGAACACATGTTTCTCTTTTGGTCAGTTCTATTATTGAAGTTATTTCGTTATAATATGGTCCCAAACTCCTGCACATTACATGTCTAGATAAATGACGGGAAGGCAGAAAGTGAAAGTTGAATCTCACATTGTTGTTGTAGCTAGACTCCAAATTATGTCAAATGTAGAGGATTAGATCACCTAGCTGTGCTGTTATGGCGTTGATCAGACTCCAAATTGTGTTAATGTCATACGCCAAAGCCTAATCTTACAACATTTATTCTGATACATAAAAGAAAATAATATGGTTTAGACGAGGCATCTCACAATGTACAATCTTTTGGTATGTCACGAGATTCTCTGTTTCAATGGTTGTGAATGAATGAACTGAAAGTAAAATGGTGGTGAACAACTTCTGCGTCTGCGTTGGTGGTACAATATGGGTAGGACTGTGTTCTATTTTACCTTTCTTGCATTGCGTACAAGCAAAGCTTTCAAAATGGACTCATAAATATTATTGAACAGAATCCAACCTGATCTATACTTTTTCTTTTCAATGAAACCAGTCATGATTTAAGGAATGATTTGCAACAAATTTTATCACAATAGTTGAAAGATTGTTCAACCGATTTGATGCATGTTTTATTCATCAAACTTTTAAGAAGAAATGGTTCATCCAAGAAGAAAATGTCTCACATTTGTCTTTCTTTTTTACCTTTTAACCCCAGTACAAAATCCTTTATTCAAAAAAAAAAAAGTAGAAAATCTTAACGTCTTTTGCTAGTCATGCCCATTGATTTGATAGGAATCAGTTTAGATCAAATTTTGAGTTATAGTTTGTTAAACAACGACAAACGTGGCATGTGGTTCACCATTATACTGATATTGTCTCAGCTTAACAACTGTTGGATTAGATTAAATCCTAAGCAATCAACTTAGTACGCGCTCCACACGCTAGGATTTAGAGAAAAATTGTCGTTGTAGTGTTTGTACTTGTTCGGCTGCGCTGTGGCGTTTGGCGTAGGCCTCAGGCCTCGCAAGAGTCTATTAAGCGCGGCAGGATGGGTTGTTGTCTTAGGGGGACCGTATGGACATATGACGTTAGGTCGGTTGTTGTCCAAGTGTTTCGGATCTCGACTTAAAGCGTCGGTTGTACGACCAGAGGGGTTGTACAATAAACGAGTAGACTTGTAAATGGACCGGATCTTGAGCAAATCAACATAGATCCGGATCTGTTTAGTAATAGAAAATTTTCAATCCGGATCCGACCTTTTACCCGTCGGATCATTAATAACTCGATCAAAATCCGTACCCGTGGGGTTGACGGATTCCTGACCCGTTAGTCCGATCCATTTATAACAACTAGTATTCTTAGATTTTAAACTATAATTTTAAAACTTTGTAATAATATCTTTTTTTTTTGAAAGTTTGTTATAATACCTTATAAAACACTAATGAAATATTATAACAAAATGAAGATTTTCGTCAAAAGTTGAATTACATGACCAAAATATTCCTTAAAACGATAAACTAATATAACATAATACTAAACCTCTAATGTTTATTGATATAGGTTATGAAGATAATTATGATATCATATTTAATATTTAATAAGTAATATTATATTTAATATGAATAATATTTAATTATTTCAAAAAAGGACCAGGTCATTAACATATCGGATCAACCTAAATCCGTATCTGGTCTATTTAATAAACGGGTTAACTGGTCTGGATCATTAACAGATCAACATATCATATTTTCGATCCAAACTTGTTTAAAAACCATGAATCCATAGCGGATCCGAATCAAGATCCAGTTCGTTTACAGGTCTACAGATGAGGGAGGTTCTTTGCGTGTCGGTGGTCGGGCATTCCGATCTTGCAGATGTTTTTTGGGAGAACGACAATGGGTGCCGAGCTTCGGGTTTTGATTTTCACCAGGAGTTTTAGCGGTGGACCTTTCGGGGTGTGGTGGTGCGGATTATTGTTGCAGCAATTATATCTTCGTGTAAATATATATAAACATCAAACGAAACAATAATCCGACCTAGCTTGCCGAAACAATGTACGAGGATGATAGAGTTTTTCTGATGTGCTACTGAACCTGATTGCTAATTTCGGTGTTAAAAATAATTCTATAATTTGGTTGTGTAGTCGATGACTAATCATTTGTTACCATATAACTATATATATATACTATATATATATATATATATATATATATATATGGTAACAAATGATTAGTCATCGACTACCCTAAACCCTATATATATATATATATATATATACACACACACCATAAGACCCTTCCACTAATGGATCTCTTATTTTGGTTTATATGAGGGATGAGGATTACACCAACTTTTTGATTATATTTTTTGAATCTCCACCGTTCAGTTTGTTGGTCCTTATATATAGATCAATTCTGTAAATTTTCAGTTAACTTGGTGATCATTAAGGTGTCGAATAAGATTAAATCAATGAACGAACCAAATCTGCCAAACATGAACGATTATAAATCTGCCAAACGATTTATAATTATAAATCGTAGTTTTGAATGCCTTAACAATTACCGTTTATGCTTATAATTATAAATCGTAGTTTTGAATGCCTTAACAATTACCAAAATTTCTGATATATAACTACATATTGAACGGTGGAGATGTGATTTTGTGATCAAAAAGTTGGTGTAATCCCCCATCATTCGTATATGTCAAAAAATGAATCCCTTAGTGGAAAGGCCATGTATATATATATATATATATATTATATATATATATATATATATTATATATATATATATATTTTTTTTTCTTTTGAAGCAAAATTCAACTGCATCGTACTACTTAAAAGATTTAGCTTTAGCTAAAGTAGTTAACGAAATTAGTTATATATAGGCTGTATTGATCCTTTTTTCTTTGAATCTCAACTTGCCAAGCATCAACCATACATAACATAAAGCAAACTAACCACAGCCAGTGGCGTAGCTAGAAACTATAAGTAGAAGGTCAAGAGTTTAAACAATAATGCCACACAAAATAAAAATATAATTTTTATTGAATAATATAAAAACTTATAAATCATTAGAATACTTCGAAACCAAAAACTAAACAAAATAATAAATCTCCCTAAAACAATTATAATTTTCCTCGACGATTGCTTATATTTTGAAATTTTGGAGGAGCTTCAGATGATGTCGACTGTTCTATTGTTTTTTCTCTACGATGCTTTTCAAATAAAGCTAAAGCATTTATAATTGTAAGTTTTTAATTATGAAGGTTGTCGACGAGATGGAAAAATTTACTGAATGATAACAAAATGAAATACGTAAAGAAGCGACTAAAACTGTTTATATAGAGGTGCACAAGAAATCAATCACAATCATTGATTGATTAGGAAAACATATTAATTAAAAAGACTAGGAATATATTTTAATTGTAATATTAAAGAGAGATGCAATCAATCATTGATTAGGATTAGAAACATATATTAAAAAATAAAAAGAACCACATAATTAAACCTAGATTAGGAGTTTGGATCAGGATCCTCTCCTTGGCTGATTTCTATCCTTGGTTGTCCTTGACTTTATATCTCAACCCTCCATTCGAAATCCAATGGTAGAGAACATGTCCAACTCAACAAATCTCAATAAACGATGCAAAAAATAAATTACATCAACAAAACAACATTTTTCTCTGTTATCTCCTCTTTATCTTCTCCGTTCTATTCTGTTTTGTGACTATTTCCAGATTTGTTTCACCTTATGATCTCATTTATCAAACAACGAATTGTTCATATCATTATCCAACAAAGGTTGAGTTTTAAAGTTGATCATCGTCGTCATCATCATATTATTATTCTCATTGTATATTCATTTATCTTTCTAATTTTCATTTTTACAAGAGCTTTTTCTGGAGATTTCAAGGTCCATTTTGCTATCTACACTACAAATCGAGCGTTATGGATGCTATATGTTTTCAATTTTGAAATTAGAATTGTGAAGACGTTGAAGGGCTGAAGGGTCTGATTGATGATTAATATGAGAAAGATGGAGGATAAATGATCTTCGTCAGTTCATAATCGCATCCATTCTAATATGGAATTCTTGATCTGGGCTATCGATATTCTGGGCATAACAAAGAGAGATGATTTTATTGATCAATCTTTTACCCAGAACCAGAATCCGTCCTCGACGTTTCGAAGAACTTGAAAACAGTGAAATGGGGAAAAGGAGAATAGTTTGGGTTTGAGGACGAGATCGATTCTTTGAGAGATGGAGAGAGGAGGTGTGGAAGGGGAAGAGGGAGTAGGGTGGAGGAGGTGGTGAACTTGCAGAGAAATCATGGGAGCTCGGATTAGGAAAAGTGGGGATGATAAGAGAGTTTCAAAACGGAGAGGAGTGGTGGTGGAGGGGATTTGATTTGGGTAAAGCTTGGGTCATGAAATTGCCTCTCCATGACTATCAATTTATTCAAGTTCAAGCTTTCCACGATCTGGAAAGTAGTAGTTGCAGACAGCAATAGCAGCTGAAGGTGAGGACTGAGGAAGGGGAGAATGAAAAGTTTTTGACGACGTTAAGCATCGTTAAGCGTGTAGTATTAAATATTTTACATTTACAATATATTTTGCTGACATGTGGTTTTAATAACCTTTAGATCTGTCATCTACGGCTGAGGGTAAAAGTCAAGGATAACCAAGACCAATTAATAGCCAAGGAGAGAATCCTTATTCTAGGAGTTTTCTTTGCAGACAAACACACGTGAGGAGTTGAACACTCCTCTGTCCAAATTGATTGCTGTAATTAATATTTTATCTGTCAATTTTTTCTCTAATTGGTTAGAAGGGTTAAAATAGTGTTAACATCACATTTCAACTAGCAAATTATATAACAATATGACCTAATCAAAAATATGAGGGACGTCAGCTGAACCTCTTGACCCCCCCCCTTCCCTACGCCCCTGACCATAGCGCCACAACCGATCCTGAATGTGCAAGTTCTCTTTCAATTGGAGGCACCATAGTTAATGCTAAACATATGAGTCATGATCGTCTCTTGAAAATGATAGGGGGAGATGAATTTAGGAATGAAAGCTAATGGAATCAACCTTTTCTTATAAAAACACACTTGTATAAATTTAAGGGACAATACCCACTATCCTTAATTTTAAGAATTTTCTTCCCACTAACAAAATAAGATTTAAAATTCCGAAGAGCTAACTTAAACAGCAGAAAGACAAATATACCCTTAATGAATTAAACAAACTACAATACACCATTTTAAGAGTCTATTATAAAATAAAATTTTATAACCGGATTCTCACGACAATGACTTTGACCGGACTCCGACAACCTTTGACCGGGCTCCGGGAACAGTTGACCGGACTCCCGGGACCGTTGACCAGGCTCCGGTGACCGTTGACCGGACTCCGGGGGCCGTTGTGCTTTAGTCACTTATAACAGGTCCCTATTGGGGCAATATGCCCACCTACTAGGGGCAGTAGGACCTCATACTGGGGGCAGTAGGACCACCTACTAGGGTCAGTAGGACCTCCTACAAGGGTCAGTAGGGGTAGTAGGACCTCCTACTGGGGGCAGTAGGACCACCTACCGAGGGCAGTAGGATCTCCTACCGAGGGTAGTAGGGGTAGTAGGACCTCCTATTGGGGTCAGTAGGTGCAGTAAGACCTCCTACTGGAGTAGTAGGACCTCTTGTTGGGGGCAGTAGGACCACTACTGGGGTCAGTAGGGGCAATAGGACCACCTACTAGGGGCAATAGGACCACCTACTAGGGTCAGTAGGGGTAGTAGGACCTCCTACTGGGGTAGTAGGACCTCTTGTTGGGGGCAATATGACCACCTACTGGGAGCAGTAGGACCTCCTACCAGGAGTAGTAGGACATCCTACCGGGGGCAGTAGAGGTAGTAGGACATCCTACTAGGGTCAGTAGGGGCAGTAGGACCTCCTACTGGGGTAGTAGAACCTCTTGTTGGGGGCAGTAAGACCACCTACTAGGGTCAGTAGGGGCAGTAAGACCTCCTACTAGGGTAGTAGGACCTCTTGTTGGGGGCAGTATAACCTCCTACTGGGGTAGTAGGACCTCTTGTTGGGGGCAGTAGGACCATCTACTAGGGTCATTAGGGGCAGTATGACCACCTATTGGGGGCAGTAGGACCTCCTACTGGGGTCAGTAGGACCTCCTACTGGGGTCAGTAGGACCACCTACTGGGGGCAGTAGGACCTCCTACTCGGGTCATGAGGGGTAGAATGACCTCATACTGGGACCAGTAAGGGCAGTAAGACCACCTACTAGGGTCAGTAGGGGCAGTAGGACCACCTACCGGGAGCAGTAGGACCACCTACCGGGGGCAGTATGATCACCTACTGAGGGCAATAAGACCTCCTACTAGGGGCAGTAGAACCTCCTACTAGGGTCAATAGGGGTAGTATGACCTCCTACTAGGACCAGTAAGGGCAATAGGACCACCTACTGAGGTCAGTAGGGGCAGTAGGACCCTTGTATTTAAGGGTGTGCTTCAGTCACTTATAAATACAGGTATATCTACACTTTAGTTTTCATGTAAATGCAGCTGCCATAAGCTCAAAAAAACCAGTAATCATCCATCAAACTCAACAATCACAACCAAAACTCAACAATTACAAGAATTAATGTACCTGTCCTACATGGATGCACTAAAGAATTGATTTACCATTACCAATCACAACAAAAATAAAGTGTCACATAACCTCAACTCCAAACGACTAAAAATAAGTAGTCACAAAGTTGTAAAACAGTAATTTTCTTAAGAAAAGGCACACCCTGGTAAAAAAGTAATTCTCAAAAAACAGAGTTGAAATTTACAAAAGTAAAAGTAATTCTCTCCTCCTCCTCGGCCCAAAATCCAAAATCAACGAAAACAAAGACCACCAGAGTCCTCCTCCGGCCTAAAACCAAACCTCACACTCTCCTCCATCTCCATCTTCCACCTCCCCAATCCCAGCTCTCTCTCTCTCTCTCTCTCTCTCTTTCTCCGCTTCTCCAATGGCGGCTCTAGCTCGCATCTTGAGGCAAGCCCTGAGCTCCGTCGCCCATCCTCCCAAGCCGCCTTCCTCCACCGCGCGCTCGCCACCGAGGCTGCGAAAGCCGTAACGCCGTCGTCGGATCGGGTCAAGTGGGACTACTGAGGCCAGCGGAAGATAATCCCTCTCGGCCAATGGCTCCCTAAGATCGCCGTCGACGCCTTCGTCCCCCCAACATCGTCTTAGCCGGCCAGGTCACGGTCAACGACGGCGCCTCCGTCTGGCCCGGCTCCGTCCTCCGCGGCGATCTCAATAGATTTGAAGGCTTCGGGCTGAGATGGTGGTGGATGATGTGAGAGAGAGAGAAAGAGAGAGAGAGAGAGAGAGAGAGAGAGAGAGAGAGAGAGAGAGAGAGAGAGATTAAAGTAGATCTGAACGTGGGATGAGAGAAAGAGGAGTCAATTAGAGAGGAAGATAATAGAGGAGAGTAATTTGGTCACGAAAAAAATATAAAAAGTCAAAAATTTTGTTAGCGGGATAGTTTCTAAGAGTCAATTGGGTTGATGAGAATTTTAGAATCTTATTTTGTTAGTAAGAAAAAAATATTTAAATTTAGGGTCAGTGAGAATTTTCTTTAAATTTAATCTCTCTAAATTACCCACCCAACCTTAAAAATATATATTGTATTGTCAACATTGGATAGCAACTACGACATCAAATATATATGGTGTTGGAGGAGAGCGCAATGCCTCTCAAGTTTTTGCAAAAGAGGACGTTGATAGAAGATGATGAAGATGTTGATCTTCAATTTTTGATCTTTGATTTCCCTTACAAAATCATTTTTCTTCAAGTTTATATTCTTTTTTTCCTATAATATAATTATTTTCATGTCATTTGCCTCCTCATGTTTATAATAAATCAAGACCATTGAACACAATTAAATCGAACGGTTAAAAAACCGGAGTAAAAGATGGTGTAAAATAAAATGTCCCTTGAACTAGGCTCGATCATCATTATCTACACATTAGTGATATTGTTGGAAATTTCATCAATCTTCAAAAAAGAATAACAATAAGATTGTGAATATTGTACGTAACTTCCTTTCTTGTAGGAGTATTTTAGTAACCAAACTAGTTTTAATTCTGTTTTCATACAGTAGGTAAATAACATCAATCGTAATTAGTTTCATTCCTATAGTGATTGGAAATGAAATATTCCTATATCGATTTCTTCCGTCTCTCATTCCAGTTGATACCTATTCATGATATTTTCCATTTAAAGTTAATAAATGTGTTTAGAACGAATCACTTCCTCCCTATTTTTCATTCATTCAAAAAAAATTTCATGTCCATTTGCATCCCAAAAGTAGGAAATAAACAAATTTTCTTTCCTGATCCTTACAATCTACGAACCAAACGAGACTTAATTCTTTGTCGCTGGTAAGGTGTTCTACTCTAAGGTCTTCAATACTTCATAAACTCATACTGACTTAAGTATCAGAGGATCTAAGCTCGGTTATACACAAGTTCAGGCTTGTTTTTCAGTTTCACAGGGAGAGATTACTAGCCAAGACATTCTAGTACCGAATTCAGACTTGTCTTTGTAGGTTCACGAGGAGGGATTACCAACCAACACAATCTTGCGAATCTAGCCCTCAAGCCCACACACAGAGAAAACCTCTTTTATTTTATTTTATTTTATAAATCATTCATTCATTAGTAATTTCTCAATAAACATGTGCGTGGAGGTAGTATGTGTGGTTTGTATAAAACAAAATGTTTTTTTTTTATCAATCAAGTAAACAACTCAAATATTATAACTACGTGAGTCGAACTCACAACTATATGTTTCCTTATAAAATGATTTTTCTTATAAAATGTTTTTTTTTTATCAATTAAGTAAACAACTCAAATATTATAACTACGTGAGTCGAACTCACAAGTGAGCGCGGAACACCAATTTTACCTCTTTTTTTATTTTGACATTCATTAACTTTTTCTTTTTTCTATTCTATAGATTCAGTTTTTCAACAATTTTTAGCAATAAGTAGATTCACCGTTACAACTGAACGTAAACATTTCCGCATACCGGGCACTAAAAATTAAGACTAGATCCAATTCTTGCCTTCTTGGCGTCCTTGAATGGTGTTAATACAAGGGCAGTTTCCCTAGAAACAAACTGTTGAATACTGAACATAGCTGAAGAGCCATGACAAACATCATGATCATAGCCGTCCAAAACAGTGATAAAGAAAGAGTAATAAAATAAGAAAATCACTTAAAGTAATAGAGAAGGGTGTATGTGTGTAGTCAGTAGTGTAGTAGCAAGAGACAGATGAAAAGATGGGATGTTGTTTAAGTTCAGCGTGGAAGGAAGCGTGTTCTTGAAACGAAATCTATAGTAGTGCCCACTCCATACCAACACCACTATTTCAGTATGTCCTCTCTACTCTACACTCTAGAGAGAGAAGAACTTAAATCCATTTTAGAGTGAGAAAGTGAGAGAGGCACAATTGTCTTTATCTCTCTCTTTTGTTTTTGTAGACTCACAACTGTGAGAAGCCAAAACCCATTCCCCATTCTCCTTCTCACCCTGTTGTTCCAACCTCAGTGTATGTTCTTTCTCTTTCTCTTTCTTTCTGAGCTCAACCCATTTCTTTGTTTCTATTTTCTTTTCATGAATTCACATTTTCAGTGATTTTTAGAGTTCTTTACAAACCTTCTAATTCAGTGTCAATGCTTTTCACTTCTTCTCTCTAATTTCTCTCAGATTTTGTTTCATTGCGAAATGTGAAGGGATCTTTTGCTCATCTCTTTCAAAGCGTACAAACACAAATTTTCCATCTTGAATTTAATAAATTTGTATTAGTAGCCAAAGAAAAATGAAGATAATTGGCCAAAGAAACAGTCTTTAATTTCTGCTATGTAGGTGTGTCCTGTTTTGTTCTACATTTGGCAAATATCTTGGTGCAAGTGTCTTGTTTCTTCACCCACATTCATTATCCAAGAACCGGTGATATAGATTGAGTCTTTATTTACTAATTTATAGTTGGTATGAGTCCATGAGTCCATGAGTCCAAAAGCTTATCTTTTGCTCTAAATTTGCTGTTGTTTTTATTTCCTGTGAAATTTGAATTGTTTAATTTACTTATGTAGCTTGTTATGCAAATCTGAATTTGGTTAGTTCTGCAAAAATGAACGGAAATGGACAAATGGAGGTGCATTACATAGACACCGCCTTCCCTTACACGGCGACAGAAAGCTTTATGGACTTCTTTGATGGTCTTACTCATGTGCCCCTGAACTATGGTCACCCCATGACCGTACATGATCAGGCATGTTCTCTTTTCTTCATTTACAATATGGTATTTTATTAGGCAAGTTATTAGAGTGTTCATGTTCATGCTCTTGTAATTGGTTAATATTGTAAAGTTGTTTTAGATCCATGTTGCTTGTGAATTCAGAAAGTCAGTTTTTGTCCTGATGCATTTCTGGTTTAACAGTGACAAATTTGGGGTGCATTTGCTTTGTCATTTCCTCAATTAACATGCACCGGAGTCTTCTTTAGTTAATAGAAAGTCTGAAATAATCAGTTCTCAAAAGTTAATGTGATTATGATCATTACTTTTACTGTAGAACAAGGTTAAGTCTACTAATCTCAGTTATAACGAATTTCTAGTGCAGGATGTTGTATCCTGTAGCAATATATTTTACAACAATTGGAAAAGCTCAGATATTTTATTGATGATACCAAGTGTGATACTATATTTGTGGTTGATCAAGTTTGAAATATTTCACCAGTTTGATGAACCACACTATTGTGATGTTTTGTGTTCAAAATGTGTACCCAAATTGTTTGCTTTCAGCCTTTTAGTTAGTGAAATACTGTTTTATCATTTCTGTGAGCTGGAATTTTACTTATGGGTATATATGCATCCAGGAAGCTGCATACTGGTCAATGAATATGAATTCATACAAATTTGGACTCACTGGTCCGGAAAGTACTTATTGCAGTCCTTATGAGGTAAATACTCATTTTCCGAGAATGGACACGAGCAGGAGGGCTTGGGAATATCCTTTAATGACAAATGCAGAAGAGCCTGCAACCACTGCTACGCAGCCAGAAGAAAATGTAGTCGAGGAATCTGTCGCCACAACCGAATGTTAGTGATAACAACTTCTGTTGCTTGTTTCCTATACTGTATATTGGTTATAACTGATTCTATGGGTGCCTAATTTTGTCACAACATTAAAATTCCTTGGTATTGTGCTTTGAAACTTTTTCTTGTAATCAAAATCAAGATATAGATCCATTTAGTCTTGGCCAGCCACCTATTGAAAGGACTTAAATATTAAGCTACTGGCTTGTTATAGTAACCACATAACCATATTTAGATGATATCCAAGAACTATGGTTTAAAACCAAGTACCATTAGGTTTGAAAATGCAATTTTTGTTGCAAATGGTTTTCTGCATGGAGCTTCAATGTCTTTTCTTTATTCCTGTGGTTAATTAATTTAACCATGGTAAACAAATATTCTCTCTGACCATAGTTCTTTTGCCTTCTCAGCCATTCCAAATGATCAAAACACAACTACTTCTCAGGTGCGGGTCTTCCTTCTATGTCTGTGTAGTTGCATACTTGATTTTTCTTCTGCTATGTTCTGGATCAATGCTTATGGATATGTATTGCATCAAATCTATACTACTTTTGTTTGACAGAAATCAAATAATGTATTTCCAGTTTGATTTCCTCCCCTGTACTGACGTTAAAATTTTGAACTATTGCTCTATATGTTTGCAGGTGGAATGGGAAGAAAACATTGATCCTGATAACATGACATATGAGGTTTGTTATGTATACCTTGTCCTATTATTCTGCATTGCTACTGTGGCTTGTCTCTTTTAGATATTAGAGCGAATCCACCTTTTGTTTTTCATGGCAGGGATGTTAAGCAATAAGCCAATAACTTAAACCACATTCATGGTCACCCAAAACTTTGTTTGGCTGCTTGTTTGAATTTCTCAGTGCATGATGACATTTTGATGAATCTATAGGTTTCAAATACAACGGTTAACTATGAAATTGTAAAAGCCAAGAGTGAATGAATTTTGATCTCTCATGTTCCTGGACCAAGGCTGGTGGTCGCTACATAATAGTCATTTTCCTGGTTGATGGTGGATATATATAATATATATTCACATTACAGTTATCTATTTCTTCCATACAGAAGCTTAATAGGATTTGAAGTGTTGTCAATCTCATACTTGTATGACATTATTGTGTGAAACATAGACTGACTTTGAAAGATTATGGCATGTCTTAGATTGAATTGGTGATTCATGGTTGAAACTTGGAAACAAATAAGGGCAATGGTTTGCCTATATGCTACATTTGTGCATGCACACACACACACATACATGCTTA
This sequence comes from Fragaria nilgerrensis, assembly GCA_010134655.1. Classification (NCBI taxonomy): domain Eukaryota; kingdom Viridiplantae; phylum Streptophyta; class Magnoliopsida; order Rosales; family Rosaceae; genus Fragaria; species Fragaria nilgerrensis. The sequence continues at coordinate 1,200,434 of CM020983.1, forward strand.
CATACATATTCTTTTTGTCTCAATGGATGTCATTAATATGTGTAGTTTTATATTGGTCCTAGGAATTACTCGACTTGGGTGAGGCAGTTGGTACTCAAAGCCGAGGGCTTTCCGATGAGCTTATTAGCATGCTTCCTACAACCAAATACAAGTGTGGAAGCTTTTTCTCGAGAAAGAAATCTGGAGAGAGGTAACATTTTAATTCACTGGCATTCAAGTAATGCAGACTTTTATTTACCTAAAGAAGCAAACATATATTCGGACCTTTCTATTTCATTTTCTTTGTCCTCCCCATCTCAGAAGTAAATATGATTGCCTCTCTTTTCCCTTTCCCTGTTTAGACAATATGGAAATTTTGTATCATCTTTAATCTGGAAATCATGCCATGGATGATGCTCACTGGTATATCACTGTACATTATGTCATCAGAACTTGCCTTGCAATAAATAGGGCAATTTATCAACATCCTCTGTACTGAACTTGAGAAGTAAACTGCAAGCAAAAGACTTGGTGTTGTCTTCTGCTTTTAGACTCTGAACAATGTACATTATTACTTTAATATAATTGATAATTTCATATATCTCCTCTTAATTGTTCATTTGTGTTTTACATTTTTGTTTTATTTTGTTCTTGTGTCTTTTTTTTTTTTTTTTTTTTGTTGCAGTTGATGCATGCCGTAGATACTACTACTTTGTTTGTGCTGGTTGTGTAAGAATATTTTGTAGTTTTCTTCCATTCTCTTCTGAAGTGGAGAGGCAGGGGGTCCTTGTTTTTCCTTAAAGATTTTGGCATTTTTCCATTTGTAATACTGTTGTTTGGATGGCAGATGTGTAATTTGCCAGGCGAGGTACAAAAGAGGAGCTCGACAAATCAAATTGCCCTGCAATCATCTTTACCATAGTAAATGCATCAGCAAATGGCTTGGCATCAACAAGGTTGGTCAACAATCCAGGCTTTACAGAATTCAGAATTTTGTATGCTGTTGTTCTGTCATTTGGATGACTCCACAATAGATACTTATTATTATTATTATTATTCTTTGCTTTGTTCAGATATGCCCAGTCTGCAACCTTGAGGTATTCGCCGAGGATTCAAGGCATTAAAGCATCATTTAGCTAACTGTTTACAAAAATCGGTGTTTGTTTGATCCTTCTAATTTATTCTCCTGCCCTCTCTTTTATCTTCGTCCCCCTTCCCAACATACGTAGACTAGTTACCCCTCTTTCTTCTTTTAGTACATTCTGCCGGAGTAAAAAGAAAGAAAACCAAATATTTCTACCTCCTAAGAGTTTCGGATTTGACCTTGAGACTTTCAACTGCTGATTCTTCTTCCTCTTGTTCTTTCTTTTTGGTATCTTTTAGGTCATTAACTCCTGATTTAGCTTATTGTAGTTTGATTTATGGCATACACAATCTATGGAACTAAAGCCAGGTCTGCTATGGCTTTGTACTTCTCGTGTAGAGCGTTTATCGAGCCGTTTGAGTGTTTATCCTTCACCCGAGGTCAGAGTACAAGTCTCCCCTTCCTTTTTACTGAAAAGAGATGAGAACTTGTATTTCTGAAACATGTATCGTTTTGGATCGGTGCAAAGTATTATTAGTTAAGCTTAATATGTTAGGCAAATTGATCTTATTCACTTTCTATTTTGTGAAAGATGGAAACATATTTGTCCAGAGTATATCTTTTTAAAAATTTTGTCTTAATTATTAGACTATTAATATCAACCTGAGTATAGCTTTAGAGTTTTTTTTTTTTTTTTTTTTTCCTTAGATCACCTTATCATGCTGAGTTGCTATATTGTATGATGTATTGTGAACCTAGGTTGCCTTTTTATTTGACCAATTCGTTTGTTGTATCCAATACACATGCAAAACTTTATCTCTCTGGTAACACCACTATTACCAAGTCTGGGAAGTCACACTCACCCCGGTGAAGGATCATTTTGAATGAGCTTTATGTGCGTATGAGGCTCTAGTCTTGGCTGGCAATCTGTTTCTTCGGACTTGTCTTTTTAACATGGGCCTCGAGAGGCCAGCAAATAGTTATGGACCATTTGTGAACTAGTAGATCTTGTAGTCCAAAACGCAAGGATATTTGACACCGATTTTTTATTTATTTTTGTTGAGAAAAATAACTATATTAAATAATGCAACGTTAGAGTATCTCCAGCTGTTTTCTTATTTTCTCCAACAGATTTTTTAAAACTTTTTCTAAAATAGAGAATGTGAGGAGAGAGAAACCTAATTTTCTATATTTGCAGTAAATTCTATAATTTTATAAAAGAATTTGGAGAATGATCATGAAATCTACGAGAAATTTGTTTGAGTTGAAGAAGAAAAATTGCTTGATGTTATGGTGATGGTCTGATGGACATAAAGCCCCTATACTCCTCCCTACCCAAACACTTTGCCACATGATTAGAAGGGTAGAGCCACGTGTCTCCCCCAAAACTAGATCCAGGAAGGGCATTCCCTCTCTTCCACCTCTTAATTAATTAAACGAAATAAATAAAATCTGCAACGGTCACAAAAACAGAAAGAGAGAGTAGAAACCCACCAACGTTCGCTTCATCACTCTCTTCCATAACGGTTACTTGTTCCAAGTTCCAACTCCAAATCCTCTCTCTGTCTTGTGGATTTTGCTCTGTACAGCTCGCTTTCTTTCTGGCTCTTTGTCTGTTTATATTTCATCTCTCTTCTCTTCTCTTCTCTCTGTCTTTGTCTAGCTGTAATGGAGCCTGCAAAAATTGATTGGAAGAACTTGGAATGGAGATTTGTGGAGGACAAAGCCTACGAGCAGATCAACGCCCCAAAGTGGTTCGATTTCTTGAACCCCAATGACAACTTCCTCGACGACCACGCCTTCTTTTGCACTCCCGGTCTTGCTTCTTTCCTTTCCCTTCCTTCTTCTGTTTGCTCTTTCTTCTTTCTCTACTTTTTACTAACCCAAAAATCATCACATATCACAGAATGCAACCACCCAAAGACCGCAGAAGACTTTCTTAGATCCTCATCACCTTACAAGGTTCATTCTTTCTCCTTGTCTGTTGGTTTTGTTTAGTGAGAAACTATGCGAGCCAAATATACACATTCTTTTTATGGCTTTTTTGAGCTTCATTTGGTTTTCTTGTCTGACATTTCTCTATCTTTGTTTCTTGATTTGGTAAAGGTTGCGAGCTCATCTGATGTTTCTGGTATCTCTCCACTTGGTGATAAAGTCCAAAGGTAACCCATGAATCCCATCTTTCATAGTACCATGTGGTTCGGTTTTTCACTGAATGTATGTAACTCTAATATCTTTGTTTTGTAATGTAGAGATGTGAAACTAAAAAGAAGAGGGCTCACTAACTCATCAGTTCATCCCACCAATAATTCAAGATTCAAGGAGGATAGCGAAAACCAGAACCCCAACCTATCAACCCCTCCAAATTATCAAGCTAAGGCCATGAAAGAAGCAATCAAATCAAGTACAGAGAAGAAGCAACCACTTGAGACTGCAACACAGAGCAATGAGGTGCTCCCCAGGCTGAAAAGCACGCTTTCGGCGAGGAACTTATTTGCAGGAAAGGACATTCTGAATCATATCACTGACTTCTGCAGCGAATTGAAGAGATTGGCGATGAAAGCAAAGGAGAGGGAGGAAGTGGAGAAAGGCATAGGGAATAACAAGGAAGAGGAGGTGAAGAAGGTGGAGTCTAATGGTGAGGTTCTGGGTGAGTTGAATGGGAGGGAAAGAGAGAGAATGCCATTGCTTGAATTGGGTAAAGGGAAGTCAGAAAGAATGGTGAAGAAGGAGGAGTGTAAAGTTGAAGTTCTGGGTGAGGTGAATGGGAAGCAAAGAGAAAGAATGCCATTGCTTGATGCCAATAAAGGGAAAACTGAAGGAATTGAAGGAAGAATTATACAGGAGGGAAAGAGGATTAAGAAGTAAGTTTATCATACCTTTATTTTATACCTCGTAGCCTGTATATATTGTCTGTGTGTTTTAGTTGGATGAACAGACCACATTAACACTGTTAGTTGAGATAATTAAAACACTTGTTGCAGTTAGTATTCAGGCAAGGAATCTACATCTAGAAAGAATGTTTACTAGTCATTCAACTTTCATGTAGTTGATGACTAATACAAGGATCGTACAGTAACTATGCTTATCAATTATCTATTAAACATGATACTACTCTTCATTTTAATCAAGTAGTAACTGATCACAAGGCTTGAAATTCCAATGGTTGTTAACTTCTAATTACCTAAATTTGGGATCCTTTTGGTAGTCACTGAATGCAATGGATCTTTTACATTGATTTTCTGTCCTTCGATGACTGTAAGCATGGTTTAATTTTGAGACCACCTTCTGCAGGAGAGTTGATAATGCAGAGAACATCCCAGTCTCTTTAAATTTGGAGGGTGTAAAGCGAAAAGGGGGAGAGGACTTGTTGCAAATCCGGACCAACCCTCCCTCTCCTCAATGCTTTTCTGCTGCAAGGCCCCCCAGCAAAATCACACCTTCAAAAGCCTCAAAGTCCAAACTAATGGTATGCAACTAGATGCATCCTTCTGCTGCTTCATATTATATCTTGGTTAAATGAATTAAGGCACCAAGAAAAACTAAAAAATACCAAGAAGAATTAAACCAATCCTTGCATGCAAACAACTTAGCTTTATAGCTTCGTCTTAATAAGAGTACAAAATCCTAGGCTTTTGCCGAATACAGTATAACACCTTTTTTTTTATCAAAAGACTTTATTAGCTCAGCAAGTAGTACAAAAATGATCCCCCAGTGGGCGATAGAAAGAACCGTTCCGTAGAAACTATATCAAACCCACCCAACAAAGAGCAAATTAAACAAGTAATCTCCTAGTACACCCACCTTCTTGTATGAAGCCCAAAACAAAAGAAAAAAGAGCCCCGGGTGATTAAAAATTTCCCATGATGGGGACACCGGGATCTCGAGCTCAAGGCGAGATAATAAAAAGCCCATCATCCTAGGAAAAGGTGAGATAAGAAAAGATGTGAGCCCACAGCAAAAATAAAAATAAAAAGCATAACAACAACACCTTCAAAAGCCTCGAAGTCCAGACTGATGGTATGTAACTAGATGCATCCTTCTGCTTCATATTATATCTTTGTTGAACGAATTAAGGCACCAAGAAAAACTAAAGTATACCAAGAAGAATTAAACCAATCCTTGGATGCAAATTACTTAGCTTTATAGCTTCGTCTTAATAAAAGTACAAAATCCTAGGCTTTTTGCTGAATAAATTATCAATCTGAGAAATATAAAGTTTCAGTTATGAAAGCTGGAACAGGGCGCATAAAGTTTAGTCAACACTTCTTCTAATTCTTTCGGGTCTTTCATTCTTCTACTTGCACAGGAATTGATCTTGGTCACTCAAGTAAAACTTGAAACTAAATTTCACCCAGCTTTACTTTGATGCACAACAACACATGCAACAACTATGTTTGATTCACATGTTTGTAGTTTCGTACACTACAGTGTATCAACATACTTGAAATTTTACAATAGAATTCTTCTAGTAGCCATTAAGTTCTGTTGATAATGCCAGAATGACAGATTAAAAGAACTTTCAAAATCAGTACAATACTGGAGTTGACTTGTTATGCTGCTAGAACTATAAAGATGAAGTCATAAGCACCATTCATGCCAATTTTTTAAACTTAAATTTTACAACAACACATTCATTCCAATTCTTAGACTTCAATTTTACATCAAGATTATAAATCAAGCATTTCAGCTTTCCCTGATTGATTGGTTATTGAATGAGCAGGAAAAGGGGGGAATCCTTCAAGGGCAGACCAACAAACAAGTGATCGCCATGGATGATTCTAAACAAGTGATCACCAAGGATGATTCCACAGAAAAAGCCAAGAGCGTCTGTATTGCTGATGCAAAAGAAGCAAGAACCTTGGACGTCTTCTGGTTTCTAAAACCTTGCACACTATCTACCTAAAGAGGTTAAGATTGATCAAGATATTCATATTCATTATATCTATTACTTCCAGTACCATTAATTCATTCTTTTACATTGTAGCTCCTAGTAACCATTTGTTCATTCGTTTACATAAGAAGCTTCTAGTTTTACTTTGTTCTTGATTACCATAGAGTTCAATAAAGGAAAATGTAATGTAATAGAAGGCCCCTCTTAAGAATTGCATTGGGGTGATATGAATAAAGTTATAATTTTTAACATCGTGGTAGTTTCAAATAGCATTCTTTCTTTTGGGGAGTTTCGAATAGCATTCTTACTTTTACTTAAATAACAACTGCTCTGCACTTGTCTACTAAAATTGGTCGGCTCTTCCCATTGTGAGAGCAAAGAATATTGGCTTTGGCCGTCTCTTTTGATTAGTATTTGAAAACCAAGAAACCATGGCTTCTTCTAATCGCTGCCTGCATTCTCTGCCTTCTCTTCCTCACGCTTCCCTCTTCTTCTTTCTCTGAATCTCCGATTGATCATTCTCTAGTTGTTGGAGAGAATGCTACTTTGCAAGTCTTGAATGGTGTGGCGGTGCGAAATTCTCCCTGTGGCAATTTAGTAATGTGTGGAAGAGTACATGTCTGTGGATTGTCAAGGCTTAAGAATTTGGAGAGGTTTGCTGACACAGTGAGGGTGAAGATAGCGATAAATTCGAGTCATCGTGAACGGCCTTTTGAGGTTGTTTCCACAGAAATACATCTCGTGGGATAGGAATGTGCCCTCACAGTCAGTGGGAAAAAGTTTCCAAAGGGGAGGTCCTGGTCTGGATCCATGTCACCCTATGAGCAGAAAGTCATTGATATACGTTCAGCTGCTTCATCATCCTTGGATATTTTTGAGGTGTCCCTTGAAGAAGAATTTTATATATCTCGCCTGGTATTTTTGTATCTGGTGTAATGATGATGAGTTTGGCGCCTTCTCTGAGCAACTCATTGGTATTCTATTACGGCAGTGGAATGGCAATAGGGGTTGTCCTGGTAAATATTGATCGTCCTTTTTCAGGGGATAAAGCTTCTCCCAACAGGTCGGAAGTATTGGCTCGGAATTTTTTTTGTATTCATCTGCGGTTGGTTTAGGATCTTTTCTAATCCGATCAGTACTCACAGAGCTTGGAATCAGCCAAGAGATGTATAATCTTTTGGTTATATTTGTTGTGGCTTTTCTTTTTCTGGCTGGAGCATGGTTGGGATTCTGGACAGTTCGTAAAATGGTCCTGAAAGAAGATGGATCAATTGATTCTAGCACATCTCTGTTTGTCTTATGGACGATTCGGTTCGTAGCCCTTCTTATGCTTTCACAGAGTTCTAGTGATCAGCTACTGGCAGCTCCCTTTAGTCCTTTTCATAGTGAGCAAAGTTGATATGGTACTCTCTTTTATACCATTTGGAACAATAGTCTCTTCTAATCTTCTATAGCAAGGACAGTTGCTATGATATTCTCTTCAGTGCGGGAAATCTTGAGATGGATTCGTCGGGAAACTGTTGAAATCACCCAAAAAGAAGAAGAGCAGAAGATCAGAGATTCCTGATTCTCCACCTTCTGAGTATGCACCTGGCCTAGGTTCTACAAGTGCATCACCATCAGAAAGGTTATTCCCTTCTTATTTCCACACTAGACCCGAGAGGAGAGCGGTGTCAAGACATGAGTGGGAAAGTAGCACCAGACAGACGACGGAGAAAGCCTTGGAAGAACTTGCTTCTTCTCGTGATTTCGGCAAGTGGGTAGTTGCAAATGCTGATAGAATCAGCATCACCCCACTCAGCAGCAGAAAGACTGATGAGCAGCGCCGCAGGTTGTGGTTCTAGTGTCAAGCGTTGACACTAGTTGTAAATTCGTAGATAGTTTTAGTTGTGCAACGGTAACCTGTATGATCAATCTGAGCAGACCTGGATGATTGTTTAGTAACTGAACAGTGTAATTCGGAAACCGAGTGCAATCTATTTGATGTGGGACTCGGTTTAGGCACCATTTTGGTATTGTACACCACATTTTGATACTTGGGAGTTGGAACCGAGTGCAATCTATTTGATGTGGGACTAATAGATTCGTAACAATTGAAGTTCCTGTGTTTGAAGCTTTGTTCAGTTGGATGCTTGTGTTTTGGGGTCTCCGGGCGATGCAACCAAATCATCACATGAGTACTGGATTATATTCCTAATTGGTGTTTTCTCTTTGTCAAAAAAAAAAAAAAAAAAAGACTGCTATTTCTCAGGTGTCTACATCTTTACATGTGTTGTGCTTAGACAACTGAAGTTTGAAACCATTCCGGCATAACGGCATAACTGCCGACATCACAATACAATTCCGATTGAATTCTCCGACATAACCATAATGAAAGAGCAAGCAGATCAACTCGTTCAAGAATTGACTTCATCATTGCTTTTTTCAGATAACCACAACAACCGTAAACGATATAAGCAGGGAATATTTGTCTTGTTTCCTAAGCAGCTAAGCTTTACACCTGTGCCTTATCATATGAACGGTACGGACGAGCCGTGACCCCCTGACTTCATCTGCGGCCCAATCAGGATCAAACACTTTGCCTGAATCCATTTTCTGATCTCTAAAATTTACAATGCTAATTTTTATTAATCACCCATGAGTACAATGACGAAATCATACTTGGACCCAGTAAAACCCAGATTTCTATTCATCAAATCAAATCAAACATGAAACCCAGAAAACAAAGAAGGAAAATAATCAATCACTAAGCAAACATCTGTAACATACGGCATCAAACCGTTCTCATTCAATAACGAACAACAATGAACTGTACAAGATAAACAACTAAATCAAAAAACTTAATTATTAACCCCAGAAGCTAAAACAAGAAGGGATGATCTGAAATATGTTTGTGATTGGTTTGGTATTAATATATATATATATATATATATATATATGTTACATATATGATAGCAAACTCATGAGACTGATGTGATTGGCAGTGGTGGTGATGATGGTGATGATGATGATCTGGAACAATTGGAGCGGCTGAAAGGGAGGAATGGAATCTACCTGGTGGTGGTGCAAAGCAAACAATCCAAGATCCTAAGCCAGAGATGGCGCACACGCGGGTAGACCCTATTCGTGTAAGTCCTGGATTCCAAGAGTAGATCCTCTACGGTCTCCAGAAAAGGGTTTAAGCTTCGGAGCGGCGGAACGTACAGAGTGAGAGGCACCGCCGAGAAAGCCACCGTGAAAAACAACTGCAAAATCACCATCGACTCTATCTTCTCTATCAAAACCCAATTTCCCAATTCAATATTAGAGCTGATCAAAAGGGTCTTGAAGGTTTGAGAGAGGGAGGGGAAAGGCGAAATGTTCTGGAAGGTGGAAGAAGGTTTGGGAAGAAAAGAAAAGAAATGGATAGAAGGGGGGTGAAGTATAAATATGTAGAGATGGGACTGACTAGTTGTTGGTTGGTTTCGTGGGGTTGGGACTTGGGAGTGATCAGAAATGTGCAGACCTTACCGTCCTAGTGTCCTTGTTCGCTGAGTCACGTTTTATATATAGCAAAGTATAAGTACGGAAGTAAGTTTCAGTGTTTAACTGCAAAATTCCAGCGTCGGGTTTTGTATGTAATTCCTGGGATGAATATAATCCCATATTGATAGGATAGTCATCTTCCATTTTTGTTCCTTCTTCCTTAATTATAAGAACAAAATTATTTACGTTTTCTTTTCCTTCTTGGATTGAAATATCATTACATTTAAGACCAGCCTAATTACAGTTAGAGACTACACATTCTTGAACACAGAAAAAAAAATATGTGTTTCCTATCTAAGCATGGTGACTCCAATCACATCATCAACGTTTCTCCATGTTTTAAACGCAAACCTAAAATATAGACAGCAAAATCATTTACTAGCATTCCGTTTGTCGGCACACAATTGTGATAGGAAACATGATGATACTTCCCAACAAATAAATAAGAGCCTAATCTCCGTTGGAAGTCGATTGATTTGAGTTGACTGACACTTTATAGACTTTAAAAATGACTTGACCTACCTAAATTGGTCAAGTTTTCAAGTCAAGTCAGCCCAATCTTCACTCCAGTAATAGGAAGCGTGGTTTTGATGTCAAAGGCTTCATCAATTTTTCGAAATACCCAAATTGGTCCTTTTTTTATTACATTCCAATAACACTGTAATTTAATGTCTAAAGATTTTTGTTGTAATTTGATATATATATATATATAGAAAATAGAAGAAAAATACATTAAAACATCTATAAATGAATAATATTGGGACCGGGTAAAATTATTACTTTAGAGGGGTTATTATACAGGCCCTTATTATATAAAGAGTTTTGTTATTAAGAGTTTCTTTAATTTGTTAGGAGTTTCCTTAGTTTTCATAATAGTAGCCTTTTTACCAGTGCAAATATTTACACGGGATCACAAATTCACAATCACTAGTATGTATCCCACTACCCACTTTTCTCTCCACGATTATCTATTTATTTTACTATTTTATTTTGTAATTTGGCTTCTTACAATAATAACATTTATTTTTGATAACCTTTAATGAACTCATTAAAGGTAAAATTGGCGAAACACAATTTGATGAATTTTTGTTTGTTTTAGAGAAATAACCCTCTTTGATATCTTTTATTTTATTGAACTTTATACTCATGGGGGACAGTTTGGAGTCTTCATAAAATTGGTGAAGTCTTTGACACAAAAAAATCTGGCTTTCTAATATAGTAGCGATAAGAAAAAAGCAAATATATGGAAATTTTAAGAGTAATTAAATTGAGAAATTAAAATCATTAAGAGTTCCTTAATTTGTATTATAAACATTATTTACTCTTTTTTTTTAAAGGAAACATCATTTATGTTTAAGGAAATTATATTTATGTCCTTCTGTTATGTGTTTTACCCTAATACACGTAGGATTGGTTAATCTGGTTTCCTTAATAGAGTAGATTACAGTTGATAGAACTTCTAGATCATTCGGGAGACTCTATGTAATGCCTATAAATAGGTCTTTCTATCAATGAATGAGTAGACCGTTATTCTCGTTATATTTTCTCCTTCAACACGTTATCAGCACTGTGCTCTAACCGAGTTTGATAACGAAACCCTAAAAACAGAAAAACCATAAAAATTTTCCGTACCCAATCGATTTCTGCCCTGGGCACCCAGATTTCTTCTCTGGGCACCCATCTTCCCCGACGGCATCCCCCACCGATGCCCACTACTGTTGCTCAGCGCCTCCATAGCCGATCTATCCCCAGCGCCACTTCGCCTCCACCAGCGCTCACCTCAACCCAAGCCTCCGCGCGCGCCGCCTTACCCAGTCTTGTACAGCCAAGCCCAGCCCCGGATCCGTTCGTTTACAACAGATCTGAACCCGACCGAACAGACCAACGGTAACGCATAAGAAGAAGAAGGAAAAAGTTCTCAAAACCCTAACATCGCAATGCGCCACAATTGCGCGCCTCCGTACACGTCGTGTTAGGCGGTCTTCTGCTACATCTTGTCAACAACAAATCCCCAAGGTTCCAAGTACTTTCACGCCCGTCTCCGAAAGCGAATTCTCCGGCAATCAAACCAAGGTAATCTTTTCTAAAAGTTGCTGCGTTCGAGTTTTTAATTTTATAGCCGAACTTTGTAGCCTTCTTCTACACCCCACCTTTCTTATAACGTGGTTGATGTGAGGAATTGAGACCCCTCATATCAAAGTTGAAATTTGTGACGGTTTGATAAGTTACGGTATTACAATGAAATATTGTCGTGGTTAATAAAGGGACAAACATCGATTTGCGACTGAAATTGTCGTGGTTAACATCGATTTGTAACAGAAATTGTCACGGTTAATATCAATTAGTGACGGAATTTGTCACTGTTTACATTGAATTGAGTTACCATAAACCTTGGTCTTGACCAAATTCAATACTTGGAATTAATTATCGTATATCGATAATAGTCAATCTTCCATCTTGTTGTTTGAAATAATTGACCGAAACATGAGTCCTGAATTTGACATAAAAAAAAAGAGTGACTAATTTCGTGTCACGAATTCTGAAAAGAGAGAGAGGCAACACCTCAAACCTTATATGTCATAAAAAGATTGGGCCAGTAAATGAAAGAAAAATCATGTTATTGATGTCGTTCTACATCGGTTCATTAATTGCAAAGAAAACAATATTCTGGTCAATGTATACAAAATATATGGAGTTCTTGCAACAAGAAACTCACTATATATATGGAAGAAGATGATAATATTATTCTCACAGTTACGGATTTTAAAAGCAAAAGTTATATTGCGGAATATATGAAACATAAGACTTCGGTTTATTAGTCTAAGTGACTACAAATCCGTTTATTTTTCCAAGTTTTGTGAAGGCTTACACCTCACATATTGACTAAAGTTACTTAGTCGTTATATTTTGAATTAAATTCACGGTCAAGACCTCGTTATAATTGTTGGCATATATATTCAGATTTTGTCTGGCACATATGGTTCGATCTACATAAGCTATATGCTAATATAATATATTGCATTACAACATGACACTACATTGGACTACATTGAACCACCAGTTATTATAAGGTGGCGTTTCTAAAGGCTAAATATCATGATGTGGCGAAATGCACATCGGTTTTGGATCAAAAGATGATTTGTAATGTCAAGTGTGACATAATGCATACTTATACAATTACAAAGACATTACAAACAAGAGTAGTCTTCTACACTCTTGAGTGGATTCATAATTACAAAAAGAAAATTGCGTTACGCTAAATGTCATCCAAAATTGGATGTTGAAAAATCCTCTTCTTTCTCTACAAGATCCAATAGTGGGCCGTTGGTGGTGGCGCCGCCCTGTATAGTGCTCACGACCAATTTTGCCAAGTTTTGGCATGTTTTAAGCTTTGTTTCGTCCATCTATGTAGTATTACACGTCATATAATGCACTCTAAAAGATTTCAATACATTTTTTCAATCTCCATCGAAATTGTTAACATATTTCCGTTTCTATGTCTTGACATAAGACTGTTGTCTCTATATGCTGGTATATGAATGTGTTGTAGCGAGATTGAGTGCTTAGCTTATTGTAAGGAATATATAACTATTCATGGATTTGGTGTTTTATAAATCCGTTGTGATTACGATGACTAGATCATCACAAATAATTAGAGCGGATTAATGCTCAAGTTTCAATGCCTAATGGCGTTATGATTCAAGTCACATATGCTATTTATGCATAAGAAAACAATCGAACCGTGTTATGACTTAATGATATTCACGCCCACGTTTATCACTTGTAAACACATTGTGAGAATTGATAAGAATTTCTTATGTATCACTATAATGAATGCGCAACATTCATGAGTCACTAAGATTCGGTTAATTAAATCGGTTATTGTCACCAATGATGAGAATGGAGACATCGACTTACGTAGGCTTTAACATAAATCATCCGGGACAATTTTAGACGTGTTTTGATGATCCGTATACTAAAGAGTAAAGACTCTCACATACATCCTTTCTTTTGAGCAAAGTAACTATTGAGATCAAAGATCGCCCAAATACAACTTTGTAGAGCCATGAGCAATGCTCACGGCCTATGGATGACATTAAAACCATTCGCGTTATTCTCCTATACAATGGAGGCACTAGTCATGCTTTCATAAGCAAATATGACGCAAAAGAACCCCCTATGATCTCACATTGGCCATGCTCGTTACTTTTTTTGTAAAGCCTATTCTTTAGCAAAGATTAAGAACGATACCCTCCTACGCTAAAGACAATGAAATAAAGAGACTAGCATACACAAAATGCCCAGTCGTTGTTCACTAAGTAAGACATTAATCGCAATGTCTATGAGTTATTCTACAAGAATGATACATAAGATGTTGGCCTAGATGGCTTCTCATTATTCACTTTGAGGCATAATAATGCTATGGTGATGTTCACAATGGTTTAACTCAAGTCATAACAATTAGATGTTATGGGGAACCTTAACAATGATTGAAAAGTTGAAAAAACCCAGAATTTCCGGTTTTTCAGCCTGCGGACCAGTCATTGTGAGGACCGGTTCAACAACTTTTAGACCGGTTCTTGAGGTTCTGTTTGCGGCCACTGATTTCTAAAATCCGAGCCTACCTATTCACAAAATTTGATGGCATTTGGAGACCTGAAAGGTGGTGAACCGCTCAATATAAGTGTTCACGGATGTCCGGCGACTCTGACGGCTGGTTCGGTACTTTTTCGGCCGGTTATGTCATCAAGGCTGGCGGTTTCCAAATTCTAACTCCTATATCTACCTGCTTACAAAATTTGGTAGCGTTTGGAGTTCTGAAAAATAGTGAACCGTTAAATGAAGCGTAAAACAGAGGTCTGGTCATGCGCCATCGGTTCAACCGGTTTCTTTTTGACCGGTCCCAGTGGTGAGGCCAGCAGTTTGTTTTTGGACTTGTAAAACCAACGAATATGGATTGTAGCAGGGTCATATAGGGCTGGGTGAAAACCGAATATAACCCGGTTCAACCGAAAAAAACCGCCCGAAAAAGCGGGCCGGTTAACCGAACCGGAAAAACTGTTGGAAAAATGACTCAAACCGGCCTGAACCGATTTAAACCGGTTTGGATCCGGTTCAGCCCCCTAAACCGCCCGATTAAACCGACCCGAATATTAATATTTAATTATTATTTTTTATATACGTGTCACATCCTTAACGATGCATACAACTCCTTACCGTGTACCCTCCCATACTGAATCCTCCATATAAATACCTGATACGGCTAAAATAGCCTCACAATTTAACCCTGAAAAAGATTGTCAATTGTAGTATAAAGAAGTAAGGATCGTTCATTGCCAGAGATTGAGGGTATTTAATTTTGCACAACACAAATAATGTCACAAAAGTGTCTACTGTTCCTGACAAACAGCAGACTAAAATATAATTAACTACCTATTCTACACTACTCAGAAAATTATGAAAATTTATAAAACTAAACTAAACACACAGAAGAACACGCACACAAAATTTGAGGGGATTTGGAGTTTGTTTACTATACTAAATAAATCACGAAAAACAGAAGACAGAAGAATAAGAAAACAGTTTTGATTTTATTGTTTGAGAAATATGATAGAGAAGAGGTTAGGGATTTAGGAAATTCACCACCGAATATGCTTCAAAACAAAGTCCACACAACCAAGATTCTAATTACCAAGTTATGAAAAGGTTCAATCAAGAATAAACCGTGAACGCACTGCGTAAACTCTTACTACTTCCCTTATCTACTTAAGTAAGATGAACGCACCATTACTAAGCTTTTAGAATAACCAATCAAGATATAGACGCTATCCTATCAACAAATTATTCTAAGCATTAAGATCAATGGAAGTGATTGAACAAGTATGCAAAACTAGTGTGGAACGCCTACCTAGCATGCAAGTCTCTCTATTTGGTTTCACCTATTGTCCTATAGGTTTTACTACCTTGAATTAAGCCGTATTAACCGTTTAGGAGATTAAACAACCTAATTCTAGCCCCACTCACAAGTTCATAATGTTCTATGTATGCATCCATGAACATAAACAAGCAAGAGTTCCCTATAAACCAAAACCAAACAGACAATCCAACTAAGTAATTAGGAAATCAAGGTTGTAGAACAAGTTTATTGCATAATTCGGGGCTTCAAACCTCCACCCCTAACTAAGATAAACTAGCCACACATCCTTGTAGAAATCACACAAAGAAAATAATTCGAAAGTTAAAGATTACAAAGGGAAGAAGAAAACTGTGAATGGAAGGAATGACGATGATCTTGGCGACTTCCCCTTGATGAATTCTTGTGCAATGCAGCAACGTGAAAGCTCTCTTGCAGTATGACGGCTTCTGTCCTTCTAGTATTAGGGTTTTGCTTTAAATAGTCTCAAAGTCTTCAAAGCTTCCTTTTCAGACTATGTTTCCTTCTTTGACTAGAATCAATGTTTGGGCCATATTTTGAATGTCTTCCACATATAATCTGGACTTGGCTTTTGGGAAAATTATATTAATAATGCCACTCTTCAAAATCGTGCAAAAACCCCCAAGAAATATTCTCAGAAACCAGCCCAAACACTGCCTCGAACTTGACTGCTGCACAGCTTTCCCGGAACTGCTGATTTTCTGTCCAACTTTGGAGCTTCATAACTCCCAGATGACATCACCGATTTGGATGATTCTTGAGTCCAAATTTATCTACAAATGCTCCTCTACAAATCTGGGCAGTCATCTTGGTGAAAACATTCTCGGAACCGCATGGAAATAAGCCTTGAAAACCGGAGAAAATAAGCAGAAACCAGTTTTCAGCTTTTTGTGTTTGCAGCTTCTGTTTTGGTGAAGTGGTTCCATCGCCTTTCCTTGATATTTTTGACCATGTGAGTGATCAATCTCCATCCTTGACATCTCTACTTCGTATTGGAAGCCTTGCTTGCATCACTTGAGCACATATTTGCATTATCATGCTCTACGAAGTACCTAAGAAAATAACAAAGTTAAAATGATCTTTTTAAAGGAAAATAACCAAGTTAAATGCAAAGGTTAAACTATTAAATCGTCGCATTTTATGCTCCTATCAATACCTAAAAACCCTAACCCTAAATCCATTTCTCATTTTCGATCTGCCTCTCAAGTCTCAGCCTCTCTCTCAGTCTCTCAGTCTCTCTCATTTCCTCTCGTCATTTCCCTAATTCGATCTGCCTCCAATTCTCAGGTCTCTTCGTAAATTTCTTTCCTCTAATTTTTCGATTCTCAATTCTCATAACCTAATCCTAATTCTCGATTCTTTGTTTTTCTTTCACGTGATGGATTCAGGTCCATCCAATCCATCATCAAGCAACCATGGAACGACCCCTACATCAACTCCTGCATCAGGTTCCATGGTTCAACACAGGCTGCACAGCTCTCAAGCTCCACCTGATGCTGCTGCTGTGTCAGGGAATTCTTCCTCGGTTCAATCCAAGAGGAAGAATCACAACATCGCTTGGGATCATTTTACCCTGATGAAGAATCTCGATGGCACACCTCTCGCCAAGCCGAGAGCGAAGTGCAATCACTGTCCGCAAACCTATGGATGTGATACGAGATCGAATGGGACCAGTAACATGAAGAATCACCTGTTGTTCCATTGCCCGAAGTGTCCACTTAGGGTCCCCAAGAAACAGAAGCAGTTGGTAATTTTATTTGTAGTGTTTGCAAGTGTTTATTTGTATGGTCTTCAAAGTTTGATATGGTTCTCTTGTTTTTGCAGAATCTGGTGTCACAAATGCTGCAGCCTCATCACTTGAAGAGACCAAGTAAAATTGGGGATTTGCTACTGCATGTCTGCCTTTTTATTTAAGTTATGAACTTATGAACTCTTGCTGCTCAGCCTGCTCTACAGCCTCTGCTCTTTTATATATTTCTGGACAAATTAATTTGCTTGGTTTGTAATGAGTTTATGAATTATGAGTTTATGACTGTGATAAGCTTGAACTCCTTGAAGTATGACTATGAGACTCAGTATTTCTCTATGAGTGTTTAAAATTGTTTTAGGTTGCAAGGTTTTTGTGAAATACAGAATGGCAGAATGTTACTGTTTTACTGAATGGATCAAATTCGGCCCAAATTCGAAACCGATCCGGCCCGATCCGAATTTCGGTTGGGCCGAATTTTCGGATGGAGTGAAAAAAATCCGGATCCGGATGGAGATTTCAAGAATCCGAATAATTCGGATTGGATCCGTTTGGGCCTTAAACCGGCCCGATCTGAATATGCCCAGCCCTAGGGTCATAGTTTTACTTATTCATCTTTACCCACCATCATTCAAATCTTTATGTTACGGTTGTAACGGTATGCATATTTGTTAACAGATTGAGTTAATGTTCTGCAATCTATATCGTCCACATGTTGTAAGTGTCAAATTGCGTCTCCACAGGTGCACAATGATGGGTTTTTTGATGAATAATGTCTTTGAATAAGACATGAGCTTCCGACTATCGTCCGCTTATATAAGGACCTTGACAAACGATCTTTTTTATGTCACTTTCATGAGCTAATCTTCCCGTCGTTAGGGGGAGATAAGAACAAGAATGTTCAAGTAGAACGACTTGGGATTGTCATGTTTTGTCCCTACTGTGTCTCATCAAGTTCTCTATAGTGACAAGATCACATATACATGCTAGCTGCAAACATGCCTGCAAGGATTGATGTCCGGATAAGAGGACATGTCATCGCCCATAGATGGTGACATGGTGACACCACAAAAGTGGTAGATGGTGACGCTAGGCTGTGGCTCCACGGTTTAGGGGGAGACCACTTGGTTTGATAAATACTCGCCAAGAAAGAATGCGAGTTTGACACAACTTGATCTTTTGATCAATGATACTCATTCGTCTGTTAATACTGGATTATGGTCATCATTGTGGGACGCCTCAATGTCAATATCAATCCGTATAGAGATCTTTACACTTAGAAATTACACCGGTGTACATGATAACGTGGTTTAATAAGTTTGATATCGAACCATACTTCGTTGAGAAAATACCAACGTTGTAGATTGTTCAAAATAATGCTAAGTATAGCAGGTCTGATCTAAGGGTAATGTGGCTGGATTTAATGACTAAATCGTTGCCCAATACTACTTTTGAAGTATGTGAAATGCATTGGCTTGCGCCGTTTATCTGTACTTCGAGATTGAGTTACCAATCAGGGGGAGTCGTTGTGTAGACATCAGGGGAGTCTACATGCATCACATGTTATCTTCAATTGTAGTTGGTGCGTTGTGCTCTTTTTCCCTTCGTCCAAGTCTTTTGTTTTACCCATGAGGTTTTTGTTTTACTTGGCAAGGTTTTTACCGAGGCAACACCATAAGCACCATCTCGTATTAGGGACGCAACACAAGGGGGAGTGTTTAAGGAAATTATATTTTCGTCCTTCTGTTATGTGTCTTGCCCTAATACACGTATGATTGGTTAATCTGATTTCCTTATTAGAATAGATTACAGTTGATAGAACTTCTAAATCTTTCGGGAGACTATGTAATGACTATAAATATGTCTTTCTATCAATGAATAAGTAGACCGTTATTCTCGTTATTTTTTCTCCTTCAACAATGTACTCTTTTTTTTTTAAAGGAAACATCATTTACTTTCTTTTATGTATTTATCAATTATTAAATATTTATTTAATCAAATATTACTTTTATATTCGTTGGGACCTAAGGGAATCTAAAAATATTATTGTTCCGAGTCAAAACAAGAGAAATTTATTATTTAATCGAAGTTATTAATTTATCAAACATTTATTTATCAAGATTTTACTGTAGCCAACAAATGTGGAGCAGTTATTGGCTTCATAATAGTTCTACTTACTTATGAGTTATAATCCACTTCATCGAAAGAAAACAGTTATAACCAATTTTTTTTATTCAGAAAAAAGCATGAATAAAAAACAAAAAAGAAGAAAGTGTTTAAGGAAATTACTTTCTTGTCCTTCTGTTATGTGTCTTGACCTAATCGTTTCCTTATTAGAATAGATTTCAGTATTGATAGATGTTCTAGATCATTCGGGAGACTCCATGTAATGTCTATAAATAGGCATTTCTATTAATAAATGAGTAGACTATTATTCTCGTTATATGTTCTCCTTCAACACGTTATCAGCCCGTTGTTTTAAAACTAAGTTCATAGCCAAAAGAAAACCCTAATCCTAGAAAACCAATATCGGCCGACGACACTTTCAATACTTGGCCGAACCCAAAACCCATCATATAGCCCTTGTTTTCAGGATTCCAAAGCCGCTGGCCTCACCCCAAGAACCGGCCGGAACAGTACCGAACCGGTCACCGGAATACCTGAACTGTCTGTCTCACTAACGCCGCCGGTTCATGCCCTTCTCGGAGTCCGATCGCCTTCAAATTTTGTCAGTAGTAGCGCGTTGTTGTCAGGGTTCTTATGTTAAAATTTCACTGCAAGAACCGGTCCAGAAGTAGGTGAACCATTCAACAGACTAATAGTAACGCATAAGAAGAAGAAAGAAAAAGTTCTCAAAACCCTAACATCGCAACGCCACAATTGCGCGCCTCCGTACACGCCGTGTTAGGCGGTCTTCTGCTACATCTTGTCAATAACAAATCCCCAAGGTTCCAAGCACTTTCACGCCCGTCTTCGAAAGCGAATTCTCCGGTAATCAAAATGAGGTAATTTTTTCTAAAAGTTGCTGCTTTCGAGTTTTTAATTTCATAGTCGGGCTTCCTAGCCTTCTTCTCCATCCCACCTTTCTTTATAACGTGGGACGATATTGAGGGATTGGGGCCCCTCATATCAAGTTTGATTAGTGACGGTTTTGTCACGGTACAACTCAAAAAAAAAAAGGGAAGAAATCGATTGTGACTGTCTAACAGTCACGGTTTTTCGCATCGATATTGTGACCAATACATCTTGGTTCACGTTGTAATTCCATATACTTGATTTTAGTATTCGAATTCTCGATACTAACTATCTCCCTTGTCTTTTGTAGATGACCGAGCCATCTAGGCCAGAGTTTGAAATCCTTGATGCTCAAGGAAAAGAGTATCATAGGTGGGTGTCGGACGTGACTCACACGTTCGTCGGTAAACGATATACCACCACAATTTTCCCTTCGGATGTTCCCAATACTCCTCCTCCTCCTAGTTTGGAGACCATAGCTCAAGCTCTCATGTTTTTGAGACGTCATATCCACCCAATTCTGAAGAAGCAGTATTTGAAAAAAGAGGATCCCAAGGATTTATGGGACGTTCTAAAGCAACGCTTCAACAATGTACATGACATACAACTCTCAGAATTGACTGCGCGATGGGAAACCATTCGTTTGTTGGATTTTGCCAAAGTTGAGGACTACAACCAAGCTATGTTAGACCTCCAGGCAGAGCTTAGTTTTTGTGGAGTTGATAAATCCGAGCAAGACATGATCGAGAAGACCTTGGACACCTTTCCCTCCTCCATGAGCTTACTTGCTCATCAATACCGCCTTGAGTATGAAAACGAAAGAGTTAAGACTTTCAGTGACCTCATGAATATACTTCAGAAAAAAGAGAGGCATCATGAGATTATTCTCAACAACAATGCAAGGCCGGTTGGGACCAAGAAAATCCCTGAAACTTATCAGGCTAGTGGTGGGAAAGCTCCAAGGCAAAAGAAAAATGATCGGGCCGCACCTTATGCAGGCGGGCAATCTGCCCCACGTGGGGGCGGTAAAGGGAACCAGCAACGCGGTCCAAACCGCAGCCTCACATGGAAGACGGATGGCGGCACCACTGCTAACAACCAAGGAGGGGGCTGGTCCAGCCCTGGCTCTAGTAGAGGTGGAAATCCTCCACCTAACTCTGTCAAACACGGTCGAGTTTCTTGCTTCAAATGCGGTTCAACTATGCATATGCACAAACAATGTCGTGCAAGCAAGGAAATTCAAGATATCTACAAGAGGCATAAGCAGTATTTAGCTCAAGAGGCTAATTTTACTGGTGGAGATTATGAGATGGATAACGGAGACTCAGAGCTCTCCACCAATCTCACTATAGCAGATTTTGAGACCAAGAAGAGTGTCTCTTCAGAGAGTATTGAAACTTCGGATTTTGATTAGTCTATATATTAGACGGTTCTCCTGCTATGTTATTCAAGTGTTTTTTTTTGTTTGGCAATGGCCATGTTTTAAGACTTTGGTTTTTCTTAGTCGTTTTGGAATTAGAGCATCCTTGATGTATTAAGTTGGCATTAATAAAATTTATCTTAGTTTTCTGATTTAAAGAATGGTTGAGAATTTTATTTCCCTAATAATGCATGAATAGTTCGAATTGCAAAAGCTACTTTGTGCAAACAACAATCTGTCCCCCAATTTCGTACGAGCTTTGTGAACAGCTCAAGATGAACTAGAATGTGAGTGACATATGTCTGGAAAGCTCTATGAGTTTAATTTCCAGATCTTCTCACAGTTTATCCATATCTATTTTTATGACAATGTTATGACCGTTTTAGTGAGTAAAGGCCATTCTGCACGGAAATACTTATGCACTCAATAAGGGATCACAACTTGATCACAATTTCCTAAAATTCCTTTATGTTATTTAGAGTGTTCGCCATGTCTTGAGTTCAAGACTAATTGATTTACATTCTTTTGTAGATGTCTCACGGCGAAATTGAGTGTTTGGCTGACAGTGGGACTACCCACACTATTATGCGGAATAGGAAATTGTTTACGGATTTTGTGCCTTACAAATCCTCAGTGACAACCATGATTGGTTCATCACTGGTTATACAAGGGCTAGGTATTGCACAATTCTTGTTGCCTAATGGCACAAAGATTCATGTCACTGATGCCTTATACGTGCCAAAGGCCAATCGAACATTGCTAAGTTTTAAGGACATTCGCGCCAACAGTTTCCATTTGGAAACTCATCGTGAGAATGATAAAGAGTTTTTGTGTATTACCTCTAATGAATGTGGCCGTAACGCATCTTAAAGAAACTTATGAGTCAAAGTAGTGGTTTATATCTTACTATAGTTCGGATTATTGAATCCTATGCAGTTGCTCGTAACTTCTGCGAATCTGACTCATATAAACTTTGACATGATCGTCTGGGACATCCTGGACGTGATATGATGATTCGTATTCTTAAAAATTTACACGGTCATCCGTTTTTCAGAGCACAGAGGCATATAGGAACACACATAGCCACTGAAAATGGTGGCAGTGCCGTTAGCACTGCTCATGGTCAGGGCTCAGCCTTAATGCCGCCCTAAATGCAGTCACAGCCTTCACAGGCTTCTGTGCCGTATGGTTCCACTCCTGATGCCTCTATGGCAATCTCTAACGCTCACCACTCGTTTTGCAAAGCTTGTTCATTAGCAAAGTTGGAGGCACGACCCTCTTTTGTTGTAGACACAAAACAAAACATTCCATTCTTATATAGGATCCAAGGTGATATTTGTGGACCTATCAAACTAGAATGCAGACCATTTCGATACTTTATGGTTCTGGTTGATGCATCGACGCGTTGGTCACACGTCGCTTTGTTATCCATAAGGAATGCTGCATTTGCTAAACTCCTGGCTCAAATTATAAAACTCCAGGCTCACCACCCTGATCATCTGATCAAGTCTATTCGATTGGATAATGCAAGAGAGTTTACATCAAAATCTTTTGATGATTATTGCATGTCTATTGGGATTGATGTTGAACATCCCGTTCCCTATGTTCATTCACAGAACGGTTTTGCATAAGCAACAATCAAGCGGTTACAGCTTGTGGCTCGGGCTTTGGTGATGCGCACCAATCTACCCGTATCTACATGGGGTTATGCAATTTTACATGCAGCTGTACTTATTCGTTTTAGACCCACCGCCAACCAACCATGTAGTGCGTACCAGTTAGTAACTGGATATGAGCCTGACATTTCACATTTATACATATTTGGTTGCACGGTCTATGTGCCTATTACGCCTCCACTGCGTACTAAAATGGGTCCTTAGAGACGATTGGGTATATATGTTGGCTTTGAAGCACCAACTATTGTCCGCTGTTTAGAACCTTTGACAGGAGATCTCTTTACTGCAAGATTTGCATATTGTCACTTTGATGAGACATACTTCCCGTCATTAGGGGGAGAAAAGTACGGTAATGTTCCGGTTGAACGACAGGAATTGTCGTGGTCTGTCCTCACTATATCTCATTATGATCCCTGCACATCTCAGAGCGAGATTGAAGTGCAAAGAATTCTCGATCTTCAGAAAGTTGCAGATTCGATGCCTGACTCATTTATTGATATCGTGAAAGTGACGAGATCAACTATCCTTGCTGCAAACGTTCCTGCAAGGTTGGAAGTCCCGAAAACTGGGCAAGTTAATGCCACACCCGGGCTAGGCACCACTGTCGTCGCTGGCGTACCTGATGCCCATGGTGGAGGGGTGGCTACGACCTCGGCTCCCACCCGAAAGAGGGGGAGACCAAAGAAAGGGTTCAATCGATGTCTTGCCGCGGAAAAAGCAAGACATCAAGGCACAAAATGATCCGCTCATCATCAATACTGTGAATCCATCACATGAGATTGTCTCTGACTATAGCTATGTCCATGAATCGATATTGAAACCTTTGGCGGATGCCTAAGAATCAATGTGCGCGTTCTTATGGATATGTCTTCCATGTTTATTGATGATGCTTTTGCTTATTCCGTTGCTCAGGAGATTATTGACGACGATGAAATAGAACCTCGCTCTGTTGCAGAATGTCAACATAGAGCAGATTAGCCGAAATGGAAAGATGCAATCCAGGCTGAACTAGACTCCTTATCGAAAAGACAAGTTTTTGGTCCGGTTGTGCCATGCCCACCAAATGTTAAGCTTGTTGAACATAAATGGGTCTTTGTTCGGAAGCGTAATGAGAAGAATGAAGTCATGCGATATAAAGCTAGACTTGTGGCGCAAGGATTCTCGCAACGCCCTGATATTGATTATGAGGAGACGTATTCTCCTGTTATGGACGTCATTACTTTCCGCTACTTGGTCAGTTTAGCAGTGTCCGAAAAACTGAATATGCAGCTTATGGATGTGGTTACCGCATATCTCTATGGGGATCTTGAAACAGAGATATATATGAAAGTGCCTAACGGCCTTTCGTTGCCCAACTTAAGTGACTCTAAACTACGGAGTGCTTATGCCATCAGATTGAGGCGTTCACTATATGGATTGAAACAATCCAGACGAATGTGGTATACTCGTCTATGTGATTACTTGATTGGGAAGGGATACAAGAATGATGATTTGTGCCCATGCGTGTTCATAAAAAGAACAAGTTCCAGATTTGCAATTGTAGCAATCTATGTTGATGATATGAATATCATCAGAAATCTCAATGAGATCAATGAGACGGTTAGCTACTTGAAATCCGAGTTTGAGATGAAAGATCTTAGGAAGACTCGATTTTGCCTAGGCATTGAACTTGAGCATCGAGGGACTAGAATCTTAATACACCAGTCAGCTTATGTCTAAAATATGCTCAGGCGATTCAATATGGAAAAAACACATCATCTTGGCACTCCCATGATTACCCGAAGTCTGGATATTAAAAAGGATTCGTTTCGTCCGAAAGATGACGATGAAGAGATCCTGGGAGCCGAAACTCCATATCTTAGTGCGATTGGAGCTCTGTTATATTTGGCTCAGTGCACTCGACCAGACATTGCATTCTCTGTGAACTTGTTAGCTAGATTTAGCTCTGCGCCAACGCATCGTCATTGGAATGGTGTTAAGCACATCTTCAGGTATTTGAAGAGTTCTATTGACTTAGGCATGTTCTTTCCCTATAGTGAAACAAGAGAGCAAGGGATCTTGTCTGGGATCAGTGGATCACAGCCCTCGGCCTACCACCAAGAGACTGTGTCCGACGCTGCCATAGTCGCGGTTCATGCGCATGGTAGACTAGTCCCCTATCCTGAAACACCGAATAATGTGTTAGTTGGATTTGCTAATGCTGAGTATCTCTCTGACCCACATAAAGGACGTTTCCAAACTGGACATGTGTTCACAATTGGGAATACAGCGATATCTTGGAGATCAACCAAGCAAACCCTTGTTGCTACTTCCTCGAATCATGTTGAGATTATTGCACTACATGAAGCAGTTAAAGAATACGTTTGGCTTCGGTCTGTAGTGTCTCATATTCGAGAGTCTAGAGAATTGTCATCTATTACGGCTGAACCAACTTGCATCTATGAGGATAATGCAGCTTGTATAGAATAGATGAAGTTAGGTTACATTAAGGGTAATAATACTAAACATATCTCGTCGAAGTTCTTTTATAATCAGCAGCAGCAACAGTTTTTGAATATCCATGTGAACCAGGTGAGTTTTGAGGATAATGTAACAGATTTGTTGACCAAGTCTTTACCCAAATCTACCTTTGAGAAACATGTGAAGAGCATTGGCATGCGTCATCTATCTGAACTCTAAGATTGAGTTACCAATCAGGGGGAGTCGTTATGTAGACATCAGGGAGAGTCTACATCACACGTTATCTTCAATTGTAGTTGGTGCGTTGTGCTCTTTTTCTCTTCGTCCAAGTCTTTTGTTTTGCCCACGAGGTTTTTGTTTTACTTGACAAGGTTTTTAACGAGACAACATCTCATACGCTATCTCGTATTAGACACGCGACACAAGGGGGACTGTTTAAGAAAATTACTTTATTGTCCTTCTGTTATGTGTTTTGACCTAATCGTTTCTTTATTAGAATAGATTTCAGTATTGATAGATGTTCTAGATCCTTCGGGAGACTCATGTAATGCATATAAATAAGCATTTCTATCAATAAATGAGTAGACAATTATTCTCGTTATATGTTTCCTTGCAAATTAAAAAGTCTTCTCTCTCGTAGGAGGCGTTAGGGTTTGAGAAAGCTTTGTGTATGGTTCTTCCGGCGAGTATCTACCACGGAGTCAAAAGTGCCTGCCTAAAAATCTCCACGGCTGTGCGGTGGGTGTGTCTAGTGGGTGGACGGAGTTTGTGTTCTTTAGAAGATATGTTGCGACAAGGAATGAGAAGAATGTTGGGAGCGAAGGCTGATTTGACGGTCATCGAGGGAATTGAGAACCCCCAGATCGGAAGAATGCTCGTCATTATTCAGTTGGTAGAGTTGTAACTTCGAAATCGGTGAACAATGCGGCGCTCTTTAGAAAACTTCGAGAGCTTTGGCGAACAAAAGAGAAATTTGGAGTGTGTGATGTTGAGGGTTCATATCGATTTCTGGTCAGATTTATTTCAAAAGAAGATCAGGAGAGGGTTCTGGAGGGGAACCCTTGGAACTTCGACAATGTGCTTTTAGCGCTTGAGAAGACGGATGGGAGATCGGACTTGAGGGAGATCTAGTTAGATGAGTTTGAAATTTGGGTTCATGTAAGAGGGCTCCCTCCTCGTTTCCTCAATAAACACATGGGGACCAAATTGGCCGGGGACCGTATCGGTAGACATGTATGGACTAACGAAGACAAACTCGGAGAATTGGTTGGAAGCTGTTTGCGTATTGGAGTTCGACTTCGTCTGAACTCACCACTTCCAAGATGGATAAATGTCAGAGTAGGAATGGTAGAAGTTAAGAAATACGATTTGGAGTATGAAAGGCTGCCACACTTTTGCTTTTATTGCGGACTGCTATCACGTTTTACTTCAAGCTGCCCGGAGAAAAAGGCCAATCCAAACACAAAAGTTTGCTATGGTAGATGGAGAACAATTATACGGGAGGTGGTTAATATTTGATTGGAAGGAGAGCTTAAAGGGAGGACTTTTGATCTGAAACAGAAGATGAATAACTCGGGATGGAGATGCAAAGTCCTTAAATCTGCCTGATTTGTCCATGAGACGATGAAGAAATTAATTTCCAATGCAATGCGCCTGGAAATGGCTGAAAGGTCTCCGAAGCACCGCCGGATCACGGCGAAGATGGAGGCAAGGGAGATGGGATCAGAAAAGGGAAACTCAGCTTTGGGGGATGACGCATTAATGGACGAGTTCATTTTGGAACAAAATCTGGAGACTACAATGGAAGGTAATCCCAGGAATTGTGGGATTGATGAGGCATCAAAGGAGAATTGTATGGTTGGAGAAGATTTGGCAGAATCTGCGGAGATCGAGATGTGTAAGGAATCTGGTGATCATGAAGTTGTTAATTCTGAAGGAAGGAAATCTCGGGAGGAAAAAGGAAAAAAAAAAGATGGTAGAAAGTGAACTTTATGATGTGCCTATTTTTGGGCCAAGTCTTGGGCCGACATGGATAGATATGCTGGACCAAAAAGTAGCAATAAATAGTGTAGAGAAGAAGCATTTGGGCCGAGACAAGGTGGAAGGCAGTGAAGGGCCTAATCGATTAATTAGGCCTCACAAAAAGAGTCGGGGTTTTGCAGTGGGTGGCCGAAGACGGGTTAGTAAGCAGGAGTCTCCAAGTAAAATGTCGAGTTCGCGAATGAAGGTCATGAAGAAAACCATGATGGGCTCCGATTCTAGGGCCCGTCAAGAAAAATGATTGCGTTAAGCTGGAACATATGTGAATTAGGGGACCCACACAAGTTCCATGCTCTAAGAGCATGCCCACCCCTTGGGTCTTCGTTGGGAAGGCCTGTGTCATGGGCGAGATCTGGATCGCCACGTGGCAGTGATTTTGGGTTACAGTTTCCACCCACGATTTATGTTTCTGAATCGCCACGTGGCAGTGACTGTTTATTGAATTTTATATTTGGTATTTTATATGTTCACCGAGGTATTCGAATTATTTTTCGGTACGTCGAACTATTTTTTATGTTTTATCAAAGTTTCGATAAAACAAAATTATTTTTCAGAAATTAGAAATTCTGAAAAAGGAATTTTTTTTTTTGTGGGATCTAAAAGAGGTGATAGGTATTCCAAAAAAAAAAAATTACCCTTACTAATTTTTTTTTCTTATTATTTCATCTCATTAAATTTTTTTTCTTCAATTTTGCATGTCCCATTTATCCCCTTCATTTTGCATGTTTCTTAATTGGCTAGGACCCATTTGTGTTGCATGTCCCGACAAAAACAAGTGCTGCACGCAGCAGCCTTTGGTATAATTGAATGTCGTTGATTGCTTCTTTAATTACAACCAACGGTTCTGATCAAATGACCGTTGGGTTTGAAATGGAAATCGACGGCAGCTGCTGACGCGTGGCCCAGCCGAAGAAAATAGCGTCTCGCCACGTGTTGCGGGGCTGCATTCAAATCGCAGGCGCGTGTCTCCTTCCTGCTCGTCACGCAAACGCCCCAGCCAGTGACGCCTGTGTCCTTCACGTGAAGACACAGTGTGTTCTGCTTTTCCCCCCACGTGGTTGACGTCAACCACGATCTCTGAGCTGGGCTGAGCTGGAAACGAAGGCCCGGGTGATGAAAACGGAGGTCTGGGTCATAGGTCTGACCCAGGTGAAGACCCAGGTCAAAGAAATTTAAGGGGTGGACTTGGTTTTTTTCTTCTGGGTCTTCTTTTGAGGTGGCTTAAGGCCTGGGTCTTGTTTTTAGGGCTAGGGTGGACTTGCTCTAAGAAAACTGTTTAGAGCCCAAAACCTTGATGTGGTATTTTTAATGGAAACAAAAAAGAAAGAGATGGAAATGGTGAGAACATGCAACTCGTTGGGCTTTTCAAGGTGTTGTGTATTGGAAAGAGAAAGAAAATGTAGCGGTGCGCTTGCTCTTGCATGGAAGAATAATATCCAGCTAGATGTTGTTGGGCAGTCTATGGGCCACATTGATGCAGTTGTGACCCAAGGAGATAAGAAGACTAAGCTGATCGGGTTTTATGGAAATTCAAATACACAACTCAGATGCTTCTCATGGGAGCTTTTGGAGAGATTAGCGAGTGGTGGACGGGACCCCTTGTGGTCGTCGACGACCACAATGAGATCTTAAATGGGAGTGAACATTTGGGGGAAACGAAAGATCTGAGGCCCAGATGCAAATTCAGAGATGCGGTGATGAACATCGGGTTGGAGGAAATTGATTTTGAGGGACCATGCTTCACTTGGAATGATGGATCGATGATGGAGCGGCTTGATAGAGCATTTGCGAATTCTTCTGCTTTCGGGTATTTCAACAAACTCCATGTCTTTAATCTTGATTTTGGTCCTTCTGA
Organism: Fragaria nilgerrensis; assembly: GCA_010134655.1. Classification (NCBI taxonomy): domain Eukaryota; kingdom Viridiplantae; phylum Streptophyta; class Magnoliopsida; order Rosales; family Rosaceae; genus Fragaria; species Fragaria nilgerrensis. Next base: position 1,230,064 of record CM020983.1, read on the forward strand.
TCATCTGCCTATATTTATAACTGATAGCGACCGAAACCGGGCGTTTCAATTAAACCCTTTTGTGTCAATTGTAGTATATAGCAAATAAGGGTATCGTTACAAGCCGGGGATTGATGGTACCTTTACAACTTACGTTAATTATAAACAAGAGAAAACAAAATATTATAGTACTAGAGATATGGAGTTTTGTGATTATAAACAAGAGAAAATAAGAAACAAAATAAATCAGAAAAGATCAGATAAATGAGACGTTAGAGACTTGGAAATCCACCACCAAATATGTTTCAAGACATGTTAACAACCAAAGCTTCAATCATTAAGTCGCAAATCGGTATCAATCAAGAACAAACCGTGAACGCACTGCGTAAGTCCTTATTACTTCCCTTGAATACTTAAGCAAGATGAGCGCACCATTACTAAGCCTTTAGAATAACCAATCAAGGTATAGACGCTATCCTATCAACAAATTATTCTAAGCATTAAGATCAATGAAAGTTTGATTGAACAAGTATGCAAAACTAGTGTGGAACGCCTACCTAGCATGCAATCCTTTTCATTTGGTTTCACCTATTGTCCTATAGGTTTCACTACCTTGAACTAAGCCGTATTAACCGTTTAGGAGATTAAACAACCTAATTCTAGCCCCACTCACAAGTTCATAATGTTCTATGTTGCGCATACATGAATATAAACAAACAAGAGTTCTCCATAAACCAAAACCAAATAAACAATTTGAAAGACTTAATAATTTAAAACCAAGATTCAAAACAATATCTCAAACATTCTTGGGGCTTCAAACCTTGTCCCTAACTAAGAGAAATCAGCCACACATGGCTGCCAAATCACACAAAGAGAATAAAAGATGACAAAGGAAAGATAAACTGTGGATGATGGAGAGATCAATAATGGCTTGGTGGCTTCCTTCTGCGAGTCCGCAACTATGGAAGTTCTCTTGATATGAGGTCGCTGGCCTCCTCTAATCTTCACGTCCTCCCCCTTCTTTTCTGCTGTAATTAGGGTTATAAAACCCTCAAAACTCGTCCATGGGCTTGCCAATGTGGTTTGGGCCTCGAAATAGAAGTTTTGGTCCAAATCAGAAATTCGGGCAGATTGACCTTCGGCCACTCAAATGGTTATAACTTCTTCTCTAAACTAGGTATTGATGATCCGTAAAAAATTCTGGATAGTAGACTCTTGTAGCTTTCCATTGATATATGGCACATCTTCTAGATCGTTGTGAGCTGATCACAATATTCTATCGAAGTTGACTGACGATTTCTGACAGATTTTCTGATTTCTTTCCTTGCACAACATGGATTCCTTTTCCTTCAAGATTTCTCTTCTTTTGTCTCTTTTGGGCTTCTTGGCTTTATTTATGACCTAAAAACACAAACTTAGTTAATATGAATATTGTTAAAGGAATTACATAGCTAAATAGGGTCGGAAATACATTATAAACGTAACACTTTGTGCTCCTATTAGTAACTACAAATAGGGAAGAAGTGGGTCGACATAGAAAGAAGAAAAGAAAGAAAGATGTTTGAGCAGTTTTGGATGAAAGAAGAGGGACGTCGGAAGGTTGTGGAGGAAATATGGGAGACACAAGAGGATGTGGGAGAGGGGGTGTGTTCTAAATTGGTGAAATGTATGAATAGAATGGATTAGTGGAATAGAAGGAAGATAAGGAATATCCCGAGAAGAATTAAATCTCTGAAAGAGGAGGTGATGCTCTTATCTTTTGATAGTCTTTCTCTTGATAAGCAAAACAGAAGAAAGGAGGTGGATAAAGAACTAGATAGACTTGAAATGCATGAGAAAGATTTATGGAGGCAAATGTCTTGGATAAACCGGTTAAGTGAAGGAGACAACAACACCAAATTTTGCACAGCTTCGTAAAGAATCGGGATAGTAGAGACAGGGTGGCTGGTTTGTTCAACGACGAGAATGAGTGGATATAGGATGGAGGGTGGATTAAGAGCTTCGCTACGACTGAAGTGCTTACGCTCCAGGGGCGCGCTAGCGCTTTTTTAATATAATAGTCCGTCCTATCAGTCTATGCACAGTATTGTATAAACTTATTTTAAAGGCGATCGTGAATCGAATGAAGCTAGTGCTGGATAGGGTAATTTCGCCTACACAAAGTGCATTTGTACCGGGAAGATATATTCATGACAATGTAATTATAGCTTTTGAAATTGTGCATTCGATAAGGAAAAAGGCAGGAGATGGAAGAGGTAATCTGGTGTTGAAGCTTGATATTAGTAAAGCTTACGACAGGGTGGAGTCATCCTTTTTAGAAAGAATGATGGTCAAGATGGGATTTGTAGATAGTTGGGGGAGTCTGATTATGAGGTGTGCGTGCACAACAACCTTCTCGGTATTGTGGGAAGGTCAACCTGCCGACTATTTTAAACCAAGTAGAGGTTTAAGACAAATAGATCCTTTATCCCCGTACCTCTTCTTATTGTGCTCGAAGGGATTATCGAGCTTATTCTCCCATGTAGATGTGATGGATACAATCCATGGAGTACAGGCTAGTATTGATGCACCCTCAATTTCTCACCTCCTATTCGCCGATGATAGCCTGATATTCTCCAATGCTGATCCACATGAAGTGGTTTACTTGAAGCAAATCTTGTTACTTTACGAAGCTGCAGCAGGACAAAAACTTAATTTTGATAAATCTGCAGTGGCTTTTTGGACCAGGAGTTAGAGCGGAAGTGAAGGAAGGGTTACTACAAATTTTGGGGGTTCAGCAACTTCCATTTCATTAGCGTTATTTAGGCTTGTATACGGTTGCTGGTAGGAATAAGAAAGAGATGTATAAGAAGCAACATGAAAGACTAGATTTTCATTTATCAAGTTGGAACAACAAATTGCTATCCAAAGCCGAGAAGATGACTCTTATTAAGTCGGTGGCCCAAGTTATTCCTAATTACAGTATGAGCGTGTTCAAGCTCCCAAAAGGTGTTTTGAAAGCCTTTCTGTCAAAAATTGCGAGGTTTTGGTGGGGAAAAGAAGGGGATACAATGGTGTAAATGGAACAAACTGTGCAAACATAAAGAAGATGGTGGTTTGGGTTTCAGGGATTTGGAGACTTTTAACCAGGCGCTACTAGCTAAAACCTTTTGGCACATCATGAAATCACCTCATTCATTAGTTGGTAGGCTGTTGAGAGCAAAATACTTCCCAACTTCAGAGTGGTTGTCAGCTAGAGAGGGTGGAAAACCTTCTCTGATATGGCATAGTTTAATATGGGGGAAAGAGATCTTAGAGTTGGAAATGGATTGTTCATTAATGTGAAAAGTGATAAATGGCTGCCACAACCTACTACTTTTAAAGTGATCTCCCCGGATGCAAGTTTGTGGAACTTGAAGGTGTTAGATTTTATCGATGAAAATAAACAATGGAAGGTACCTTTCATACAATCCAAGTTTCTAGATTTTGATGTACGCTCTATTTTATCTATCCCTCTCCCAAAAAATAATAGTGTTGATAAACTCATTTGGCACTATAATAAAAACGGAAGATATTTAGTAAAATCCGGGTATTAGGTTGCAAATCAGAGCAGTAGAGGAGAGATGGGGGTATGGTGGGTGCGAGCAATTTAGGGCAGGGCAGTGTGGTGTATAATGGATGGAAAAGGCTATGGGGTTTGAACTTACCTAATAAGATCAAGTTGTTTCTATGGTGAGCATGCAATAATTTTCTGCCTACAGGTGAAGCACTAGAAAAAAGAAGCATTTGTCAGCAAAATGGTTGTATGAGGTGTGGGTGTAGAGATGAAAATGTAATCCATGTACTATTGTTCAAACACTTGTTAAACTTTAGCTTGAATCGAGTACTAATATATATTTTGACACTACATATGAATATTGTGCAATAGTTTCTAAGAATAGATTAATTTAGTTTTACAGAGGATTGAGTATTCTGATGCTAAAAGTTCCGTTAAAGACTTTGGTGATGTATTGTCTTGTTTTGTTTTGATTCGGTAGGCTGAAGAAATCTTGAAATCAATTTGAGTAAGAGGCACCTTGAGAAGAAAATTTGTTGAGAAAAACTGATGAGAAAAGATGTTAACAAAGATAAATCCCTTGAGGAAGATCTTAATAAGGTGAACCTTTAGAGAAAAAATAAAAACTTTCGAGGAATATGTCAATGAGGTGAAACAGTACGAGGAAAGATGAAACCTTTAATATGAATTTTTTTTTTTGAATGAATTGAGTAGTAGATGTAGAAAAGTATGTGTAGTGAATGAGTTGTGTATTTAGTGAATTAGTTATGTATGTTGAATAAGGGTATTGTAGGAAGTTTGAGACTTTGGGTATATGTATCTAGTAAAATGTTAAAACAAGAAAGTTAATAGGTGACGTATTAAGTATGAGATGTGTATCTAGTAATTAGGGATGTGTTAATAAAATTCCTCATTCATTTTGATAAAGAAAAACAAAAACAAAAAAAACAAATTGACACATGCGTGAGCGTGTGTTAAGAGGCTAGTACTCTTAGTATGAGGATGTTGAGGCCTAAAAATCCAGTAAGCAGACCCAATTCATTCTTCAAGCCCGAATCACACTTTAAGGTGAATTCTACTCGTAAACATCATGCTATGCACATGGACCAAAGCCACATTCATGCACTTGAGGCTTACAAGAACAAGTGTAGTGTGGAAGATAACATAATTGCATGAGGTTTGCTGTTAGTTTAAGGATCGTTGGTAATTTAGGGATCTTGAGACCGAAATTCATGCCCAACGACCTAGCTTCTAATACGGATAAATGAAAAAGAAAGTCCTGAAAAGCCAAACCCAAACCTAAACCCTTCAAAAATTCAAACAAAAAGTAAGCTTTAACATAGAATTCTTAATTCTAACCACATAATAAAATATGAAGCAAAACAATAGCAAAATCCCAGCAGCAGACTTCTTGCATGAAATAAGCTCAAAGCCTAGCTACGATCACATCTTTCAAAGCCTATTTTACAATTTCAGCTTTAGACACAATCTAACAAACCAAAAGACAATACAAAACCCAATATATGCTTTTAACCAGGCCATTTCTTTACCCAACAGTAAATACATTCAACCAAGATTCCCTCTAGCTGCTGAAATCTCTTATAAATAGCTATCACTGTTAACCAAAGAAAACCATAATGAACGAGGCTAGCAAGCTCTCTAGTACTCTTCTTCTACCATGCTACACCTCTCCCACCATGCTTCTCTCCCAAGCCTTTATCCAATCCCATAAACCACTTCTAGATTCAAGAATAACCCAATGAAAACATATATGTCATGCAAAACCTAAGCAATTTCTAGCGAAGTGATTCCCCAATACCTTTAACAATAGACCAACCACTCTCGGTATCTCTTCTTATGAAACTTATGTTTTTCTAGCTCCCATGCCATGCACATCTGGCTAAGCGTTTTTGAGAATGTTCGATTCACTATTGTAAACATGCAAGGAGATGTCAAGAAGAACACAACTATATGCTTCTTAGGATTTTCAGTCTTTCAAAGTTTGTTGGGCCTAGTCTTTGCGAACTCGGAAAAAATGGACAGATTTTGGGCTCGGCCATTCTTGTCTCACTGCCATATCACCCTTGATCAAAAGTGTCTTCCATATTTTGGCGACTTCACTGAGGACTAGATAGTGTTTCTACCTGAACTTCTTGAACAACAACACTCTTTACTCTAGAAATCTTCCATGCTAGCTTGAAACCACTCATGCTTTACCATTGATACCTCATTCAATGAGTTTCTGTAACAAGAAACATGAATATTGTCAAAATTAAATTTATTCATTCAATATTCAAGCTTTAATACTGAGTGAACAAATTCAAAGTTTTATTATTTAAAGCAATCTCACCTCATACACTTCAACAAAACCAAACAAGCCACTACAAATAACTTCATCGCCAGTTCATGCTACTACAAATAACTTCATCGTCAGTTCATGCTTTTGTTTTAGGTCTGATACGGTTGAATCTTGTACTAAGATTCGAGCAACTAATTTCTTCCTTGTTGTACATACGTCAAGATGATCGATCTCTGATCTCCATAAATCGTTGTTGAGAGAAATTTTGTATAACCTGCAAGCATCACTATTATTTTCCAGCCTGTTTGCCATATTTTTCATGAACCATACCTACAACATGGGAGACAAAATATTAACCCTTATTCGTTCTAATACCAGGCCTAATCTAACTCATTATACTCCACAAAGCTATCCTTTAGTGCACAAGTAATTTCAAGCACCATGCAATAATACTTGAAGTCTTTGCTTACTGAATTTCCAACGCATGTCATGGTTATCCACATCTTAGTGAATTTCACGGTAATGATCTATACCTCAGAATGAAAAGGAACAAAAAAATCATGCTCATATTCTTTGGCGTGCTTATGATTTCTTCAAATCACCCATGCAACAATAAAGAAGCTCAAAATAATGCAAGCAAGAGTTTGAGCCTTTGACCTGAAGGCCAAGATATAATACTAGCAGCTAGCTTCTCCCTTGCTCCAACACGTATTTCTCATTTGTGTTCTTAATATTTAAATCATTGCCTAGTGAAATTTGTTATTAACACCCCTGCAAACATTAGATTCATCAGCTCCATATCTTAGCCATCTTTTTATAAGTATTTTGAGCCTATTTAGATATACCCTTATACTGAACCTTACCAAGCAACATAAATAAACTCTTTATTGTTGATACTATTCCAAGCAATACTGATTTTCTAGACATCTGATACCTATATCAAAAATCTAAAGCCGTAGGGAAGTACCCTCACAAAAGGGACATGCATATGTTTTGTGATCTAAAAATTAAGTACTTTCTTAGCAATGGTTATAAGCACAAGCTCTTCACACTTTTCAAGTGATATTCATTGCCGGAAAACATGCCAGAAAAGTCAAGTCATGAACTTCTAATCAAGCTACTACACTTGGAGGCTCATAATTTGGTTCATTACCTTGAACAACAACTCATCCACCCAAACTTTTTTGAGCCTCATACTCATGCATCAAGCAATACTTGTCACATCTAAGCAAGCAAAATGATAAACCAGTTATGATGGAGATCTTGAAAAGCTAGAAATGGCCAAGAAAGAAAATTTCGGTGATTACGGAAATTTTGACATTTCAAAATATGAAATTTTCGACAGAAATTTCGGAGAAATATCGATTGTAGTAAAAAAATGAGAATTGATGGAAATTTGAAGAAAAACAAAGAAATTTTAAACCAAACTTTTTAAGAGATGTTTGTTTTCTATATTATGTACTATATTTGAAATGAAAATCTTGAATAAACATTGATCTATAGAGAGTTGTAGTAAGTTAAGGTGAAAAAGTTAGTGTTGAATCATTAATAATTCTTAAAAGTTTACTTTAAACATTTTTTTTTTTATGGTTGGAAACCCAAAAGGAGGCTAGGCCATCACGCCTTATATACATATGATACATTTCACATAGAATTACATGAGTGCTTTAAAACCACGTAAAAAACCTATGAGGTACAAAATTTTCACTAGTATTGGTTGGAAATATCGAGAAATATCGGAAGTTTCGGACGAGAAATGTTTGGGAGGGGAAAAATATATCGTTAGGTAAAAAAAACGAAAATTTCGGCGAAATATCGCCGAAACTTTTGATTTTTCTTCCTTGGAAATGGCATTCATAATGCACTGAAAAGAAAGAATTCGAAAAATAATGAGGATTCCATGAGAAACACAACCTATCACATCCCGACCCGTAAAATTTTATCTTATTTACTAGCTTGATTGTAATAAGAATTTTACCGTCTTCGACATTGAGATATAGTTTAATTGGTCCCTAGAGGAGTTTTGAGGGACGATTATTTCGGAGAGTTATTCGTAGGAGAAAAATGTAACGACGGTAAAAATGGTAAATTTTAGCTAGTAAAAAGTAATTTTTATTAGGGTATTATTTTTTGGGGGTGTTAAATTTTGGATTTGGGTTGTATATAGAAGAGTTGGGCCGGATGGGTGAGGCCCAAAACTCTTTTCTCTCTCTCTCTTCTCTCTCTCTCTTTCTCCCGATTTTCCCTCCCGCTGCCCGATTTTCCGGCCGCCCGTCCGGCCACCGTTCGGCGCCAAACCGGTCCCAAAAGGTCGGCCATCAACCCAGCTTCCATTCTAGACCGGTGACAGCTGCCCTAGCTCCGCCATGAAGGAGTAGTACCGCTCGAAAGACGCGGCTGCCTAGAGCCTTCCGTCGCCGGAACTCCCTCCTCCGGCCACCAATCCGGGCAAGCTTGGTACGGTTTTGTAGCTCTCCTCCCGTGCAACAACCCCTCCAAAAGGCTCACTCCCTCTTGAGCTTGGTACGGAGAAATTCGAAGTTGAAATTCTAGGGCTTTTAGGATGTTTTCGTTCGATTGACCTAGTTAGGCTTGAAATTGGACTTAGTGATAGTTATGAAAGTTGTTTGGGATGTTGAGAGGAAGATACTGTTGAAATTTCATAGGAATTAGAGGTCGCCGGAATCGGCCTCCGGCCGCCGCCGCCGTTTTGGGGTTTTGTATAATTTTAAATGTGTAATAATTAGAGGAGTTTAATGAAGTGAATTGTGGAATTTTCGGATGAGTTTTGAATAGGTTTGTGAATTTCCGAAGTTTGGTATTTAGGCGGTTAAATAATGTAAAATCCGACTGTAGGATTTAAATCAATTTCTGGGAAATGTTGTATTTACGGCTGCCGAGTTTGATATTAAAGTTTGGGTCATTCCGATTTAAGAATATCGAAGTTAGGCAATGATGAGCGTGGTTATGGCTCTCGATTAATTTTGCCTATTTTGTATAAATATTGGATTTTAGTGGGAAATTAATTATATATTTGGAACAGGACGTGAGGAGGCCCGAGCAGAAGAAGCCTCGGAGCGTCATCAGGCTTATGCCTAATTTGTGAGTGGACCTTTGTTTTTAATTGAAAAGCATGCGATGAATGATTTTATTGATCATTTATTTCTTATGATGAGACTTATTGATTTCTCGGCTATTTGACAATTTTTCCTCCTTTGGAGAGATCCCGAAAATGAGATTTTCGGTGGATATGTATTTTGGATGTTTATGAGTATAATATATAATAAATGCTAGCTAGCTATACGTGCTTTTCCACCATATTGAGGTACAATTCCATTATGGTGCGACGTGAGCGTTAGACGCAATCGTCGTAGCCCTATATAAATATAATAATTTATATAGGGGATATGCGCGTATATATATATACACCGTCTTTTCGGTCATAATGAGGAAAAATACCATTATGGCGCAACGTGAGCGTTAGACGCCAGCGTTGTAGCCTTGTATGAATTTCTATTTTTCTAAATTGTTTCTAGGATTCATACAAGGAGTCTGACGAGTGTAAATACATACGAATATATGATTATATATAGTTACCCTGAGAGGCTTCATTTTATTTGAATTGGTGACTAGCCGGAGCTAGTCGTGAAATTGCCAGTTTATAAGTTGAACACTTTTAAGCTGCCGCATGCAATATATTTTTCTATGAAATTAAAATGGGAATGCATAAATATTTTTGTTATTAAATTATTTTTGTCCACTCACTCTAACGTTATTAAATGTCTTCCCCTGGGCCCTTCGTTTTAAAATGCCCAGTCTGCAGAGTTCGGATTGGATCTAGTAGGGGACGAGGCATAGTCACCCGTATTTCCACCACCTTTCACCAGTAGGTTACCTGTTTAGCCTACCTGTGTTTTCTTACTTCCGCTAGTGTCTAGTAGCTCTGAATACTTGGGTTTAATGTATATATTTTTGGTTGTGGGTGAAGGCTTGTTGATATTTTAGAATATTTTCGGATGATGTATATTATCTTAGATAATGTTTATTATCCTGTTGGTGGTGATTGTTTTTGGAGAGCACAAAGGCTCCAGAAGTTAAGGTTGGATTTGGAACCTTTAGACGTGTTTGCAGGTTTCTATTGGAAGGGTTGTCCATTTTCAAGGGAGGTTGTACCGAATTTTGCGGTAAATTTTTCCTTAGAGGTGGTCCCCGCACGATTTACTCCGGTTCAGGATGAAATTCGGGCGGGTCGTGTCACAACCTTTATGTTTAAGCTGCCGTTATGCAAGCAAAGTAATCCAACACTTCATTAGCCATCAAGCCCAATTATGCAAATGCCATGGTTCTTCACTTACCTACTCAAATCAAAAGACACACGAGCATCCCTCGAAACTCAAAGCATACTACCTCTCTTCATGCATACTTGGGGGCTGATAATTACTTTAATCAACAACTCATCCATCCCAATATTTAGAGCCTCATATTCATAATCATACTCATGCAACAAACTTTTCTCATATGAAAAAAGAGAGAAATCATGTCATCGCTTTCGCAAGCCATAACTAGCACCTATATCGATCCAAAACCCAAATCTCAACAATACTTCAAACAACTCCACCCATATATATCAAATACACCATACTTTTGGTCTATTACACGACTCAATTAGCATACTCTGAAAATCAATCTTCAAGCCATAATGGTTACAATGAAAGCATGTTGCATCTCCTTTTTTTGTTATAGCCTAAATTCATGAAGTCTCATGGTCCCACTAAAAAAAAAAAGGGTGTGTTCCATTCAAATCAGTAGTGTCATGCTAGTCTATACCATGTCACACGTCAAGCAAACAACACTATCATTCTCATGCCAATTCGAAATGACTTCATAATGAAAGCAAGCATGCAAGCTTCTTTTTGGGTGGTTAATACTACTCGAAAAGAAAAAAGTCAATGTTTGTACCTTATGTTCAGACTTGGGGGTTAAGCTACTGAGATTTGCTGCCGAAAAGGAACCTTGTTTTCAAGTCTTCAATTAGTGGTCAATATGAGTTACCATAGGTCTACACGAGGTCAACTAGCCAAAAGATATGAACTCACTCTTCAAGCCAAATCAAAGTACCAAGTAGCCAATTATATGTCCATTTGTGAATCAAATATTTGTACGTATCAGTACCTAACAAAGTGCATGATGCAGTAAGAGATCCAAAGTGGAGGAAGACAATGGAGGAAGAGATGGAGGCGTTGCAGAAGGATGATACCTGACAACTTGGGCAAGAAGGATGTAGGTTGTCGTTGGGTGTTTACTATGAAACACAATACAGATGGATCAGTTAATCAGGACAAAGCACACCATGTTGCAAAAGGGTTTACTTATGGTGTAGACTATGATGAGATATTTGTTCCTGTTACCAAAATGAATACTATTTGGGTTATGTTTTCATTTTCTGCTAGTTTAAACTGACCACTACGATAATTTGATATCAAGAACACGTTTTTTCATGGAGATATGAGTCTTCCACCTAGGTATGGTGAATTTGTATTCAAATTGAGGAAGTTTTTGTATGGCCTCAAATAGTCACCACATGCTTGGTTTGAGAAGTTTTCACAGTTCATGCGTAAGGTTGGTTACAAAAAGAGTAATCTAGACCACACCTTGTTTCTCAAGCATCAACAAGGGAAGGTAACATCCTTAATTATTTATGTCGATGATACTGTTAAGATGAATAAACGGTAAAGACAACTAGCCTCTGAGTTTGAGATAAAAGAGTTGGGTGATCTTAAGTACTCTTTAGAGATTGAGGTAGATAGGGGAAGAAGGAATCTACTTTTTTTTTTTTTTTCTTCAAGAAAATCCCTTTCCATTGATAGAATAAAAAAAATACATGAAGTACCTCCAACCAAAGAGCACAAAAAAGGCCAAAACAAAGAAGAAAAGACCATAATGAAATAGAACAAAATTCTATACGAAACAAGGACTAAGCAAAACGATAGTTAATTAATAAGGACAAGTCTCTTCCATACTCTACCGCAAAAAAAGAGGGTGGAAGAAGGAATCTACTTGTGCCAAAAGAAATACATTCTTGATATGTTGACAGAGACATGTATGTTAGATTGCACACCTATCAACACACCTATTAAGTAGAACCATTGTCTAGCAGAATATCCAAACCAAACCAAGTACCTACTTATCGAACTCTTATCAAAGGATAGTTGGGACTTTTGCGCTTGATTTACACCCTGCCGGCCTGCTGCAATCTCCAGTCAACAAAATGTGGGACCAAAATTACAATAACACCCACCAAAAAGGAAGCGCACTCTTTAGGCTCTAAAATTCGAAAAGCCATTCCCACAAAGTCCATTCCAACAGAGTCCGTCCCAAGTGGGTCTCTTCCCCTCCGAGTTTATCGCCATTTCCGCGAGCAAATATGAAGCAGAAACGCCGCGTCCCGGTGGTCCTTTGGCGCCTCTTCCACAACCGCGCGCGCACTCTGGCCCACACTCTCGCCACCTTACTCCCTCCTCCTCCTCGTTCCCCAAAACCCCAATGTCGTTTCTGCAAGGGCCGCCGTTGCCTCCGCTGCTGCTCCAACGCCATGTCGTTTCTCCTCCGACCCAACGACCCCTCCAACTACCGCTCTCTCCTCGACACCTGCTTCGTCGTCCTCTCCGACAACGCGCCCCCCATCACGCGCTTCTCCCCTGAATCTCACTGGTCCCAACTTGAGGTATATATACTCACTCATATACCCATTCTTGCTTTTATACATCTATAGGTTTAGATTTTGTATAAAATTAAGGTCAATTTTGTTCAGATTGTGACAGCTGTCATCGAAACGACGATGCTGGAGCAATCCATGTCTTCCAATGTGATATGCAGTGGTTACAATAAGGTACAGCACCAATTTTTGTCGTTGTTGTTGAAAGTCTTGGAATTTCAATATGAATAGGCTATATTTGGTGTTTTTATATGACAGGTTAGCAAGTCCAGCGCCATTTCACAACTTCTTACTTCTTCGGCTTGGTGTCTTCTCTTAGAAAGGGTATGTAACGGATCGACTGATTGTGTTAAATGATGTGAACGAATTTACAAGTATGAATTTTGAATCAGAGGTTGGAGTTTTGTATGTGGCAGGTTGGGGACGGCATTATGGTTTATTTACTAAAGAATGCGTCGATATTTCTGCCAATTGCGGATGAGCAACACCAGCAGGTGACTGGTCCGCCCATTAGTAACTTATGTAAGAGGTTCAATTGCACACCGAGTTCGAAATGGCAACCGTCGTCCCTTGCTCCATGTGGTAATGCTGAATTTTTAAAGTGAAAAAAATATCTCCAGCAGTCGTCAAATTCTAATACGAGGCATGCATTAGGAAACTATGATCTATTTTCTTTTCTTTGAGAGGTGAATTGTAGCTACAACATTAATAATAAGCTAGTCGTTGAGTTCTACCAGTTGATCCTAGGATCTTTCATTAAATTCCTCAGTCATCATTTCATGATTTATGGGATTCAAACTACCAGATTCTTTTTTGGTCTGCTCTTACTCAATGTGCATTTATAATTTATTTATTTGGATTCATAATGCTTTCTTTCTATCTTTCTAGTTATTAATCTACTCAAATATCATTACTGTGTTTTTATGGTGTCACTTGTCTCTGATATGATTCCTTATAACTTTTTTCATATCCTGTTTATGTTTGCTTGCTCATACCCCATAAAGGTCATAAAAGAGAATCAGTGCATGATTCAATTGTAACTTTGTCTCAGGACCCGGAAAAAAGAGGAAAAGAGATGATAACGTTCACTCAATTTTAAAGAAAAGCCAGCTCATGAGTTCAGTCAGCATTGGAGAAAGCTCGAGTTCTATTACCTGCAATGGCTGCTGCAACGATAGTGAAAATTACAGGAAGACGCATACTCATATAAGTTTTTCTGAAACATCTACACCAGCAACTAGCACACTGACCAATGATTGTGAAGGGAATTTAAATAAGGAACTTACAGAGAGTTTGGAACCTCTAAGAAAGCGTTCAAGACCATATCGTTGGCAGCGTTGCAGGAAACGCAGGCAAATATCTGTTCAAGAAGCCAGTGTCAAGGGTCTTTTCAAAACAAATGTCAGTGATAATCAATGGTTACCTGGAAGGCATTTGTCTTCTTTGAAACCCAGCTTGGGTCGACAATTTGAACAGGTGGTTTGGCAAACTTTTAAATTTTCTTTGATTTAAAATTGGTCTGAAGTGTTGTAGGCTGAAAGTCTTCACTCAAGTTTTTGTTCTGTATTTATAATTACTTTTTCTCAAGTTTTGTTTGATGGCAGTGCTATTGTTTGGGGTTCCAAGTTGCCCAAAAGGTTGCCAAGGGTGCTGAAATAGATAGGAAATCCTTGTTCTACAACTTGGAACGTTCTTCATCAATCTTTCCTAGAAAGCGTATCCTTTTGCACATGCTTTGTTACACAGAAATGATGAATATAGTTTTTTGTATGGCAGCTGCGTTTTGTTCTCCATGTTTTGATACGTGCCTTCCCATCTTTCTGAATCTTATCTCTGCAATTAGACATATACTGTAACATAATGATTTTCATGCTTGATCTCCATGAAATATGCTGATTCTGTATCATGCAGTATTGTGCCATTTACAGTACATTAACACATCCATACATGAATGTAGATCTGCTTCATGTAGTGGCAGACTAGTTTTAAGCAATGGTAGACCAGTGGTAGATGAGTCCATCAGTGCCATTACATAGAGTTGATTTACATTAATGTTTGATGAATTTAAGCACCGAAGGATACTCCATTTCCTTTGATAACATTTATCCAAGAAACATAGTTTTGCTTTGTTTCTTTTCATAGACTTATGAGTTACTGCAGCTTCCACATTTTTGATTTATTCTTTGTTTTTATATTTTCTTTATGATAATATGTGTTCTCCTTAATGATTTCAGATGTACTGAATTCTGTAAAGCCTGATTCTGTTGGTTCAGAGTTTCTTGTTAGTAGTATTTTTGGTGTATATGACACAGAAAGTGCACTGTCAAAGACATGCTCCAATAGCAGTGGTCTTTGTCTCATGGGTTCTGCATGCCTGTAAGCAACTTGTGATACTTAAATAACAATTTGGTGTTGCAGCATACTTCTGCATGTTATGCTGTTCTTTGTGAATTTTGATTTGTTTTGTAACTTTTCTGCTGCTGTCTCTGCTTTAGTTTGCAAATTCAAATTGTTACCTTTCACATTGGAATCTGTACTTTTAACAAAATTCAAATGCTGACTGTTTGCATGATAACTTTCAGTAACTAGCTAGTAATCAGTCTTGGGACTTTTATTCATCTATTATTGGGTGCAGTGATCTTGGTGTTATTTAAAAAAACACAGACATGCCTTTACTGACCTCTTTTAATATTCCCTGTTGGATTGAAAAGGTTTGTCCCAACTCCCAATTAAATGATAGCACTGGAGCAAATTAAAGAGTATTTCCCATCTTTCTGTGATAAGCTGGATGTGACTTCAGTTTGGCTAGTGATGCTGATGACATTTACTTGCGGTTATTTTAATGACTTCCTATTATTTGGGTGGTTAACATCATCATAGGCCTTGAACCTTTTTCTCAACTGCTTTTTCATTCTCTTTTATGTGTTCTGTTGTCTGTGTGTCTGTGGGAGTCCTTATTTAATAATTATGATCATCTTAGGTCTGGAATTTTTGTTTCATGCGTGCTTATTTCTTTTAGAATATCTTGTATGTTTTGTCTTCTTGTTCACTAACTTTTGTTGTTTGTTTATGGTTTCCAGGTATCATTCACTTGTTAAGTTGCTAAAGATTCTTATACGTAGAGCACAATATGGCCATCACTTGAGAATATTGGAAAAGCACTGTGTTGTTACTACTGTAAATCCTAATACAATTAAAAGCGGTGGTTGCAGCTTTGAGGTTAGCAGTATATTTGGGGTAACTGTGTGACATATGATGGTCTAAGAAGTATGCCATTGATTAGGACATGTCTCTTCAGGACCATGCTTTATATTGTTAGGCAAATTGGTGTTGTATTCACAATTTAGCTTGTACATGTTGCTAAGTTTTCCAGTATCCAGATATTCTAAATTTTCTGATTTGCACCCTGTTCCTTTTTACTTTGACCTTCAGGGAGAAAAGTGGGAGTACGGTGTACTCAAGAAATCTCAGTGTTGTACTACGGACCATTGCAATAAATCTCCTGAAGTCAGTGAATCTTTCTCTGAGGAAATTAAGTCTCACTGTTTGAACAGTCAGGTGGAGTCGTTTATATGGGCAGTTTGTAGGAGTATTGTTCCTCCCGAGTTGCTAGGAACTCCTTCGAACTGGATAAATTTGAGGAGAACTATTTCGAAGTTCATTCGACTCAGAAGATATGAAAGGTTTTTCTTAAAACAGTGTCTGCATAAATTGAAAATGTCTAGGTTCCCATTTCTATCCAATAAACATTATATCAGCTGCCTGAATACTGAGGCACCAAAACATGTGGATGGAAAAGGTGTAGACATTGAAAAGGGATCCAGTATATTGAATGATGCCATACATATTGTTAAAGAAAAATTGTTAGAAAGTTGGATTTATTGGTTCTTTTCATCTTTAGTTGTGCCATTGTTGCAAGCCAACTTCTATGTCACTCAAAGTGAGCATGGGAAGCAAGATGTATATTACTACCGGAAGTCAGTTTGGGAGAAGATGAAGAATAAGACCATCATGACTTACATGGATCACAGTTATCAGTATTTGGATGATGCGGCAACTAGAAGAATTATAAGGAAACGATCATTTGGGTTTTCTAAGCTCCGGATTTTTCCAAAAGAATATGAAGTGAGGTTGCTAGCAAATTTAAAAGCATCATCAAAAATGTCACGGAAAGAGTTATGTTTGGCAGACCAGTCTAGTAAATTATTAAGAGGAAAGAAACTGCATCGGAGAAAAATCACATTTGAGCGTTTCAAGTCCGTGAATCGTGTTCTTTGTGATTCACATGTTGTTCTAAAAGCTATGCAGCTGAAAGAGCCAGGGAAATTAGGATCATCAGTGTTTGATTACAATGATGTATACAGGAAGTTATGCCCATTTCTTCTTGGTATAAAGAGTGGATTCACTACGAAACCTGATGTGTTTATCATTGTCTCTGATGTGTCAAAAGCCTTCGATTCTGTTAACCAGGATAAGCTGCTTGGTGTGCTGAAAGATGTTATAAGAGCAGATGAATATATTCTGCAGCAGTCTCATCATGTCATTTTCAAGAAGGGGTCATTAAGGGTTCATGAGAACCGTGCATGTCTTGATCAAATTACCGGCTCAAGTTTTAAATCCAAATTATGTAGTGTCCTTGTTAATCAGGTATGTTTGCTTCTTTATTTCTATTCTTTTTTTATTAATTTTTTTATATTTTATTTTGGTGTTGTAGAAAGTGCCGGACTATATATTTCACACTAATTTGTTCCTGTTGAATATGGTACAATTACGGTGCCCTTTTTTTGTAATTCCTGTTGAATAACTACATATCCAATTTGACCTATGGACAAATACACAAGCATACGTTTCATTCTTGTTTGAGTAATAGCAATGAGATTCCCCAATATCATGCTGAGAATAGCTAGGATTTCCAGAAGAAGATGCCATTTGTTTGATGAGAAAATATGTATGAACTAATTGAAGCCATCAGTATTGCTTATTTTGCAGCAAACTAAATTGCTCAATAAATATTATATCACCATGAAATATTGAACACAAGATTGTGCTAGGGTTTTTTATTTTTATTTTTATTTTTTATTTTTTTTGTGTGTTTCCTAATATTTACTATAGAAACATTTGAAATGTAGTATAGATCTCATGGAAAGGGATGACATTTTTGTACATGCTTAAACTCTCTTCAGACATTTAATGTATATGTGACCCTTCTGTTTTTGATCAAGGAAAACTTAGCTTTAGCTGATACTTTTGCTTTCTAATGCTTAGGGTTGCAGCAGGTCTGTGAAGAAGAAGGAGCTATTTTTTAATCTACATGAGCATGTTAAGCGCAATGTGCTGCAGTTGGATAAAAAGTTCTATTTGCAACGTACTGGTATTCCTCAAGGAAGCATTCTATCAGCTTTGCTTTGCTCATTATACTATGGACATCTGGATCGGAATGTGATCTTTCCATTTCTTGAAAAAACTTGGGAACCTTCTGCAGATTTATCTAGAGGACATGATTTTCAAGTGACTTCTGTTGTAAAGAGTAGCAGTGAGGATAAAATCTCCTCAGCCTCTAGATATACTCTACTTAGATTTATTGATGATTTTCTATTCATTTCAACCTCAAAGGCGCAGGCTGCTAGCTTCTTCTCAAGGTTGCAACGAGGATTTCGGGGTTACAACTGCTACATGAATGAGAAAAAGTTCTGTGTCAATTTTGATATCGGAAACATGGCTGGTTTGGCATCAAACAGGGTATCCAGTGGTGACGATGGCATTTTATTTGTTCGATGGAGTGGCTTGCTTATCAATTCTTGCACACTTGAAGTTCAGGCAGACTATACAAAGTTAAATTCCATCCATGTTGAATTTTATTTTTGATTTTACTGGGCCTAACAGTAACTTCAGAAAATGTTAAAAACTATGTGCATAGATAATTCATGTCTAAAATGTTTGTATTGATAGCTGTTGGTGAGGTGTTAAATTTCTGCTCAAGTAGCTTATAACACAGTTATTCTCAAGATAATTAGTCCTTCAATGATTTGAGTTTTTATTTCTTCAAGTAACTTGTTTCATCTTATTTGTCAGGTACTTGAAAAACCATCTAAGTTCAACTCTTACTGTCCTCTACCAAGGCAGACCTGGTCATCATTTGAAGAAAAAATTGCTTGACTACATGAGTCCTAAATGTCATCCCTTATTCTTTGATTCCCACATTAATTCAGCACCTGTGGTGAGACTGAATGTCTACCAAGCCTTCTTGTTATGTGCAATGAAGTTCCATTGTTATGTTCGAGCCTTATCGTATATCTGCAAGTTTCACTTTAGATTCTACGCTTACATTATCCAAAGATCATTGAGGTATACTAAACTTCCTTTGTCTTTTATCTCTTGCAATCATTTTTTCTACATTCTGTTGGTTGAACTTTTTTGCCATTAGTCAAACTTTGATTGATCATTGAGTTACATCTTGATACACTTGAGTCTAGTCTACAACTGGATTTCCTTATAAGCTCTACTTTTCTTTCTCATTGTTGGAAGACTTATTTTTTTTTTTTTTTTTTTTTTTGTATTCAATTTAGGTTCATGTACAGGCTCATAAAGAAGAGGATGTGTTCATTGTATACTGACTCTAACTTCTGCCCAATTCTTCAGTTGGAAGAGGAAGAAGTTGAATGGCTTGGTTTATATGCTTATATCCAAGTGTTAAAAAGAAAACAATCACGGTATAAGGAGTTGCTCTCCTTGTTGAAGTTACAGTTGTTAAATCATAAGATATCCGGCTCTGAGTCTTCTGAGCTGAGTTATGCAGTTGATAGATCACATTCCTCTCTACTGTGGAAGATCAAGTATTAGAAGGTTCTGAGAGGTGCGTGAAATAGGCCATCCTTTTTCCATCTCCATTTCATGCATTATCAACTATCTGAGTAATGTTAGATTTGTTATCTTATACTGCAATGCTATAGATTTATTGTGTTTTTGCAGACTTACGGACTAAATTGTGGATCACGTTTCATGAGTCTGAGATCCATCGCTACAGATACAAGTCAGGTTTCACCTCCATTTTATGTTTGTTTTAAGCCGTGGCTTGCCTGGTTGTGGATTGAATACAGAGCTGGAGAATTTACTGCGAGTTGCATTAGGTGTTTGTTATGTATCAACTAGATCTCTTAGTACAAATATAGATTATTTGGGGGGAGCTATGTAAAGAGATCATGCAATATAA
This sequence comes from Fragaria nilgerrensis, assembly GCA_010134655.1. NCBI lineage: Eukaryota > Viridiplantae > Streptophyta > Magnoliopsida > Rosales > Rosaceae > Fragaria > Fragaria nilgerrensis. The sequence goes on from CM020983.1 coordinate 1,249,802, forward strand.
TATACCAAACTTTATATCAGACAGTTTCACAACATATGGTGAACATTTTATTGAGTACAGAATGGGTGTAAATTTTCCAACTAATGGAAATGAGTCAATGTCTCAACAATTTTGGGAATCAGACTTAGGAGGGCAGGCTTGTTCGCATCCTAATACTGGATAGCAGTATAAAACTATAAATTAACTACAGATCTATCACAATATATCTTATGGTGTTATGATTCACTTATTTTGCCAAACCATTTAAAGTAATCGCATCACACATAACACGAGATGTTGACGTAGTAAAACCCTTAAAAAGGCAAACAACTGCGGGTATTATTCCGGTAACAAATCCACTAAGAAATAAGTACATAAAGAATAACGGCCGTGTTGACGTGTGAATGCTTTATGTCTGTTCAAATGACATTAGTTGTGTGAACGTCTACATAACTGATAAGTGTCCTAAAGTTCAGGCTGGGTATCACTGAATATAATCCTTTTGTTTTGCTCATCTGTTAGTAAGGATGACTTCAGGCTTCACATCGATCTTCATAATAATGCACTGTAAATGTAAGAACGTGCTTGACTTTTTTTTCTTTGTGAGGGAGAATCGTCTGTAATAATATTTTCAGAGGTGTTTTGGTAAGAGTAAGGAGATTAACTTAGATTTTCAAATTTGCTAAAAAGTAAAATAGAGTTGTGCTAAAAAATTAACAATATACTATTTTTCGTCGCACTGTGCGACTGTTCAAAACACTGTTCAAGAAACTGTTCATAAGCTATAGTGTTGGGCTCGGGCTGCATCTCGCCGTTTCTTAAATCTCTGTCGATCTCTCTTGACACCACCGAATGATCTCTATCAAGAGATTCAGCCATATCTCAAGCTCTCAACCCTCTAAAATTTGCTCTGTTCTGTCTCCGATGAAAAGACTAGATTGGGAAAAGAGAGTGAAAGAAATAATCGAGAAGAAAGAACATAAGAGATTGGGAAGAGAGAGAGATCTATACATAGGAATAGAGAGGGATATAAATATCGCTTCTCTTCCTTGATCGAATGCAGAGGGATTAGGGATTTGCTGCGGCGATAGAGCGAAGCCTAGTGTTAGGATCAGAGACCTAACGAGAGAGAAAAGAGAGAAGAGAATAAGAGAATTGGGAAGAAGAAAACTAAATTGTATTCATAATCGATAGCCACAGATTGGGATAAACCCTTACATATATAACCACCTTATCCTAGCTACCACGTGCCACACATGTAGCTAATTAGGGTAATTAAACTAACTCAACTTAATTAGCCAAAACAACTTATTAACATAACAAGAAAGTCAAGGTCAGACTTATTTCATAACAATCCTGCCCTCTCAGAACAAGCTTGTCCTCAAGCTACTTGAAAATCTAGAAAATGATGCATACTTTCGGAGCTGTCCTCCCATGTAGCTTCCTCAACCCCAGCTCCAATCCACTGGATCAACCATTTTGTAACTGGTGCATTGCCTTGCTTGAAAATCCTTCTGTCCAAAATACAAGTTGGATACCATCTAGGGCTGTGTGGATCAATATCAGAAGGCAGATGTGCAGTAACAACCACATGATCCCCAACTTTCTTCTTGAGCAAAGAAACATGGAAAACATTATGAACCCTAGCAGTAGTTGGAAGTTTAAGTTGATAAGCAACCTGTCCAATCCTCTTCTCAATCTGAAATGGACCATAATATCTTGGAGAGAGCTTGTGGTTGCTTCTTTTCTTAACTGATTGCTGTTTATAAGGTTGCAGCTTCAAATATACCCAATCTCCTTCCTCAAAGCTCCTCTGTGTGTGATGTTTGTCATAGAAATGTTTCATTCTAGCTTGAGCCACTTCCAAGTTCCTTTTTAATATTGCCAAAAGTTCATCTCTAGACTTAAGCTGAGCATCCACTGACTGCATTGCAGTTGAGCCTGGAATATAAGTTTGCACAACTTTTGGTTCATAACCATACAAGGCCATAAAAGGAGACATACCAATGGCAGAATGGAATGCAGTATTATACTAGTATTCTGCCCAAGGCAAAGCATCAGTCCAAGATTTAGGCTTCTCCCCAACCACACATCGCATATATTGTTCAAGAGTCCGGTTCAAATTCTCAGTTTGTCCATCAGACTGAGGATGGTACGCTGAACTTTGAGCACAGTGCCTTGTGCCTGGAAGAAAGCTGTCCAAAACATACTCATAAAAACATGATCCCTATCTGAGATTGTAGACTCTGGCAAACCATGCAATTTAAATATATGCTCAATGAACAATTGAGCCACCACTGTAGCAGTGTAAGGATGAGATAGAGGTACAAAATATGCATACGTAGTCAATCTGTCTACAATGACAAGTACCACAGATTTTCCAGCTGTTACAGGCAAGCCTTCAACAAAATCTATTAAAATATCACTCCAAGCTTTCTCTGGTATGCTATTAGGTTGCAGCAAACCAGGTGGATTAACTGTTTCATAATGGTTATGCTGGCAGACATGGCAGGAGCTCACAAACTTTTTCACATCTCCATGCATAGCCGGCCAAGCGAAAGACCTCCGGATTCTTTCTTCAGTTCTGTGGACTCCAGCATGACCTCCCCCAAATCCATAGTGAAATTCCTCAATAATCTTTTCTCTCCAATTATCCTTCTGTGGTACAAACAACTTATGTTTGTAATGGAGCTGATTGTTCACCAAGGTGTACTTGAAATTAGTACAAGTGTTGTCTTCCAATTTATTCACCATTTCCCTTGCTTCCTGATCCAGTTTGCAAGCAGCTTGCATATTTATCACATACTGGTGAATTGGACTAGAGATTTCAGTCATCACATTAAGAGTAGCATATTTAGTGATAGTGTCAGCATCAATTAAATCCTCCCTTCTGGAAAGAGCATCAGCAGCTGCATTATTCTTGCCAGCTTTGAAGTGGATGGAATAATCATAACCAGCCAATTTGAGTAACCATTTTTGCTGAGCTGGTGTTGAAATTTTCTGAGCCAAGAAATGTTGAATGGTCCTGTGACCAGTGAAAATCTTGAAGTGGTTCCCAAGCAGGTAAGGCCTCCATTGCTGCACTGCATATACAACAACCAACATCTCTGAAAGAGCAGCATGCCTTGGTGCCAAAGTCTTACTTAGAAATGCTATTAGGTGACCATCTTGAGATAACACCGCACCTATGCCAACTCTAGAAGCATCACATTCAACAACAAACTGTTTTGAGAAATCTGGTAAGGCCAAGACATGTGTAGTCATCAAGGCATGTTTCAGATCTTCAAAGGCTTTTTCAGATTCTGGTGACCATTTGAACCCTCCAAGCTTCAACATATCAGTCAAAGGTTTGGCAATAATTCCAAAATGTCTAACATACTTCCTGTAATATCTTGCAAGCCCTAAAAATCCCCTGAGACCCTTCAAAGTGGCAGGTTTATCCCAACTTCTGATACACTCAATTTTAGTAGGGTCAACAGCAACACCTCTTTCACTGATTACATGACCTAAATACTCCACTTGTGATACTCCAAAACTGCATTTACTGTGCTTAACCTTCAACTCATGCTGCTGTAATCTCTTAAACACTTCTTCCAAATGAGCAAGATGATCCTCCAATGAAGAGCTGTATATTAAAATGTCATCAAAAAAATACCAAAACAGACCTCCTCAACAATGGCCTCAACACATCATTCATTTCTGACTGAAATGTTGAAGGTGCATTTGTTAACCCAAAAGGCATCACCAAAAATTCATAGTGTCCATTATGGGTTCTGAACGCTGTTTTGCTAATATCAGCTTCACACATTCTGATCTGATGATAACCAGATCTGAGGTCCAATTTAGTGAAAATCTTAGAGCCTTGTAACTCGTCAAGGAGTTCATCCACCACTGGTATAGGATATTTGTCCTTGACAGTGACTGCATTCAGGGCTCTATAGTCAATGCACATCCTCCAGGTACCATCTTTTTTCTTAACTAACAACACAGGTGAAGAAAAAGGGCTCTTGCTTGGTCTAATGACTCCAGCTTCTAATTGCTCCTATACAATTTTTTCAATTTCAGACTTTTGAAAATGAGGGTATTCGTACGGTCTAACATTGATTGGAGGGGTATTAGGCAGTAACTCAATTTTGTGGTCATGCTGCCTTTTAAGAGGTAAGGAAGAGGGCACAGCAAACAAATCAGCATATTTTTGAACCAGCCTATCAATTTCTGGGATAGAACACTGTTTAGATTGTGGTAAAGTTGGTTGGACAAGCTGAACTTGGACCATCATGGCCTCTCTTTCTTTTTTCAACAGCCTAGTCATTGCCTTGCAACTTATAACAGCTGCAAAGGTTCTAGTCTCACCCTGCAGTTGATATTCTTGCCCTTTCACCCAAAACCTCATCTTCATAGTTTCAAAGTTCCACAAGATATCTCCTAGAGACCTCAACCAGCTAGCTCCTAATACAAATTCACAACCAGTCACAGGCAAAATATAGAAATCCCTAGAAAAATCAAAACCTTGCAGGTTAAGGTGTGAATGAACCTCATCTTTAGTCTGCATTTTTGCACCACTAGCCAACATGACATTTAAGGGAGAAAAATGATGAATAAGAGACTTAGTACCTTTCAGCAGGGTTGGATGGATGAAGTTATGAGTAGCCCCAGAGTCAAAAAGCACATGAACCGTCTTAGTTTCAAATTTGCCCTTCAACTGCATTGTTTGACAGTTGGAATTTTCATCTCCCATAGCTTGCAATATAATTAAGGGCTCATCAATATCAGTGATTAGAGGTACTTGTTACATCCTGACCCTTAAATCTTTACCTTATTTACTAACTTGGTTATAATAAGAATTTTTACCGTCTCCGGCATTGAGATATAGTTTAATTGGTCCCTAGAGGGGTTTTGGGGGACGATTATTTCGGAGAGTTATTCGTAGGAGAAAAATGTGTCGACGGTAAAAATGGTAGATTTTAGCTAGTAAAAGGTAATTTTTAATAGGGTATTTTATTTTGGGGTGTTAAATTGGTGAAGTTGAGTATTTTTATGATGTTGGGCCGGGTTGGTGTGAGGCCCAAACCCATCTCCTCTTTTTCTTTTCTCTTCTCTTTTTCTTCTTCTCTCTTTTCTTTTCCTTCCACTCCCGAGCTCTCTCTCTTCCTCTGCCGGAATCCACCGCTCGCCGCTGTCGTCCGGCCAAGCAGGGATGCCGCACCACTCCAACACGGTCCGTTGTCCTCCCCGCCGCCTTCCTCGGCTGGTGAGCGGCACTGCAGCCCCGCCGATCGGAGGAAGTCCTCCTTGGACGCCGTTTGTCCTTTCGCCGGAGCTCCCTCCTCCGGCCACCAAAGCCGGTGATCTTTGGCTTGTTTTGTAGCTCTCCTCCCGTGCAACAACCCCTCCAAAAGGTTCACTCCCTCTTGAGCTAGGTAAGGAGAAATTCAAGGAGGAATTCTAGGGATTTTAAGATGTTTTTATTTGATTGACCTAGTTAGGCTTGGAATCGGTGATTGTGCTAGTTATGAAAGTTGTTTGGGATGTTGAGAGGAAGATGCTGTTAAAATTTGGTAGAATTTGGACGTCGTCGGAATCGGTCTCCGGCCGCCGCTGTTTTGGGGTTTTGTATAATTTTAAATGTGTAATAATTAGAGGAGTTTAATGAAGTGAATTGTGGAATTTTTGGATGAAATTGGATAGGCTTGAGAATTTCTAAAGTTTGGTATTTTGGCGGTTAAATAATGTAAAATCCGGTCGTAGGATTTAAGTCAATTTCTGAGAAAGGTTGTATTTACGGCTGCCGAGTATGGTATTAAAGTTTGGGTCATTCCGATTTAAGAATATCGAAGTTAGGCAATGATGAGCGTGTTTATGGCTCTCAGTTAATTTTGCCTATTTTGAATAAATATTGGATTTTTAGTTGGGAAATTAATTATATATTTGGAACAGGATGTGAGGAGACTCAAATTGGAGAGACCTCGGATCGACGTCAGGCTTAGGCCTAAAGTTGTGAGTGGACCTTTGTTTTTAATTGAAAAGCATGTGATGAATGATTTTATTGATCATTTATTTCTTCTAATGAGACTTATTGATTTTTCGGCTATTTGACAATTTTTCCTCCTTTGGAGAGATCCCGAAAATGAGATTTTCGGTGGATATATATATTTGGATTTTATGAGTATAGTATGTATATAAATGCTAGCTAGTCATACGTGCTTAGTCCGTCATAATGAGGTAAAATACCATTATGGCGTGGCATGAGTGTTAGACACAAGCGTCATAGCCCTATATGAAAACTACTTTTTTTTTCGGTTTATTTAGGTTTTCATATAGGGAGTCCACACGTAAATACACCGTCATTTTCGGTCATAATGAGGAAAAATACCATTATGGCGCAACGTGAGCGTTAGACGCCAGCGTTGTAGCCTTGTATGAATTTCTATTTTTCTAAATTGTTTCTAGGATTCATACAAGGAGTCTGACGAGTGTAAATACATACGAATATATGTTTATATATAGTTCAGCCAGAGAGGCTCCATTTTATTTGAGTTTGTGACTAGCCAGTGCTAGTCGTGAAATTGCCAGTTTATGAGATGAGCACTT